>CM057384.1:67362500-68017500 GCA_030015415.1 Cynopterus sphinx | reverse complement strand
AGTTGTTTTAAAAGACCTTCAGGACTTCTGAAGCTGCTAGGCTGAGGACCCATGTCTGGGAATCAGTGATTTTGATATTCCATGCAGGCAAAACAGATGGTCAGTTGCTCCCCCTCTCTGAATTCTAGGAAAGTCTTCTTGGATGGCAAAGAGTAATCCCTCACCATCTGGCCTCTGGACCTCTGGCCAGTCTCTTCGTCTAAGCCTATGATCTGCTTTATGCAGCAGCCCAGCCTGGGAGAGCCCTCTTAGCTCGCTTCTGCTTTCTTTGCTACGTGTTGTAAACATCATCAAATGAATATAGCCTCTTGAATGCCTCTCCCCTTCGTCCCTTCCTTGCTGCTCCCACTTCTCTTTAGTTCACATTTCCATTAACTTCACAAAGTCTTGCTTTCTTCTTGCTCTCTATTGTCTAATTTTTGCACCAGGGTCCTCTGTATAAAAACAAATCTGCTTCTGGCATCTCTCTAGTCAAAACCCCTCGATCCTTCCCCACTACGTGGAGAGAAAAGCCAAAACTCCCCATTTGGCCTTCGTTCCCCCGTGCCCCCAATATGCTTCCAACTTATTTTTCTAGCCTCAAATTCTATACTTCTACCCCCAAAACCATATTGTGTGTGGTCACACTGATTAAATTATAATTATGCAAATTTATGCCAAGCACTTTTCTAATTCCATGCTTTTCTTCTCCACTACATTCACCTACAGCAGTCCCACTCCTCCTCTATGGTCTAAGCATAAATCTCATGTTGCCAAGAAACTATTATGGATCCTTGTCAAAAATGACCTTCTCCTTCCCCTGTACTCCTGAAACGCTGTCTGCACCACAATCATTGCCCTTGCTATGGCTCACTTTGTGCTTGATTTATTTCATTTTTATTTAATTAATTAATTTATTATTTATTTACTTTTGGTTTATTTTTGCTGTATGTATTTTCCCAAGTTGGCACAACATAGGAGCATGTGTTACTCTTCTTTATGTCATCTATTGCATAGTATACACAATAGGTGCTCAATAAGTGTCCGTTGGTTGGCTTATCAATGTGCTTATTTTGGTAGAAACAATGAGAATTAAACCTAACTTTTAATCATTATTTCCTAAGACTCGGCCTGGAAATGAACCCATGTTTGAACTTCACATTTCTGTCTTTCTGTTAGGAGGTATTAACATAGGGACATGACAAGGAATTGGATATTAGCAAAACAGAGTATTTCAGGACTAATGAATTGAGGCTCTCAGGTCACAGAGCCAGGCCAGGGCTTGCTTGACCCCATCACTCAGTGACTCACAGAGAGAACCATAATATGGCAGCTTGTGACCGGATTTTCACAAAAGAATGCAATGGGTACAGAATAAGGTCTTGAAATATTATTCTTGGGGTTCTTCTTTCTTATACTTCCTGATCATTCCCCTAGTAGGGAGAGGCATCTGCTTGCCTCAAGGATGAGGGTTGTCATAGCGGGACTACAAAAAGAGAGAAAAAGGTAATATTTAGTGTTCTGGGTTTTCAAATTAGACTTTTCTATGTATTACATCAGTTAATCTGCACAATCTTTGAGATAAGAACTATTATTATTCCTATTTTACAGATGAGTAAAGGGAATTTTTGTTACATTCTAGTGAACCTAAGACTTTGCCTTAGGGCACAGTTTTTCAACTGATACTTCTAAGGGTCAGTGGGTAGGCTGGTAGAGGGGATGTCTGAGAACCTCCTGAAATTATTAGCAATGCTTATGCATATGTGCATATGGGATTTTCTAGAGAGAGTGTATATAGATTTTATCAGGCTCATAAAAGCTTAAAAACAGTTCATAACACCATTTCCCCTATCAATAAATTTATGAAGTAAGAAAAGGGCAGTTCAGGGCTGAAAACATTAGAGCTGAAAATAGGAAGCCCTATTCTTCAGGGGGGGGGGTTATCAAGCAATTCACTTTAGTGAAAACATTGCTAACAACATTCCTGCTCTCCACTCAGGTTACTCATACTTCAACTATGTCAGTGAGCTCGCTGGTTCTCAAAGTGTGGTCCCTGAACCACTATCATTAGTATCATCTGGGAACTTATCAGAAATGAAAATTGGGGTTCTAGCTCAGGCCTACTGAATCTAAACTCTGGGGAACACTCTATTTAAATAGTCCTCCAAATTATTTTGATTGATGCTAAAGTCTGAGAACAACTGCTTCACTGAAGTTATGGTTTATCCCTCTGGATCCTTGGGCTGGGTCAGACCAGTTCACAAAGACTAGGAAAGGTTTCTGCTTTGTCTAGTGTATAGACACCAACACAGAGAGTTACAAAAAACCAGGAATAGCCAAATTGATCCTGAGAAAGAAGAATAAAGCTGGAAGTACCATATTTCCTGTTTTCAGACTATATTACAAAGCTATGGTAATCAAAACAATATTGTACTGGCATAAAGACAGACATATAGACCAGTGCAACAGAATAATGAGTCCAGAAAGAAATCCAAACATAATGTCAACTAATGTTCAACAAGCGTACCAAGAGCATACAATAGGGAAAGAAAGGATAGTCTTTCACAAATGGTGCTAAAAAAACTGGGTATTGACATGCAAAAGAATAAAATTGAGCCCTTATATTACACCATACACAAAATCAATGAAAAGGGATTAAAGACTTAAACATAAGACCTGAACCATAAAGCTCCTAGAAGATAAGACATGGGAAAAACTTTGTGACGTGGGTCTTGGCAATGATTTCATGGATATGACACTAAAAGGAGAGGCAACAAAAATAAAAATAGACAAGTGGGACTATATCAAACTAAAAATCTTTTGACCAGCAAAAGAAACAAAAGAGTAAGAAGGCAACCTATTGAAGAAAATATTTGCATACCATATATCTGATAAGGCATTGAAATGTAAAATATATAAGGCACTCCTACAACTCAATACCAAGAAAATTAATAACATGATTTAAAAATGTGCAAAGGATTTTAATAGACATTTCTCCAAAGAAGACATACATTTGGCCATCAGGGATATGAAAGAATACTCAACACTACTAATCACCTGGGGAATGTAAATCAAAACCATAATGAGATATCACTTCATATCTCTTAGGGTGGCTGTTATCAAAAAACAAAAGACAAGTGTTGGCAAGGATGTGAAGAAATTGGAACCCTGTACACTGTTGGACAATGGTGCAGCCTCTATGGAAAACAGTATAAAGTTTCCTCAAAAAATTAAAAATAGAACTATTGTATCATCTAGCCATCCCACTTCTGGGTATTTATCCAAAAGAACTGGAATCAGGATCTAAAATGATATTAGTAACCCCTATGTTCATTCACAATGTTAACAATTCACAATATTCAACATTATTCACAATAACCAAGATGTGGAAATAACCTAAATGTCCATTGACAGACGAATGGTTAAAGAAAATGTGGCATAGACATACAATGGAATATTATTCGCCTTCAAAAAGAAGAAAATTCTCCAATATGTGACAACATGGATGCACCTTGAGGACACTGTTAAGTGAAAAATGTCAGTCACAGAAAGACAAATACTGTATGATTCTGCTTATATGAAGTATCTAAAGTAGTCAAATTCATAGAATCAAAAAGTGGAATGGTGGTTGCCAGGGGCTGTAGGGAGGTGGAAATGGGAAGTTACTAATCAGTTTCAGCTAAGCAAGATGAATAAACTCTAATGATCTGCTGTATGACAGTGTACCAATAGTCAACAATAATGTATAGTTAAAAATCTGTTAAGGGTACATCTCATGGTAAGTGCTTTTACCATAATAAAATTAAAAATCTCTAAAAATTGATAAAAAAATGTCATCTAGCCTAAGGGAAATATTTAGGATGGATCACATCTTAATTATTTAAATGGATATTAATGTTGATAAAAAATCTGTTCTGTCGTTAAAAATTCCCAACTTAACTGTCATTAAAAACTTCCATAATTTGTTCCAACTGTCATCAATCAGGAAAATTTCCTTGTTCCTAACCTGCATTCCTCACACATTAGCCTAAATTATTTTACTCCATTGCAAGGGCAATCAAATGTCACCTTTCTTGATATAACTCATTATGATTTAAAAAATGCTATTAATAATCTTTATGCTGAAAACAGTTCTTTTAAAATATTTATAAGTAGTACATATTATTTCCTCACCTACAGATGAGCTTTATTCTTTTCTTCTAAATATTTTCTAATTTTTCTCATAAAAAATGGGGCTGATAACCAAACTGGACCTGAGTAGCCTGAAATGTTAATGAATATTACATGCATCAACCTTATTTTCTGATAGCAATACAAAATCCAATATTTACAGTTTAAAAAAATTAATAATTCCCTGGCAAACATTTTAAGGCTGATGTTGACATTCCATTTCACAAATCAGAAAACTGAGACAGAGAGAAGGTATAACTTACCAAAAAGACATGGCTAACTAGTAAGCGCCAAAATTGGGAATCAATATCAGGTCTCTTACTAGAACTCTCTGGCTGTTTCCAGGATATTGTGATATTTGTGTGAGTGCAGAGCTGAAAAGGTATATTTACCAGCCCCTCTTAAGGACCATCAATGGGTTTCCCTGACAGGACATACTATTTATAGCTTAACAAAAGACACTAACTGGCACGTGATCCTAAAACATTGACAGCTGTGGTGTTCCACAACCTCTAAAAATTCAACAAAAGTCACTAAGTCATCCAGAAATGGGATCATATGGACTCAAAATAGTTATCAACACATTACATATTTGTAACTAATTTAACCACGTACCCCAAACAATAGCCAACAGCTAAAAACAGCACCAGTAATTTAAGGCAATGACACTTAAGGAGTTAATATGCAGAGAGGCAAAATATCTTGATCAAAAAAAAGCATCTGCCTCCCTTTTTACCTTCCCTGGCAAGGGATTTGATGCCTTGCTTTATGACTGGCCAGCTGGCTGCTAGCTAGATAAACAGAGAACTTTTGCCCATCTCACAGGCTTTTGTGATTAAGGTCTGGCATCTTTAAGAAGACATTCCACACTGAGCCATGTCAGAAGGAGAGGGTTAAGGAAGATGGGGGAAGTTGGATTTTTTGGCTAGTGAAAACTAGGGGTGTGAGGGAGACTGTCCAGGAAGCCTGATGTTCCCCACAAGGCAAAGTTGAGCAGAATACAGCAATGGGCTTTTCATTCAAGGGAGCTCAATATGAATATGCACTTCAAAATCTAGTCTGAGAATCCTCCTACCTCACTTCAGCCCAAATCACATTTCTTTTGCTCCTTATAAATTCACTCACCTTTAAATTTTCTCCTGGAACTACAGTTTTGAGTAATTTTAACAAAATTCTTAATGACCTAACTTCAAGTCAGTAGCCCCTGGTTCCTCAGACAACCTTAAAATGAACACCCAGAGAGAAATGTTCTGTGTTCAGGATTGACCTTGGATGATTCTAGAGTGGATTTAATGTTGCTTGTCACACATAGCTACAATAAGTTTGCCATTTGAAGAACTAAAATTATTGTTCAGGAGTGACTGAAAGAGACTTCCATAAAAATACTTTGGATAAGAAAATTAAAGAAAATATGTGGTCCTATGAGGAGTCATATCTGCAGGAACTACAGAGCATTTCTTTGCAGAACTCTTATTCTACTCCCTTCTCACCCAGTGGGTGAGTAAATTGTTTGATGTCGAGAATGTTGTGACCATAACAAGGTGATTCAAAAAGAATTGAACATTTGTATACCAACGTGTGGTCAAAACCGATTTTAATGGTTATTTTCATAATATTACAAATGGTCAGTTTGTGTTAACAGAACACATCAATTCTATACTTAAATTAATTCCATCCCCTTTCATCTACAAATAAAGGGGGTGGTCATGATACAGCCTTTATTTCTTCAAGGCTGTAAGCAAGAGGTGATACAAACATGAAGTTTGTGATGCATCCCGACATAAGAAACTGCAGAAAACCCACTCTAGTAATACAGTTTTGAAAGTTCTATTTTCTTTTGAATCATCCTTGACTTCAGAAAGCCACTTGAAAAAGTATTTCACGTTAACCTGATTAATAAACAATGAATTAAGAAGACACTGAAAGGAGGATGGATGGTTGTATAGCTGAAGAGCCCTCATCTGGCTAAACAAAATAATAATTCTGTGAAAGCAGATCCAGGTGGAAGCCTGAAGAGGGGCTGGATGAACCTGAGTGACGATGTGAAAGGTCTGCTCATTTGATCTGCTCATGACACAGACTGGGAGGGGAAGCTAGAATGATAGATGAGAAAGTCAACATCAACTGAAAATTATCACAGGCTCTAGCACTGGACTGAACCCACAGGATTAAATTTAATCATAATGAATACAAAATACACAAGTTTAAGATGAGAAAATCTTGATTTGACTATAGCTCATGTAATCTGGGATTTTAATTGACCATAAAGCTTTGTACGTGCCAACATCTTGATATAAAAGCAACAACATTCCACTTTCCTCCAAGCCCCTGACAAATCCCCCCCAGAATTCATGTCTGTACAATCTTTGGCTGCATCAAGAAAGGTGTGTGTTCAGATCACAGGAAGGGTTGACCCTAGCATACTCTGAATTAATCACCTCACAACTATAGTATTATGTTTTGTGCTGACACAGACACTGACAAATCTGATGAATTTATAGTGGGGGAGACAGACCGCACAGAGGACCAGAAACTGTCATTTAAAGAGGGGTTGCGGAACAGTGAATATATTCTAAAGAAGGAAAGACTCCAAGGCTCACGTAGTCATACATTTAAAGATGTATAGGACAGTGATTAAGAACATGGGCTCTGGCATCAGAGCACCTAGATTCAAGTTTTGACAAGATCTAGAGGAGAGGAACACTGAACTCTGATGCTCTCTGTGAAGACCCCTTCAAAGCCTCTAAATGGGCTGTGCCATGTCACATTCATCTTTGTGACACATAAACCAGACCTGACACATCACAGGTGTTTAATAAATGCTTTATTTCTCCTTTGTAAAGACATACTACACAAAGAACCAAGGTCTCAGAAGCAATTAATAGAGGGACATACACCCACTGGTTAAGCACCTGGTAGCAATGGCAAGGCAAATAGCCACTCTTTATCGCCTGCCCCACAGCTGGCTATGGTTGTCATGAAAATGATGTGATGTGCTGAAATTATAGTTGCCTCCTGCTAACTGAACAAGAAGGCAGCTTGAGTGAGAGCGAACTGCCTTTTTTTTTTTTTAAGGAAGAAATTCACATTTAAAATGTGAGTTTTAGTGGGTCCAAGTCAACTAGAAATAGCTCTCAGAAAATAAAATACCTTTTATCTTCTCTAATCTTGGCTCTCTTTTATTTGTTTGTTTGTTTGTTTGTTCATAAAATTTGACAAATGCATCCCCCCCCATGTCATGGTATTGTGCTGTTTTGTCCCCCAATGAAAATACTTGCTATTGAAGCTTAATGAAAAAATACATTCATTTCCACTTCACAGCTATCAGAAGAATCTATTACAGTGTTTGTTTTCTCTTCATGTGAGATAATTTGGGGAAATGCTAGCTCCTCTCTCCACAGAAGGTCACTAACTAAAATGAGATGGTTTAATTGATAAGCACTCTTTAAGGAATGTGGAGTATTCCCAAGATCCTATCCTGGCAGGGCTCTGGGCTTTGGAATGAAATCAAAGTCTTGTTAAAAGCTCAGCATCTAAATGTAGCCATTCAGAAAATAACCATGAAAATTCCATTTTTCCCCTTAAGCTATCTGTTCTTTAAAGTATTTTGAAATGTAAAATAATTTTAAAGGTCTTACCCACTTAGCTCAAATATAAAATACATAAAATGTCAAAATGGGTTAGGGTTTAAGCATAACACTTACAACTTGATTATTTTATTTATATATATATATATATATATATATATATATATATATATATGAAATTATATATATATATTATTTCATGTATAAGTGATAAGTGTGTGTAATATACATACATCTCTCTGTCTCAATGTTATATACATACACACACACATATATATAAATAATTTACATGGATAGATAATACCTTCTGAGAGTCAATTATATCACTGAGTATTATCATACAAAATGTATATTAATATTAACATATTTGCTTGGGAACCCATCGGAATTTTCTGTTTTGGTGTGCTTTATCTATCCCGTGCCTCAATAAAGGCACTGACTCCAAGGAAAACTAACAAACCAGGTTCCCAAAACAAAAGTCTGAAGGTTGAGAAGTCAGGGCAAAAACACACTGAGATGATTTGATATGGAGGTAGGCAGATAATCACAAAGTCTTTGAACCAAATTTATTTCATTAGATTCTACTTCTAGACTTCTTCTATAAATGAAACTTTCCCATGCCCATTTAGTTCCACTTATGTAATATGTTTGTTCAACACGATCCTTCAGTTAAATCATTAAAGGGCATCAACTGCCTTACTATTACATGCCTCAACATTCTGGCCCAGTTTCCTTCTGCAGCCTCCACTGCCCTTCCCCCACAGTCCACCATACACCAGTTACCCTCATCCTTTGGCCTCTCCCATCTTCCCCGAACCTCCTTCTGCTTCAGGGTAGTCACACATCCTGTTCATCCTACTCATCTTGGCCTGGCTTATCCTCAACCTTGAGCCCTAGCCTAGACTTTGTTTCTGAGGGAAGGTCTTTCCTATACCCTCAGCCTACCCTGCCATGCATTAGATCAAGATTTGGGGTTATGAATTCCCACAGCTCGATAGCTGTCTTTCATGGCACTTAGCATGATTGCCACAATTTTCAGTTCCCTGTGTAATGACTTGTTTATTGTCTGTCTCTTCTACTAGACTGTAAACTCCATTATGGCAGAAGTGGTGCTGACACAGTGAGATGGTACCTGGCACATACAGTAGACGTGCCATAAATACTTCTGGAATGAATGAATAGAAGGAACCTACTGAGAATCTAAAGCTACTTGCACTTCATTTCCATCCACTTGGGTGGTGCCCGACTGGAAAATTTTAGTCTTAAGTTTATTTAAGAAAGTGTCAGAACCCCTGCCTTTTTGCCCTTCCCATACCCCACTGCACCCCAACACACACACACCTCAGGGAGTCTGTGAAAACTACCAATGAAAGACACTACTTTTTACTGCAGAATCTTGTCACATATTCTGGAATTTTATAGATAACATATACTTGTAGTTTTGCCCCGGTAGTTACCAGAAAGGAGAGTGTTCTTAATGAAACGTTACTGCTCTTGCCCTTCCCATTACCAGGTGATGGTAAGACTAATGATTGAGTAGCAGAGAATCAGAAAAATAACTAGGCATAAATTAAATCCTACTATGATCTAATTCTACTGAGATTCTTTTTTACAAAATAGAAGCAGCTCTGTCTAAGTTCTCCATTTGAACCCATAGGTGCACTTTTCATTCAGCTTAGTGCACACCTTCGGGAAAAATATAGCTCCAAATTATGAAACTAACACATTTCCACATTTCTTCTGATAAACTGAAGTGGGTCTGGCACCACCCTCAGGTGTTCTACAGAATTTACAAAACACAGGAAATATTAAAAATCAAAAGAAAAAGGAAAATATTTTTATATTTCTAAAAGGCAATCTCTTATGAATATTACCCTAGTAGAAAATAAAATATCTTTTCTTGATGCTGTCTGTAGTAAAATGACCACAGGGACAGGTCTAAATGGTTTATTAAGTAAGAAAGAGTGAACATATGAAAAACTGTCCTCTCCTAGAATATTTCTAACCCACACATGTCATTTATATCATGGCACAATTCGACACAAAAGGTCTACTTTTTTTGGCAAAATGTGCTTACATGCTGCAAACATGCTTAATTAAGTAAGATGCAAGTTGAAAACACAGTTTGATATGCTTGACAGCCATGCTTTAGACAGCAATTTCTACTACTACTACTACTACTACTACTACTACTACTACTACTATTTTACTTATGGAAACCTATGAAAGGCAGAAATATAGAAGTAGAAGACAAAGTTATTAAAGATATTTTAACCTCACAATTCTAATTTGTGTGTCAACATCACAAGTATTATGCTCTGAACATGCCCAAGTTGGAAGAGTAATGAAAGAAATTGTTTTTGGAATGAAAGCTTACTCTCATGGATATTTGAAGAGATGTCAATATCTGTTTCTAGTGGGCTTTACTTTGAGAAGTGATGGCCTCTTTCTGGGAAAGAGGGATAATATTTTAAACTGACATTTCATTCCATTTACTTCAAGATGTAAATAAAAGCCTCCATTAAATGAATGCCATGGCCAGTTAACACCCAGAGAGCAGTCTTTTCTCTATTGCAGCTACTTACTCACCATTCAGTAGGAACAGCTAGATCCTAAAAATAAATCTAAGAGAATATAACACAGGGCACCATTTTCAAACTGGTACTCCCAGTTTTTCTAGGGCTGTGTCTTATAATTCTGCATTTTTATGGATTATAGATTAAGGATGTAAAAAAGGAGGTCCAGTTCACAGGTCTAAATGAGGCACAAGAGGACCCTGGTTATAGTACCTGGATATTCTAGCTGTTAAATTTTAGTTATCATTTTTAAGAGATAACTATGTGAGATAAAAAGGCAAAATGTAGAGTCAAAGCATTATATGATATAGTGGAAAGAGTACTGGCCTCTGTCGCCTTCCCTCCACCTGCTATATGACCTCAGATAAATTATTTCAGTAACTTTCAGCTCTGGGCCCTAACTTCCCGTTTGGTTGCTTCATCTGCAAAAGACAGTTATTGTGATGAAGATCAGGGAAAATCATGGAGTCCACAAAAATGGTTTTGATAGTATAAAATGGCATAGAAGATGGGGATATTTCTGTGATAACTTGAAAATTGTATCTATCAGAGATCACTAATCTGAAGAGTCACAAGTTAATGACTTCAGGAGTGGATATCTGACCTGAGTTATCTGTGTTTACTGTTTTAAGTTTTAATTTTACCTGTGTGGACATAGCTTTAGAGTTCAGTAAAATGTGAAAAAGTTAACTAGGTACTCTATATTATGAGATTCTATTAAAATTTTCAGTGATTTATTTTCTATTATAAAAATAATACATGCTTATTTTAGAAGCTTCCAACAGCTCAGAATGGTATAAAGGACTTTCCCTCCACTCCTGCTTGTTTTCTCCTGCTCTCCCTCTTTTGCACCCTCTCCCTTCTCCCTTCTCTCTCCCACTTTTCCTTCCCTCCTCCTTATCCTCTCTCTGTCTCTGTCTGTCTGTCTGTCTGTCTGTCTCTCTCTCACATACACACGACTCCCCGTTTTCACTCCCCAGAAATAACCATTATGGACAGTTTCTTGTAAAATTGAATACTTTGAAAATGAAAAACAATGTAAAACAATTTATGCATTTAAAAAATTAAATTAAAGAAAAATCTCAAATTATGCCATGCCACTCAGGGTTGGTGAAATCTCAAATTCCCACGGAAAACAGAATGACCAATTGCTGGGTGAGAGAACTGAAACAATAGTCCTGTAAACTAACTGTCCAAAGCTTATGGCTAGAGACGGCCCACAGTGATGATGAGACAAAGCCTTTAAGGAACAGCACCTCCTCCTTGTGGTTAACAACTTGACTTTCTTCAACATGTTTTAATGATTATCATGCCTTCCCCTTCACAAAGGATTGATTTATTATGGTTTAAATTTAAAGAATACTGGTTTCCCAGTTTTGAGTCAGGCTTATATTACACAACACATAAAATCAGTGACTTTGTTCTAGGCAAGAAAAATCACGGTGTTCATTTAAGTTCAAAAGGAACGGTCCTGGGGGAAAATTCCTCGCGTGATTCTACACACTAGCTAACTGGTCCCATCACCAGCTTTGCCACCTCTACTCCTTTCCCCATAGCTGTCATCAGCACCACCACTCTTAACGCTTCTATGGCACCTTAAAATTCACAAACAATTTCACATGTTCTTTAGTCTAATCCTCAAAACAATTTTATCAGGTAGAAGGTACAATCTTAGCTTTTCAACTTGCAGATAAAAATCTAAAGCTCAGAGTAGGGAGGTGATTGGCCCAAGGTTATTCGTCCATAAAGGTACACTTGCCCAGGTATACTGATGACTTTTATGTGTCTATCTCCAACTCAGATCTCTCCTGTCAAGCTCCAGGATACGCAATCAATATTTAACATCTGCACTTTAGAATTCAATATGTGGTTAAACTCAGTTGCCAGGCTAGGTCAATAATATTCTCCTATAAACTTGTTTCTCATTCAAAGGATTTCTTTCCCAGTGACTGGCACCATTATTCTTTCAGTTTCTCAAGCCCCAAACCTAGGCATCCCTCTACCCATCATCCCTTTTTTCAACATACACGTATACCCCATCACCACATCCTATAGATTTTGCCTCTGAAGATTTTTCAAATCTGTCCATTTTTCTCTGTCTCCACCATGAACACTGTAGTTCAATGCCCCAGTATCTCTCATCAAAATCATTTCCATGTTATACCTTGCCTTTTCCTCACCACCCCCATTCCACTCATTCTCCACATGCAGCCAGAGTAATCAGGTAATTCCTCTGCCTAAAATCTTTTGTTGGCTTCCTAGGGCTCTTCAGATAAGAATTCTTTGTGTGGCCTATAAGGGCCAGTGTGATCTCATCCCTGTAAACTGGCAAGATAAATGAGCTCATCCCATAGTTTCAGAATACCACGATGTTGTTTAAAAAGTAAATATTTAAGCTTCTGTTTTTTTTTAATAATGCATAACATTTAATATGTTAAATGCATTGATTAATTATAGAATGAAGTTTGCACTTGCTGATACTTTTGAGCATTAAGAACACACGACCATATATAAATCCATTAATCTTTCTGAATTTCTTTCTTACATGTAACCAAATTCATTTTATTGTAACGTGTATTACCATATACATGTACAAATACATATAATAATATATATTGTATTTATATGCTAAACATAAATAATTTATGTAACTAATTTATTTCACCATGTGTGATAACTTGTCTCACACCTTTGGAGAACTGGAGATAGGGAGGCTGGGACAATCCTCCCATGTTGTGTAGATTACTCATCTCAGTGTCTGAAAAAGAGGGTCACCTTCAAGTGTGTGAAATTTGTGTACTTGCCAGGAACTGCACTTAGAAGAGCTTCACATTTGGTTTATGGTTCTACTGTCATTGTCTTGAAATTCTTAATTTTTAAACAAGGGGCCTTGCATTTTCACTTTGCCCTGGACCCCACAGATTATTTAGTCCATTCCAGTGAAAATGAATCTTAATGTATTAAGATTAAGAGATGAACTCTTTCATGTCATGCAGGACCAAAGTGTTCATTGCATCCTATATCTGTATTTCGTGAACTCAACAGGAGAAGAGGACCACCAGAGTCAGAACTGTCAGTCAATGGGAAGATCTATATATATTGCAGCTAATCGGAGATTTCAGACCAACAACACATAAGCTTCTATTTAATAAATGATGTTTCCAAATACAGTGAAACCTGATTAAAAACTTTGGCTCTTGAATGAGGTACTGACCACAGATGGTTAATGTAGAATATGCCTTGGATTCAGCTGTTACTTTAGGTAGGTCCTAGTTTAGAATACAGGGACAGATGGGCCAACACAGGTATAAGTTACTGAAGAGTCTGGCGACAGCCACATTAAAAATATTTTTGTGATTTATAAAAAGTCCTTCAATACTTTTGTACTAAGCAAAATGAAAAACTGAACCTTTGTGGGAAATTGACTGCATGTGAAAAATGTTCTGCCAACTGCTGCTTCCAAGACTGCAATTTCCATTGCAAACAAGCAATATGATGGCGGGGGAAATTCCGTGCAAAAGCTTACAGATGATCATTTTAAAGCACATTTTATGCTACTTTTATCTTCTAGAAGTTGAAAGGCTGTTGGTATCTTTAAGTTACCACTTAAAAATAATAATAATTATTATTTTGATTCAAAAGCAAATGATACTATAAGAGTTGGTTTACTACTTGACCTCATTTACTTAGGTGAATTTAGAACTTAATATCTAGGTAAGATTTAAGGTTTAGGCTGATGATTCTTCCTTATGAGCTTAGAATTTATTTAGACTATGAAAATTTAAATTTTGGAGGAAGTTATATTTGAGATAAAAATTAAGTCACAACATAGCTTCTAGAAATTCCCATTAGTGATAAATGAGAAATATTCAGATGTAATGGTACATTCAGGTATAATGTAATTGGTATCAAATTTGAGTTCAAGCCTGCTTTGCTATTGACTGTGTGACCCTGGGAAAATTACTTGATCTTTCTAAGCCTCAGTTTCCGAATTCAAAATAAAGATAACAACAAAGAATAAGGTTGCTGTGAAGATCAAATTACATAAACTGTGTAAGTGCTTAACACAGTACCTGGGACATGATAAACACTCAACAAATGTAGCAATCATCATTGATAGAATTTTTCCTCCAGGATTTTAATCTATTAAATAGTTACCTTATTGACAGGAATAATGTTTTTGACGTTGTAGTAGAAGCCAAAATAAACCATGTTGAAAACCCCATGACGTCCCAAAGTTGCTGTAAATCCTTTGTTGAGGCCCTGGAGTCCTAAGCCTTCCTTCTTAATGATGTGTCTTGCATAACTCATAGTGGATGGTTGCTGCAGGAGAGAGAGGCAAAGCCAGAAAGATTATCTTTGGGAATGTGAAATAGAGTAAATTCTGAATGTAGCCTCCTTTCAAGCCAGAATCATTAGGGACTTTTTTCCCCCCCCAAACATGAACAATCATGCCTAAATCCATGCTTTTAAAATTAGGAAACCCAAAAAGTAAACAAAATTGCATGCATAACAACAGGCCTTAAAGGGAAGATTGTTGGCAAAGAAAAACATAGTTGGTGGAATTAGTGAAACTCATGTCATGTAATAACTATCACCACTTTCGACATGTAAATAGTTGTATCCGATTCTGGATTATCTACACTAATGGAGGGGATTAGGCATATGGATACACTGGTAGTCCATAACTGCATGTAATTCAAAAGGAATTTATATTTATATCATGAATTCAGCATATTTACCTTTCTAATTACATTTTTCTAAAGCGGATGTTACATTTAGTCTTGATTCCATTGTCTCAATCGTTTAAACTGGCACGAGGTTAGAAATTGGGCAAGGATAAACGTCAGTTGTTTGTAGACTTACTTCCTCAAGAGAGCAGGCAATCAATGTGTGTATTACTTGATGTGATAGATGATAAATCAATAGTGTTTGGAGTACTAGGTTACTTTAATTTACTCCTTTCTAGCCCTCTGAGTGAATACCAGAGGTTAAAATACTTTGGCTGCTGAAATCCAGTTCATTTCTACTTGTGGAACATGGTAAAGAGCTCACCATAGTTTGCCCTGAAGTTTATAATTCATTACGATTACAACTTCTGTGGGTTAAAAAAAAAAAAAAGGTTGAGCAACTGTTTCCTTTCTGGAGGAATAGTGCAACCGGTATCTCTCCTTGTTAAATTCTGACTGAATAGTAAATAGGGGGAAGTATTCAGTATTTATTTATTTATTTTGCCCATGAGGCAAGCAGCTGACATGACATTTGTTTGCTATTTCACTAGAGCAGGTTGCTGGAGCGGTTGCGGCAGTCTGATGTGCTCTCTGACTAAAGAGTTTTCTTATCATATGCAATTCGAGCTGTATCAGCAGAGCAGCATAGAACAAATCCAATCAAAGCTTTTCATCCAACTTGTATTTATAGCTATGTAATTAACATGATACATTAAACGAGTTTGTTTATAGAGTAAATCCTATAGTTTCTGCTCATAATGTTTTTAAAACTGTAGCTACAATTCTACACTCAACTTCATCTTTTCATTTGAGAGGATTAATTACAATAAATTATATTAAGCTTAAGAAAACCCTTGTAACATGAAGAAAATCACAGGAGGATGTATCTTAAAACAATAAAAGACATTTCATATAGGAAAACCAAAAATTTTCAGAAGGTTAAAGTTCACTCTCTGTTTTACAAAATGGGACTTTGTATGTGTTCTGGCACACTGACTATCAACCCAAATTGTTTATTTTGCTTTTCAAAATCGACCTAAGGACAAGTTGAGCAGAAGTTCATTTCTGTTGGAAAGACTCTGGAAGTGCTGAGAAAACTGCTAGGTACTGCTCTCTTTCTTTGAGGAAGGGCAGAGGAAAGAGAAGGTAGCTTTCCTGGGAATGGAAGAAATAGGGCTGAAGAGGGGCTGCCTGGGTCTAGCCCGACCAACACCAGTGCTCCCTGAATCCAAACCTAGCTTTCTCTCCATCCTCATCACTCCGAGGCCCTGAGGGCAGGAGAGATGAGAATACAGAGTCCATCTAGATCCTAGAGCAACAGAGGAACCAGCAGCTTTGAATGGAAGTGCAGATTAACATGACTTTCCCTAAATAAAACAGGTTGAAAGATATTTCCATTGTTTAAAAATGCTAGTTGCTAAATTATCAGAATTAAAAGACTTCTACTATATCTTGGTGAGGATGAACAAACATTCAAATGACACATATTGATAGTCTATTGCCTGATTTTCACTGGCTTAAGTGGTAGGTGGGTACAAAGAAGTATAACACGGATTTTGAACTCAAGTGCCTTGTCGAGTTTAAACTCTAGTTGTGAATCATTAAGTAAATCAGAGGGTACTATAGAAGCTAGAAATAAGAGGTCAGAACACACACAATCTCAGGTTTGAGTCTCAGCATCACCACTTGCTAGCTCACGGAATTATTTTACCCTCTAATTTATCCTTACTTCACTCATTTGTGAAATAAACATAATAGAATCTTCTTCATAGGATTGCTGTAATGTTATATAAGTCAATGAAGTTTGTCCTGTGTAAGCATTCACTGTATGTTAGCTGTTAATAATAGCAATTGTGCTTATAATAAAAAGTAGTTATAATAATAAAATAAAAGGTCATTATTTTGTTAGTTGAAGGCGGCAACAATCAAAAGATGGAGGCTGATTTGAGGGAGAGGAATGATTGGCAAAACTTGTCTCTTCTTTCTCATTCTTTCTGGCTATCCCTTCCTTTTACCCAGAGCTCTGGAGCCTTGCGACGAAGTCCAACAGAAATGCCTCCAGAGTGCAAGATCATAGGTCTACTTCCTCTGAGGCCCAAACCAAATCCAACCCCTGGGCTGGAGATCTCCTTCCAGGATAGTTTCTTACCCCAGGGACTTTCCTCTCTGGAGCAGTAGGTCCTGTAAATTGGCTTCTCCCCTATCCCTTGGTAAACATCTCCCTAAGAACTTTCTACTTGGTAAGCATAAGGACTGTAGAAGCAAGGCCACACAGGAGCAAAGATTGGGACTGGAAAAGCACATTAACCGGGTCTCCACCTCACACAGTTTCTAGCCCAGAGAGCACATTCACACGTTACTAAGTACCTGGAACACAGTAAGTGTTCATCAGTATTATCCATTATCATAGATGCTTAGTACTTGACGTGTATCATCTTATTTAATCTTTTCAACAAATGTTTGAGGTTGGTATTATCAATACCCCCATCTGACAGATGAGGAAACTAAGTTCCTGGCTCAAGACCACAGAGTAGGTGGTAGTGCCAAAGCTCAAACACAGCACTGCCACCACCCCAGACTCCAAGTTTGTACTTTTATGTTCTGCACAGTCTTGTCATCCTAGCATATATGATTGCTTCTCTCAACAGCCCTGTAAGGTGGGCAGCAGGTATATTCTCCTCATTTTGCAGTGAGGAAACCAAGAATTATTAAGTAATACTCCCAAAGTGAAAACACTGGTAAATGGCTTCACCAGACTTCTGCATCAAATTTGGTGCCATTCACATTCTGTGGACTCATTCATGTTATAAACATGTAGTAAGATTTTCAGAATTTGATAATCCAACTTATATAGATGACAGATACATAATAACAGATATCTATATATTTTTCTGGCAACTTGGGGCCTCAAGATAAAAAAACCTGAACTCTAATTTCCCATAAAACTTAGAATTGTGCTTTTTGTTTCATTCAGTGACATTGTGTCATACACATGTAAGCAAATATTTAATTAGAAAGGCAAAACACGACTTCCACTAGGATGCTCAAGTAGGAAAATATAGAGTCATTTTGACTAGATCTCTGTAAACACAAGGAATTTTACTAAACTTATTTGATTACTGGGCTTCCATTTCAAAACAAAATGGTGACTGATTAGCATCATCAGCCAAATGATTCCCAAACTATCCAACCCAGCAGGTCAACCACCAGTTCAGTTTCCTTCTAACATTTGGAGTCATTCCAATTTTCATATCTAGTTAACAATTGTGGACAAAATGGCATTTTAACTTTCTTAGATAAAGCTTTCATCGACTGCACCAGAGCTGCAAGCATGAAAGAATAGGTGGATCAGAATGCAGCTACTATTGTGATGCCCCACTGGTTTATAGAAATCTCAGCTCACTAGTCCCTGCCAGAAGTATTACCATCTGAAGGAATGCAAAATCTTCTTTCACTTTGATTTCAGCTATTGCCAACTGCCAATTCTGAGAACTCCCTGTTCTCTCATGCATCATTTATTCAACAACATCTATTGAGAGCCTCCTACGTGTCATGTACTGTGTTAAGTGTCTAGTATAGTACTTGGCTCATATTCTAAAAACTTGAAGATTTTAGCTTTGATTTTTATTTGGAGAGAGATGCTGATATTTTTATATCTACCCATGAACTATTCCATGATGGCTATGAAATATGGAATCAAATTTGTTTTAAAAGTCCTTAAGAAGCTTAATGAAAAGAGAAGATCCTTTGCCTACACAGTGCTTCCTGACACCACTCCGGGGCACTGATTCCTTACTCTCAGAGGGAGCCTGGTATTACCAACAATCACTGAGATGACTTATGGCAGCCTGAGCTATTTTTCCTGGAGTTCTTCCATCCAACTACTGACCATAGCTGACTCTGATTAGCTTGGGAGATCACAGACAGAGGTTTTAGGTAGCAGGAGCTACTCCCTGGGTAAACAGCTATCAGAGAATGGCTAATAGGTATGGGTATGGGGTGTGTGTCAGTTGATTTCCTCCATCTCTAAAGCCAGAGAAGAACTCTAGGCACACCATGTCAAAAGCACGCTCCACATGTGTTCCTTCCTTGCTTCCTATGGCAAGGTGAATTTCGCTTCATTTTAGAGCCAATAGAATATGGGTGTTGCACTGGATTTCATCACATGGCTGAAAAGCAAACCGGATGAGACTTTTATACAATGGAGTGAGTGTACATATCCGGGCCTTCAGAGAAATACTGCTTTGTTAAAAAAGAGGAGACCCAATTGCTACATTTAGGTAGGAAAATAACTTTACTCTTCAGGAGATAGAAGATAATTTGTGCTTTTCAATACTCAAATGAAGTCTTGAAGCATTTTCATAAATTTGAAAAAAAAAAAAGAAAAACCTTCCTTTTTATTTGAGAACAAAATATAAGTAAAAAGAGAGGAATCAGGCTAAAAATTCCACATTTACAATTTCTTTTAGCTTAGATATTTCACTAATTCATCATTACAGTTTATTTGAATAGGACATGATTATGGACCAAAAAAAAAAAAAAAACCGCCGAAAGTATAATTATATTCTATCTAGAGTTTACATTTGATAAACAGATCTAGTTTAAAACAATCTGTGAGTGGAGGATAATTTGCTGCAAACAAACTCTCCCAGATGCTGAGCCACAAAGCGACGTCAATGCCAAGCTGCTACTGAATAACTGTCGCTGGGGAGCACGGGCCCTCCAGGAGACATGACGCTGACCCTGCACTGTTGGCAGAACATGGGGGAAGGTGGCCAAACACAGGGGACACTGCTAAGAGGAGGCTGACAACATGGAAGTAGCCTTTGCTTTTTCCTGGTTCCAGAAATACTTATGATTTTTTCCCTTCAGCATAATTACCCACATTTGTTTACCTTAATGAAAGCACTGTGTTTGACTTTGAAGAACCCCCTCTATTAATGCTCAGTTCCTCAGAGCCACTAACTTCACTGGGATTTATTTTCCCTATCTACAAAATAGAGATAAAGCCGCCACCCTTCTAGGGATAATGGGAAAATCTGAAATATCAAGTGTGTGTGAGCATCAGGCAAAGTGAATACACAGCAGTTACCAGAGCGATGGGATTAGAGGAAGGTGTTGGCAGAAATAATCAATTATTTTTTCATTATATAGCTCTGTATTACTTGAGTTGTTGGGGAAAAAAAACATGTATTACTTTTGTTTTTACATAATTACATACATTTAAAAAATCAAATAAAGGAAAAAAACACACAAGCCATCTTGAACAGTATCTGGCATATAGTAGATGTTCTGTAAATGGTAGCTATTATCAAAGCCTCAATTCTGAAAGCAAAAATCTAGGGTTCCTGGCACAGCTGAATGGAAGTCTGAAATCTATTTTCTGTAAATGACAATAGAGAAGCAAATTGGCTGCTGCCTTAGGTATTGTTGAAAGATAACTGTAGGAATGGAATCATATACATAATTCACTTTTCTGCCTGCAAGAATCATAGGCTGGAAAGAAATAATTTATGTACTAAGCAGTTTCCAGACAGCATTTCACACAGCAATGGGAAAATTTGAACTTAACTCAATACATTGTTCATGAATATTGACATGCCCTTGAAACTGGCTTCCTACACCATCTGCAAGCAGAGCCACACATTCACTCTCTACATAACTCAACTTCATCTCTCTTGAAAGAGATGATCACAAAATACAGTTCTTTCACTTTATGTCAACTCTACATAACATAGCTAAGTTTAAACATTTGTTAATTGCTTATGGAGGAAATAACTACTAAGTTTTGTGATATCATATGATCTAATTGGTTTTTATTAGATTATTAAGCTCCAAGAATAGTGTCTAGAATCTATATTTAGTGGTATTATCCAAAACCAGAATCAAACCCTGAACTAATTCTTTAAAAATCCCTATCTGTAAAGATTCTACCATCAATAGTGCATTTGCTATCTATTCATCGATCCTTAAAATTATAATCATAGAACATAGGTAGTAGACTATTTCTTTCTTGGGCTGAACATCTTTAAAAACTAGGTAGAGATAAAACAGGCTTTTACAATTTCCTGAAGGTTTAGTTTCATATTTGGGGGAGAGAATGATCACGTTCGTATTTAATGTAGATAAAAATGACAGACTAGAAGGAAAACCTGTGCCCCATACACATATCAGAGGCCAATAACATAGACCTCAAGAGAAAGAAAATGGAACCCAATAGCCAAATAATAACTTTGAAGTAGATTTCAAAATGGAGAGAAGAACTGGGAAATAATTCATACAAGATTTTGCTTCTGGGGAGAAATTCACATTTTCCAGGCTAGCTGAGAACATGCCAGCCAAATGCTGCTTGGCTTAGCACAACTGACATGGGACTTCTAGTTCTTATAAATATACAGATAAAATAGATGCATTCAGTTAAGAGGGGAGAAAGTTCCTATAAAGATGACAAGCTACAAAGTCACACTTTTGGCAAGACTGGATGTGCAAACCATTTCCAATAGAAGAATCCTCGGGCAGGCCTAGTTCTAAGCCAAAGAGACTACCAACCAGAGCAAGACTTTTCTTGGGTTTAGTTTGAAGGACAGAGGGAAATTTGGGGCTATCCCGATTTTATCTGAACATGTTTTTACACCCACTGAACCAAACCAGAGCATGACAAAGCTGTGATTACTTTGTTCCCCACAGAAGGTCAAGCATATTTAAATTAGAGACCGGTTTTCTTTATTTACTGTGAATGTTAAGATGCTGGCCAAGATTCTGCTGTTAGAATTGAAGGAAGTATGGCAGGGATTATAGTCTTTGATTAATATGGTGGTAATTTAAAAAGTGGAGGAGAGACAAGCACACCTATTGAAATACTTATTCAGAAGCTGGAAGGATATGAGAGAAGTATCAGAAACCAAATTAACCACAATTTCCTTTAAAATTTTAGGCTAGTTTATGGCTAACCTGGGTGGGAAGGTATATTTTATGGGTAACATACTTCTGACTGGCTAGAGAATTAGTCCTAGACCACAGAGGGGAGAATCCAGGCAGCTGGAGCCAGCAGGGTATCTGCCATTCCTGGAAAAGACCTGATGGGAACTGCACTTGGGGCTCTTAAGAACATAACACATGAAGCCTCTGCTCTCAGCCAGCAATGGCCTTGGACCCCAGATAGAGGGGCCCCTGTCCTGGATCTCATGTTTCAAAGGGCCCCATTCTGGCCCTCTGCCAACCATGCCCTCCCTAGAGTGCCAAGGGGGCATCTATTTACATTCCACAACCTCCTTCAAGACGATGATTTGTGCACCTGGGACCATGACAGTCCTTTTGCTTCAACTTCATCACTCTGCCAACACCTCTAAGACTTGACTACTATTGCCCTAGGCTGTCTTTTACTTCAGTCTCAACAGCAGCAACTTCTCATGAAATTTTCATGTTTAAAGAACCACATTGCGACTCACTTCAGGCTGACAAAATAGGAAAATCCACAGTTATTGTGTAGGATCCATAGCAGTTCAGATCTAGGAGTGGGTAAGAAGGCTGATCAGTAGACATGCTGCCCAAAAAACTTCCAGTATTGGCCAGAAGAAGAGTTATCTACCTGCAAAATAAGCCTTTGGGGAAACTGCTTTGCTTTTCTTAAAGGTTCTGCCAAGCCATGTGGCCATCCTGCTCGCCACCCAGCCTCCTCACACTCCACCACAGCTGGCAGCTGCAATTGACTGAAAAGGGTGAATGTGAGCCTGGTTCACAACCTCTGTGTGAAGAGGCTACAATGTCTTGAGCGAGAATCCACATTAACTTTATACAGCTATTTCACAGGAAGAGTACCTTGATTGTGGTAGAATTCTTTCCAAGGTGGCTTCAAATGTTTTTAGTTTCATCTCTAATTTCTGTTGTTCCATGCTAGTTGTTTATAGCAAACAATACCCAGCTATTGTTTATAATAGTGAACCCACAGCTGAGTGTAAAGACCTTGTCAATAAGCACTATAACTAGGCTGCCAGCCCTTAAGTCCCGATAAAGAATTCAGGCTGTGCTGGCAGCTGAGAATGACTAAAAGAAGACTGACCATTGCCCAGTAAGCTGTTTTTGTGCTCACAACTGGAGTCAGCTGTGACCACTCAATATTATTAATTGGGGCAATATCTCAGGATAAATCTGTCTCTACTTAAACGTAAGGATTTATAAGATTGACTTGCATCGAGAAATAGTTATTATTGGTTAAGTGCCTACCATGTACCAGGTGCTGTGTTAAGACCTCTGCATATATCAGTACATTTAAATTCTCATAAAAAGCCTGGTGTAATAATGACTACTAACACTTGTTAAACCATCACTTTATGCCAGACTGTATTGACAGCTACACTCATATCTCTTTTAACCCACATTACAGAATTTTGTGTGGTTATTACTATTCTTCCCTAACAAAAGAGGAACCTGGTTGAGCCCTAAGATAGGTCAGCAAGTCATTTCCACCTGGATCAGCTAAACAGTTTCTCCCTAAAGGCAGGTTTGATCCTCGAAGAGCCATTAGAACATTTCTTTTGGAAATGTTCTCTATACTGTTCTGTATTTTCTAAATTTTCTACAGTGAGCAACTGTTACTTTTTTGTATACATATTTTTATGATTATATAAGCAATGAGAAATATACGGAACATATATCTTGTAACTATGGGTTTCAGAGAGTGATAGTGAGACAAGGGAGAGGCAGGGGTGAGCAAAAGAGAAGATAAAGGACTATGCTAAAAACCAGCAGTTAGAATGGGTTCTCCCTTATGCATTTTTTCTTTTTTTAAAAAAATTTACTTTTTTAAAATTAGTTTCAAGTTTACAAGACATTGGTTGTACATCTATGTAGTTACTTTTTAAAGTAAACGTTCACAGAATACTGAATATATTCACACGTTAAACATTCAGCTACACAAAGCCCTTCCCTTTAGTTCTGGCCTTCCTCTCCCCAACTTTAGTCTTCTTTTCAGAAGTAACTAGTGAGAAGTTTGTATGAATTCCTCTAGCCCTACATTTTCTTATAAGGAAGTCACTACCCAAATGTGACTAAGGAGCACTTAAAATGTCCCAAATTCAACTGTGCTCATACTCATAAAATTACACATGAGATTTAAAGGCTAAGTATGAAAATAAGAGTTTAAATTATCTCATATAATTTTTTATAGAGATTACATGTTGAGATGGTAATATTTTGGATATATTGGGTTAAGTAAAATATAGCATTAAATTAATTTCATCTGCTTCTTTTTACCTTTTTGAATATAGCTATCAAAAAATGTGGCTCACATTACATTTCTATTGGACAGCAGTGCTCTAGAACTAGATCATTTTAGTACATTTATACACATATGTATACCCAAAAATATAAGATTTTTGGTGTTTTCTAAATAAATGTGCATTCTTTTTATTTGGATTAAAATATTTTTTCTTAAAAAGAATATAATTGGTAAATGCATTGGGCATTAAAATAATTCCTTTCTTCCTCCCTTTTGCTTTCCTTCCTTTTCCTCCTCTCCTTCTCCAGCCATACTTCTTGACAATCTGCAAAACCTCAGAGTGAAGAAAGCAATAAATATTCTTGGCTGTACAAATGGTAAAGTGAGCACACCTAATATTTAGATGAATTCAACACAGTACAGACTAACCAAATGTACCCCTTTGTTGGATAAAAGAAAGTCCTAGTCAGTGGAGGAAGGTTTTAGAGTTGATGGGACCTAGACAAAAGACACAGGAAATAACTGCATTGCCAAAAGTGACTGGTAGTTTTTTTAAACAACTCGATCCAAATTTGCTATTCGTATCCCATTATCTCTTTCAGATATTTTTTGCAATAGGGATAGTCATTATTTTGTGATGGGTGATTATGTACTACTACTACTTTCGATTTGATCAATATTGCCTATAAAGTGCCACCTCAGTTCAGCTACTGAATCTTGACAGTTGCTGGAAATAAATACTGACATATGTTGACCTATGCGATCCCTAATTTGCTAAGTTCTGACTAGTTAAAGATGGCAAATATTTTATAATGTACCTAATAAATTATATTTTGTCTAACATTTGACAATGAATCCAGTTTGGTGCAAACTAAATGACCCCATTTCTGCAAAAGAAATGATCCCAAACAAATGCCCCTTTCGCCTTCACTTAAAAAATGGCTATATGAACACAAATGATTGACACGAACTGCACTTATGTAAATGAGTTGGGAATAAATACACATATCACTCTTGTGTTGGGCTGGAAGGGTGTTTACCTTATTCTAGCAAGGCCTTAACACATGCAAAACATTAACAGCTCTTACTTGGTTTCAGTGTAGAACCTCCTTGAAGGCAGAGGAAAGAAAAAGAACATTAGCTATGAGCAGAGGTGCTGTGGTAACTTATTATTTTCATTCTTGTGAATGCTCCTTGGTGGTCTCTTCCACTTGTATCCTCTGGTTACATGCCATCTTGATAAAGGACTACTGGATAAAGTAGTTGAAGGACTTTATATTCTTTTGCTTACTCACTGCTGCTCTAAGATAAGCTTCCCAGTAGAGAAAATAAGGCATTGGATAGGGAGCTCCAAAATTTTCTTCTGGCTGATAATTTTCCTAGTCTAACAAATCAAATTTTCCTTGAGCAGATTCTGTGGGTGCTTTTTTTTAAGTTTATTAAATTTATTGGGGTGACATTGGTCAATAAAATTATATAGGTTTCAAGTGTACAATTCTGTAATACATCATCTGTACGTTACATTGTATATTCATAGGGGCTGTTTTAAATGCTCCATATTGATAGGATATTTGAAAAAGATATTTTTCATTTCCTCCTATTCTTCACCATCTTTTTGCATCATTCTAAGAAGAATAGTGAGAAAGCAAAACAAAAACAAAAACTAGAGTAACAGGGATTTTCAACCTTTTCTGAAGTGCTATATATCACTGCAATTAAGACAACCTTTTGGAACTGAAAAGGAAAATCTCCTTCAATTAGGACTGACTTCATCTGAGGCCGATCGGCTTGCAAGCCAATTTTCACTACCTTCAAAGGATTAACAACAATGGCTTCTGTTAGTCCAGATCCCAGTGCAGCAGTGGCAAATGTCTAGAAAAATTAAATCGGTCGATCCTTTAAAACAGATACTATCTGCTGTAGTAGGTCAACCCTTTTCTCCTTGGTCTTTGGCAGCTACAGGTGAATAGGGCCCTCCTCTTCTTTTCCACACCTCTGCTGGCTGAATCAGCAGGCAGGCAGGAAGTGGGGTGGGGGTGAGGGGAGTCTCCACCCACTAACAGCTGCTTAAGTAGTAGGCAGGGGACCTTTTCTACAGAGAAAGCCAGATCAGCAGTTATTCCAAACCAGTTTATACCACATGCTACCTAGTTGTGGAATTAAATTAAAATTCTAGGAAATGACCTGCAATATCTATCCCCTTTTTTCTCTACCTTGTGCTTGGCACCCAAAAGAATAAAACAAGAACAGTTGGATTTGGTGGTTTAAAGGAAATTATTAGGCAACTGGAAGGAAGCAAAGGCAACATACTCTAAGGGAAGCTATCTTCATGAATATTGTGTACCAGCGATTAAATGTCAAGACCTATCATTTCCCAAGTGGTGATGTCTACTCAGGTTTAGTAACTTGCTCATTCAGATTTAACCAAAAGACAAGCTTGACAGACTATCAGAATTTTTTGGGGAGGGCAGTGGGTAGAGTAGAGAAAGGAGTGAGGTAATTTCAAAAAATTACTTCATATTTTTTTTTAAAGCACAATAATATTATCACCTCAGTGGCTTTTGCTATATAGTCGATTATAGTATAACGTGAAATAGAAGTGTTGACAAACAAAGGGAAAATATTTCCAAATAAGTCACCATAGAGTACATTAAAATGCTAAAATAAAAACATGTAAATGTGTTTGTCCATCAGACCTAAGTGCATTTTTGTTAACAATAATTTTCTATGGCTTTAGTAAGTGAATAAGAGCTAGGTTTATAATTTTTTACATATCCTAAAAAATAAGTTTTTACATTGCCTCAATAATAGGAAAACTTTAAATGATTACCTCCTTAAACGCGTTCCGATTGGCTTGCAAGCCAATTTTTACTACCTCAAAAGGGTTAACCACAATGGCTTCTGTTAGTCCAGATCCCAGTCCAGCAATGGCAAATGTCTAGAAAAATCAAATTAGTCAATACTTTAAAATAAGTTATCATATGTATTGAGTTAAGCATCCTACTCATAACACTGAATGTTATGATGAGATTAGAGAAACGAACACAAATGCACCATATACCATTACTAAACAGCTTTAGTTTTTGATTAGATGCTGACAATTCATGAAGAAGAAATCACAGAAGCTGAAAACCACATCCTAACAATTCAAAATAAAATGTCAAAGCCCCATCAACAGTGACTTTTTTTCTGTAATGAAAAGAAAGGTTGTTTTATTGATTTAAGGTGAATACTAAAACGTCTGCACATGTAACAATTAAAAGAGACTTTGAATTATAAAAGCAGAGCTTCATTTTTAAATATCTACTTAAGTACAGTTACTGAGCTGATAAAAATCCAAGGAGCAGAAACACAAATAAAATATTTATAAAAAGCTAAATTTCAGGTAACAAAACATTTAAACATACAGCCGTGTTCTTAGATTCACTATTTTAGATGATCATCAAACCAAAAGTTATTTTTATTCATCCTTTCACTCTTGTTTTTTTTTTTCTAACTGATAATTGCCATGTTCTTCTAGATCTAGAAGCAGAGGAATGAAAGCTGAGATCAGAAATGTCTAGGTCGTTCTGAAATGTTCATCTAAAATCTAGAACATTTATCCAAGAATGTCCACATAACAGGTTCTTATTTGCTATCCATTAAGAATCTGGGCAATGGGAAAGAATGACTTTCTAGAATTTTCTTCTAGTTTCAAAAATAACCACCACCACCACCACCACCACCACCACCACCACCACCACCACAACACACACACACACACACACACACACACACACACACACACACACACACACACAGCAGGAAAGCAAAATGAAACAAAGCTTCAAACCTGCAAAACAGATGCTAAAAAAATAATTCTTAAGTGCTGAAGCTCTAATTCCAGGAGAAGTAGTGCTATATACAACTAAGAGAGAGAGAAAAAAAGCCCGTGAAGTGCAAAGAACAGATAACTCTTATTCGGAGTTTCTAATTTCTTTGGAGTAGGAGACTAAAGGAGAAAAGAAAGAAAAGGATGTTCCATAACCTCAGAAGGGGAGGCAAGGTGGAATAAGGACAGGATCCAGAGCTAAGAGGTCTGGGTTTAGGTCCTGTTCTGCCACTTATTGGCTGATTTAGACCAGAGCTGCCACATACGTTAGTTTGTGTATGTGGAGGCCACAGTCCAGCCTGCACCCCGCTTGTCAAGCCAGAGCTTTGGAGAAGCATCAGTCAGAAAAAAGGGGTGCCTTATAATAATTCACATAAAGGCACCATATGTGCTAGCTGTAGCTCTGTGCCTAAATCACTGAACCTTTTATAAGCCACTGTTTTCTCATCTGCAAAATGGAAATAGTAACATCTAATCTCTACCTAATAAAGTTATCGTGAGGGTCAAAATCATGTGTTAAACCCCTTTGTAAAATGCTATACAAAAACCATCTTATTGTTGCACAGAAAAATGGAGAGGAAGAATGGCATTGCATACAGATTCTGGGAGAGAGGAAATAACTAATGATGTTTTCCTTTCTTGCCACTCATTACAATTTTACACATATTTGTATAGGGTAACAGACCAAATATTTTATTCATTTATCCTAGACTTCCATCATGGAAGCCTAAGTGGGAAAAAAAATATATTAGTCTCAACTTTTTTGACCGATAAAAGCTAAAATCCAGATGTTCAGGTTTTTATTACTACATGCAATCTTCCAAGTAATTCACTTTTTTGTTCTTCTATAAACTCAGCTACATTTGCTGTCAGAAATAGTGTTCAGCAGTCCCTTGTCAAAAGAATTGATCAGCTATCAGCAGATCATGTTACTTGGATTGTTCCAGAGACTAGCAGTAACTGTCGGGTTCTCAACCTCCCAGGCGTTTCACGTGAGAGCACCAGGGGACGTTTAATGGCTGTTTAAGTGTCTAGTTGTATCAAAAAGAAACTGGAATAAATGAGCTCAAGAAAGGGGGAAAACTCTATACAGTTCACATGCATTCAGTATGGTAGTTGGAGTGGCCAAATGCTTTTCTGTTTCAATTCTCAAGAGAGTCGAAAAGAACTGCATTCTCTCACATGGTACTGATGCTCCACACAGTAAAGCCAGCTGGCCCTCTGGAGACCATATTTCATGGTCTTTTTCTAGAAAGGTTTTCATCCTCTTTTTAACAAGATGTTTTAAAAGTTAAGAGTGACATTAAAGGAAGACACTGAGGAATTAAAAAATCTTAGCTAATTTTAGAACTCATGCTCCCACTTCTTCCATATTAGGCCACCTCACAGCCACCTTGTTTAGGTAGGGGGCTAACGAAAGGTTTCTCTGTCATACCACTAAGCGATGCTATTAGTTTTCTTAATATGATCATTCCTAGAAAAGGGACATGTATGATTTTTTAAATAACAGATACTTTTTGGACAGTTTATTTTGAAATGAATCTTTACAAGAGAAGTAACTGAAGAGTTGAAGCTCAGAACACTACCTCTCTGGTTCAGTTTTGAGGTACATTTCAGCAGGCAAACTGGGAGTGTTTTCCTAGAGGCTGGAAGTCACATTGCCAACTGGAGGGTCAATGCAGATATTTCACTTTTTGTTGTTTTGTTTTGCCGATTTGGAGGGAGAAATTACTTCATTTGCTATCTCTGGGGCTCTCACTGCACAGATATTTGTAGAACTCATTTGGTCAATATAACAGCTTGTTTTAGGAAAAGTGGCTAAGTCACCAAGATGAAAGGAGTGGCACTGGGAAATGTTCAAATCACCAAGTGGTTTTCATGTAATAGTTGAGTTGAGTGTCATTGTGAGATCACTCTTCTCCCTGACTATAAAAGGACTTTCAGTCTGTGTCTGACCATAGAGTGACCTGAAGTCCTATCTTTACTATAGCTTACGTAAAATCTGAAAGAGTGACCTGTCAGGAAATAATTTTAGGAATATTGACTTTTGCATGAATAGATATGTGCAGTATTATGTAAAGACTGCGTGTTTTGGCTTAAAAAGAGTTTTTGACAAATGTACTCTTTATTTTATATTCTTGACCATATCTCATATAAACCTCTCTACACGTATCATTATTATCATAAATTCATCACTAGGTGCCGTAAAATAGCCAAATTGTGAGTTATTAGGAAGATGGCTTTCAACAAGTAGCTGAACATTGAATAACTCGAATTCATATTTTAGTAGCTGGGTTTAGGGAATCAAAAGGCTTTTTGTTTCCAGTTTTGACTTTACAAAATAACACACACACTTAAGTATAATAAATACTCTCGCTTACCAATGCTGGTGACAGTGACACATATCCTAGCAATTTCTTATACTGCTCAAAGGTGAAAAACTGTGAAAGAAAACCAAACCCAGAGATTTATAACAATTTCCTGCAACAAACCCTTTAACTGACTCACATTTCTTTAGTAAATCATTATATTAACCAGAAAATTTTTAAAAAATGATAAACCATCAGAGTTTGTAATCCGGTCTCAGACAGTTGCTCTTGGATCTTACTCTAACGTTCACATTTTCAAATGCAGCTACAATAACCTACAGAAGAGCTGATGGATTCCTCTATAGCAGTAAATGAACCATACAGTTTCCATTTACCATGACCATTTTCAGTTTTCCAAGACATCAATAGACTTCTTTTCTATGGCAGTGATTGAAAATTACAGGCATAGAGACCTGAAATCTTTGGTCTCCTCCGTTTTCTCTATGAATTGCCTTTGCAGCAAATGCCCGATTTTCTAACTTCTCAGCTTTGACTTGCATTTGTATAGCTGTTCCAAGGAATTTCTAAACACTTAGTGATGATGAAGACGCCATGATAATCTAGGAAAGGACCCAACAAGGTTATACAGTCTGCCCCCACTTAAAGGAATACTGTTCTCTACCTGAACAGAGCAGAGCTGCTTATTTTTTCCTTTAAAATATGATGATGAAGATTTTCTTGGTTCCTTCCAAAGACGATGTTTGATATTATTTTCCTGCAAGCAGATTTCCATGGAGGCAAATCTAATCAATCACTCCGTTTAATACACGAAGAATACATTTTTTTTTCCTCTGCCCTTTCTATAGTTTACATTTTGGGCATCAACTCTGCTTGAACATGATGTTTTGCTCCTGAGTACTCTGTTGGATAACTGCGAACATTGCCAATAAGACACTGTCTTAGGTCCTGCGAGGAGGGTCTGTTTCTGAAGACCCCAGAAATGGCATGGATGTTTCGTGATCTCGCATGTCATCTACTCTCTTACTTCATAACCCAGTAAAATGGATCAAGAAAACTAAATGTAGATTTGGGAGCCAAAGAATACTCTGTTGTTAGAAAGAGGTCATTCTGTAGTGCAGACATAGTTCTACATGAGTGGGCAGGCCAAGGGTCATCATATCACCAGATAGATTTTGATTCTCTTAAAGAACCAAGGACTACTTTTGTGCCATGCTTCTTTAGAATAACTATCGATGTAGTCTTTTCTAGACCAGGGATTCATTCATCCATTCATTCGACCACTATTTTATCAGCTGCCTGCTGTGTTCTAAGAGGCACTGGGAATGCAGTAGTAAACAAAGAGAACCCCTGCCTTCTCGCTCTAACATTCTAGTGGATGGTGATAACCTGCAACTATCCTGGGGTTACAACAATACCACCAGGGGCTACCACTATTTTGATGAGAGGTAAACTAGAAACTGTGAACCATGGAAGGAAACATGTCATAGTCCTAGGCTTTGAAGGTAATTTTTCTTCTTTTTTATTATTGCTCTGTTTTTGTAATTACCTTGCTGGGATTTTGATGGGAGCAGTCCCAGATCTGAATCCTGATCATGCTTCTTAGCCTTGAAAGAGTGGGTAAGTTGCTTGACCCTTCTAACCCTCAGGCACACAAAACTTACTTTTTAGAGTAATCCTTGAATCAGAGCATGTAAGTCAGATTTCCTAGCATGCCTGGCACAAAGTCATAGTTTCCATTGCCTTTCTTTACTTTGGTTACAAAAGGAACTATACATGCCTTTTATTGGTATCACTCAGGAGAGGCTGCTGTGGTCCAGGAAACATGCTATGTATGGCCTTTGTGTGTGCTTCTGCATATAATTCATACAACATATTTTAGTCATGGGTTATGGTACAACCATGACTCTTGTTTTATAGATATGTGTCCTGGAGCTAGTGAGTGGAAGGGTTGAGACTTCCCCCTACATCTAACTCCAAAGCTTGTGTATGCTCTTAACCACGAAGCTGTTCTCACTCTTGACTGAGCTGTGATTGCTAGTGGTTTGGGTAGAAATTCTCTGCCCTAGAGTTGCCTTGCTGCTGAGGTCTTTTTTACCTTCTTTGACTCTGGAAGCTCAGAGTCCCTCAAGGCAGATTTCAGACTTTTTTGACCACAGTCTATATAAAAAATGTTTGCCCAATACAGGTGCATGTATGTACATGCAGGGACATAGTACACTCTTGTATTTATAACTGAAACAAAACATTTCTATAAAATAATATTTACCCCTTATTATGTATAATTCTGTTTCTATGCTATCTCATTAAAGAAAATTTTCTGGTTAGGACCCATGACATCTAGTGACCCAATAAACTGATTTCATGACTCATGGGTTGTGACTCACATTTTGAAAACACTGCTCTAAGGGGCCCACATTGGGTTCAGAGAATTTCTGAAAGAACATGAACTTCACAAAAGACCTTACTACCTTGTTCCCTTCCAGTGTAAGGTGCATTTTTTTTCTTTCTGATTTTTTGTCATTATATTACCATGGAGGCAAGCCCTTTCTGAGCACTCCTCTCAATGCCTGTGCACTTGGAAGTCTTCCAGTTTGGCTGGTGGAAACACGTACTATTCTCAGCCCTGTGTGACTAGGAGCACCACTCTCTCTAATCCTTGGATGGCTCTTTTGCAGGCCTTGCTAGCTTTCTTAGAAGCATGTGCTGGTCAGTTCTCTGCTAAATACTTAAGGGGTCCCTCTGCAGATCTTAGGACTTTTCTCTCTATATATACTCTATCCTCTGGTACTCTGTCCTGTGAATTCTAGCTTCCCTGCTCTCCCCAGCCTCTCAGGTCCCTCCCAACCCAGAGAGTCCAATGGTCTCTGCCTAGATTTTCCCTGCCTTCCCCTGGGCCTGGAAATCCTCTCAAGACAGTAGGTGAAGCAATCCATAGGGTTTAACTCCTTTGCTTCATGTCTCTCTACCCTTCCTTGTCTGATGTCCAGTGTCTCGAAAATTGTGGTTTCATGTACTTTGTTCATTTTTTGTTGTTGCTGTTTCAGGCAAGAGAATAAATCTGGTCCTTGTTACCAGTCCATTTCGGCTAGAAATGGAAACCTTGGCCTTCCAGAAAACCTGAGTTGATGTGGGAATTTAAGGGAAGAGAACAGGAATGCTTCCTGTTTTAAATCAATAAATTTTCTGTTGCTTTCTCTATATATGTTCCAGTTATTCATCTAAAATCAACTGAACATGTACTGTGAGTAGACACGATGACAGGTATAGAGAGAGTGGTAAACAAATAGCTTTTACAATTTATAATCCTTCATGAGTTTGCTTAGCATTGGGGAGTCCTTGAAAGTCTGACCATGGAAAACTGGTGTTTCCAGGTCTGCAAGGTTCAAGACTAGATCCCGGGACCTGGAACATGGTGCCTCTTATTTTCTGAGGAAGCAGTTGGTCTCTTTCTGAGGGCTTCACTTCCTTTTGCTAACATCAATACTAATTTTGTCTTAATTTGTAAAGGGGAAGCTTCATTTATTTAGCATCAATGAGTCTTATTATTTTAATGATGATTTTATTTCAAAGAACACAGTACAGAAAAAACTGAACATTGTCTGTTTCTAATTAGAGTAATAATTGCAACTAAAATGGTAGTACCAGAGAAGATCTATATCTATGTCCATATATGTATAAAATATTCACAGACTATATATATGAATAAGTGTATGTGTGAGCATGTGTATATACATATGCATATACACATATATACACACACACGCACACACATATATAGTAACTGAATATTTTTTCTGAAGTTCGATGACATACAATGAAGCAGTTTATGATGTACGAAATCATTACAGTCAGATGATTGCTTTCCTCACAAATCCTAGGATAAATATCTATAAAATGAATGTTTTCATAAATTGAGTTGAAAAATAGTGCTATCCATCTGGCAAAGATACACTTAACTCCAAGTTATACTTAAAAAGTCAACATACTTACCATATGTCTCAATAATTTTAAGGTAAAATCTACTTGAAACAAGATGTCTGGGACGTATATACCATATCCAGTTGCCCAAAAGTTCATCTGTTAACCATTGTTCTGGCAGGGATCATTGCTTTTACAAAAGGAGAGACTAACTCAGTTTTGTAAAGCTCAACATTTTTTTTTTTCCATAAGACTGTTCAACATTGATAAACCTTAATCCTCTTAAAGTTCAAATTGTCTCCAATGTATAGTATTAAGGAAAAATAATATTCCAGGAAAACTTTAATTATAATTTACTTTATTTATACATGTAAAACCCTGAACAAATGAATATATTATTCCTTGGAGACAAAGTGACTTCCCTTTTGAAAAGGAACTATGCTCTGTTTGTTTATTTGGGCAATCTTTTATCAAGTGAAGCCATTTCATAATTCAATTCAGCTCTCTTGTGTACTTTGGTGAACGTTTTCCAGATTCTCTACTGTGATTCAGATCCTTAAAATAAAATTTGTGTTGAAGTAATAATATAAAATCACAAAAACTATGACAACAAAGAGGATGAATTCATAGAGAAGGTGTGTTTTAAATCTATGTTTTCTGAATTCTAGACCTGAATTAAATCTTATTAAATTACAATTTTGGCATAATATAAAAATTTTGTGTCTGTGTATAATTGTGGTTATTTTATCATAAATTTTAACCTAGTCATCCTCTTAATTTACTTAGTAAAATTATATAAGCTGTCCCTTCTTACTTTTTAGGAATATCAGGTATATAAACAAAATAATGTATGTGAAAAAGTTTTATGTCTTAGGTTGGAAAGGAAGTCTTTCAGTCTAAGTTTATATTATACCTATTATGGAAAGACAAAGCCATATTTAGTATGTTAGTGGTGTGGGAGTGTAGGGCAATGCCAGTCAGACTCACTGTGATCAGAACTTTTGTCTGAGAGAACATATTAAAAAGTGATCAGAATTAGTTCTTTCTCCTTGGAAGTCCTGCCAGATCTCTGTGTTGTATCCAGATACTGAACCAGTAAGTAGTACATAAAACTCCATAGTTATGTGGTTAAAGAGATGGAAATCAGGTTTGTGGAAGTAATAATTTTGTAAGAACCAGAACAGAAAATTTTAACAGAGGAGACCAGGGGTGGGGGAAATGAAGTTAGCATTCCAGATAAACGTGTTACATGAGAGTCATATACAAGAAAATATAGTGTATTAGTTTGCTCTGTTCATAAAATGGAAATAATTTATGGAGAAAGGTTTGTCTACCTCTCCTCTCTCTTCTCTTTTTCCTCTCTCTTTCTTTAATGATTATTGCTCCAAAGAAAAATTTATAAGTTGCTTTGAGAAAAAGTCCAAGCTATTTTGTGGTTGTTGTGTTTTAGTTACATGAATTTCATTCACTATTATGTTTTTTATATAATTTCCCCATTAGAAGAAAGTGCCTTTACTTTAAATAAATCTACAAATCAATAACTGAAAGATTGATCAAGTCTAATTATAATAAAATATGCTATAATTTCTGCATTAAAAATCTTAGTGTTTTATGTTTAATTCACATTATGTCCTATAGCTTGTTGTGGGATGTTTTAATGCTGACACTGTTGCTGGAGTCTATTTTCACTTACCTTCACTGCTCTTTTTGGTGTTTCAGCCAAGATGGGTGGCAGAATTCCCTTGTAAAAACCTAACAACCTGTTGGAGAAATAAAAGATCTATAAGTAAGGGAGTTAGAAAATAGGTAATTCTGCCCTTGTTTATGGAAAAAGCAACTCATCTCCAAATACTCCTAATTATTCACTGTAGCACACCACTTATAAAGATTGTTTTAATTCTAAAATGGAGAGATTATGAATACTATGTTTATTAGCATTGTTCGGAAGAATAATAAATGATACTGAGACTGGAATCCTTTATGTAAATTGCTAAACACAACCATGAGTTGTACCTGGAAGATGAAGTAGATCCTCATTACCCTGAGGAATCTTACATTTATTTTCTCAGTCGTGTGGTAGGTAGCTTTGAGCTGGCTAGTCTTGCTTTTCCTCCCTTGTGGTAACCAAATGAGGTTAAGGTTATACTGAACCCATGAGACTCAGACTTTCTGAGGCTAACAAGATGATAAAATCTCAGTTTTAGCTTAACCAACACAAGAGAATTAACAAACTTTGTGGCTATAAACTAGGACTTCCAGCCTTATCTTGAGTTTGTCATAATGTTTTAACTTCTTTAATGGACATGGAAGAAGGTTAAGGACATATGTTGCTGACAGAAAAAAAAAAGTCAAACTCCTTTGCTGATATGCAAATTCACAGGGCCTTGGACAGTTATTGTTGTCAATGCTGAGGGACTTGTCACGTATTCAGATGTTCTTAGAAAAAACAAAAGAATGAGTGGATATGCTCATGAAGAGATTTATAAAATGTCACCACTTATACTATATATTAAGATTCAAAAATTTAAATTTGACTGGAATATATGTGTGTGTGTGCGTGCTCACGCATGTGTGTATATGTGTATGTATGCATTTATGCCACACCCTCATTTTAAACCTGAAAATAGATAAATTTAGAAGAGAATATTATGTGTTATTTTCTGAATAAGTGACTACAGGTACAGGCAGGACTCAGGGTGTCCCTGTTTTAGGATGTCCATTTTATATAGGGCTGGGGTTTCTCTGATTGACCGACCCTCAAGCCTCACTCCAACTCCTTGAAATTGAGTTCTCCTTCTGCTATATTTGTGAAACCAGAAAGTTGAGTTTATTTTTTTAAAAAAGAGTTTATTCAGACTAAACCATAGTGCCACCCAATCCAACATGGTGATTTCTTGCTCTTCCTTGATTCACTGGCTTACACAGCATCCTCCAGTGAGGGAACAAAGGGCTTGTCTTATCGCTTCTAAATTATTAGTTCCTTTAGAGTTAGGTGTGTGTTGGAGCGCTAACCTCAGAGCCTTCTTCTGTATATGTAACCAAGACAAAAATATTTTTAAGCATATAGATTTCATGAAGAGGAAGAAAGAAATCAAATGATCCTTCAATATGGGTTTACTTTTCCCACAATTTTTCACCTAATGGATAGTCCTAGCATTATAAATAGGAAGTGAAGCAGACGTGTGATTTGAAGAACTACGGGAACTCATGAATTCCCCCACCTCCTTTCCATTCCAATTTCAACTATTGATGCCTGAAGTTCACTTGTAAAATTTAAACACCAACATTCTCTATCTTTTAAAATTCATTATAAATTAACTATTATCCTATTTTCAGCATGGGAGTGACTAAGCATAGGTTTGGTCTTCCCAAAAAATAAATGTGGTTTTCCTGAATAGAAGTTCTATATTTATGTTGAAAGAATTATTAGTTCTGTTCTTTCTGTACTGACTTTTCCACATCTGGAAGATTATGCCTGGTTATGAAGGCAGGGGGATTAAGTAAGTAAAGCTTCTAGAACAGAGGGTCCCAGTTAGTAGAGGTACTTGAAATCCCATACTACAGAGGAAGAACAGTTGCTCAGCCTGAAGAAGATCATAGGGAGCAACATACATAATAGATGTCTTGGAAGGTGAGCATATAGGAAAGAGATTAGATTTTCTATTTCCAGGAGATAGGACTAGGATAGGCAGGTAGAAACAAGAAAAGACACATTTTGTCTCAGTGGAAGCTTGATATAAGGAAGTATGCTTACTGGAACTATCTAGAGATAGAATGGGCTCTCCTGAAAAACAGTGAGTGCCCCTTTATGGTATATTGTCAGTTTTGGTGACCACTTGTCGTGGATGCCAGAAATGGGATATGCACAGTAATCAATGGACTCATTGGCCCTGAAAGTTAATCTCCTCCAATGTGCAAGATTTTGTTACTCTAAGAAAAAGAACAAGAGGACATAGAAAAGTGCTTTTCTCAAGAGACACACTCTGTCTTCAAACTTTTGCCTAAAGTAGAGCACTGCTTTTTTGGAGGACAAAAGTCTTATAAGTAATGCAGAAGGTCTTCATTTTAAAAATGATGAGGGAAAATATTAAAAGAGGTGTAAAGCAAGAGGAAAAGAGGCATATAGGGGAACCATAACGATTTAATCTGAAAAGATCTGGGAGGTCCAGAGCCCTCTGCTTCATGTTGGCAATGCTTTCTTGATGCATCCTTCTTCTCTTCTCCCTGCTTGTTTGCTTTCATGTGCAATCATCCCCTGACCCCACCTCCATGCCTCCAGTCATCCCATCATCCTGAACTTCCTGACAGCAAATGAATAGTGTTAATGGGACATTCTCAAGGATCACAGGTAGTCTTTGCAGGCATAGGGAAGCTAGAACTATCTACTTCCTTGCAATGTATTCACAGATATCCATACAATAGTGGAATCTATGGAATAGGCCAGCACCCCTTCTGCTGAGAATAGTCCCTCCCAATTTCTTTAAAACCACTGCAACTGATACTGGTATAATGATACTGCTTGTAGGCAGCAGTTGAGTGGGCATATTACTATCCAAATGGTATTCTGTCTCTGCCCCAGTTAATCTGACCCAAATTGGACATAGTAGAGTTTTTCTCCAGGATTTAGAAATTAGAATTGAAAAGGTCAGTGTCACTCTGTGTGGTTTAAATTCTAACATATAAAGCTGGAAAATCAACTGCAGTCTTCTGTCATTTAGATGAAGTCAATGTGCACCGAAAAGAAAAAAGGAAGCTACCTTTCAGGGAAACACAAGCAAGATGGAGAAGAGAAATTCTGATATTGTGCATGTGACTCCACTGCCAGAATTTCTTTAAGCCTTGTTATAACTCAAGCTTTCTTGAATATTGACATTGCCTTTTGCTTTGAATTGTTTAAGATACTCGGTAGCATTTAAAACACATTTTTTTTTTACTTAAATAAGTTTGAGTTGGGTTTATTACTTACAACCCAAAGTTCTAGATTCAAAAAGTAAACCTCATGGCGCCTACAACTAAAATGGCTGCTGTAGTATTTCAATTCCATGTCCTCTCACATGAAGAACCCTTTTTGGCAGTTAAATGGGCCCTTAGACTAATCAGTAGGGGCACACACAAAATCTGAGCAGGAGGATGTAGGCAAGGGCTCAAGCTGATGGGCTATTTTTCTGATTTGATTAGATAATTACTGAAAGTTTTCCTAATGCAAAGCATGGTATACAGATTCTAAGAAACAAAAAGGAATTGTAATGTTTTGGGAAGGACATATATACATTTTTTTTCTGCTAAAGAACTGATGCTTATATCCACATGCACTGTTCATTCTGTCAAATTTTTCTGCCTTTGTGAAGTTTTGGCTTGAAATACAGAACATGTAGCTTACCAGGACAATAACTAGGGAAGTTAAGAGATTGTGACACCCACATCAACATGCTTCATATTGCTTACTTCTCAAGAAGCAGATTGACACATTCAGTCTACTCCCCAGATCAATGGAAAGTGGGATTCTAACATTTATGTAGCATTAATGGCAGTTCTTTCCCCTGAAGAGACAGTAAAGCCACCACTATGGTTTTAAGTTTTGACTCACTTCAGGCCAACTGGAGAACTCTCTGGAAGAGGCACAAGGACCAATGCCAGATCTCCCATAACACTATAGTACAAACTAAGTGGCAGCCCTTATATTTAGTTTCTCAGAGTTCTTACTTTAGTTTGATTTTTAGTTTGATCATGTAGGAAAATGTTAACTTGGATGTTTCTAAATTTTGTTGATGTTGTTTTAAGTAAAAGTAGTCAAAGTCTGTTGAATGTTTACTATGTACTAGCCACTCTGTTAAGAGTAAATATATGTAGGCTTTTGGACATATTTAATCTCATTCAACTCTCATAACAATCCTTTGAAGTAGATATGATTAAGTTCTTTATTTTGCAGGTGAGGCCTACTATCACATCCTCACCAGACTGGGTACAGTGACTCAGATCAAATTCCATTGTCCTCACAGTCCATGTCCTTGACCATTGGGCTATACTGTATTGCAGTTTTTCTTGAAATAGAATTATTTTTGTAAAAATTTTTGTAAAGTTATTTCTGTTGCAAAAATATCTTGTCATTTATTTTAGGAGGAAGCAGAAATGGCAACTAAAAATCAGGTATCTATTCCCATTTCCATTCAATTCTGTTTTAAAGTAATGAGAAACGCTACCTGCATAGCTGATAGATTTGGGCTCAGATGAACACGATTTTTGTGTGTCTGTGAAAGCTTTTGGATTGTTGATTAAATATTTTCTAGATGAAACAGAAAGATAAAAAAAAAAGCCCTAGGATCAACTTTCTTCCCCCATAGGATAACTTTTGCCTTTAAAAAGCATACCAGGATAATTCTGTCAATGTGAGAGAAAGACAATGCTTACTTCAGCCATATGATAAAACATTGAAATATTAATACTAAGTATTAAAATAAAAACTGTAACTATCCAAAAAGTCAGTGGGGAGCACTGTTGATTGCTTACTCAACAGATATTCCCTGATATCCCTTCTTCTTTGTTGGGGTGCAGGCATTCACCACTGAAGAAAGCCTTCTTCAGTCCAGGGGGTGAAGCATAATTCTTCAGGCAAATCATGGTGGTCCCATTTGTTTCCTAGTGAATCCCACCAAATGTGCAAACATATGACCCAAACCTAGCCCAGAGACCAGCATGAAGAAGAAATGTGTGCTGCAAGTTTTAGATTTACAGCCTAAGAAAAAGAGGCACATGGGGAGAAAAGCCCCTGTTCTTTGTTAGGTGTTGTCCTAACTGCATGAGACACCTGTGTACTGTGATCAGGTGAGATACCCTTGCCCACAGGTGAAGATGGCCAGCTGGAAGATGGGAAGGACCTGGACCTTCATGACTAAATTAACCAATCCTGGCACCCTACCTCCAACTTTCTGGTAGTGTGAAATTAAAAATAAATCTACTATTTGAGCTGCTTTCACCTATGTCTTCCATTAACCTATAGCTAAAAGCATTCTGATACACCCCTGCTTCTGAAAAAAATCTTAAATTGTAATTTTAAAATCAGAATCATAGTGAAGACAGTTGTTAAACATTAAGCAAGGAGATTGCTTAATGGAGATTGTGAGAACCATTTTAGAAAAATAGTTTTAGATTATTTCTATCAGGAACCTGTCACACATTAAAATCCTATCACATTTGGATGATATCCTGTGAGAGAGCCTGATACTGCAAATGAAACGAGGAGAGGCTCAGCAAATTTGAGGATGGGGTGTCACATATCTAAAGCCATTAGATCACGACGGGTTATGTACTAAAAGAGTTGTTGTTCAAGAACATAAATAGACACAGAGTACTACAATATTGGATCACATTTGTTTTTAATTGTCTAATCAAAACAGGCCTTGTATTACTTATGCACATCTATAAAATGAAGATCAAAACTGCATTGCATGTGTTCTTCTAAAAGATGCAGCTCACACGTAGCTTATTTGACATACAGATTAGTGGCAAACCTCACAAAATAATTTTACCTCTCATTTCCCCCATCCCTATTTTAAAGTGTGAAGCTATTTAACATATTGGGTCAATCAATGAAAACGTGTTGATTGCATGAGGCAAGAAAATGTGGAATTTCCTTTGAGTTCTAGTTTGGGTCCCATGTTAGTGATTCACTTACAGTCAGTCGAACTCTGAAAGAAGCCTTTCTGTGGTCTCTCATTAGTAGGATCCAACTTTAGGTTACTTTGTTTAAGTTCCAAACTTTAGATGCCCAAAGAAACCAAGAAGATCTTTAATTAAACCTCTTCCATGAGACAATATCTCTAGTTCATCTGGATGGCTGAAAAAAAGTTGCTTGCATTAAGTCAGCCTCTGAAATCTGAAGACTTTGTGGTAACTGTTGGATACACTAAAGAGGGCTTAAAATGCTCAAAATTCGACTCAGGTAAAGAAACCAAAAAGGAATGGAAGAATGATGTGTCCTGTTTGCCCCTCCTTTCTTCCCTCTGAGTCACCTCCTTGTTGGTTTTGGAGTTACTTTCCTAATTTAGTATGTAGAAAATGTTTGGAAGTCATCCGTACCATAAAGTTGGACTTCTCCTATAGGCAGGCTGGGAAGTTCCTAAAGTTGCTAGGCTAGTAAGTGGGATTTTGGTGTTCGGGGCAATAACATAGAACCCTTTCTTCTTTGCAGCCCCAAAGGAGGAAGGGAAACTGTAGCTGCTTCACGATTGACCTTTAGAGGGAGTCATCCCCTGTTGTCCATCACGAAGGTCATCAAAAACTCAATTGATAGATTACTGAGAAATGAGTATAAGAAAACCATGAATAGATTATCTTCCCACTTAAGAGAGGAAAAGATCGACATACAAATATGCTGCCTGTGGGAATGGAGAACTTCCCTGGTTGTTGGGGATGAAGGGCTTTGGGCCCAAACTGCTGAGATTTGTAACCTAGGTCCAGCAACCATCACACTGGATGCCTGGATCGAGATGCACACCATCCGAGCCTGAAAAGGCCAATTAAAGAAATGATTTCAAGTTGCAAAGCCATTTTCCAAGCCACCTGCAGCACACTCAAATGCGGCATGAGAAGGATGCTTTCACCTGGATCCCACTTCTTTGCCAAAAACCTGGCATTCAGCAAGCGTCTAGAGCAGCTTTAATACTCACCGGTGAAGCATGAAATAGGAGCGACAGGGAAAGTGACACCAGATCTTCAGTTGGGGAAATTGGAAAGCATTAACACGTCTGTGTATCTAACAGAGCACAATTATTACATTTTACTTTGTTTCAACAGTCAGGACCTAAATGAACATCTCCATTCAGTTCTGTTCTGGGCAACGATCCAAGCTCATCTTAGTACAGTTGATTTTGAAGCCTTACTGTCAATCATATCTTCACAATTTGTTCTTTTTTCAGGCTTCAGGCATCCTCCTGATTTCTATTTCTTGTTTGGAAGCCTTGAGTCATCTGTTCTGGCAACACGAGCAACCCGAATCAGTCATTTTCTCCAAATTGTATTGAAATAGGGATCTTGCTAGTTTGTTTTTTCCTCCTTTCTTTCACATAATTTTCCCTTTAAGGATCTCCTAATACAAAGCTGATTGAAGGCATACAATATTCTCTTTCTTCTGCTGTTGGCAAATCCAAGTTTCTTACCTACACGCTGTAGCTCTATAATTAAAACAACGAGGATGGCATTCAGCCCTGGGTTATGAGTGCACTGCTTCCATTGCTCCATGGCTTGTGTATCCCAGGGCAAAATTCTGGCCCTGGCACCACACCTTTAGGGCATTTTTCTGACATCACTTACACTGGTTCACAGAATCAAAATGAAAGAGTGGAGTTTCATGGCTCTGTTATTTGAATTATGTGCAATCTGCAATCTGAAGCTCTCAAAATTACATGCATCTTGGGGCCATTTTCATTTAGGCAAAGGAGAGAGGGAAAGCTATGTATCCTTCAAAGAAGAGAAAAAAACAGCTTAAAAAAAGTGACACAGATTCTTTTTCAAAAGCAGCAACTGATTTTCAAGGAAGTGCAATAGAATTAAAGTTTTAGCTAACATTCTAACGTAAAACTAATGAAAGTTTTCCCGGCTTTAACTCTCATATCAGATCTTTAGGCATGAACAATATAGTTATTATTTTTCATTATAGAGAATTAATTGAATTAAGTTTCTGAATATGGTCCTTGGATATATTTTTTACCCCAAACCATACCACTTTTATTATATGCTGTATGGAGGAATTCTTTAAAGTTTTCATGAACACACGTTTTTGACTGAACTTTCCTTATGATTTTACCATGACAATTAAACTTTGTTGATGTGCCTAAAATAAACCACAATTTTGATTTCCTAAGATACAAAAACTTAGCTTAGCTGTCAGTATCACTTAGAAGGTAGATCCATGGCTCCATTCCCTGGAAAGTTGGCAGGGTGCTCGATACACTAAACATGTTGCACAGTTCAGCCCAAGGAAGGCATTAGCATGATATAAGAACCAGAACTCTGATGGAAAATGCTAAGGAAAAAAAAAGCAAAAAAGATACTTGAGGAGCAACTAAAGTAGTAAATAATATGGGTAGAATGTGGTATTAATGGCTCCATTAATCTATAAGTGAAAAGACTTATCTAGAACTAACTATGCAGAAGTATTAATTTTCAGTGACAGCAGATTATCTTGCTTATAAGGATAAACATGTTTCCACTAGAAAATAAGAATTGTCTAAGAGAGGTCATTAACTCATGTGGATGGCAACTGTGAGGAATAAAACTCAAAAAAAAAAAAAAAGAAAACAACTGAACAACTCTATTTTTTGGGCTGGGACTAAATGGAAACTAGGAAAAGAGAACCTGATCATAGAGTCAAAAAGTCCTTTGTCAACCAGTTCTCAGCCAGCTCTCTGATTAAGTTCCACTGAAGAAATTCTTTGCTCCATTCTAGTAACCCCCATCCTCTCACTGATTCCCTTTTTCCTACTTTCTCTGTTTCTAACTTCTGTTTTTCCCACTCATGAAGTATCAATCATTCATTTATTCACCCATTCATTCATTTGATATGCTTTGTTCCAAGCGCTAGGCTAACCACCTTTTTCTAAGGGCAAATGTGGATGCAGGAATCTCATTACTCCCAAATGAACTCTGACTATGTTCTCCAAGAAGACTTCTCTGAGATGGTAGACAAACTCTTGATATTAAATCTATCTGCAAATGCTTGACTGAGATGTTGCCTTTCATATTACAATATGTGGTTAGCACATACTAGCACTTACATAACATTATATTTAATATACTTACATTCAAATAGGAAATGTACATACTTATGCACAAACATCTACACATATATAAACACACATACAGACCCATCTGTATACACAGACATGACTCAGTTTCCATATTAATAGTCTGAATGACTTGTATATTTTTAACTGAATAGAGTATGTATTATTCACCTGATTACCATATATAATCCAGCTTATAAATCACTTGACAATGGCCTCTCCTGTTCTTTATCACCACTCTCTGGCATTTAGCATTAATTCAATCTGCCTGTCAGTAAAGGCAATATGATATAGTAGTCAGGAGTGCGGGCTCTGGAGCCATACTCTTTGGATCTGAATTCTGGTTTAAATATATATTAGCTATTTACTCACCATGAAAAACCATTGGCACAAAAGGTGAGCAAATTAATTCAAGGCATTACTGCTAGAATAGAGATTTTTTTTTATGCCAGCTCTCTCTACAAGTACTTATGGAAATGAGTTAGCACATTGTAAGTAATATGATTTAAGAGCTTGACCTAGCTGCAGAGCTATATATGACCACAGCTGGGCAAAGTGCCTCAGAATCCAGAGATGTCCTTCACAAATGGAACCTTACCTAAGTGTGTGACCCAGTGTGTTAGGAATTCACACTCTTTTGTGGAATTCTGATACAACCAATTCATACATGTTTGAGGCCAAAGATGTCAGGCACTAAGGACACCGAGTAGGTTACTCCAACGTATAAGTCACCTTTGGAAATGCACTGACTCTTTATGGACTCGTTACCACACTAAGCTTGAAATTAATTTCTTGAGGTGCCTCCTAGTGGACTTCCAGAGGAATTAAGTCCATTGAGAGAAACTCTAGGAACAAAATAGCAATCATTGTGCTAAACGTTTTACAACTATTATCCCATTCAATTTTTACATGAAATAGATTCTACTTTCTTTGTTTCATAGACATGTATGCAAAGACTCAGTGAAGTTAAGCAACTTTCCTATTAGTTGAATGCTGTACTTGATTTCTGTGTTGAGAGAGAGAGAGAAAGAGAGAGAGAGAGAGAGAGAGAGAGAGAGAGAGAGAGAGAGAGAGTCAATTCCACTGGGAAACATTATTCTGCTTCCTGCTCTAGTTTTCCCTTGTGACTGTGTCTCTAGTGCTCAGGCCCCGGGCTCTGCTTATTTATGAGAGGGGCTAATATGCTGGTTTTTGAATGGAGGAAGAGCTGGGCCAGGGTTTGTAGCCTCGTTGTCATCTACAGTCTTGCATCAGTTTTTTAAGTGCCTGAGTTCTTACTTAACTGATTAAAACACAGGTTAAATGGGTAGTCACCAAACTTTCTGGATTTCATAAGCCAAAGTCTTATAGGTACTTTATGGGCTTCTGGATATGCACAGTCTTCTAAACCTTGGATCATCATCCACATGCTGATAACTGTCATACATCACCTACTGACATCTCCACTTGGATGTCTAACTAGCATGTCATTATTAGCATGTTAAAGATGAACTCCTGATTATTTCTCCACAAACTTGTTCCACCCACAATATTCTCCAGATCAGTGAACGGAAACACCATCTTTTCAGTTATTCAGGCCAGACACCCTGAAAACATATACTTGAGTTGTCTCTTTCTCTCATTCACCTCTATGACCCCGGTCCAAGCCCTGATCAAATCTCATTGAACCACTGCAATAGACTCTTAACTAGTTTCCCTATATTCTAGTCATGGAGCAGTGACAGAATAGTCCTATTAGAATAAAAGGCAGGTCATTTCACTCCTTTGTTCCCAACTTTCCAATGTCCTCTCATCTCCTTCAGAGCAAAACCATAGTCCCTTCAAAGTTGGCAAGCAATTAGCTTCCATTATATTGCTTTATACCCTCCACCTAATCCCACACTACTGTTTCCTTGATTCACTCCCCTGCAGCCCAGTGACCTTCTTGCTCCTTGGACCAGGCCCACTCCAACAGCATGGCCTTTGCACTTGCTGCATCTTGTCCAGGATCCTCTCACCCACATATCCCCATGGATTACCTTTCTCTTCTTTACACTCTGCACCAATGTTACCTGCTAAGTGAGCTTCTCCTCACCTCTCTTTTATTTAAAACTGCAGCATCCTCACCTTAGCACTACCTGTCCTCTCTGCCTGCTTTATTTTACTTTATAGAACTTATCTCCTTCAAACAAGTTTTATAGTTTCCCTGTTTGTTTTATTTACTCTCCACTGCTCCCACTAGAATGTCAGTTTCATGAAGACAGGACAGGGTCTTTTGTCTATGTTATTTACTGCTACATCCCAGGGGCTAAATACAGGACCTGACATACAATAGGTGTTCAGTAAATATTTGTTGAATATAAGAATATATGCATTATATTCCCACTGACCACTGACCCAGTCTGATGATGTTGTGAATAGAAAATTGTATCTGGCATTTTGAATTATTCCAAGATCAATCTCTTTCACTTTCCCACCAAATGTCAATTCTTCTGAATCACTTGGATTTCACAAAAATAGCTATCAAGGAGGAAAGTTTGGGGCATTTGATCTAGTGAACACAAGCAGAATTCAGGAAATGGGAACCGGGGAAACTTAGACTTCATGTGAGTTATTATCACGTATCAGCTACCAACCCATCCTAGCAAACACCATTTTACTCACCCAATCTACCCCATCTTTTCTCTATGCTGGTAGAGCCTAATTCTAGTGTTCAAACCCTTGGGACCATGTGCTTAGGGAAGGGGACTCTCCCCAGTCTTGGCAGGATTGATTTAATCTCCTGCTCTTATTCTCCTAGTTCTAATTGTATGAGTTACGAGCATGCAACTTAATTCTAGCCAACGAAACCCGAGTGGGCTTTTGAGATAGTTTTTCTCCTTCCTAAAAAATATAATTTTTGTGCCTTATCTCGAGAGATGTGAATTTGATAGGCTTGATTGGAGGTTTAGGAATTTGCATTTTTAATACCACCTCTAATTCTGATTCAGAAGGACCAAAAATACATATTAAAAAACAGAAAAAAATACTTCCCTATTCAGTTAATGACCTAGAGTAGCTCTTCCCCGGATTTCTGTCTATTAGGAAGCAGGCTAGAATTCCCAGTACCACATCAGGTGTCTCCTAGGGACTTCATAAAACCATCCTCACTTTCCTCCACTTTCTAGTCTACAGTGTACCCACTTTTTAAGCCCCAAACTGCTAATTGCAGGTGGGCTTCATCCTTGGAATCTGGGAAGAAATATTGTTACCATCTGTCACTGCTGCATGGGGTACCAGTTCACAAACCCCCAATAGTCATTAGAAGGACTTCATTCCTACTTCTTGGTTCCCTCCTCAGTTTATTTAGAAACAACACTGAGACATGCCAAAACCAGATTATTATCTTGCCCATGTCTTTTCAAAAGAGATTAATATTTCATTCCACCTCTGTCTATCAAGACTAGCAGAAATCTTGGTTGGCATAAGGCATGTTTTGACTGTTTAAACAAGAACAAATTTTAAATGAGGGTACCTTTCTCTCATTCTCCTAACAGTTGTGCACTTTGCAGAACAGGTACAACAGGAAGTAACCTCTGCTGTAAAGCAAGCAAGACTACACCCACGGCTGTTTAAGCTGAAGAATGTAGAAAAAATACTTTTCTTATGTTTCATAGAATGAACCAACAAAGAAGTCAGGCTTCTCTGGGGTTCTGAAGCTGATTGATTTTTAGAGAAGAAGCACTGCATGGAGAGTGTCCATACCGATCTAACTTCTAAACTGATTACTTGTTTGAAGGAAAAAGATCTGTGAATTACCAACTAATCTTGGTGTTTATACTTCTCACCAAAGTCACTTTCTGGGGCTCCTCTGTCCCAAGGAGTTCCATGTCCTTCTCACATATAGCCTGTGTTTTTAGTTACCATTTAGTCACCATTTTCAGGACCATTTATTAATTTATAAGCAAGTATTTCTTGGGCTAATATACACCTGGTACTAATTACTACCAGTACATCTAATTTGGTCATTGCAACAGCAAACATGCTATAATTTTGTCAATTATTAAGCCACAATATTTCATTAATCTGTGTAATTTGTCCACGAGCCAGTAAAAGCACAAGTATATTTTCTCCCAGTTTTCAAGAGATACCGAGTAACAGAAAGGTTATGTTTACTTATTATCTCAGACAAGAAATTAAATGCCTGCAGATTAATATTTAGAGTTTCATTTTTTCTCCAGCAAATTTACCCATTCATTTATTTATTCAACAAATAACCAAGTATCTGCTAAATTCTAGACATGACTCTCTGGGTTAAAGCTAAAGCAGTGAACAGTGAACAGGTCAGATGCATTTCCCACACTCACAGAGTCTACATTCTGATGCGGGTGCCGGATAAGGAACAGGTAACAAACAAATGAATAAAATTATGACAGAGCAACATTATTAATAATGAGGGGGCTGTAAATCAAAACCACAATGAGATACCACTTCATGCCCATTAGAATGGTTATTATTGAAAAAAAACTGTAAATAATAAGTGTTGGGGAGGATGTGCAATAACTGGAACCCTTGTACATTCCTGGTGCAGCTGCTACAAAGAGCAGTATGGTGGCTCTTCACAAAACTAAACATAGATTTACAATATGATCCAGCAAATTCTACTTCTGTACATATGCTCAAAAGAATTTAAAGCAGGAATTCAAACAGATATCTGTACACCAGTGTTCACAGCAGCATTATTCACAACAGCACAAAGGGGAAAACAACCCAAATATCCATCAGTAGACGAATGGGCAGACAAAACGTTAACACACGCACACACACACACACACACACACACACACACACACACACACACTGAAATGCTATTCAACCTTGAAAAAGAAGGAAATTTTGATACATTCAACATGAGTGAATCTTGAAGACATTATTATGCTAAATGAAGTAAGCCAGACACAAAAGGACAAATATTGTTACAATTATACAAGGTACCTAGAGCAGATAAATTCGAAAGGAATTGCCATGGATTGGGGGAGGAGGGAATGAGGAGTTAGGATTGAATGGGTGCAGAGTTTCAGTTTTACAAAATGAAAAGAGTTCTGCAGACAGACAGTGGTGATGGTTGCACAACAATGTGCATGTACTTAATTGCACACTGGGACAAGGTTAAAATGGTAAATTTCATATTCTGTATATTTTACCTCAATAAAAAAATGATTCTGGAGAGTGAAAGTTATAAGGCAAATAAAATAGGAGCGTAACTGGTTGCTATGTGGGGTGGAAGAAGGCTTACTAATTCTGATTGGGTTTCCTGGGAAGGCCTCATTGAGAAGACAGCTGCTGAGCCAAGAGAACTTGTATTTATAAGAGGTACAATCTATTGGAAAGGGATAGAAAGTTTAAAAAATTGAGAAGTTTAGGGTAAAAAAGTCACTACACCTTGTGGGAGTCTAAGGCAGCAGTTTGTAACATTTTGCTTTGCTCTTCAAGTAAAGAGGATGGAAAAACCTGATTTCCAAGGTCATCTCTTGGGGTACTGCAAAAATTATTTAAAAAAATAGTTCATGTTCTTTAGATTCATTCATCTACACATAGGGAACTTAATGCATGGTAGTTGGCCACACTGAAGATTTAAAACCAATTCATTTGGTAAGGCCCACCAAAGCAAAGCCAGTATTAAATATAGAATTACAGAACCGCAGCATTTCTGGACTAGGAAAGGCCCTTCAGAGTCCTTGAGCCTCTCTTCTAAACCTAGATTTCTCTCTACAACATCCACATCAAGTCATCACCCAGCTTCTGATCAGTACCTCTAGATGCCAGGATCCCATCCTTTCAGAGTGTCCATGACTTTGCCGTTAGAGAGAGACATCCTCCTGCTTTGAGCCCAGTTCCATTTTCAGGTGACTTTCACCTGGTACTAATCACTAGGTGTAGTTAATTTTACATGTCAATTTGACCAGGCCATGGATTGGGTCCAACATTAATCTGGGTGTTTCTCTGAGGGTGTTTTTGAATAAGATTTACATTTATACCAGTAGACTGAGTGAAGCAGATGACCTTCCATAATGTGGGTGGGCATCATTCAGTCAGCTGGAGGCCTGAATGGAAAAAAAAGTGACCCTCCCCCAAGTAAGAGAGAATTCTTCTGAATGATGGCCTTCATACTGAGACATCAGCTCTTCCTGGTTCCAGGTCTTTGGACTCTTAAGTAGAATATCAACTCTGCAGACTTTGAATTTGCCAGCCTCCATAACCTAATGAGCCAATTTCTTATCTATCTATATGTCTGTCTGTCTGTCTGTCTGTATATCCATCCATCCATCCATCCATCCATCCATCCATCCATCCATCCATCCATCCATTCATCCATCCATCCATTCATCCATCCGTCCATCCATCTTATTGGTTCTGTTTCTGGAGAACCTTGACAAAATACACGAGGCTATATTTTTAAAAAGACTAATTCCAGTCCTCTTGAGGAACTGCAAAATATTTGAAGATGATTATCGTCTCTCCCTATAACAGGACTCCAGATGCCTTATCAACCTGAACCAAAATTTGCAATTACTTGGGCTGATGTAGGCACAGCAGAGCAAGATTATTATCTCCTTGTTCTAAATGTTATGTTTTTATTTATATAGCCAAGGACCAATTTAGCTTTGTTTCATCCATGTCATTCTGTTGTGTATATGTGTAACACACACACACACACACACACACACACACACACACACACACATTTATACAACCAGTTGCTATAAACCTACTACTCTTCCACTTCCTTAAGGCCATACCAGAAGGAAAGAGGGGTGGGTAAGGATAAATATGTTCCAAGTACATTAAAAAGGAGGGAAATTAGATTTAATGAAGGTTGTTTAACATACATAATCTTGTTTCATCTTTATTTACAGATGTAGGAACAAAGACTCCTGGAGCCTATGTAACTTATCCACACTGACATAGTTAGGAAGTAACTGAGAAGGGATTGCAACCCAGACCTCTCTGATATGTCCTCTGCCCCACACCACTTGACATACACATTGTGACCACTTGAAATAATTTCCAGAGTAATATTAGGTGACGAGTGGCATGAAAATATCAAAGAAAGAAAATGCAAAAAGAGGGGGAAAAGGAGCAAAGTATAATATAAAGTAAAATTAAATTCAATAGCAAAGGTATTACTTCATCTACTTTCTATGCCTTCCTACAGAATTGAAGAATTTTCATAGAAAAATTCTTACTACCAATAGCAGAATTTGTGGCAAAAGAATAATAATTATGTGTTTTCAGGTGAGCTTAGGGGTGAGGAAATGGTATTTTTAAAAAAATAACACAATGCACACTCCATAATCACAACTACAAACTTTAAAATTGATATTTAAGATGAAAACTACAATTGCCAGGGAAATAAAAAAATAAGAAAATAAAAATTTTAAACTAAAGTAATGTAAACTATGTGAAATTCTAATCTAAAGAGAAAAAAGGAAACTAAACAGAGAATTCCATTTAATCTTGACCCTTGAAAAACTGTGGTCAAACTTATATATATGAAATGTAATGAATGGGGACAAATCTGCTATCTGACTACATTTTAGAAAAATCTGACATGGAATAGTTTTCATCCAGCCTTTAGGCATGGTGGCTTCCTCATTACAGAAAAAGCAACAGTGTGATACCTGAGAGAATGCACAGTCATCACTCACTGTGAAAAAACAAGGCTGTATTCAGAAAATGGTCATTTTGCACATAGAACAATCCCATGAACCCCATGTGTGCACATGTATAGGCATTCTCACATACATAGTTTTTCCTCTCCATCTCTGTCAGTGCCTGTGATGACAGTCACTGATCCCTGGGTGACCCACACTGCCATGGGGTTTGGCAACACACCCATCCTACAGAGCCACCAATGGATGTTCCTAGTGACGGCCTCAGAGCTGTACCTCTCCCCTTGGAGGCCAGGTGGGTTGTGTGTAGAGGCCTGGCATCTCTACCAGGATTCAGCTGAAAGTGGAGTTCCTGCATGGCTGAGCAAATTGCTTCCAACCATCCAGCCAGATGTTTCTCTATAGGGTCCTGGCAGCCATGGCTTGCTTGGGATGAAGCCAGAACTTGGCCTGATTTCTATACTGTAAAGCCTGCTGGAACCCTGGGGTGGTGCCACTCCATAGTGATAAAAGAGGTGGCTCTTCAGCTTGGCACACCATTCCCATTTGCTGGAGTCCTTCCAAAGGGAAGAGGGGCTTGAGTAAAAGTAGGTGTGTCCATCCAATGCACGACAGAGCCTGAAGGGAGAAGCGGAGTGGGGGCTGAGGGAAGGTGGATGAAGAAAGGTTCTGAGTGATTGAAAGCCGGTACCAGATGGAGCTGGAAGACTGTGCTCTGTCGCCTCCCTCTACACATGTGTGGCCACCAGGGGATTGCCTGGCTGTGTGCGCTGCTTTACATCTGTCAGCTAAATCAAAGATGCATAATTGAAGGTGCAAAGCAAGAAACATTACGTGGTTCACAAGGCTCCCTGGAGGATTCAGGGTTTGTAATCCAGTGAGGAGATTTTAATGAGAACAGAGTCTAGCGCTCTCATCTGAGGGACATCTCACTCCAGCTGTGTTAAAGGATGCGGAAAACTTTTTCCACAAAACATGGGCAGTCTTTCTTGATTGGTCACTGCATGCCCATTCCTCCTGGAATGTTTTGGACTTCCTCCCAAAGAAATGCTTCCTTTGAAGCTTGAGCAATTTCTAAGCATGAGGAAAACTCGAGAGATGCTGTGACTGAGGACTCAGCACAAATGTGTCAAAAAAGATGTCTAGATAAAACTGTTAACCTGATATAATTTTTTAGAACCAAATTTGAACATTTCCAAATGTTTATCATAAAAGTAATATATATGCAAAGTAAAATTTCAAATACTACATGAGGATTCTTTTTTTTTAAATGCCAGTTTATTTTTTCACACTGTAAATACACAATTTTTTTTAACATTTTATTTTTTTACTTTTTCTCTCCCCCTCCCTTCTGGTAACCACTAGTCCATTGTCCATGACCATGAGTCTCTGTTTGACTGTCCTGTTCATTTGTTGCTTTTAGGTTTATATCCCATATATGTGATATGTGATTTTCAACCTTTTCTGTCTGGATTATTTCATTTGGTATGATTATCTTGAGGTCCATCCATGTTGTTGCAAATGGCAGTATTTCATTTCTTCTTATGGCTGAGAAATATTCCATTCTCTGTGTGTATATATATACTATAGCTTCTTTAGACAATCATCTATCATAGGACACTTCGGTTGCTTCCTTGTCCTGGCCACTGTGAATAATGCTGCTATGAACATCAGTGTGCAAATATCTTTTCGAATCTGAGTTTTTAAGTCTTTGGGGTAAGTGCCCAGGAGAGGGATTGCTGGATCATATGGTAGGTCAATTCTTAGTTTTTTGAGGAACCTCCACCCCTTTCCATAGTGGCTGTACCAATCTGCAGTCCCACCAGCAGTGTATGAGGGTTCCTATTTCTCTGCATCCTCTCCAACATTTGTTATTACCTGTCCTGTTGATTATAGCCATCCTAACAGGTGTGAGGTATCTCATTGTGGTTTTGAGTTGCATTTCCCTAATAGCTAGTGATATTGAGGATCTCTTCATATATTTGTTGGCCATTTGTATGTCCTCTAGGGAGAAGTGTCTGTTCAGGTTCTCTGCCCATTTTTTGACTGGGTTGTTTTTGTTGTTGTTATTGTTGTTATCATACATAAGGATTTTTTGTTTACATTCCCAGAACAGTGTTTCTTAACTGTTCTGTGGTAAAGGAATAATTTTTTATTTTCAATCTTCATGAACAAATACTTTTGTAAAATATAATAAAAATAAATTATTAGAATAATTAAAAAAAGTGCTCAAAGGCATATAAAGTACAAACCCATTTAAAAATTTAAATTCAACAGATCTCACACTTAGGTGTGGTGTCATTATCAAATTGCTATAACATTTGTAAACATTCTTAATTTCTGTACTTATCATGGACCACATTTTGACCACTCATTTTCTTTGGAAGATTTTCATAAATTTCTATGTATCAAACATATGAACATATAATTTTTTCAAATGTAAGTGGAAACATAATGTATATATATTGATCTATAACTTGCCTTTCATGTTTAATATATTTTGACATCTTTCATACTAGCCGTTAAAGAACTACCTCATTCTTTTTTGAGGGGGCCTAGCATTCCATAGCATGAATGTACTACATTAAAAAAATCTGATGGTTTTTAGATTTTGCTTATAGTTAAAATTCTATGTACACATTTTGATGCTTAAATCACCACTAGCCCTTGTTAGAATTTCTGCTTTGTGAGCAAAAGCAAAATGTTTTGTAGTTCAAAGGTTCTTTTCCTTCAAACCAGCTTGTCAATCTCTCTGAGTCGCACTCGTGGTAAAATGACTGGAATAAGCATTTGTCACCAGGCTTATTAGAATGATGAGCTCTTCTCCTGGTGGCTCTGATCTTACTTGAGAGCCAGTGTGAAGGAGAGGTGACTAATCTCAGCGTAGTACTCAATTTTTCTCTTGCAGTATTTTTGCTGAAGAAGTGAATTTGGGGTTTTACATGATTACCTGTATAGATTTTTACATTACTGCTAGGGCTTCAAGTGGCTCAGTATGGGAGCAGTTAGCTTTGTGTGAATAATAAACCACACTCCCAGGCAGGGAGGCCTAGTCAGGATGAACCTGAGCATCTGGCTCCAGCAGTTTTCTCTAGGTACAGACGTGACTCAGGAGAGGGGTGTAGTGTTGCTGGTGCTTCTATTTACGATGTCTCCAATGCAGCCAGTTATGTCAGGTATCCAGGCATGTATGGAGATAATGGTGAGGATTGAGTTGAAGGCAAAAATGCTCAAGCAGAAAGATGAATTCTCCTTTTTTCCTGGGTTAGTCAGGTCACAAGAAAAAAATGAGATTCTAGGTTTGTACCGTGAAGTTCATCAACTTGGGTTTGGTTAGCCCAGAAGGGAGAAAACCAGCTATAACTTCCCTCTGCATTTGCAGTTTTATTTTCATTTTAAGTTATTTCAGAAGAGAAATAATCTTGGATACATCAGAGGTTCATAAAAACCGGAAATTCTCTTGCTGAATGACAATAAACACATAACTCAGAGGCAATGAGGGAACCTAGTTTTTGGGTTTCGCTCAAAGTTCAAGTGGCCCTGAAAAGAGCAGCCCTAAGCAGAAGCATCCAGAAGCTTCCAGGCTAACCACCACGTTCTAGTTATACGGTGAATAAATGAGTTTCATCAAAGGCTGATTTAGCTTCACTTCTGGAGCAGGCAGAATCTACCACACAGGAGGCTCAAGAGAAATTTGAGCAAAGCATCCAGAGCTATGTGAGCATTTTATTACCTTGTGCTCAGGCTGCATTCTGAGATGACACCTTGAGTCCCAAGATCACGTGCGCCTGGAGAGGACTCAGGGCTCAGCCTTTCATCAGTGACCAGCTAGCCCATGGCGTGTAGCTCCCACGGGAATTTTTCAAAACCCTGCGAAGAGCCCTTTGAGTTGAGCCCTGCCCCAACAGGCCTGCCTTACATCCCCCTTCAGAAATGTTTCCATTTTGTTCTGAATATGCTCTTTTTAGTGGGCACGCTTCTTACACTCAACCTATTCCCCATCTAAATCTAGGAGGAAGGATTTAAAAATGTGACGTAGTTTCCCACTCAGAAAACCAGGAGATCTTCTCCATTACAAAGTTCTTAGATGGATATACTGTTGCGCTGACATGGAAATGCTTCTTCTTGCCTTCGAACTCCCTAATTTTACAAACTCTGCAGACAGGCTCTAAATGTTTTGTGTTGCCGACACAATCCCTCAGTTACAAGTGAGCCCTCATAGCCCTCATGTTCTCTCACTGCTGTTCAGCCCAAGATGACCTCATTTATGTCTTATAGAGGAGAAAGGCCATGATCACAGAATAACTCAGTTAATAGAGGCAAAAAATCACCCATTCTTCCCTGCAACCCTCACCCCAACACACATAGCTCAGAGCTCTCATCTCTAGAAAATAAGGAGTAAAGCAGTTATAAAAGTAAAATTCTAAGTCCCTGGGCAATTTTTTCCTTATGTCATCTCGTTATATAATTCCAGGTACATTTTCCCATCTGTGTTCTCTCTCTGAGTAGGTGAGGAGAAACCTGGCCATTTGCTGGCAGATGTCTGAGGACTTGTGCCCCTGGGGTGTGTGCAGGAGATGCGAACACTATGATTCCAGGGGCAGCAAGGGCTGCCTCCCCTGTGATAGAGCCTGTGCACTGCTTTGTTCTACATTGTCGCAGGCCATGGAAAACCCATCCCATGTCACATTTTACCAGACATGACTAAATAATTACTACATTGATTTATGAAAGTGTGTGTGTGTGTGTGTGTGTGTGTGTGTGTGTGTGTGTGTGTGTGTGTGTAGGGGGGAAAGATCTCATAGATGATAATATCTAGAGAAGAGACTCTACCATTTTTTTCTTGCATGTTTTATGAAGGCAAGAACAAGCTTGCTTACCAACCAAGGCCTCTAAAATTGAATGGGAGTAAAAAGTTAAAATTAAACACAAAATAAGCATTATTTTTTGTCTGTCACAGGGAAGGAACTGTGAGCTCCACATTGGCACACCCAGAGCTTGTCTAAGTACCCCAAATTTTTCTGTGCCAAAGGGAATAGCTTAGTCAGAGATGTCTGAGAGCACAAAGATACCTTACCCGTAATTAAAAAAAAAGTTTTGCTTCACACTTAGCTCCCTCACTCATTTCCATATCTAATGATGACATGAAATGCCAGCATATATGTCTAGGAGTATACCCTTTGGGAGAATGCCTGGCTCCTTCCCAAAGATTGAGGGAAAGAGAAAGGGAGGAAAGATGATCACAGGAGAAGAGAAAGGAAGGAAAAAAGAAAGGAAGGGAAAGAGGAGAAAGGAAAGCAAAGAAAATACAAAGAAAAAGGATATCAAATGGTTTCAGCCTCATTATTATTTTTTATTCTTGCCAAAGTGGCTTGGCAGAGCCTTAGAGATTGCAGAGCCTGTTCCTTGAAAACCAACTGGATGTCTAGACTGAGCTTAAAGGCATCTCTTTAATTAGAGCCACAGAGACGTTCCTCTTCCCTTTCATCTTGGGCCTTTGTGGGGCTCAGCTCTGGCCCTCGCCATCATCTTCTGAAAAGTTATATGTGCCACATCACCATTCAGTTTGTGCATTCAAACAGAAGTCTCAAAGCATTTTTCTCTTGCTTAGGTTGGCACAGCCAGCCTGTGGGGTGTGACTTTGCTGCTTTCCCTTGTCCTTTTTCTTTACCTCCTCTTGAGCACTTATCACATTAGTGTCCTGCTCTGTGCCAGATATGTCTTCACTATAGCATTCACTCCAGACAACCTCCTTGAAGGGGCAGTGACCGTGCTCCCCTCTCTCAAAAGATGCAAACCAGGAAAATACTCGCTGCTCTCTATAGAGCTGGCTTATTTTAAAGCTGACCCAACTGAATTGCAGAGCCTGCTAATGAGTATTTTTAAATGATTTGCAACAATGACTGAAAGTCAGTTAATCTACACAAATTTTCGTGGAGGATCATAAGATGCATTTTATAGGTAAAGTAACAAACCAATAATTGTAACCAACTTCTCAGAGGCCACACAGCAAGTTGGAAGAAAGCCATCTTAAGAGCTCAGTTCGCGAATCACTATTCTGGTCTCCTGACATTAGGATATATTTGCTCAGAAGAAATTTAAGAATTAAAATGTGATGGGTCTGTGGGAATAAAAAATAATATATAAAAATGTGGACTATTATGGCATTTAGTAAAGTTTGATTGAATTATCAAATCAACTACAAAGATATGCAAATTGACACATAGTGGATTGGGTGACTTCAAGGTCATTAGGTGTTAATTATTCATCTTGTATAGCTAATTCCTGGGGTCAATTTTAGTTTTTGTTCTTTTTTCCTTCCTGCTGCCAGGTTTCTGTTTATATTATTGCTTTAGACGATGAGGAAATGCAGTATAGCTAAAATCTGCTCTTTTTTTTTATCATGTGAAAGTCTTTTAAATTATAGGCAGCCATGAGGGGTTATGGGTAGATTTCAATAAGATGAGCTGTATTTGCATGTGTAAACAGGTACCGTACAGTGATAAACTTAGTTAGTTCTCTTACAGAACTAAGCTGCTCTCTCCTCTAGTGATCATACAGAATCGATTTGCCAGGTGTTCAGAAATCTCAGCAGTAATAATGTTCATAACAATATCAATTCATATTGGGGTACTTATTACATATCAGGTGCTGAGTTATTTTATACACATGCCATCTAATTCTTATGATAATCCTGGGGTAGATTTTCTTTTCTCTTTTTAAACAAGGAAACATGTTTACTTTGATATCAGTTTCTCAAATCTTTTTCTCAATCACCTTTCTGGCAGAAACAGACTAAGGATTCAAAACTGGAAGAACTAAACTACACGAAGGCAATGAGTAATAATAAACCCACACGGCTGAGTGCCAGAGTCACTCAGAATAGCTCTGTGCTGCAGTAGAGCTTCTGACAGCACTGGGTATCTTCAGGAGTCTTGGAAGAAGTAGTTAGACAGGAATGTTAGCAACTTATCACATGATGCTAATTTTTTACACAAACAGTAGATTATCATACTGCATCTGGCCCCAAGTGCTTGTGGTGATAAAATGAGTTAACAATAGAGTCATTTGAGAGATGAGAAAGTCATTCTATTGTGAAGATGCATTGGGAAGGTGAGAGCATTCAGACTATGGGGGAGCCGTTGCCCAGAGTGGTGTCTCTTTATGACCCAGTCGCTCTAACAAATGTCCTGAGGTACATTTTCTGAATGTCATTTTCCCCACAGGATGAAACTGAGCTCAATAACAGTGCCAGGAAGAGGAGAGGCAGCTCTGTGTCAGGGCGCTGTCTTTCATTGAGACTGCTCTCCCGGCCCTGCCCGCAGTGGAAACTGTGTCTGCCTCCTGGAAAAAGCAGCTGGGAGACTTGTCCAAAGTCCCACAGAAAGCAAGAATTTGAAACTAAGTGTGTAACACCAGAATTATGGTATATTTCAAAAACTCAGACTTCCCTGAATTGAATATCTGAGTTTGAAAATACAAACTATAATCAATTCTAGTATAAAGTAGCTACTGAGCCTTTAAATTTGGATTTGGATCCTAATTCAAGTCCTAGCCTTACTACTTCATTGCTGAATGACCTTGGACATGGATCTCTCTAAGCTTAATTTCTCCATCTGTAAAATAGGATGTTATGCCAGTCTCTTTGAGTTGGCATGTGGATTGAGATAATGTTTGTAAAGAGTTTATATCTGTGCCTGGTGCATAATAAGTCTTCAATAAAGGTTAATATTACATCTCTGTAACATAAAGTGGTGTTTAAGAATGTCATTGAATTAATTCAACATATTTACTCAGACAGCTTAGCAAAAATTAACCCATTACCTAGATTACATAGACCCTGATAGTTATGTGTATGTATGAGTTTACAATTACAATGAGAAGATGAACAAGCATGTCATAATGTTAGTTTAAAAAAGCCTGTATTAAACCATGCAAAGAGATTAGGGGTTAGAATTTCAAAAATTAACACTTGAATTTTATAAAATAAGTGAACTGTGTCAATTCAATTATATTCACTGTAGACTTTCAAACACCAAATAAAAATGGGCACACTGATTCTGGGGTGGGATTGGATTAGTACACAGAGGCCCAGGCTTAGGCCTCTGTGTTTTGCTCTGGAAGAATTTAGGACAGAAAAACATTTTTTTTTGATGTATTTGCTCAATCATTCTTTCTTTTGTTCACATAACAAATATTTATCAATTGTTGCTAAGCTATGCTTGGGTGGTGCTGGAGATACTGGGTGAATCACAGGAGCTTTTTCCCTGTCCTTATAGAGTTTACAGTCCATTTAGGAGGAAGAGGACATTACACTTTTAACAAATAACTGATTAATTACAAAGATGATGAATACTTTCAACAAGAACTATGTGTCTCTTAGTCACTCGACTACTGAAGGTGACACCAGGAAGAACTTTGAGCTGCTTGTGCTGGATAAGAAATACTTGATGGACCACCTCAGGTGTTTGAGTAGGGATGGTGAGCTTGAAATAGATGTTCACCATGGGATAGGGTTCCTGCTTGATTCAAAGTGGTGCTAACATAGGAGCCAGACACAGTGGTGCACTTTGAGAAGACCAGGAAAAGCAGCCCCATCGATCCGTTACCATAGACAATGTGTGGCCACCCAGGATAAAATGCATCTCAAGGGTGGCACCATCTATGAACCATCACTTGATCTAATGACAATGCCCCAGCCCTGGGTCAGAGTGCTGCCTTTCATTGAGATTGTTTCCCTGGCTCGGCCCCTAGTAGCAACTGGGTCTGAGTCCTGAGGATTCCTGTTATAAACAGTACCAATGGGGAAAAAAACATTAGGCCAAGAAGAGTGGTTTTTATATACAGTCTCCATGAGATATGAAAGCACAAGCTGCATTGCTTGGAGACCAAGGAAATAGTTAACAAAAGGGAATCCAGATTCATGCTCCAAACACACACACACACACACACACACACACACACACACACCCCTCTGGACAGGCCTCAGCATGGCTTTGATATATTTGGAGATCCAATAGTTCAAACAGTGGCCCAAAATGAAGCACTCCACCAGCAGGGGAGGCAGTGACCACAGCTTTCACAGTAAGGGGAGAGAACACCCTTAAAATGTTGCTGTGATGATAGGCTCCCTAGCAGGGTTGGGGCAAGGCAACCCAAATGACTTCAGGAGCCTTTCTTCACAGGGGATCTGAACCCAATAGAAGAACAAGGTGGGCCACCAGATAACTGGCTGCCTTGCTCTTGAGCACATTTGAGACCCTTTGTACAGGTTTTGCATCTAGTTGAGTAGAAGGATTTGTGTCCCTTCTCTTTAAATCCAGGTGGGCTCTGTGACTACTTTGACCCACAGAATATGGTTGATGTGATGCTGGGCCAGTTTGGGGCCTAGGCCATATGTAATTAGAACTTCTATTTTCTTTATTGTGAAAGTCTTGCTCTTGGTGCTCTGATCTGCCATGCTAAGAAGTCTGACTACCTTGAGGTCACCATGCTTTGAAAAGCCCATGCCCTAGGGGATGAGATGCCATGTGGAGAGAGCTGAATGCCAAGAAATCTTGAGGCGCCAAACGTGTGGGTGAAGAAACAACCTTTGAAGGGATCGTCCAACTCTCACTGCCCCAGCTGACCATGTGGAACAAAGAAGAAGCAGTCCTCAAGTCCTTCCGGATTCCCGATCCACAAAAGAATAAACAAAATAACATGGTTGTTTCAAACCCCTGTGTTTTGGGGTAGTTTGTTACACAGCGGAAGAAGGCTGGAACTGGAGGTCTGAAGGATAAGTACAAATGCCAGTGATTTAGCTGATGAGTGTGACAGTGTAGACGCCAACATTGTTCATCACTATTTACTGTTTTGTTTCCAGTCTTCTGTAGCCTGGGAAAACTCAGATTATGCTAGAAAAGATGAAAAATTAAAACTGGAAGAAGATCCACACTACACTGTTTGTTTTTTCTTCCTATGTTTTATTTTTCAGGCTCTTCTTCCGTATCCTTTTTCTCTGGTACTCTCTCCCCCACAACTCCCCATCATATGAGTTCAAAATGATCTGTCCTTGAACTTTCCCCTTATCTCACTTAGACATTATTTACTCCAACTCCAGCTACTCTATAAAGATGGCAATGCACAACACTCAATATACAATACTCAGCTCCAAAGTCTACTGTGGCCTACAGGATCTCACTCTCGACTGCTTGCTTCATACTTCTTGGAACCTCGAACTGACCCCTGGAAACAGAACCTCAGCATATACAAAATCAGACTCTCCCCACACAAAGCTAGTTTCCCTACCCATCTTTCCAACTTCTGTTAATGGTAGTCACCCCTGGAGGTTCTTGAATTGCCAAGTCATTCCCTTCTGAAATATCTTTTTTACATGCTCCTCCCATTTCCCTAGTTCTACCTTCGACTCCCGTGGTAGCCTGTAATTGGTTCCCATCTCTCCCATCTCTCCCAAATATAATCTTTTTCCCCCCTTTTAATCCAGCCCCCCCCACTACCACCCCCGACCTATGGATGTTGTCGTTTCCTCTTAAGAACTGGATGTCTGAAGGTGGGGTATCTCCTCCTACATGGCTGTGGTGTGCACCCAGGGCCAGGCCCCCCCGGAGTATGGTCTATGGCTCCACCTCGGGTGCGAACCCAGGATCTTCTGCATGTAAAGCAGATGTGCTAACCACTACACTATGGAGCCACACCTCCCAATTATAATCTAAACCAGTGTTTTTCTTACTGTGTGTTGTAACCGATCAGCGAGTTATGAAAATAAATTACAACCAGTACTACTTAAAAGAAAAAGAGAAGAAACAGAAATAGAACAGAACACAAGAGAAAGTATCAATATTTCACACACAGTAAAGGTATTTATCTTATATAATTTTTGTTTCAATTAAAAACATGTTTTAATTATGTACATACTAGTTCGCAGTGGCAAATGTATTTCTTACCATGGGTTGTGATCAAAAAAAGGTGGGAGACCACTGGTCTGAACTGTATGTTTCGGTCAGACTAATGTTTCTGAAGTATAGTCCTGGTCATACTGCTCTCCTGTACAAACCCCTTTGACAGCTAATGATTGCTGATGAAAGAAAGCACTCCTTTCTCTCTCTGGGTTCCAAGACCTTCCTGATTCAGTCTAGTCCACTTTCCACTTTATTTCCTACTACTTGCCTTCACAGGCTCCAACCAGAGTGAGCTGTTGTCTGTTCCCTGAACACATCTCCTGCTTTCTGTCCTTTGGGTCTTTACTTACATTGCTCCCTTGCCCTGCTCTGACATCTTCACAAACTGACTCGATTTCAGTGCTCAGGAGGCAGTGTGGCGAGGTGGAAAGGGTCAGACCTCGAAGAAACTGACTTTAGGCTCTGTCACTATTCTCTGGACAAGTTATGTAATCTGAAGACCAAATTTCTTTATCTCCAAAAGGGGACCTTGTAAGATTGGAGTAAGTATGACATGAGATAGATAACACGCATAATGCATTTAGCACAATGTGTGGCACCCAGTAGGTATCTATGGATGGGAGCCAGTGTCTCCAACATGCCAATGCTATGTGATGAAATTTATGTCCATAATGATGTGGCTACCACTTATATGGTTATAAGTATAAATAATTAGGACATAATATCAGGTATACTGGAGATACTCAAATATTAGTTTTTTCTTTTGTCTTCTTCCAAGCTTTCTTTCGAATTTGTTTCTATTTCATATTCAGTGATTCTTGTGCTTGTTAGTCTTTCAGTGGACTTAATATTCCTAGATTAGGGCTTTAAAAAAATTATCTGATACCCACTCATAGTTCTTTGTAAAATGGCTTTCATATAGGAAGTGCTAAAAAAAAAGAAATGGATTGGAACTGGAAGCTGAAATGCTACCTACCACACTGATTTCAGGCCAGAGCAAAGTTTTACATCTGTGGGTGAATCCTATGTCATCCTGAGAGTGAATCCTGACTCTTCATTTTAATTTTGTTCTGAACTTCAGGATGGTGGCATGTATATAATCACAAGCACCTCTTCTCAGAGTAGGTTGTGGCCTTACAACTTGCCTTGGAGAGAGACTATGAAGATCAAGTATATAAATTCTGTGCGGTACTTTGGGAAAGTGAGTATAAAAGTTAAAAGCCAGAATCTGAAACTAGTTATTTTAGGGGAAAAAAAGGAGCTATCAAATCTTGAAAAGTTGTAGTGAGTCAAATACACCAAGGATCAAATGTGCAAATCCCAGGACTGCACTTACTCACTTCTTGTAGTGAATACTCTTTTCCTCCTAATCCATTATGCTAATACATATGCCACATTTTATGAGGCCAAGGTGAAAACTAATCAGTCTCTATTGTAACTAAGCCTGTTTAGCTGACACATGACACCCAAACGGATTTCTAGCCCAGCAAATCAAGCCCTATCTGCTGGGAGGTGATGAATAATGAGGTAATCACAAAGGATTGTCTCACCAGGGCATTTTGTGAGGAGGTGGCAAAATAGGCTTTGGATCTGAAGCTTTAACCCTTTTTTACTGGACATCTGGTACTGCAAATACTGCCTGTGATGAGGCTGTTGCAAGCCTGACACACATCTGGGCCCACTCCTGTGGCACTGTTTCAGTGACTTTTGCAGTGCAGAAAAACATGTAGCTGCCTGCCCAACTCTAAGAATCTTCGGGATTCCAGTCGGCTCTTCACATTTCTGTGGCTCTGTAATCACCCACTGGCAATAGCTTTTATTTAATGGCTTCAGGGCATTTGGGATGGGTTTTGTATTTTAAGTACCAGGAAGGAGGGGCCTGGTAACTTGTTGACCTAGAGAAGGTGGTGGAAGGAAGTCAGCTATAGTTTGAGAATCAGAAAGTAAGAGATGCACTTAATATCAGTGCCAGCGTCAAAACGAACAAGAACAGAAGTGACTGTGTCACTTTCTACTGGTGCTAATAGACTTAAGATCCAAAGAGAAAACTCGAATATGTAAAGTGACAATGATTTGTGCTTAACTACCTATTAACTAATTTTAATAAAATAACTATTAAAATGATTTCAATGGCCTATTAAAAAAAGAGTAGCACTACATGTCTCATTCTGGCTCCACTGTCAGCTCTTCTGACTTACCCATGCTTTCTAATTGTGGCTGCACCATCTCTACTACATCTGAATCCCTCTGGCTGGTGCAATAAGAAACAAATTGCTTTCAGCTGACACAAAGTTGCTTTCAGACAGACCTGGGTTCAAATCTCTCCAGATTCTTGTGACAATGAGATGGTTACCGAACTGCTCTAAACCTTAGCTTCCATGTCTGCAAAATGAGATAGTAACAGAAGCCATATTTTAGGGTCGTTTAGAAGATCAAATGAGCAATGCAAGTATAAGGCTAATAGAATATGCTAAGTACCCAATAAATGATAGTTACTGTTATAATTTCTTGAGGCAATAAAAATCCATGTGTACATTGTCTTTATTCTATATTTCCTTCACAAAACAATATGATGGTGCTTGATGCAATGTCATCTGGTATCGTTGCAGCTGAAGATAAGGGAAACACCGACGTTACTAATATGTCTGGGTAACACAGATTTATCTCAAAGTGTTACAGTGGGGCTCTTCTCTTGATCATGCAACTCAAATTTCTTTGTCATTGTTTTCTATCTTGGTTCTTCTTAACATTATATTTCTAACAATTACAATTTTTCATTTCTCAGGGCAGGCGTATATTCTCTTTCTCCCTTTGATGTTCTCATAAATGGAAGAGCTTATTTCTGAAGTTTTCTTTTCTTTTTCTAAACCATGTCTCTGAGGTATGATCGACACACAGAAAGCCATACATATTTGACATATACAACTTGATAAGTTTAGGGATAGGTACACACCTGTGAAATCATCACCATCACCACAGCCTATACCATAAATATATCGATCACCTCCAAAGTTCCTTGTGCCCTCTTTATTTTTATTTTTTGAGTTTTCAATAGCTCTTCAAGTATTACTGTTTCTAAAACTGTATAAGTTTTGAGAGCCATTCATAATTTAGAACATATTTATCTATCAGCATTGGAAAAATGATTTTAAAATAACTAGTGATTATAAAAGAGCTAATTATCTAAAAATCCCAAAGAGAACCTACCCTTAATATATTATTTCCATACTATCCAAATACTTAACAAGGTTGGTAATCTATCTTTGGATGGCCTGTGTTTACATATTTCTTCTCCCAAGGGCATATCAGGATTTTTAAACCTCCTCTAGCTGCTTAAAATTCCCTTTAAAATATATAGACCCATGTTCTTTACAAGAAAACTGAAGAAATCTCTCAGCCTAAATCGTTTCAAGTGGCACCGAAATACTTAAATTGTTATGTCCTTTCTATTTTCACATTAGTCTGACTCTTCCAGGGTGACCCTTGTTTTCTACCTTATTTAGTGGCACTTCCTCACAGGACCTGGCATATTTGAAGGATGAATGACCTGCATTTCCTGTCAGGTCAGAAACGTCAGCGTCTGAACGCAGCAGCCACACGTTTTCAGACAGCTGCCTCGAATTCACTCCCACCCGAGGTGAGGGCCTCCAGTCTAGACACAGCTCTTCTCTAACACTGAGACCCGAAGGGATTGCCCTGCTTTGGTTTATATCTATTTCAGAAAGCATTACACTATGTACACACAGCATTTGTTGTTGATTATTTATGATTTCTGGTGATTTCTAGAAAACGTTTGACATTCTACTCTTGGTGAGGCATATAATCCCCTATTATAACTGTTTCTATGAGGAAATCAGATTTGACTTACATCTTTCTTACTTACATTACCCTTTCTGGGAACATAGGTAGATTTAGAGGCTGCCTGTACTTCATTTTGGCATGTGTAATTATGTTAAAGAGATAGTCAGTCTTAAAAATTTATTGGCTATATTCTACAGCTCTTGTAGCCCTCGTGAGTTTCTGCATATCTGCTTATTTAGATGTTGTTTAGATATTCTGATGCTCACCTTCTGTTCTCATTTATTACTAGTCTGCTTCTCTTCCTTATCAAGGAAGTCTAAATGTAAAGGGCCTCCTGGGGATCAAGTCTAAGATGCTGCATCCTGAGTCCATGGTGCAGTAACTGATATGCCAACATTCATTCCACTGGGATAACAACAGGTGAAGACGTAGGTTTTCAAGAATAAGTTCTTGTAAACTCAACTTTCCTGGTCTGACAGCCCATCTGGTCTTTACCCTAACTGCTATATTTAAATATTTAATATGCTTAAAAATTATGGCCTAATATGTCTCTTAATTTGTAAGTCTCGGCATTCCTCAAGTACTATTCTGAGTCTTACAAAAACAGAAATACTACAACTAAAAAAAGGGAAAAGATACAAAATAAATCACTGATTCGATCTTATTTTTGTAATTGTCATTTTTGGATGAAAGCCAAAAACAGATTTTTTTTTGATGTGGCTCATGAATGCAAAGTACAATTCCCTCCATTGTTATCAGAACAAAGATCACTTACTTTGAATGGCTCAAGATATGTAAACACAGCTGGTCCAATAAATAGCTTGAGTGGCAATGAAACACACTGCCACAGTAGAGCTGGGTTCAGGTGTGACCTGAGGACTCAGATGCTCTTGTGCTAAAAGCCCAGAGGCCATACTATGTCAATTTCAAATTGAGAACAAAAATTTGTATTCCCTAGAGAAGTTTCTCCCTTGCTGAAATTTAGAACTACATATAGTCCTTTAGAGTTCCCAGATCGGCAAAATCGCAAAAAAATTAAAAAATTGGTTGAGGGATCTTACATAAAGTTCTCAACTTTTAATCTTGCCAAATGAGAAACATTAAAAAAACAAAACAAAACTACTAGTTATGATCTGTATCATTTTATTAAAAAGGACATTTCAACATAAAAAATAATAATAAAGAATATCTCTTTAAATTGGATTCATTTAAGCTTTACAAAAACTCTATCTTCACCAGTGTACTGGTGAACTCTTAGTTACACACAGCGTGGTGTTGGGGTCCATCCTGTCTGACAAATGCTGATTACTGATGTATAGAAGTCCGAGCTCACAAGCAATGTCCACTAGGGCATCATTTTCCTCAGGGCCACATTATGGGAGAGCTTGCCCAAACCTAAGAGGTCTCATTCCCAGAATGTGCCACTTTAAGGCCATAGTTTGGCTACAAAGCATTGCTCACAGGCCGCATGGGCTCTTTCAGGAGCAAGTCATGCCACTGAGAGCCTTCATGAGAGGTGAGAAGAGAGAACTCTGGAAGCTGGCCACTTAGCAGTCATACTTCAACTGTATCAGAATCAGAGCAAGGGATGCATTTTTGGTATTTCGAAATCTCATCCAGACCATCCAAACTACATGTTTGGGAATTCTTGATATTTACAAGAGATAAATCCTGAGACATAAAAAACAACTCCAAATTTTTGAATACGAAGATATTGGCACAGTCTTCTCACTTTTTAAAGAATTAGGATTTTTTTTGAGACCTGCGTATTTCCAAAACATATCATCTTCCCAAACCAAGCAAAACTTTTTGACAGATTACTCATCATATCTTTTTATCTTTGATATGATAACTATTTTTCTTTTTCACAAAAACCAAGTTTTAATCACTCTAGGAGTTACTACCTGGGTTGGGATCAGAGAACAAAAACATCTGATTGGAGAGGGATGCTGAGTGGCTGACTAGGCTAACTCACTAGCTCCTCAATCACTCCCTAAAGCTGGCTTCAAAGTACATGTGATTCAAATTTGAACCTCAGCAAAACTGCCAATTAACACATCACAAACCTTCATGGTCGATTGCAAATATTCAAAACCTAGAGTGTTAAATCTGTGAATACTGAGGGTCTCCTGCATAGTTCTCTGGCAGTTCAGCGTTACATAACTTAGAGTGAGAAACCCACACTGCTGTTGGGAATGGTAACAATCACTCACTACATCTTCTTTTGTTGTGATTCAAAGCACACTAAGATAAAAGCAAAAAATATTTTTCCAAACGAACATACCAACTGCCTACATGAATATTTCTTGTTCCCATTATGTACTGGCCTAGCCGTAAATGGATATTGTTAATTAAAAAATTGGGAGACCACTGGACATGAGAAAAAAAAATTGGTTAAAGGTCTCTTTATTGTTGAAGTACTACGCTGAAGAAAATATATCTCACATTTACCAGCATTCTTGAGGATTTCATGTTCTTTCAAAATAAACTTAAAATACTTTGGTTGCATGCATGATGACAGATATGGAGAAGGAAAAAAAATCACCAGCCACTGGGTGGCTAAACAATAATGTGGAAAGTTTGTGTCTTCTCAGCTGTGATGAGTTAGTGCCCCCAGACACTGCTGTGATACAAGGCTCACCATCTAAGGTGCTCATGTCACCAAATTAAAATTGATCTGGAAACACCCCTAATGGACGTAACAGTGGTAAGTCAGAAATAGAATATGTGATAGAACGAGACTCTGAGCTTGGTTCATCCTCAGATTTCACTCGTCTCAGAGAGAATATGTTAGAAGTTTAGAAGTCAAAGCAACAAAATTTATTAAGTATCTGAAATCTAGAACTATGTTTTGAATAAGTTTTACAAGAAGGAAAATAAATAGTCCCTGTCCTAGAGTGCAAAAATCTCATTGTGGTGACAAGAAGTAGCATACTAATAGCAAATATAACTAACATTTTTTGAATGCCTACCAGATGCCCATTGCTGTGCAATTTCATTTAATCCTCATGAGATTCCTATACGGAAAATTCTAAGGCTGTCAACAGGTTATAGATGAGAACAGGTTATAGATGAAGCTTAGAGAGATTAAGTAACTTATTTAACCAGGTCTTTCTGACTCTAAAGCACATGCTCTTAACCATTATGTCACACATGCAAACATATGCACATACATACGTGTATACATACATATATACATACATGGCAGTAGGGGAAAATAGAATTACAAGTTTCAGCTTCAATGGTATTCATTGATGCTTTACATAATGAATAAATGAGTTATATTGAATGTCTATTTGATGGACATTTGTACATGTCTTGGATTAATATGCCTACCTTGACTGAGTAAGTGAGGGGAATACCCAGCTATCAGCTCAAGCTCCTTCTTTCCTCCGTGAAAGGAATTTCCAGGAGTGCTTTCTTTGTATTCCTCTAACAGCACATGTACCTTTTGACATTTATTATAGTGATTTATGTAGGTATTATAATTCCCCGCTAGACTGAAAGCTCTTGAACAAAAAGAGTTTGGTTGCTTTCTTAATATTCAGCAAATGTTTTCTATATAGTAGGAATTTGACATTTATAAATTCTAACAGTCTAATCAATTATTCAGCAGGTATAGAGAACAGTCACCTAATATACGCTCTTGATTTCTTTGATTATATTGTTAGTTTCTACAAATTGCTTTGGCTTGCATGTTAGCAGACATTATTAGCTGTGACATTGGAGAAAATATTTTAAAAGCAGACAAAAAAATGTTTTTCTCAGTATTTTTCTTGATATTACTTCAGGTAAAGCCAGGAAGAGGAAAAGAACTAATAGTTTGCTAGACAAATTTTGATAACAATCTATCCCTGACTCAAAACTTTAAAGTGAACAGAAGTCTCTTACTAACACAAGTTATTTTAGAGACTAGTTTTAAATGAAAAACAAAACAGTATAATAAGAACTCAGGTTATCTGTTGGCTTTTGACTAATTCTAGAAGCCTTTCTTTCCTTAGTAAGATAAGTTGTGTCAACTCTCCTGTCATTTTATTTAAATAAATTGTTACAAATTAAAAGGAAAATTGTGCTTCTATTTTATAAACAACCAGTATTTAAAATATTTATTAAAAATGTAAAATAATTTAAAATTGAGTCCCCCTAAAAAATAATAAAATAAAATAAAATAAAATAAAATTGAGTTCCCCATGGTACTGATGTACAACATTGTTTTAATCACCTTTGCAGCATAATATTAACACAAATAATAACAGTATTCATATGTCTTATTTTTACCATGCATGAGATTTTACTCCCCTCACTCAAGTTACATATGAAGCATTCCATAATTGCTTATTTTCAAAGAACTGTTTGAGTAGAAAAACTAATTCCCATAGGATGTGTAAAAAGCTGTATTTAGTGAATACTTAGTGAAATACTTAGTATTTTGAGAATACTTAGTGAAAGGTAAATGACTGCCCTCAGGAAATCAATAAAAAGGAAAAAGGAAAGGGTAGAAACTCAGTCTTATGTTTAAAGTATGGTTTCCAGAAAACTTAGATTTATTCCCAGGAGCTACACATAAGAACACATTAAATTAACAAAGGATGTGAAGGCTGTATAGCCCTCTAAAGAAGATCTTTTCCCAGCTATTTTATATAATTTTACAAATTAACAAATATTTAAAGGTTTTGCAAGTCAAAAACAGTCAAACCTGGCTGTGGAAAAAGAGATACTGGTTTTAGTGTTGGGCTGCTGGAATATGCTAAGCAAGAGGTTCTCCATCGCTGAAGTCATTGAAAGGCTTTGGAAGACCGTATGTATATCAAACCCAACGAAAGAGAAAAAAACCTTCTCTATTTCATAACCAAACAATCATTTGGTTGGACATTTCTTGACCATCCTTAAGCAGAGGAGTACTCATCTGCTCTCTCCCCCATTGTTCAGGGCTGTGAGTGAACTTTGTGCCAGTTGCCCACACTTAGTAAAGATCTAAATTCTTTTACTTAGCACTCCTCAATACTAGCCATCATATTTAACAGTCCCCCCGCCTCACAAAATACTTATCTCAGTATTCCTTTGATTTCTTAATTTTAAAATTCTTTAACATCACCTCAATTTAGCAACCCGTTCCCAAGGCCTGGGAATTATATCACCTGAAATTGAGACACTTTGAGACACTAAGTGCCATCAGTAATTTCTCTGCTCTTGCCCTGCCCCTCTCATTGCCTTGGTTTAATGATATATGCCTTTTGACCTATCTGGACTGTTCCTTTCATCTCTCCCACTCACTGCAGTCTATCAGAACTTCTCCTGGGTTTTCTTTTTTTCTTATTCTCAATATATCTTTTTTTTTTTTTTTTTTTGCAATCATACTCAATCCACCATTGGAAAGAAATTTCCATCAAGTGCTTTTTTTTTTGGTCCTATCATTGAGTTCTAGCACACTGGAGAATATCACATGACCTGAAGTTTAGTGTCACCCCAAATGTATGGTGTCCAACATCAACTGGGAACTCAAAATGACTCTTGACAGTCCTGTTATGAGTTCCTGGTCTTTTTTCTTTTCTCACAGGTGCCATTTCTAACCTTCACACCACATTTTTCAAGTTCCCTTTCCATTCTCAGCAGATAATCTTACCTTCTACTTCACAGAGTAAATAGTGGTTATCAGGGAGGACATCTGTCAACATCCAGCTCCGCTCTTTCAAATCTATTTACCTTCACACATCCTGTCTCAGAGAACTAAAGATAACTCCTCCTGTTAGAGTGTATTTCTATACCACTATCATCAGCTCATGCCTCCTTAGAGGTTTCGATCTGCCAAAGATTCCCTTTCTCACCTAAAACCTAGCTTGAGTCCCTTTCATCTTAAAAAAACAAAAACAAAAACAAAACAAAAACGAAACAAAACAAACAATAACAACAACAAAAACCTTAATGGGTTGTATAGTGGTCATAAAGAGATGTCCAAATCTTTACCCCTGATGCCTGTGAACATGACCTTATGTGAAAATAGAACTTTTGTACATATAAATTAAAGGATCTTGAGATGAGATAATCCTGGATTAAGGTGGGCCATAAATCTAACAACAGGTGTTCTTATAAAAGACAGGAAACGAGATGATACACAGAGATGGTATCCTGTGAAGATGGAGGCAGAAACTGGAGTAATCCTGCCAGAAGCCAAGGAACAAACACCAAGGATTGCCTTCAGCCACTGGGAGTTAAGAGAGAGGCATGTAACCTATTCTCCCTTGGAGCATCCAGAAGGAATCAACTCTGTGGACACCCTGAGTTTAGATTTCTGGCTTTAAGACTGTGAGAGAACACATTTCTAATGTTTTAAGTCATGTGGTTTGTGGTAATTTGTTATAGCGGCCTTAGAAAACTAACATGCTCACCATTCTACTAGCCTCTCTACTTTCAATAATTTCATCTTTTTTATTCCTTTTAAACAGTCTCTACTCATTATATTTTGTTTTTGTTTGTTTGTTTGTTTGTTTTTTACCCTGACTGTGATGCTGAAATTGTGAGCCTGAAGTAATTATCTTGCAATAGCCACACTGGATGGGAAATCCCATTCCTTATCTCAGGAAGCTGTCTGCTGCATTTCACACATGATGTATCCTCGTTGTTTACAACACTCTTCTCCCTTGGCTCCCACGATATCCCCCTTTCCTGGGGTACTTCCTACATCTCTGAGTGCTCCTTCAAGGTCCCTTCAGTGGATTCACTTCCCTCTTTTTTTTCTTAAATTTCAGAGAACTCAGGTTTCTTCCTGGGCCCTCTTCTCACTCTTCATTTCCCGCACGTATGTCACATCTAATCTCTCCTCCCCACTCTTATAATAATAAACACTAATGTTGGAAGAGGATGATGTGTAGAACAACTAATACTTACAAACTTCTCTGAGCTTCAGTTTTCTCCTTTATCTTATGATGAGGCCACCAATTTACAGGGCTGCACACAGACACTAAAAGTACATAATACAGTGGATACTCAATATATATTATTAGTTCCTTCCCCTTTCCATATCCTTAGTTCAAATTTTCATTCATTCATTCACTCCAGATATTGAGCACTACCACAAACAGTCCTATTCTAGGTACCCTAGAGAGACAAGGTAGTTTATATTCTGGTGAAAGAAAAATAAAATTGACACATAAATATAAAAGAGTATTTCAGGCAGTGATGAGTTCTATAAAGAAAAAGCAAATAGACTGATGTCTTTGAGAATGACCAGGAAGGGGCTTACCTGAGCTAGGGTGGTCAGGGAATATTGCTTTGAAAAGGTACATGTGAGCTGATACTGAATGGTAAGAACCCAGCCCTGCAAAGAGCTGGGAGAAAGAACATTCCAGGTAGAAGAAGTTGCAAGTACAAAGGAATAAGGTAAGGGTGAGTTTGGTGGGGTTGAGAATAGAAAGGATGGCACTGTGTCTGTAGCTTAGTGAGCAAGGAAAGGCTACAATCTTTCATCTGGATAATTGTAATCACTTCCTAAAGGAGCTGTCCTTGTTTGGTCTCTTTCCAAAATGAAACCTTCCTATTGTTGCCCGAGTGATCTTATTAAAATAAGAATAATAGATGGCATTCATGGAACATATTAAATGTATCAGACACTGAGAGCTTTACACACATGGAACAATTTAATTACATCACAGCAACCCTCTGAGGTAGGTATCATTCTCTATTATCTCCACTTAACAGGTGGGAAAACAAGACACCAAGAGATTAAGTACCTTGCATGAGTCTCAAGGATGGAATATGATGGAGCTGGGATCTGAACCTAAGAAGTGGGATTTGAATGTAAATCTAGGTATGTCATTCTTCTGTCTTAAATCCCTCAGTAGCTCCCCAGGGCTTTTAGGATTGAGTGTGAGCTATTTCATCATCTGCCTCTGTCTCCCTTTCTAGCTTTGACATGCCCACCACCTACCTACCCCCAGCATATACCTTGTCCTCTGGACACCCCCAGATCACTTGCTGTCCTGGAATGTCCCATGTTATCTCATATATCATGCCTCTGCATGCGGTATTCTCTCTGTCTAGAACATTCTTTCTCCTTTCCTCACCTGGCTGTTTCTACCATGTGCTCAAGATGTAGCAGGCGTCATTTATTCCAGAACACTTCACTCAACTTTCCACTTGTGGACATCTTTCACTGCTGTCATCATCAATTAATGTATCTTTCCCCTGACTAGACTAGGAATGGCTTGGAGGTGAACACTGTCAGATTCACATTTTTATCCCAGCACTTAACACAGTATCAAACACATAGTAGATTCATTGAAATGATAGACAACTGGATAAAGAAGAGGTGGTACATATACACAATGGAATATTACTTGGTCATAAAAATAATCAAATCTTACCATTTGCAACATCATGAATGGACCTAGAGGGTATTATGCTAAGTGAAATAAGCCAGAGAAAGACAAATACCATACGATTTCACTTATATCTGGAATCTAAAAAATGAACAAACAAAACAGAAACAAACTCATAGATACAGAGAACAAATTGACTGTTGTCAGAGGAGAGGGGGACTGAGTGTTTGGGTGAAAAAGGTGAAAGGGATTAAGAAGTACAAATTGCCAGTTATAAAAACAGACGTGGGGAGGGATGTAAAGTGTGGCACAGAGAATATAGTCAATAATGTAATAACTATGTTTAGTGTCCGGTGAGTACTAGACTTACTGGGTGATCACTTTGTAAGTTATATAAATGTCTAACCACTATGTTGTACACCTGAAACTAATATAAATATTGTATGTCAACTGTAATTGAAAAACAATTTTTAAGAAATAAAAACACTGTTGAATGAATGAATGGGGGGCAGTGAGAGGCTCCCCTATTTTGAGCAAAGAACTCAGCTAAGCTTTTGCATATTATTATGAACCGAATGTTTGTATCCCTCCCAAACTCCTATGTTGAAGCCTCAACACCCACCTGGTGTAATGACATTTGGAGATAGGTCTTTAGAGAAGGAATCAAGGTTAAACACGATCATAGGGATGGGACCCTAATTTGAGGAGACTGGGTTTTTAGAAGGAGGAGACACCAGGGGAGCTCATCTCTATGTGTGCACAGAGGGACAGCCACGTGAGGATATGCTAAGAAAGTGGCCCTCTACAAACCCTGAAGAGAGCTCTCTCCAGAAACCAACCCTGCTGGCATCTTGAGTCCTGACTTCCAGCTTCCAGAACCGTGAGAAAAAAAAATTGTTGTTTTTTAAGCCATCTAATCTGTGATATTTTGTTATGGCAGCTAAAGCATATGAATATATATATACTTTTCAATTTTATGTTCATGATCACCTGCCAAGATAGGTACCTCCTATTTTCAGAAGGAGAAATAGAGGCGTACAGAGAGTAACATGCATTTGGGTTCACACAGTGGAACAGCCATGCTTTAACCTAAGTTACCTGAACACGATGCTAGGAAACAAAAAAAGTAGAAGTGTCTGTCCTCTGAGACCTTAAAAATTAACTTTAGGGGTGTGACTAAAATATCTGAATAAGACTGTGTGAGCAATGCCCAAATCTCTCTCTTAATTTTCTGTTCTGTGCTGATGACCTAGGGGACATGTCCATTTTGGTGTCTCCTTTCACCCTCCAACTCAGTCAAAACCCCCCCCCCCAAAAGCTTTCTTTGCTCTCAGAGGCCAACATATCTCTCTTCATCACCCCAGGAGAAGCCCTTGGGAAAACATAGCTGATTCGTTTCTGTCTTTGATGACTTCATCCCTGCTATCCCCACCACTGCCCAAATCCCATAATTTCTTTCTTCCTGATGTTCCTTCACCAGGCCCCTCTCTCTTTTCCCTAGCACCTGCGCCCACCACAGCCCACAGACGTCTTTCCTGGCTGACTGCAAAAGCCTCCAAACCTGTAGTTCTGCCTTCAGCTCCACCCAAACACTTCATGTGGGGTGAAGTTTAGTTCTCATTAAGACCCCAATAGCACTGCAGGCAGACGCTGCACCCTAACATGTCCTTTATATTTCCTAACAGCAACTGTGGCTCTAACATTATTTTTTTTTCCCCTGCTGTCAAGGACTCTTTTGAGAATCAACGAAGACTGTGGACTTTCCGCAGAGAAACACATGTACACACAAAAAACTGGCTGACAGCTTCATACCTCTAGAGTCCTAGGAAAACTAAGTTAAGATCCCTGCTCTCTGAACAGTGATCACCAGGCCAGTAGAAGGTCAATGTGGGTGCACCCCACTTCCCACTCTCAACCCCAGGGAATGTGACTGAAAAGCTACTTCGAGTATAAAGGTTAGGGAAGGCAGGAGTGGTTTGGCAAGGCTCAGTTAAGGTGGGGCTTGATTTAGATCTTCAGGTATGGGTAGAATTGAATTAGAGGAGGAAAAAGGGTATTCAAGGCAGGAGAAAAAGCATGAATAAAAGCATGATGTGGAGGACATCAAGGCAACCCACTTGAAGAGATGGAAGAGATGCTTGAGAGGAGTGAAAAGTGTGTAGAAGTGTAAAGTCTTATCAAATCTGACTTGGCACAGAGGGCAGTGAGGAGCCTGCGTAAGTTTCTGAGCAGAGGAAAAGATGTGATGATAGTAATGTTCAGGCAAGTGAACACAGAAGAGAAAAAAAGAGGGGGACAGGTAACAGACAGGCTGGTAAAAGTGGCTACAATAGTAGCATAGGAATGGTGAGGTAGAGAAAAACTGAATGTTCCAGAAGAACCAGGGATCAGGGAGGGATGCATTAAGGGGTCTAGGATAGGAAAAAGTCTGGGAGATGAAAGGACCAATGGGGCAGAACCGTCGGTGGTATCCTCCTCACAGGCTGGTGTGCTGTGCACCACAATGAAGCCACCACAGTCTGTCCCTTTACCAATGTGTAGTCTAACCCAGACACCAGTGTGTGTATCCGACATACTTCCAAGAAAACCTACAGTCTGTTCTACCAAATTGTATTAAATGAAATAAATACATGAGTAACATTTCCACGATATGCATCAAAATGCCCACATTGAAAACATCCTAGAGAACAGTACCCTGCACAGAACCTACTTTTAATGCAACAGCATCCAATCCTCAGTCATGCTTTCATTCTCCCACTCAAAGCATTCTCAACAATAGCAGCATTAATAATGCCCACTAGCGTTTGTATTGGCTTTGCAGAGCTCCACTTCACTTTCTAAAGAAGGCATGCCTGGAGTTTTCAATCTTGGCATCATCTAAAGTACACAGTTTGCATCAAGGATGCTCTGACAAGAGACAGTCACTCATCAAAAGCCTTTGGATAGGCACATAAAGTGTATTTGAGCAGCAGCTGCAGCAGCAGCAGCAGTGTTCACCCAGGTCCCCACACAAATTAAAATTACCTTCCAGGACCAAGCTGTGTGTATGTGCGCCTGGTAACAGTTGCAAGTAGAAGCTAAGTGATTAGGTAACTTGATTGACTCCAGGATGATGCAAAGTATGAAAAGTGTCTAAAACATTCTCCATTGTGCTCAATTGTTTTAAATTAAACTGGGCATGAATTTTAATTTGGGGTAGGGAAGGGTGGGGAGATTAACTCACTTTCACCTTGTAATTTAAAGTAATGAGTTCTAATTGTTCAGAAGGAGATTAGATTCCATAAAGACACATTCAAACTCCTTTTGGACCAGGTTCAGTCTTAACATTAGAATGGAGGACCAACGGTGTCCAGAACTAGCCCTAAAGTGGAAAAGGAATCAGTGTGAATTAATGCAAATCAGGAACCACAGCCTGGGTTCTGCACCCAACCTCCCACCCCCAGAGACCTCACCAGTCAGTGAAGCACACTGCCCAAGCTTGTATTGTGTTTCTGCAATGAGTAAATTTTTTAAAATTAAAAAAAATGAAAGAAAATTTAAGGGCTTTAACATTCTTTTCACATTTTTTTTTTTGGTTGTTGTTGAGTCTCCCTGCACCATCAAAAATGATTACTCAGGTTGTCAGATACTTTGTTGATGAGAGTTATTTGTCTTTAGCAGAGAAGCTCAGGCACCATAAATGAGCTCTTAATGACAGATTTGAGGAATGTTTAAATCAAGCTGTGGTTTGGGGCATTTTTCAGCACAGAACTCAGTGACACATTTGATGACCTTGACTATTAACACAGGAGATAATGTTTTGTAGACTCACAGATACAGAGGACAATCTGGTGACTGCCAGAGGGAAGGGGGGTTCAGAGGCTGGGAGAGAAAGCTGAAGGGTTGAAGAAGTACAAATTAGTAGTTAAAAATAATCATAATATAGAATACAGCATAGAGAATATAGTCAATAGTATTGTAATGGCTATGTGTAGAGCCAGATGAATGATAGAGTAATTGGGGGGACCATTTCATAAACTATATAAATGTCTAACTAATGTTCAGTATATCTGAAACTAATGAAAAATAAAATAAACCACTGTTATAATGACAAGAGTGAGAGAAATTTATACGTCCATGCAGTCGAGATGACCCATGTGCTATCAGAATGCTGGTCCTTGCCGTTCTTGTTCTCTGGCTGGGGAGATCTTGAGAGTCAGTTCATTGATGGTACTGGTTCTATATGAGAGCAGCCTGGGACCTCTCTTAAGCATCACGTTGTCTTTTCTAGAATGAACCTCATCTCCCCAGTTTTAGCTTTAAGGCCAACCATAATCTCAGGGATTGAGAAAGCTAGATGGTGTTGGTGTCAGTAACCTCAGGATGGGAGCATGTATCTCTTCTTTTTAGGAACAAACCTGTAAGCTAAAGCCAATCAGACGACTTCTAGACATAAGAGTGGGAGTATTAAGTAAGAGGCCAAACTGGGTGGGTTCAGCTTCGCCTCTCTCTTCCCTCCAGAAAAGTGGAGGAAAGGTGGGAATGAAAATGTCCATCAAGCACTTACCATGTGCCACTTGTTATCTTACCCCACGAGTCTGCTGTCATGATTCCTACTTTAAAGATATGGAATTCGAAGGTTCTGCATACAACTGTATACATTTGGCAGTTTGCATTTTAAAACTGTTCTATGTAGGAAGCAAAGAGGTGCAACAGTAGAATTGCTAGCTAAAATGAATTATTGGGTGCTCTGTCAATGTCATCTATCTTTATTATTCCTCAGCCTTCATTAATCCCGCATTCTGAGGAAAAGAGGTAGCCAGGGAAAGATGGTCCAACACTGTGTCTCAATGAGCTACCGAACCCTCATGGGATACAAAATTGGCTCAAGAATATGTGGTCAGTCCTCCTGCAGGAACTGATCAAGGAAGTCCATTTAAGACCTGACCATCCCTCTCTGACATGAAGATGGGTGCTCATGAGCGAAGCAGAGTGAGCCACATGCTCCTGGGCTGCTTCACTCTTTCCCATGGAATTCTGATTCTGTTTGAGTCCTGGGTTTGACAACAAAACCAAACTAATCAAACCAACTAGCAAACAAAAAATAAGTTTCTTGGATTTCTCAGCTTGTGTCTAATAGTCATTTAGAAAGTAAGCTTGCTGTGCCCAACTTTCTGGAAGCGAAAAGTGGAGATTGTATATATTTTCCCTCATCTACCCCAGGGGATGGTGAGAGGATTATTGAGACAATAGCCATTAGGCTATTTGAGCTTCTTACTGCAAGGTGCTACTGGAATACAAATTATTATTAGCCTTACCATTGTTACACGGTTTAAAACTACAGTATGAAAAACAGGGCATATAGATCAGTGCGTCAGCATCCTACATAACTTAGGTTCAATTTGAAGATGGTTGTCTTTGCATGCTCAGGTCCTATATTAAAGTATTCTTTTGATGAAAGCACATTCAAGGGGCCAGATGTAGTCACCCTGCAAGAAGAATAATGAAGGTGCAAGAACAGACATGCACAGGTAACACCTGTGGAAAATGGATGTTTGAGCTCTGATTTCTGTAATGCATGTTTATACTACAAAGTCCCACCGTGGTGAAATTGGGGAGCTCTTGCAAGTCTTTATTAAGTGCTTAATGCACAGATTATGTGACCTGAGTCCAGCTAGAAACAGATACTGAATTTTTGCTTTGATAATTGAAGCATTTTGATAGAAACTAAAAATGTGGTATCACTGAACAGACTTTATTGGGGACAAATGAGATATTTCTAGTCATTTAAGACCCTGCCCATGGGTTTGATCCTTGGGAGGCACCCTGGTGCACAAGCAAGAGCATGGGCCCTGGAATCAGACACGCCTGGATTTATTTATTAGCTGTGGGACCTCGGGCACCTTGGTTTCCACCTATAAAATGGGGACAATAAAATCTACCTCAAAGGTTGTTGCGAAGATTGCATAATGCAATGTGTGTAAAGAGCCCAGCACCAGAGTAGGCACTCATTAAAGGTTATTCCTGTTCCCTGCTGTTTGGCACGTTTCAAGCACCTATACTGTTCTTCAAATACAATCGCTATGCTGGCATTTTTTTTAAACCTATTTTTGAATAGTTGAATCTAAGTGCTGGGCAACCCAGGGGTGACTTTCTTTTCTATAAATAACTCACTAAAAAAGATACTCAACAATATTCTTCAATTAAGACAGGTCTATTCGGAGCAGGCTGATTGGAAGAACTCCATTAGAAAACTGATCATGAGAAGCACTATTAAATGAATTCCGGAATATTCCTAATTTGTGTCTAAATTCCCAGGGACATCATTTTGCAGGCAGAGCTTAAATTTCTAGGTAGTTTAATACCTCCAACAATGTCTTTGCAAAGTTCTTCCTCTGAGTAGTGAGATCATTCTAATTCCTTTCTTTTGGAGCACAGAGGTCCTGTACAATTTACTGTTCCCTTCAGCCTATTGGATGTCCCTCCTGCATTTTAAAATGCCTTGTAAGGACCATCTAGAAAAAAAAAAGGCATGAAAATGGGGGTGGGGTGAGGTGGGGAAACTTTGAAAGAGTTTGGCATATCGCCCTGCACCCCAGGCCCCAGCCTCTGTACAGGAAATGTTTTGGGTCTTGGTTTCGGCCTCGGTAGAGGCCCACGGGTTTCACAGCAATTAGAACTGATGGATGTGAGGCCCCTCACCTCTCTGGCAATTAAGAGCCTGTGGTAATAAAATAAACACACGCAGCCACTGTCCTCCACAAATTTTCTTGTTTGAGGGTTGCAGAGTCAACACTGAGAGCCTTGATAATGAAAGCTAGAGCACCAGGGCAGGGAGGGGGAGATGGGGGTGGTGTTCTTTAACATTTGCTCAGTGGCCCAGGATAAGCTGGATTCACACATAATGCTCAGGCACCTGCTCTCAGTAACTTGAAGGCGTTTTGCAGTATTTGGCGAGCACAGAGGAGAGGAGAAAAGGAAGAGGGAGGTGATCAAGGTAGAACCAATGAAATGGTTCTTCAGACACACTCTACTTAGAATATCCTGTGAAGCCAAGAAAAGTGTGGTGGGGGTGGTGTGGGGAACAGTACCATGTGTTAACCGTGGATGGGGTCCTCATTTGTTATATTACCTCAGGACTCTCAGAATTAATTTTCCTTTTCTTTACAAAGGGGCCAATAGCATTATTTTAAAATTTTACAATAACAAATACCAAAGGTTTTAAAACATACTTAGCATGCCAGTTCTTGAATTTAATTTCTGGATGTTTCAAAACAGACAAGCTTTCTTAAAGAATTTCAAAAATTAATGCTGGAATGGATATTTATGTAGAAAAGATGAAAAGAGTGAAATAGCTGGCTCATTTTATACTAAATGGAATTAATATTATTCCAAACAACTGTATATATTATGTTACCAAAACAGATGCAAATGTTATGTACAAAATAATATTAAGTAGAATATCATTTTCTACAAGTTTTCTCTTACTAAAAAATATCAAGAAGTCTTTAGAAATGATTACTTCTTCCTGTGGTACAGAAACATGTCTGGTTAACACAGGACTAAGAGGGAGAATTGCTTTGGCCTCATGCTATTTTTAACACCTAAATTCACTGTTCGGGTGTTTTTTTTTTTTCCCCCATGCAGGAACAAATGGTTTCTTTGAATAGTTCTTTGCAAGCGTGCCTGTTTTAATCAGAATGCTTGTGCAACGCGTAAACTTAGCTATGTCAAACCAAGGCGAAACACGAAGTAGACACTCAGTGATTTGTTTGATGTGGACCCTAAGCAACTACAAACACTAACTTAAAGCACATTGCTTTCCATACCTCGCAAGGAAAAGACGAGCATTTGTGGGACACTCAGCATTTATTTCTCAAGCCATGGAAGGAGTCAAGCGACTGCTTTTATAAGGTTGGACATATTTACAGCATTGCTTTATTTTCTTAAAGCATAACAGCATCCATCCATCACTTGAGAGTAACAAAGCAGTAACCTGATATATGACAAATACTACGAGCTTAATGGCTGATGTCCATTACCGATGGGTCCCGTTCGCTCTTTGGAGGAGATTGGCACTGAAGAATTACTGAGCAAACAGAGCACCTGAAAAAACTTGCACTCCACAGTCTGTCATCGGGGCTCTGAGTGAGGGCATTACCTGAGAGCAGTGGCTCTTATCTGAAGCTGCACACCGCTGCCACTTCCAACAGTTCCCAACAAAGAGCAGCGGTCATGGAAGGCTGAGCCACCGAGGCGGGCGCCGGGGGAGCTGCCTCTGCATAACCCACCCCTTTACGGATCACCTGAACCCAAGCACCACACCACCCTTTAATCATGGATGACCACAGCAAGCGAGGACAGGCATCCCACATCTGACTGTGTTGAAAAACAAAAAGGCTCCAAACATTCTCCTGTAATACTATAAAATATTTAGCATTTAAGCTGCATCTTTAATTTCACAACCAACTGAGGAATGCATCTATCTGTGCATGTGTTTAAAATCCCGGCGGAGATCTTTGGATTCTACCAGTATTTGAAAATACGTGCTTTGCTTTCATTTATCTTTCTTCTCCTTTCCTAAGAAGACCTCATATTCCTGAGAACTAAACTCGTCTTACTGGTTTGGCCCTCATGAGAAGTAAGTCACCGCTTTCTCCGTAGTTATTTTATTTACTTAGAAAAGATCAGTTTTCCAACCATGAGGGTTTCTGGCTTAATGGACTTGTCAAATTTACAAATTCCAGGTGAAAAAAGTATTTTTTTGGAGATTGGGTTTTACTCATTTTACTATATCTGCAACCAAATAAAATATCAACAGATTTCTCCCCAAAAGATATTTACCTAATGCTTCCTTGTTGTTTTTGTACATGTATTTTATTTCAATTATGTATTAACATTTGACTTACTGGCTAAAACTCACTTAATTTCTTTTATAATCTGATAAGTACAATACATACAATTATTAGTTTTATGACAGAAATAAAAAAAACTTTATAGAAAGTTTAACTACTCGGAGTTAATACTGACATTGTATTACAATGATACTCTTATAAATAATTAAATTCAATAAAATAAATAATAGAAGTCATTTGATGTTTGAAAGTTTTGCTAGTGATAATCTGCTTTCCTTAAAGTATTTCATAGTTTCTTGGGGGGCGACTTAGAGGTGGAGGAAGTATCTCCAGGGAAGAAAGGAAAAATATTGAACCGAAGGAAGAACACGCAATTTCTTTTAAAGTAAACTACTGAGAGCTGGATATACATGTGCATTTGAAGTGGTCATTATGCTTTCATTTTTCTGGCACCTTTCCCTCCCCAAACAATTTAATTCTATCAATCTGCATCAAAGAAAGCAGACAGCATTCATGACACCCTGTGCCTGTCATTAGGCATAAATATGTCTGCAGGCAGGGTCAGATAAATAGAAAATATTTAAGAAAATATACAGATAACTAAAAGATAAGTTGAAAAAATGTTCATCTTGTGTATATGGAAATTAATCTCCTTACTATAATCAAATCTTATATATTTTTTCTAGTGAAGAAGAATACTTCTAGCTAAATTGATGATTGATAAAAAGAGAAAGGTTGGTACAAAGTACTATCTCAGAGCTTTTGAGAAAACCACAGCTTCATGGGGGTGGGGGGGCATTTCATATCCATTGGCCCCAGCATCTAGAAGTGTTTTTGTTAAAGTTAAATTTTCTTTCTGAAGTGTCATGACATCTTAGGATATAAGTATATTTACAGCAATAACTCAAAAGTAATAAGCAGAATAATAATTATTAACTAGCTCAAAGGAAATGTACTAACAAAAATAAATCATCATTATCAAAGTTTCAGATCTGTGCAAAAATGTCAATTTTTTCCAAACCTAATTTTTGAGGGTTGGTGTATTATTCCATTTAAATCTGTAAATTGTCTATATCTCTCCTTCTGCCTTTGAAGTTCCACCACATCTGGTCTTGCCAGGTAAATGCTGAATTTATTCTGCTCTAGTTCATAAAAAAGAACGACGGATTAAGCATTCTTAATTCACCAAATTCTTTCACACATGAACTTATATTGGATATTCAGAATGATCTCTGTTCTCATATTTAAACAGATAATTCATTCAGTTATGAATTACTGAGAATTTTTGCTCTTCAAAAAGCCTGCAACACTTCCGAGGGTGTAAAAGTAAGTCCTCTGTTAGAAAAACCTCAAAATAATGGGATTTGGGAAATCTGGTTTAAGATGAAACGTTAGCTAGCATACACAATTGCATAGTGATGATTGCCTTGTGTTTTGAAAAATAAACTTTTCAAAGCAAGAATTTGGAAGGTTGGAATATAATAAAACTACATATATCATAGTACCACGGCACTGAAAGCAAGGGGATTTGTATAGCCAAAATCTATATTACACCTTTCAAAGGTACTACTTCAGTAATAAAAGGAACATGCTATATATCAATTTTCATTTAGTAACAGAGTGCAAAATTAAATGCTGGAAGATATATCATCACCCGAAGATCTGTCCTTCCGTTTTTTAAATTTCAAAATAAATAGCAAGAAATAGTGAACAAAAGCAAATGGCTACAGGCTTTAAAACTGTTTATACTTATATTAGAGTGCTTAACCTAATTGAACTGTAGTATATTTCTAAAAAGACCCTCTGAGAATTAACCAAACCTAAAATTTCTTAGAGAAAAAATTGTGCTGTGAGTTGCTAGTTAACAAGTCAGCATCTTTTTCAAACTAAAGTATTCCTATTAGGCAACACTTTATAAATGCATGTATTACTTTGAATTTAACTTAAAACTATACCTTTCACAGGGAGACATTCTGCCTTTTACAATACTATTCCTGTTCATTACTCACATACTTCCTCCTTCTAAACAAAAGCATGTTACCTGCCTTTTAATGTCTAGAAATTTCTTTTATGAATCTTAGTGAAAACCAAGATTTTAGTAACGAATGTCGATGGAGAAAAATCTGGCTTAATTATAGTTCTTAGCTCCACCAGCAGCCATTTTAAACAGAAAACTGGTTTAGTTGTGTTGACAATCACATTTTAAACTGATTCTTTCCAGATGAAAAGATACTTTTTCAAACAATGTAATAAAAATGTAAACTCAGCTGTTTAACAGACATAAAAGTGATTTATATCACATGTACTGTGCTCATGGAGTTTTTCTCCTTACACAATGGAAGTTTTATTTTAAGGAAAAGTTAATAATTAACAGCTAGGAAAATCCCACAATGCAAAGAAGTCAGCCATAGGGGATTAACCACCCCCCTTTGCTCTCCCACAAAAATCAGCCAATAAACCTGGTGAGAAAACGATGTGATATTTGAAAATTAAAGAGAGCCAACATTGGGATGGCCCTTACCTTTGGTGGGGGTGGGGTGCAATAGCGAATGGATGGAGGCACCAGAAGGCTTCTGGGATCTGAGAATATTCTGTTTTTTGATTTGAGTGCTGTATACAGGGGTACCTAGCTTGTGAAAATTCACTGAAACTGTTCACTTATGTATACTTTCTATACTCTACTATGCTTCAATTAAAAATTTTAAAAGGGATTACACGCTGTCTTTTTTAATGGTAGTATGAGAAAAAATTTCCTGTAACTAGATAAGTACACCCTTTTTTATAAATACCCTGAAGTATATAGTTGGATGGTCAACTATTACCCCACAGAACTACATTACCAGAGGACTAAAAATTATGTCAGTGCCTCACGTGATGAGTCCCATGTTTGTCCTAAAGCAGCAGAAGAGAGGGTAATACTTTACATTTTAGAAGAGAGAAATGTGTGTGTGAAAGAATGTGCATCTGAGGTCTCAGATCTGAAATTGTTACAAAAACATGAACTTTTTGAAGAAACTTTAACAGAGGCCTGTCAAACTCATATTTCTAGTAAAATTTTTTGAGGCCGTGAATCTGTTAGTAGGAGGCAGGCCACATGGGAAATGGAAAACCCACAGTCACGAGCAGGAACATACCCCTCCCCATAAAAATGGGGGCCTAAGTAGTAGATAAATAGAAAAATTAGTCTGTGTTTTAGTTGCTAATAAACTGTGAAATAGCCAAAGTGTAGGGCAAGCAAAGAACAGCATCCAGCTAATGAGCCCCTAAAAAATCTAGAATCGGACACATTAGGTAGATATTTTTATATATCACAAGCTTAATTTGTACATCTGCTCTGTAAATTCTGGTATTTTCAACTGTAAAGTTTAATCCATTAGCGCAAAAACAATGACCACTTCCATTTTCTCAATATAATATTTTTTCTCTCATTAAAAAATTAAAAGAATGTATAAGATTAATTTCTGGTATTGTGTATTCTGAAATAGTACTCAGTTGTCCAATACCATCAGGACTTTCACTGAAGAAAAATATTTTTACCACTATCACAGATCCTACTGTATCTTACACCCCACGTCTTAAAGTCAGTCCTCTCCATTCTTCTCTTTATAAAACCTGTCTTTCATGTTTATTTGTTAGTCTGTAATGTCCTTACTCCCTAAAATGGGGTCCTACACTAGCTTTAAGTTTTGTTTCTTTTTTTCAACTCTGGGTAAGATAAAAATATTATCTTTAAGCATTACATCTATGTACACATGTTTAAATCAAACAAAATTAAAAGGTTTGGATGTAAACAGGCAACATATAGGCAAAGATACTGTGATCTGATCACCTCTCTATGCTACGTGGGGAATGCAAACGGAGAATTTCCTCATAATTTGAATCTCCTTATAATTATATACTGAAGGGAAATAGAGGTAAGGTGTGGGAGGAGTAAGGATAGAAGAGAGAGAGGGGCAAATTGCTTTTGGTCCCAGCAATATTACTAATAGAAAAATCTGAATAAATAGACTAAGTGGAAGAAACTTGGGTTCACACTTCTAAGTGGCAAGGAAGCTAACATGTTATTCTGTACCTCACAATCATCCTGAAGGAGAAGCTTCTTCTCATACTTCTTTACCCTCTCCCCTGCCCCTGCCCCAAAAGACACACAACCTCCGCCCACCCCTCAAAACCCGCCATCATGAATAATGTGATGGTCTCATAAACATCATGTTATTTGCAGTAAGGAGTTAAGGAGAAGGACAAGCATAAGTATGTGATGAACCCAAAGTTAATGGACCAACTGTTTTCAGAGTTACTTGTGTACATCCCCAGGGTCAAATTCAAGCCTCAGAAATCCACATGCAGTCTCCATAGAAATAACTATAAACACCAAGCAGGGAAAAATAGCTGCAGTCAGTCTTTTTCTCTCTATTGACATATGGCCTTTCTTCTCTCCCGGCTTTATCTTTTGAATGGCAAGTTTTGGCTTGGTTTTATTTATACATCGGAACTTCATCGGCTCATACACACCTTCAGGAGACCCAGAGTAAAATATTCATTGTGGGGCTCAGAAAAGAAGTGGAAAAAACTTGGCAAGAAGAAGCAAATCAAAGAAGTTCATGAAACACATTTATTTTATTGGGCTATGAAAAAAAATACAGACTTGGGAAGTGAATATGATGTAACCTCAAAGGAAAATAGTTAACAGAGATGAAGGTGTCAATCAGCAAGCATCAAGGCAAATGCATAAAAAAAAAGGTCTGTGGCCAACGCTAGTGCAGATAAAATACCACACAGGCAATGAACACATATAGTTGGGGCAAGTGCGCAAAGTGTTAACGGGGGAGTAGGAGGGGAGCAAGAAGTTGTTTCACAGTTAGCGATGCCCACTTTTTCTATTTCTCTCTAACAGTGTTTCTTATTTCCGCAAAAGGAAGGAGAAAAATAATTAACTCTCACTTTTAATGAAGTTTTAATAAAATGAATTGCAATGAGTCTTTTAACAGACACACAACACTGTTATATAATTAATATGCTTGTTTCAGTTGGAAACACGATTAGAAAATATGGTTATGTAATGAATCAAAAATTTAATTGCAGAGCTGCTGCTCACTAATGATGTATATCAACATCCTGGTGAAATAAGACTTGTCCAAGTAATAAACATTAAAGGTTTGTTATGTCAATGGATCAGTGCATAAAATTTACACAAAAATCAATGTAAAAATCTCATAAATTTCAAATAATCCAAATTTTGCATGCAGCATAAATTTATGCATTTAATGTTTTTGTTTTCACCATACACCATGCTTATATTATTGGAGGCAACTAGACCATTCTGGTGAAAACTTTATTTATTACAACTTGTGAATCAAGGAGAAATGAGAGAATTCTCAGGCCACCTATACGAGTACAGCTTATTATAATAACCTTAAAGATAAAATAAAAATTACTCTATTTAAATTGTTATTTTTTGTTATGGGGGATATTTGGGGAAACTGCTTTAAAAAAATTAGATCGTGATTTTAAAATGCTACTTAGTGGTATAAAATTAGAAAATAATTTCAACTTTGTTGAGTCCTGAGGAGCATAAAGAGAGTGGTCAGTTTGGTTAATCTGAGTTAGAAGTAAACCAATCCATTCTGAGGAAAATTTTGCTCGGGTTGGGATTTTGCTGTGCTATATATTCCCTAGATTGATTTCTGAAGTCCATCTTCGTAAGGTGAGAGTGTCACATACCTGGCATCACAAATCCACTTGCCTAACAGATTCTAACAAAGTTCCAGACATGTTACAGAAAGTGTAAAATAAAATGTGAATCACTTAGACAGTGTGTCACTAGAGGCTTTGGGTAGGATGGATTTACAAAAGGTTCCCTGGAACCTCTAGATTTCCAGTCATAGAAACCCAAGACAAAGGAAGAGTTTATTTCTAAAACTGGGCCAGTATAGATTGAAGACTGACAGTGTGGATCCATGTAGCATCTGTGCAGTGTGACTCCTGTGCCCTAATGAAGTCTGTCAGTCCTTCCTGGGATGATAGGCAGAAGCCCGCTATTGCTATATTGAGATTCCTGTCACCAGCTCAGAGGAGAGATCAGAACCCAAACTCATGGAATGAATCGGGGAACCATGGCAGTACCATGAGCTGTGCTTGAAAACACCAACTGGCTTGGAGGGTGCAGGGAAGAGGAGCAGTTTTCAGCGTATGTAACACAGCATGTACATAACCCTCTCAGAACAAGTGTAACCTGAATGCCAAGGAGTTGCTCCAGTGCATCAAAGTCACGGGAAATGTGATAAAGGACAACTGTGGTGTCTGATCAAGGGAAGAGATGCCTTCCCTTGTTTAAGAAAGTGAAGTGTTGCACTACGTAGATCAGAAGGGCCCACAAGCCTCAAAGTCAGATAATTCTCAAGAATCGCTAACAATTTGATACTCTAGAAACAAAATAGAAATTCCACAGACAGCATAACTACCATTTTGCTAGCAATCTCTGCATGACAAGATATTATAACACTTTAAAATGTAGGCAGTCATTGCCACCATGGACATGACGTAGAAAGGAATCAAGAATAAAATAAATCTACTGAGGAAGAAATTATGTGTCTCACTTAGTAAACAAAAACATAGTATGTTATTTTTTTTAAAACGGACCAAATCTACTTAAATGAAATTAAAAATTTTAACGTAGTCGAGTTCAACAAACATTTGTTCAATCTGGTCTGTAATTCGGGCAGAAGGTCAGGTCACAGGGACATGGATGGGTGTGACAGGATCCTGACCCTTGAATAGCTCACTACTGCCTGGTGGTGACATGCTAATTAGCTTTAGATGCACACTCAATATAAAATTCCTTGACAAAACTACCTCTCAGTTGTTGTAAGATTCCGACACTCCCAGGGACTCTTTGTTCTATTAGCATGTACGATACGCAGCACACTTGCACAAAAACCTATCCATATCCATGGGGACATTGAGTTCTAATGATGGAATTGAAAACTGAGCTAGTTTGAATGTTCACATATCAGCTTTGTCAGGAGACACAGTTTTTTCAAAGGGAAAGAGCCAATGCATTTTACTTAACAGCCTTGGGGCACTGGACTCAGCTGGCAAACCTGGTTTCCATTTCCAGCTCCCTGGCCACTCCTTAGCAACCTTTAACAAGAAGCTTACTTTTTTTCTCTCATTTATTTTGGTCAGTGCAAAATGGGATTGGTGTGTGTGGAAGGGGTGGTGGTGGTGGTGGGGGAATGTGGTAAAGAGAGGAATAGTAACAGCTGACCTGCACATTGCTAAGATGAATTAGATAAGTATAAAATTCTTCTTCATTTTTTTCAAGAGAGATGAGAGGAAAAGAGATATCGGTGGTAACTTTAATTAATCACAAGTTAAAAAACTGAAGTCAAACATCGTTAATCTAACGATGATTTCATGAATGGTTTTTAATCTAATAAATTATTTCCAAATGGGTAATATTTCCACTTATAGAGAGAATAGCTTCAATTTTAAAACCTTTCAAACATCTAATAAAGACAATCAAATGTTGTTGATACTTAACTAAAGGTGAAACTGAAAATAAACACAGCTCTTAAACAGTTTAAAACCAGTTTTAAAACAGTTTAAAGCAATTTCTGTTCTTCTTCCCCATCACCAACAACTAAAAATAACAGAAATAAACAAAAACAAAAACAAATGAAGGACTCTTACTATATATGTTATAGGAAACATTAGAAAAAGTTTATATTAAGAGCCATGTCGTTTAGCTTTTGCTTTACTGTTATCTGGAACATTTGCATGGCCCATGTAAATTCTGCATCAATGAATGTCTGCACAGTAGCATCTTCTTTTTCAAGGTTTTATTTACTTCGAAACCCCTGTTGTAAAACATAATTTGGGGTAGCAAAGTGGAGAGGAGTGTGTAGTGGGTCAAATTAAGGGAGGAACGTTAAAGAAATCAACACAAAAACTTTTAATGTAGTTGATCCCAAACCTTGTTTGAGAAGTCTGAACAGGATAAAAAGGTTTTCTCTATTTGGTAGTTTCTCTTAATCCTCAGTCCAAACATTTTACCTAATAAACATTAGATTATTTTTATGTAAGCTATAAAGCTGTCAGTCCTCAATAAACAGATACACTCCTGGTGGTTTTACCTTTGCTGTCAAAGAATTGTCAATATGCACACCGGCTCTTAAATTAAAACAAACACACAGGAAAAGAAATGTAAGATAGAAAGTTGCACAGCAGAGTTTAACAGGAGGCTGATGAAATTCTAAATGAATGATGGTCCAAACAGTTGATGGTGATCAAAAGTCCAATATACTGTGATATAAAGCAGTCAATGTGTTGTTAGTGCCTTGCTGTCTCCTTAATGGAATGCTGTAACCTCTCCTACTCAGGTAAGCCAGACCCTTACTTTACTGTGTCTCAATTAAATTTTATGTCTGATGTGTCCATTTATTGTAGGAAAAGCAGCAAGTTCAATGAAAGGGACACTTTGAAGATTTTTATTTCCTATGGGCACAATTTACTTCTGTCTGGAAAGTTCCTTCCTAGTTTTCGTGTTTTTTTTTTTTTCTTTTTCTCCCTGAGCTTGAGAAAGGTTATATAAGAGGTGAGAAAAGATACGGAGGTATTAAAAATGCAAATCTATTTTCTAAGTGGTCAGATCTCTACCATTTTGCAGTTGCTTTCAGAAGGATTTTTGCACAAAGGCTAAATAGAATCATGTGACCGAAACAATAATCTTTGCTCATCCAGTCAACTTCATTGCAGAATTAAGCTTTTAGAGGCTCAAGCTGTCTTTTAAAGCATATCCTGTGTGCTGCCTAACAGAGGACTGTGTGCACATGCGCAGCCACTAAATACTATTTGCTTGCTAAGTATAGGTATTCTTCTAAGATTGGTAAAGAAATAGCATAAATATAGGAAAGATGTAGATATTTGTTCTTAGCTGTAATAATGTTGTCATTTGCTCTTTGCCTTTTACTTTGAAAAGCTTAGTAAACTTTAGGAAGTTAGGTCTCACATTAGAGAGACATTTAGGAATACTTAATAATGTGACTGTCCAATATCACAAAAGGAGCTATTCTTTTAATTTTGTTCATTTTAATTCTATCTGAAATGGGTTCCTTTTTTCTAGATAGATAGATAGATAGATAGATAGATAGATAAAGAAAGAAAGAAAGAAAGAAAGAAAGAAAGAAAGAAAGAAAGAAAGAAAGGAAGAAAGAGAAAGAAAGTATTCTATATTAAAGGGTCCAAAATAAGAAAATAAAATAGATGTGGGGCACTAGAAATGTAACCTGGGTGAACAAAGACTTTGAGGAAAAGAGAGCTGAAGGCAAATATATTAGGAATCTTAAGGTTCTGATGAATACTCCTTTTGTTCTAAGTAATAAACGTATGGTCTTCCCTGCCAAAGCTGAGAGAAAATGGATTTCCCCAAGGAATGTCCCATCACTGGAAAAAAGATCTGCCATCAAAAGCCATCATGTTCTGAGGAGGTGTAGCAAAAGATTAAACATTTAAGACAGGTGATGGGGCAGAGGAAGAAGTGAAGACAGGGATGTAGAAAGGTAAAATGTCAGCATCCTGAAAGTGAGATCCACAAACATGAATGGAGGAAATTGAAAGTGTCAACTTTAAACCCCTGGTTTGTATCTTGTGGCCCCGAGCGATTTGGAGTTTAAGGAGAAAGACGGGACGTTCTGTTCATTGTGGTGGTATTTCACATAGGTCAAATACACACAAGAGAGCCCATGACAAAACATATTAAGCAGTGCCCCATTGTCCAAAAGGAATATCTGAAAAAAATGTAAAGGTCACATTGCAAGAAGAGTTTAGTGCCATACCAAATGTCACCAAGCAATTTGGTTTCTTAATTTTCCAATTATTTTCTAAAACTTGCAACTAGCCACTCAATCAAAGCAGAACAATTTCTATTTCTTCAAAATGTATTTATTTTTAAATAATGTAGAGGTAGCGACCTGGAGCCAAATTGCCTGGGTTCAAATTCCTACAACCTAGGAAACATTAGACAAGTTACATAAATTTTTTGGCCTTGGTTGACTCACTGATAAAAATGGAAAGAATGATATTTTCTCCCCCACAAGTTATTGGGAGAACTGAGTTAATGTATGCAAAGTGCTTAACAAAGTGCCCAACACCTGGTAAATTATTATTTTAGTTGCTTAAAAGGAGTTTTAAAAAAAATTAATGATATCTCTCACCAAAAATATTACTCTTGTCCTTATCCAATCAACTAAGTATAATATTGAGTACCTATTACTGCACACTAATAGGACATCAGTGGTCCGTAATATTTAAGAACTTACAAAACAGTTAACCTGTTACATGCTGACAATATAGCATGTGGGTTAAAATCCCACCTATTGAATTCTTATTTTCAGTTATAGTACTTTTCAAGATTCTCATTTGAGTACTTTTAAAAACAGACTTCATCTCTCTGGAGAAATTTCCCATCTTCTCTTTTACTTTCTTAAACATTTATTATATCTTTAAGAAAAATTCCCTGCCTGTTAAACATAGAATTACTGTATGATCCAGTAATTCCACTTTTGCTTATATACCAAAAATAATTGAAAGCAGGGGTTCAAAGAAATATTTGCACACCAATGCTCAATAGCAGCACTGTTCACAGTAACCAAAAGGTGAGAAGCCAAGTGGCCATTGTCACATGCATGGATAAACTAAACGTGGTATATGCATGCAATGAAATATTATTCAGCCTTAAAAGGGAAGGATTTTTGGACACATGCCTCAATGTGAACAAACCTTGAAGAAATGATGCTAAGTGAAATAAGCCGGTTACATGTATGAAGTACCTAGGGTAGTCAAATTTGTAGAGACAGAAAGCAGAATGGTGGTTGCCACTGGCTGGGGTAGGGAGAAATGGGGAGTTGTTGTTTAATGGGTACAGAGTCCGATTTGAGAAGAAAAAAATTCCAGAGATGAATGGTTGTGGTGGTTTCATGACAAAGCGAATGTACCTAATGCCACTGAATTCTACACTCAAACTAAAATGGTAAATTTCATGTTGTTTGTAGTTCATTACAATAAAAATTAAATTAAAAAGCCCGTTTCAGATAATTCCAAAAATTGAATCACTTATTGCCTCTGTTTCTCATGCTATTTGGTTATTTAGTCTTTTCTCCCATAAGACCCTGTAATTTTTTATTGAATGAGGACATTGCACATTAAAAAAAAAAAAATCAGAGAGCCTCTGGGTGGTGGTGTCTTCCTCCAAAGAGGAACACATTTTCTCCCAACAAACAGACAGAGTGTAGCAGATCACCTTCTTCTTGCTGAGGTTAGCTTTAGGCATTGCTAGGGGCAATATGTTCACATTTTGCCCTTATTTTTAGGGTAGAGCCCTTACTCATGGGAGTGGATATGCAGGGTCTCAACTGAAAACTTGTAGTGTTTTCCAGAATTCTTCCTTCTGGCTGGCTTGAACTGCAACCTTTGTCTCTCCAGCATCATGGGGCTGCTGAAGTTTCTGCTCATCTTTATAGCTTTCTCAGCTTCTGTGTTTTTGTTTTTGCTGGGTTTCTTGGAGTTTCATCCAGCTTAGGTATTGGCAAATGCCACAAGGGGAAATTGCATGTAGATCTCTGGGTTCACTTCTCTACAGTTTCCCTCTCCTCTGGGATTTTTGATCTTCAGGTTCCAGTCATTTGGCAGCTCTCAATGTCAATCTCTAACTCCTCCCCTCACCTAAGACTTGGTCCCATCACCTTCCCCCAACAAGACTTACTGAAGCCTTTAGAAGAAAAGCCTGGGTAAATTTAGAGCTCACTTAGGTGGATACACTGGGTAAAGGGATGATTCACTTCTCAGATGGAATGAAGCCAGACTCGTGAGATTTAAAACTTATTTAAAATGTATGAATTGTTTATCTCTTGAATTTTCCATTTAATATTTTCAGGTCATAGTTGACCATGGTAACTAGAAACGTGGAAAGCAAACCCATGGATAAAGGGAAACTATTGCATCAATACTTAGAGATCTCAGCTGCATATTCTACCCACCCATTAGTCACTTAGTAGCTCACTGGCTTATCAGATCAACTGTCGTGGTATCGTGGTATCGCAGTGATTGTGCTCAGATAATCCTTATTTTACTTAATAATGACCCCCAAATGCTCAAGAGTAGTGAGGCTGGCAACGCCAAAGAGAAGCCATAGAGTGCTTCCTTTAAGTGAAAAGGTGAACATCCTTGACTTAATAAAGAAAAATATTGTATGCTGGGGTTTCTAAGATATATGATAAAAGAAAACAAATCTTTGTCTGTGAAGTTGCCCAATTTATAAATTAAACTTTAACATAGGTATGTATGTATATGTGGAAACAGTACATTTAGGGTTCAGTACTATCCATGGTTTCAGGCATCCACCGGTGGTCGTGGAAATTATCCCCCACAGGCAAGGGGGCACTACTGCATGTCCTATCGCTTAATGGATTACATTTCAATATTCTTTTAATTTGGTTCCCTTATAAATAGTGCCAACTTCTGGGAATTTTATTATTTGGATTATGAAGTGCACAGTGACTGGTTCACTGTAAACTTAAAGGATGCAAAACGATAATGACATCAGAGCACATTCTTTCCTCTTGTTTTGGTTCCTGGTTCTTCTAATTTAGAAAAGACTTTACGTAAAGGAATCAAAGAACTCATTTATCTAACACAAACTAACATACTCTCTTTAGTTGTTTCCAAAGCTAATTTTTTTGTTATCACTGTGTCTACATTAGAATTCCTTGTACCCAGGGCTATGTTCTCCCCTGAGTTCTCTGTGGCCAAAGAGAATTACAAACATGGCATTTATCAGCAGGAGAATAAGGCCACTACACATGGCTGGTATCTGCTCTAGGAATTAGTGACCATATATTTCAACATATATTGCAATCATATGATGATTTCACCCCTTCTGACAACTCATCCAAGGAATTTTAGTTAAATGCCTTATCTCATGTTTCATGGGGCTTTCCTGGTTAATACCCAATACTTGTGTTGACTTACGTGAAGGCATCAATAGGTCAAATAACTGAGTTTATGATCATTCATTAAGCCTTAACTTCAAACTGTATCCTGTAGCTTCCTTTTGAAGTTGGCTATGTCCTAAGGATCATGGGCCTCTCTATCTTGGTCTCATGGAATGATGGGTGGCACACTTCGAAACACATATTTAGTTCAATTTCATTTGCCCAAAATGCCATTAAAAAATTATACCTTTGTGTTCCTTCAGTGCTGATCTTAGGAACCAAGCTATTATTCTGGGAATCTCACTGAACTCCTTACTCTCCCCTACCTCCTTCAGATGCTATTCAGCCAAGTGAGATATGTGGAAATGCTTTAAATCCATATGGGAACAGTGGAAATCTCAGATGTTGCTTCTATTATTACTAATATCACTATTAAGTTACTGACAGAGCAGGATGCATGGTATAGGATGCAGAAAACCTCAGGTGAAGCCCTACCCCATCAAATACCAGTTGTGAGATGCTACGCAAGTCCCTGAACGTTTTATGTTTCCTGACCAGAAAACTAGAATTCGTACTCTCTACCTTTTTATATGCCAGCATTCTGGTAAGAATCAAAGGAGTTAATACAAGTGAATACATTTCACAAACAGTAAAGGGCCCAGATGGTAACGATGGTTTTGAATATAATCAGTGTTGTAACAATAGCGTCTGAATTTTCTCCTTTTCTCCAGTTTCAAACTGCCTAAAAGACCTGAAGGAAAGGTAAAGCTAGTTATAAGACTAGACAAAAAAATCCATGGACCAATGATGAGAATAGTATAACTGGGTGACTAAACATTCCTAAGTAGGAACTGAGTAAACGTTGATAATAATTAACACTCATGAATCCTCCAATGGCATTTGATTCATGGGATTTACAGGTAAAATGTAACAATCTAAACTACAAGCAGTCCGATTAGAGTTTAAATGTGTGTGTGTGTGTGTGTGTGTGTGTGTGTGTGTGTGTGTGTAAAATCTTGCCAATATTAATAACTTCTTATGTGACTTTTTTCTTCCCAGAGAAAATGAGATCAAATTTGCCTACAGCCAATATAGAAGACTTCTTACCAAAAAGATAGTATAGTGATTAATGAGATTCCACAAACTCAGAGACACTATATGAAATCAATGATGAAGATAAAATATTAACTACTTTAACCTCGTCTATGTTAAATCATGCCTAAGTTATTTTCTACAATGAGAATTAGAAAAAAGTAGAAAGTTTTTAGATTTTCGTTCTCGTTTTCATCTGAAAATGTTCAGTTTAACCGCTAGAAAAAGGATTTTGCTTTTGGTAAAGATAGGTGATTCTGATTTTAGCCTATCAGAAATCCAGAATAAGTTAAAATTAAGGCCTAAGAATATTTCCAATGGGACATCTCTCATTGACCATGCAATCTCTTCACCTCCTATTAACACTCTAGAACATGTGGGATATCTGTTCAGGCTGTCACTTGAGACACAAACCTTTTGAAAGACAACTACCTCCACCCAAACAACTGGTCCTTTCCTTCTTGTCAGCACTGAAAGCTGAGAGAGGCTGTGTTTGGTCTCTTAATCAGGCCTTGCTGACGGGCTGACATCACTGCAAACGTTTTCACTTATTCTTTGGCAACAGTTAAATCCTTGCCAAAGGCCAGTTAGTAATTCAGAAAGCATTGTTAGTGAGAGGCTGGGGGAGTCAGAGTGTGACTGTCAGCTAGCAATCTGTGGTGATGACAGGAGGGAAATCTAAGAGCTGAAACCATTTTAAAGGTCATTCTGAGGCAGAACAAAAGACCTCTGATTTAGAAAAGGAAACAGAATTCTGGGACATTGAAGCACTTGGGATGCTGCTATCTGAGCCCTGAAAATTCATATCCACCCCTTGATTGTAAAGACTAGTTTATAAGCCAATATAGCTTAACTCAAAAACTATTTGCTTAAGCAGCAGTGTAAAATAATCTGGTAAAATAGAAATGTCAAATATGGTACTGATGGTTCAATTGTCCGGCTTTAAAAAAATATTGAATTAAGTTATTGCCTAGGCTTCTTCAATATTCTTCCTTACCCTTCATCCTTTCACTTTTAACCTTGAATCGCTAAATAATCAGTTTAATTTTCTTAGCAACATAGCATAAGCTTCATGTAAAAAGCAGTTATATATATTTGGACTGAAAATTTATGTATTTAATATACAAAAACATTGGTAAACCATTTTAAAATGAAACAGATAATTCAAGAATAATAATAGTAGGCTCATGTCTGAATTGAGATAATCTAGTTTCTCTCTTCAGCCTACTGGATGCCATACATTTTCGGGATCTGAGCCCATCACTTGCAAGACCTACCAGATAGATTTGCTATAGTTTATTCTCTAAACTCTCACTTTCTGTGTTATTTTTTTTTTCTGGTTTCATTTTTTCCCTATCTGAAGAAGACACTTGTGCCATCATTCAGAAGCCCAGGCAGGCCAGAACTAAACTCCATAGTGTGGGAGCAAAAGAGCAGCTGGGACTTTCTGCTTTCCTCCTCACGGTCAAATAAAAACAAAGGAGCAGGGATGGAATGCATAGCATGGTGACTATAGTTACCAATGCTGTACTGTGTACTTGAAAGTTGCTAAGAAAGAAGATGCTACATGTCCTCACCACACACAAAAAGTGGTAATTATGTGAGGTGTTGGCAGGGTTAACTAACCCCATTGTGGTAAGCATTTCTCAGTATATACATGTGTCTCAGATCATCACATTGTACACTGTAAACTTACACAATGTTACATGTCAATTATATCTAGATAAAGCTAGAAACAAGACAAAACAAGGTAGTACAAAACAAAGGAACACTCAAGAGAAGTCCAGTGGGTGCCAAGGAGGGCCTTTTTGGTAAAACGAGAAGGAAGAGAGAGAAGGCACTCAAGGCATCAGGAAACTCATCATAGAAGTCACAATGCACACATCTGGCTCCTATCAAAGACCAAATTCATTTGGGCAAACCAGGCTTGCAAACTCAGTCAACACCCAAAAATCTACATATACTTGATTTGCGTTGCAGATTATCTGCTCAGGGGCCTGAAATACATTCTATAATTATTAATCTGAGTGAAAACTGGATTGGTTAAGTGGGAGAGAGTCCTCAGTGACCCACAACACAGCCATACTTGATCTATGAACTGACACGAGGGACCAGTCCCAGAATTCAGGGAACAGCGATGCCAAAAACTACCCACCCATTCTAGCTTGGCAATGTTGGATAGATGATTTGATTTATGCTGGATGATGAAGGGGGTGGAAGGTAAAGAGAAAAAGCAGTAGCAGCTACTGGGCCTTGTGAAGTGGGAACTTGGTTTAGGTGGTGAAGTTGCTGATTGCGCAAATAATCAACATTTCTGGCCATAGTAAGAATTCGCTCCTCCATTGCCTCTTTAAATCCACACCTCCGTTCACTTTCACATGAGAGTGAGAGTGAGGAGCAGCTTCCAGAGGCTACTTTATTCAGGAGAGTTTCTATAGAGGTGGCTCTTTCTATTTTCAGAGGTCTTTTCTATGTTCAGGGTAGTTTTGAAAATTATCCAGCCATGTTAGATTATGTAACCCAATTTTTAAGAAGTAGACCCACTAACACAGCAAATTAAGCCCAAAACCGTGGAGTGAGTTCACTTATAAAAAGAAAATGTCCAAATATTACCAGGTTGTTGTTGATTTTGAGTTGTAGACGCCCCACTTCCTTTGTCTGTGTCACAAACCACTCATTCCCCTTCTTAATGAAAACAAGAGGGAGTGATTATACCTCCTGGGGCTGTGCCATTTATGCCGTCTGAAAGGCACTTAAACGAGTGGCACATTATCTCACACATCTGGAGTTTACCAAATTAGCCAATAATGCTAGAGCTCATAAAACAAGGCCTTAAATGTCATTTAACTAGAAAATATTATAATCACCAAGTGGTCTGATTGTAAGATGATACTTGGGGCAGCATCAGTGGTTACAGAAAACAAATCCTGAAACAAAACAGTTTAAATGCCCCCCAAATGCAACCACGCATTTTCTACTTTCTGAAGAATACTATATTTCTGAAGGCACCAGCAATCAACATGTTTCTTATTTGAAATAAAGTTTCATCTGTCCTTAGTTTCCTAGTTATTTGCCTTGGGCTCCAAGAACTTTTCTCATAAGAAAACTAAGGAACTTGCAAGATGAAAGTAGACTGACAGAAAAACCATGAACTTATCAGAGATACGGTGCTATCTGGGCGACAACTGGAGTTAAGAGTCTTGAGTCTTTCATTTTTGGTGCTCCTCAGAATTAACAACATTTGGTCGACTGGACATACACTAGTCTCTCAGAATTTACAGACTTTATCTGAAGGGGGAGATAAAAGCTATTTGAAATTGCGATATGTTTCGAGGGAAGGTGTATATCAAAGGTATTTAAAAATTAGGGGTTTACAGCCACTACTTCCACATTGTCTTCTTTTCATTCAATAATTAACAAATGTTGGTGTTCGGTGAAAGGTGATATAGCATAATGGAAAATCTATGGTATGCCACTCATACCTATGTGACTTTGGGCAAATTATTTAACTTCTCAGGTCTTTAGTTACCTCGTACAAAATAGACATGTGATGCTGTGTTGTATTGAGAACAGTGCTGTGTTGAGACAAACGTATGAAAACGTCCCTAACACAGTTCCTAGTACACTGAAGAAAATAAATGTTAATTTCTTGTCTGTCTTTATGTGTGTCTTCAGAATATCTTAAGCTCTGTTTAACACTTTTTTTCCCTCTTTATTTTGGGAAGAATGGCCAATAGGCACTTTCAGAGGAGGAAGAGTAAGGGGGTGGGCAGTTCCAGTTTTTATTAGCACAGTTTATAATCCTCTTACTATTTGTGAACATCTCAATCACTCCCTTTAAAGGAATGACAAGTACAAAAGATTAGGAAAATGTCCATGAGATACTAGGAGGCAAAAAGAAGTGAGGCATGATGCATGGACACATGGTAAACAGAGATATCAGCTGCTCTTTGTGGGAAGAGTGCAAAATGAACCTTATTGGTTTTAAAGGCACCTAATTACCTCAGCTAAATCTTTGTCTTTCTGGGCTCACAATTACAGTAGATGGACCTGTCAGTTTTTGTCAAATCAGAGAAAGATGAAGGATCTTGTTGACAATGGAGGTACTTTCAATAGTGACAAATTCCTTTCTTCTGAGTTCTCTCTTCTCTGTTAGAGAAAACAGTGATGGTCTTTTTGGTGAAAGCTAACTACATATGATGATTTCATATTATGAAAATCCTTATTCAGAATTTGGAGGGCATTTTTAAACTTTAATTTCACTTCTGTAAAGCTGGGTTAAAAAACTATGTCTTTAATAAAAGTACAACATATTGATGCTTTTAAGAAGAAAAAGAATCTTAGAAACAGTAAAGTGTTTTGGACCCAGGTGATTGAGCCTTATCGCTTAGAAACAGGTGAATTCTGGGCAGGGAGGAGGGAAATTGCTGCTCTAAGAGTGATGATGAGAACCACCACCTCACTTACTCATGGGATATCTGTGCAGATTCTAAGCGTATTAACATTTTAATGTTTTTAAACAACAGAAAAGGACTAGCTTTCCAGCATTTAACTTGGGGGAGCTAGGAAAAACCAGGAGATATGAATTCTAAATATGCTAATAGTCAAATTGACTAGTGCTATCCTTTTGGCAGACCACAGACCAAACTGGCCTCCATGCACCTGAGAAAAAAACATTTTCTTCTCACTCATTATATTCTAAAAGCCAAATAAGAAAATCAAAAGGAACTGCTCTTACCAGGAAAAAAAATTCAACACAGTATGTGTTTAAAGGATTTCTTTTTCTGTCTTTCTTTTCTTTTTTAACCTAAGGCAACAAAATGCTCTTACTCTGCATCAAAAATAACATGCAGCTTTTTCTTTTGTATTTTTACAAATATTTCCATCTCTAAGAAAGGAGTTTTCTGGCTTTTGGCTAACAATATGTCCAGATCTAAAGTCATTACAGAAAAAAAACGCCAATTTGCTCTAGAAGCAATTATATGTACAGACTAGGAAAAGGCCAATTTTACTATGCAAGGACCACACATACTGTATGTTTGTTACATTACTTGATATCAAAGCAGAAACATCAAATTCCTCTGAAAACACACATGAAATGAAGGGGCTGGCTAAGGAACTCCCACATCCAATTCAGAGATATCTGTTACAGTTTACAGAACTTGGCAATGCTGGCACTACTGTTTCACCAGAACAGGACACTTTTATGACAATATAATACACTATGATTTCTTTGATTTTATATATATTTTGCATAAAATGAACATGACTTTGATCCCAATTGCTACAAAAAGGTATATTATCAGTGCTTGGCACTTAGGTACCACATCACCAGCGCAATGGCAAAACTTGCTGACTTTACATCACTAGGTGACCTCAAAATATTTAAGGTCATCATAATTTCAGAGGGGGTGATCTATAGCAAGAATTATCATCCTTGTTTCATTATGCATCATTATGATGTTGGTGTGGTGACATTCATTCATTTGTTCACTATGCACTTATTGAACCTCTACTCAGTGCCAAACACAGACATTGGGAATACAGAACTAAATAAGACATGGCCGTAGGTAAATGCATTCTTGGGGTGGGAGAGGGAAGACAGAAACTGAGCCCAATAAATCAGGGTGATGCATGTATATTTTATATAGAATATGTATATAAAGAAAGACAGACTGGTAAAGAAAGCATGTGGTAGAGAAAAGACAGTCAGGGAGGGCGCAACTTGAGGGCACCCTTGAATGAAGGGGGATAGTTTCTTGTGTGGCTTAGAGGGTTGGTCCTCCAGAAATAGGGACAAAACTATAACCATAACCATAAAAGTGTGAGCAAACAGGGGGCTGCAAACATTTGCTATTCCTAGAGAAGATCTGTGCATGAGGAGTGAGTCAGGAGAAGAGACCATATTATAAAGGGCTCTGCACTCCAAGACAAAGAGTTCACACTTTATATGGCAGGACACATTTTTACATATTCCCATAGTACTCTAAAGATAAAATAATTAAAGCAGTACGAAATAAGTGTAAAGATAAATTAATAAGACAGACTAGGAAATGGAGAAACAGAATAGAAAAATTAGATGAAGTATATGTGAAAATTTAATATGTGAATGAGCTAGCATTTCCATTTAATGAGTAAAGGATGGATTTTTCAACAGCTGTGTTTAGACAATTGACTAACCATTTGAGAATAAAATTTGATTCCTATACCAAACTACACATGAAAAAAATTCTCACATGGATTAAAGATTTAAATGTAAAAAATACCAGAAGAAAATATTTATAATCTTGGGATTAGAGGATGTCCTTCTTTTTAAATGTGACATCAAGATCATATATTGCAAAGGAAAAGAGACATATATAATAAAAAAATCACAATCTTCAAAAATTACAGACTTCTGAAAGATATAAGACATTATAGTTTAAGACAAATGACAAGTTGGGAAAATATTTGTATTTTATGTAATAGTCAAAGGATTATTACCTATAATAATATACTGAGCTCTTACAAATAAAAAAAATCTAATCTAAGAGAAATGGGCAAATGACGCAAATAAGGAATTCATGAGGAAATGATACCTTATAACACAAAAGCATGCTCAATCCCAATTACATCAAAGGAATACTATTAAACTGATTTTACTTTTCGCCTATTAGATTATGAACAAGAAATGCATGTGAGTGACACATATACCAAGTAAGAAATGACAACATCCAGTGTTTGAGAGGGAACGAGAAATTAGAATTCTCAAATACTAAGGGAATAAAACATTATGTACTTTATGAAAGATAATTTTGGTAATATCTGATCCTATAAATCCATAATTGTTAACTTTTTAATAGAAACATTTACATATGTACATAAATGTGCAAAAACAGTAAGACTATTTATAGTACTCTTTTTTAAACAATGAAAATCTGGAAACAACCTAATGGTCCACAGAAAAATTAATTTAATAAATTGCAGCATGTAGATAAACAAATTACTATGCTCTTGTTAAGAAGGACATACTGGCATGGAAAGAAATACATGATATAGGTTTGATTGAAATAAACAATTAGCAGATCACTATCTACAGTACAATCTGCCAAGAGTAGTAGTGAACCAACCACAGCAGTTAGGAGATTAGAGTCTCAGCTCCATTACTTATCAGTTATGTGAAAGTTATTAACTTTCTTCATCTGTGCAAATGAAATTAACCGTAATAGAATTACGGAGTTATAAGGTGAATTCCTAATTCATAGTAGAGATTAAAATATATACTAGTTATTAGTACCGTTATCATTTTTGAAAAATTATTATTTTATTTTTAACCTATTCTCTTATGTAAACAACTTCAAAAAGCTAATCTAATATCCTTTGGAAGATTATGCTGAATACAATCTTTAACTAAAACTATACATTAAAGATAATTTTAGCTTATGAACCAAAATATTCTATTTATTTGATCACCTAATAGATAGGATAATGAATTTGACACATCAGTTTATAACATAGATCTGTTTTGATTGACTATTTATCAACCAAAATGCAAACAAAGAAATCATTTGGCGCTATCATCAAGAATCAAAATAAAGAACTATTATCTTTAGATAGACCAAGTTATGAGAATTCTAAAAAGATTTAATGGCACAAATTAGAAATTGTCCTCTAGTGATCAAACTGATTATTAATGTCCTTTTTATGGTAGGTTCTATTATTTACATATTTAGTTTTCAATCATATTATCAGGAAAAACACAAAAAAGTAGAAAGGTAACCTTTTAAATATTTTCCCCAAGTAAGACTAGAAAAATATCTCATTCCAATTGAGAAAATTTGTCATGTAGTAATATATTAAAATGCCTACATGAACATAAGAATCCATATATGAAGAACCATACATACATACATACCCTTCCATTCGGAAAATTATTCGAAAGCTGTCTCCTAAGCTTTTATAACTGTTTGGATCAGTTGCACATCTCTGAATTTGGAACCTAGAAACAAAATCAAACAAACAAAAAAATCCAAGTTAAGAATTTTGCCAAGTGAGCTTTCTCATTTTTCAGTTTCAAAAAACTCAATTTTTTTGAGATTAAAATATTCTGGTTTTTGATATAGATTTTATTGATTTATTTGCTTTATATAATCTTTTCCTTATTTTTGTAGCCTTCAAGAGTATTATATTTAGTAGTTGAGAGATGGTCACAGGGATGGGGAATATGGCATAGGGAATGCAGTCAGCAGTAATGTAATGGCTACATGTAGAGCCAGAGGGAAGACAGAACAACCAGGGGGATCATTAAACTATGTAAATGTCTAACCAGTGTACTGTATACTTGAAACTAATAATAAAATAAGATAAAATGCTTAAAAAACACAAAATAAAAAATAAAAGTATTATATTTTTTTGAACTTTAATAGATTAAACTGTAGAAAAGTTTTTTTTTTTTCTTCTTATCTGCTTCTTAGATAGATGCACTCTGAGGCATTTACGCTTTTTTTGTGTGTGTGCAAAAAGCATACACAGATATTATAGACTATTTTAATGTATAATTAAAAAATCTGAAGATGAATATGAAATAAATAAGAAGCTCTATTTCTTATCTAAATTAGTGCTCCTTGATGGTAATTGAATACAATGGTTAAAAATACAGAGCAGCTAATATGGCATAATTTTGATCCTGGTTGTGAATTTGGAATTCATTCTGGCAGACAGGTGCCTGTGCTTACAGTGATAACTGGCATTGTATGGTAACAAAATTTACTAGCACTACTTCATGAGGGAGCAGAGTTGGCTATTATTGGTAGTTCAGGCTACCTGGATCGTCACAGAAGTACAGTGCTCAGCATACAGTTGGTGTTAAAAAAAATGTGTCCCATTTTTGAATGCTAAATTCTTTTTTCTTCTTCTTTTTGGGTATGATCTTGCTTCTCAGAACTCTAACCTTCAAAATATGCGAGTTTCCACTATGAGAGTCTTATTCACTTTGTATTTTACCCTGGAGTTTGTTTCCAAAGAGATTTATGACAAGTGCTCTCATTTTCCTACACCAGTTGTTCTCCATTTCTGGATTTCTTTAGTCTGACTTCTTGTGTTTAACTTTCTTGTCCCGATTCTGAATTAAGGCCCTTCTTCCTTATGTGCTTTCCTCCACAACTTTATCAAGCATATTTTTTAAAAGAACTTTTAAAAAGCACTTCTAATATTGTCTACTTTGAGATGCTTTCTCAGATTGTTGGATTTATGATAGGAACACAACTTGTACCTCGAAGAGTGATTTATTTTATAGTTCTAGGCCCCAGGGAATTATGCTGAAAACTGACACATATATCACAGAAAAGAGTGATTTTTTTACTTTGATTGAAGCAGTTGGGCATATGAACAACAACAACAAAATGATTGGAAAGGGAAGCGGGATTACATTTGATTTTGTAAAGTTGGAGAGTTGTTGAAAATGATTGTGCAAGAGAGTAGCTATTCTGAAATGAGAAAGTTAAGTCTTCCAGCAGAGAGTGTTTGGCACATATAAATCCCTAAAAAAATACTTATTGCCTGATTAGGTCATTAGGTAAATTAGAATGGGAGTGTGGAGGTCAGAACATGAAAGCAATATGATAGTCTAGGGGAAGATAATGTCAGAATATGACTGGAGGGAACAGAAATGCAATGAAAGGGGTAAGCTTTTTGGGTAATCTTTTTTTTCTCTTTAAATGAATGTTTTTCTTAACAATACTTTCAACATGAGCCCCTCTTGATTCTCTTCAACCAAGAAAGTAATATTCCACAGCCCTAGACCAAAGTTTAAAATGTCATAAATATTCATCTTCATAATAGTATTATTTGTCAAATTTATACCTCTATTATGTTATGATTTTTGGAAGGTTAGTTTGCAGGCAAGAACTATATCTTTAAAATTTTAACTACATGGAGCTTATCAGAAGATAATGGTCCAGATCATCTAACTCATTTAAACTAGTCTGGATCCAGAAGTGCATTTGGTTGATACATAACCCCTAGCCCAGAAGACTCAGTAAGTGGTTCTGTCTAGGATCAAGGATATGATTTGATGGTCAGGTAGATGGGTCATGTTTGGAATTTCTGGGCTACTGCATGTAGATGAGATGACAGAATCTCCATCTCTGCATTTGTATATTTGTAATCCATATTCATTGCTGAGTATAAAATACTTTCTTATGTCCAACTAAGAAGTCAAAGAAACTTCTCTATTTCTTAATTATTTATTAAGAAAATAATTTAAACTAGTTTTATATGTTAAAAAAGTATTACATGCTCATAGTTTTCTCTCATATATCTGTTATAATTTTTATGAAGTTGATTTACCACTGTCAAATTCCATTTTAGATGCTCTTCTCCCAAATTATAAGTATTTAAAAAATATCTTCTGTATGAAATAAGATGCTACAGAAATTACAAAAACCCAGAGCATTATCTCTCAAGAAGAACAATAAATAAATGAGAAAAAATAATTAACAAAATGAAGAAAAATATTCAAAAGGCCAAGCAGCACTGATGCCAAGTTGTCCAGGTGTTCACCAGAGAGAGCAACGACTGCTTTCTGTGAAGGATCAGGAAGGAGATGGGATTGGGGCTGGTCCTATAGGATTTAGAGAAGCAAAAAGAATAAGCCTGGAGGAAGCATTTCAGGTGGGGAAACAAGAGAAGGAAGGGTGTCTTCGAAGAGAAGTGATGGAAAAGATCCCCACTGTGGCAACCTTCTGAGCTTCCTTCAGGACAGATGTTACAGCACTCTGCTGGTGGCATTCAGTTGCTCAGGGTGGGTGTTGACCTGAGCGGGTGAGAGGGGGGTATTTATGAGACAAATTTAAAATCAAATATAGATTATTTGATTTTTTCCAGTTAATCTAACCTGGCTATTAGAAGTGTAGGCACTTTACTCACTCACTGCAATTTCTTCCTTTTTTCAGAATCTGACAGATGATATTTCAAATCCACTATTCAGTTAATAAAAGCTTGGATACTTGCTATGTATTAGGTACTCTACCACTTGGGGCATTATGAAGAAGGAAGACAAAATTCCGTCCTTTGGAAACTTCCAGTTAGATGAAGAAGACATGAAAATAGATGATTACCATATGCAAGTAACAATGTCCAGAAATAGTGTTCTGGAGTATCAGATGTCAGCCAATGACTTTTACTGATACTGAATAACACTAATATTGCTCTTACTGGAAATGAGTTCTTCGCTATGGGTGGACTGTGGCTGACTTAGAAAATAGTATGATGTAGAGACATTGGAGGGAACATGGAAAATGAGAAGGATATCTTTAGACTAAATATCTGTGATTAAACTTTACCCACCCATTTCAGACAGGCAATGAGGATCGTCAGTGGAATCCTTGAGGAGTGTTTCATTTTGAAGCTGACTGATGAGTGATGCTATGTTAATTACAAGCAGGAGAGGCAACACCGAAATAGCATTGCATGAAGGGAGTCCACAGCTGTGTTATAGAGCAGTGTAAGAGGACAGGCAGGCATGATGAACACTAATTCCACAGTAAGGCCTTCCCACCTTCTTTACCATGCTAAAGCGGTTGGAGGTCCCATTTAACAGGCTAAGGCAAGAAGAGCTGTCTCTTCGGTTGTCTATCTCACACACTGCGTGTCTACACTTTGCAGAGAACGTACACGAAGCATTTAGCTCAACTACACAGGACTTATTCTCATCAGAGTTATCAGTTCTTGTGAGGAATCTGTTTCAAGTTGATATAATTATAGTACATTTTGGTTAATTATGTAAAACAGCAATTTCCTTCTTCCTCTCCACTACATTTCAGCAACTTAAAAGGTTTTTCTCTTGGATTGAAGTTTTATATCAGTATTTTCCTAGATGTATTCTGTGCTAACAAATTCTCTCTCCGCCTGGGGAGACAATTTTCCAGTTACATAAGACAACTCTTTGTAAAATTACAAAGGCAAAGCCACACTACTTTTGATTGTATTTAGAAGAAAAGGTTGGACCTTTCTACTGTCCTAATAAAAGCAGCTTAGACACATCTGGAATCTCCATCTGAGTAACTTCTTTTATTAGAAAGAAAAACTGCTGCCAAACTGGCAAATTGGACAATGAAGTATAACACTCAGAAACATTCAGTGCCTAACATCCGGTCAGAATGAAAGGAAAGGATGGGGCTTCAACCCTGAGTTCCATTGCTCAGGAGCTTGCAATCCCATCTGTCACGGTGCCAGGGCCACAGCACTGCACGTTCCTTCCTACAAATGAAAGGAACCGCCCTATCGTCTGCCACACTGTAAACACGAAGTGAGTTACTGTGACAACCACCAGGGCAAGAAAGGGCTGCTCGAAGTTCACAGACAAATGCACAAGCATTTTTTTAAAAGTTGAAAAATGATCTCACTCACTAAAATATTTTTCTCTAAATTGGTCGAGAACCATGACTGCAGCATTTTCCACTGACTTAATTGTGCGCTTAGTCAGTGATACCAAATTTTAAACTAGTCTGTTGTTGATTCTCAGCCCCATTAGAAATGCCACTTTAGACGTTCAGCTTGTCTGAGCACTTAAGATATAGTCACAAGAAAGACATGTCTGTAAGAAATAAAATGGCTTTGCTGTCTTAAACGCCATAGGATGAGGTTGTTTGAAAATTCCAATGCTGAAATTTATGCAGTGCATTTATTTCCAAAGTAATTTTATATCTATCATCTTCTTCTTAAAAAATACTGATGGAGTCTACTCTGGGGAGTGGAAGCTTCAGGACCTACACATAAACACACACATGCACACACACGTGCATATGTATATGCATACGTATATGCAATTTATATACTTACATAAAGACAGCAATTGCAAAAATCAGATACGAGTAGGTGATGAGATGTGTCCTGAAGCTATATTTGCATAGCACACACTCTGCTTTTTACTTAGATTGTATGATTTGTGTGCTTTTAGGGTAAGGAACTGATGAAGCATTTTTTTCGGGGTGGGAGGAAGTCATTCCAAGCCACACTTTAGCACTGCCACTCATCCTGAGCAAAGCTGTAAGATAGGTGAAGTTTATTTCTAGCATCACATCCAGATCATTTTCCAGTTCAATAGTATTCTTGTGCCCTCTCCTACCTTCCCTCATTCAGTCCTGCACTCAGAAAAGCATTGACGCCAACCATTTGCCCGTCCTGTGGCTTTTAATTTGATATGCTTGACCCTGTCAAAGAGGTTTCAGCTATCTAAGAGGAGATAGAAAGGTTTTGTTTGGTTTAGGGTGGGGATGCAGAAAGTTCCAAGTGACACTTTTTTTCCTGAGTGGAATTTAATGTTGCCATAATGCACTGGACTTCATAAAAGTTACACCTTTGTGCCAAAGTAGGTGAGGTGCTCTGGGGAACTGAAACACAGACTAGAAACCACTAGTTATAATTTCAGTGTTGCCACCAATAAATAACATAAACTGTGAGATCTATAATTTAATCTCTCATTGCCTTTCTGCTCAGCAGTAAAATGGGACAGCGGACATAAGAAGACACGTTGATTTTGAAGGAACAGTGACACACAGACTCAATATGTAAGTTTGTTAGCCATGAGAGAAAAGAGACATTTCATTTTGCTTTGCAAAGCCCCAAATTCCATATTTTATAGGGGTGGAGACTGCTAATAAAAACTGTACACTGACAATAAGTGGTGATGAACCCAATGAAATCCCTGCAGAAATCTTTGTAAATGTGGTATGAACAAAGATTATTCGTAATTACCAGAATGTTACACATGCTCCTTAATAAACACTTAAGAAACCCACTAATGAATCAGAGATTAACAGACTAAAGGTTTGCAATTACAGAACACATTAAAAGGATAACTGTAGAAAGATTAAATAAAGATTTTAATTCCCTGTAATTAGTGTATTTTGTAGAAATAAGATGCTACTCCTATGTTTGTTTTCTTACTGGTTGGTTGAGCATGGCCAAGGTCAGACTGAACGTGCAAAGGCACGTCTAAGGTTTTGAAACTTAGGTGTACACACCTGCCTGACAAACTTCGGTAAAAGGCCCTAAAAAGCACACCTTTAGAAAAATTCCCACCATATGTATTTGTTTCCTGAAGTCTGAAAAACTACCTTCCAGTGAGGCTGTTGCAAGAGAAGAAATACCCACTTTCCATGAAAGGCTATTCAGTGAACTGAAGGGGGACACAGCCTCTGTATTTGTCTTCCCCGTTGGAAGACTGTGTCAGACAGTGGGGAGATGAGGCTGCTGCTGATATTCAAGGTGATTCTGTCAGTTTCCTTCCGTCGGTGCTAGAAGAAAGGTTTCCTTCTAATGCTTGTCTATGTCCACAGCTTTATGGGTCGAATATTAAGTACTTGGTGACTGTGAATGGTAATCAGAAGAAAAAAAGGTTAGCTATAGGTATTTTGTCTTTCCTCAGATCGCCTGAGCAAAGATAAGCACAAGAGTCCTTTAACCACATTGGAAGGCCGTGGTTTATAGCCTGAGACACAAATTTCTGTCTCAACATTTCCTGAGAATGAGGACATTTGCACAAGGGGCAAGGTTAAAATTTTTGGGGGCCCAGAGATGAATAAACCATAGATCTTGCCCTCTAAAAGGGAAAAAAGCAGGCAGGGGGCTGGGAGATGTTAGTGAATAATTATAAAATATTAAATGGAGATTTCTAGGAATATGGCAATTTAAGCGTTGCCTTTGCTTGCTTGGTTCACAATCTGGGCCTGGCATCAATTAACACCCTAAAATAATGCTAACAAATACACAAGCCTCTTGAGCTTGGCTCTGTTCCAACAGTGATCAGTGACTGAGGTTCAAAAACAATGCTCACACATATTTGGCTATTTTTCAAATTATTCTATAAATTCAGGGAAAAGAAAGATACTTGCCCTGATTGCTGCCCAGTCATCTTCTTGGGAGAATTTCTTTATAAAAGAAATAGAAACCTAACCTGAAAAAAATAAGAGATCCTTTGCGTGTTCAAAATCTGAATGCCTTTACTAGGTGTGGGTGGGCTAGGTGGGTTGGGCTATGCTTTGGCTTAGCCTTTATGATATTGTAAAGAAGACCAATAAATTTCTCTATGTGATTATAAAACAGTTTATAATTTGAAGAAATATGTAACCTGGAGTGTTCAGTCAGCCTAGATAATTACTACAGATAAAGTAACAACATCTTGGCAAGGCCACAAAAGCAAGGGATATCCGTACTGTGTAATTTTGAACACGTTTTGAAAAAAGCCTGAAAAATATTATCTCTCTGAAATATCAGATCAATCCAGATGGCCTGATTATACTTTAAGTAATTTCCTGTGATCCTAGACACATCTAATTGCAGTCTTCTTTCATAAGCTGAGGAAATTTCAAGTCTGATACACTTAAATATCCTATAAGTGGTTCGTCCATTTTGTCAACCACAAATTTTGTTACAATAAACATTTACCTATGTGTCCCTGATTATTGTGATGAAATAGATCTAGTTTCGTACATCTTACACAATGATAAGACATATAGTACGTACAGTACTTAGAATATGCAAAAAAATTGACACTGTACGATGAATAATGATAAGAGAGTTTATTCTATCACCTGGGACAAGTTCTTCCAGTTGTTTGTATTACTTATGGGATAATAACTAAGTATACTGACGATATAATTCAAAACTTTATTTTAATGATGATATACTGATTAACAAGTCAGAGACAGATGATCATTAGAGATTAGAAACTAAATCTAATAATGCTAAACCACAAGTGATAAAATAGGCTAATTGACATAGCTGTATAATTCAAATGCTCAATTATAAACTGACTTTCAGACATTTTGCTTTGTAAAATATATATGTCACATTAAAAAACTATGCTTAATATTATAGTTCTATTTTCTGAATATACATGTGTTATATATACATACAGTCAGTTAAATTTATATCTAATGCCAACAAATGACCTCACACTCAGATGTACCCACATACATTTTCCCAATTGCATTGGGAACTTGGCTACTACACTGGTTATTAGCATGAAATCACATTGTATGTGAGAATGAAGGAAGGATGGATCACGGAGTGGAAATAAAACCCATTATTAAGATAATGAGAATAGAGAGGGCTACATCAACTTCATCAATCAAATATTAAAATTATAATAGTAATAACAAGAATCATAGTTTTACCATAATCCCCAAAGAATTAGTTTTAAAAATATTGACCTCACCCCCCCCAAAAAAGAGAGAAAATTTAGCTAATTATCTCTCTCTCTGATACTCCCCATCCGCCTCTTTGAGTCCTAACGTTCACCAGTAGCACCTACTGCCTGACAGAGAAGCACACATCATTCTTACCTGTTGAATCTCAGCTCATTGCTCAGGACAAGACTAAAGATCTTGGTTTCCAGCCTTCATATAAGATGTCCAGAACAGGGAATTCAAAAGCAGTCAAACCTTCCAGAACCCTCTCACTGGCCCTGGGAACTGAGTCACTTCAAGGAAATGAATTTAGAACTTGAGATCATAATCCAGGGTCCCAGTGAGGGAGATGTCAGAGAATGTAGTCTCTGGAGGCCTACTATACCCTTCCATTTTATTTTAACTGATCAAATGTGCCTAATTTATGGTTTAGTTAATACTGATAAGGAAGGATACTTTTTAATGATGTCAAAAAAAGAAAGATGAAAAGTGTGGGTTGCTTTTTTTCATTCATTCATTCATAAGCATAAATGCTAATGCCAGAAAGAAATTTGGGAAATGGAGATAAATAAACTTGGCTACCAAGGAAGAAAATATACTTAAGATTATCATAGTTGAGAAAAATTTTAAGGGACGTTTTTATCTTTACACCAAGATTTACCTCATATGTTACCAAGATGTGGATGAGTTATATCAGTTCCAAATGTGGACAGTTTTTGAAAGCATTTCATAGGTGGACAGGACTCCCAAATGGCAAAGAAATAGCAGTCATCCTGCTCAGTTGTAAATCATGTTTAACTCTGAGAGCATTTTTACATATATGATCTCATATTGGGCTGTCTTTTAGTTTCACGGTTCCTTATATTTGTAGGGTTAAAATCACTTGAAAAAGAAAAGAAAAGAAAAAAGTATCAGTTTGGAGCTAGAAAGACCTGTACTCGAGGGAATAGATTTCCCTGGAGTTGTACTATAAATTTGTCTCTCTAGTTCAGTGAAGGATGAGTAAAGTTGGTTCTATGAACCCAAGCTCTTTCAGTTGTCAAAAAGGGAATAATGTTCCTTGCACATCACCCGGCTACCTTTGAGGCTTATGTCTGGAACTCTAAAGAAATCAGCCTTGAATTAGCTGTGCTGGGGAGAGCCAGATTTCAGAGATACACCAATAGTGTTTATTTAATTTCATCCTTCACTGGAAGGAATATAGACTGAGGATGGAGAGAGATCTCTTCATGAGGAGTTGGGATGGACATCTTTGTAGAAGAATTTAGATGCCGTCCTATTTGAAGAGCAGAAGACATCATGTGATTCCTTTCAGCCCTCTCATTGAAGACAATGGGTTTGATATATTCTAGATCCCCCCAAAATATTTTTCTATATTTATCTAGCAGCTATCTTATGGGGTTTATTTATTTCCAAATGTTTAAGTACCTACTGTGTGACTACACAACTTTGTCAATATCAGCTAATGAGATTTATAACTTTCTCTCTCCTTCCCTCTCCCTCTCCCCAACCCTCTCTTTTTCCCTTAACTAAATGTTTGAATAATGAATGCTCCATTATGTCATGAACACACACTCAAAAGAGTCCCAGTGGAAGGGTGTGTTTTCATTATTATCATCAAATAACATGCTGAAAATAATTAAAAATCACTTAGAACACTGGCAACAGAAGAGATACATGAATTACACCCACCCAGGAGCAGACTTAACTTGTCTTCAGAATTGTACAGGAAAGTATGCTTCACTAATTAACAAAATATTAAATAAAAAAGCAACTAATATTTTTGGCAGGATTACAGATAGGTACTTTGGCAGGTAGCAAAGCACTACAAGACAGTTCAAGTCATTAAATTCTATAAAATGCTGATCTTATTCCAACCAGCAGCTTTTATATAAATGTAACTTTACATTTAAAAACATAATTACTTTTAAAAAGGACTTTCTGTTCTGCAAATTAAGATGCAGATAATTGAATATTTAGGTTAGTCTAGGTTCCTTAAAATTTAAAAAACTAAACATAAGACATTCATTTAAGATCAGACCTAAATGAGAAACTTACAGTGAATACACAAGATTTAAATGACCTCCTTCAAACTTTTCCTAGGGTGAGTCCCAGTTGTGTCCAATGAAACTGGGTATTCCCATTCAATTAATCATCAGATCTAAATGCAATGATTAAACATTTGGAAATTTAGCCCCTCCCTTCATAAGTAAAACCTATTGTTGAGTATAAAAGAGAAAAACGTCTTCCGAAACAGTGTGATTTACAGAGAATTCCAGCCAGCTAATATTCATTGAGTGCCTAGTCTGTATGGGGCACTTGGCTTTACGCTCTCTACCCTCTTATAGAGGTTTGCATTCAAATAGGAGACAAACAGGTAATAGTAAAACATTAATAACAAGCAAGTCTCCTAGATTCGTCATTTTCTTGCTTGCCTCATTAACTAGTATACAGGGAACCCAATGTAGCATTTTGTAGTGAGGTTGATGGGGACTTTCTGAATAGGAAAGAATCACCTGTGCTCCTACACGGTGACCTCCTCAGCCCTGGTAAGGCTTGTACAAGCCAGTCCATGCATTAATAGCCGTATAGTGCCTTTCCAATTCTGTGTTTTCCTTGTACGATTTTACTCTATATGTGCCTAAGCCAGTCTCCTTGCTCTCCTCCCCTCTCCCTCTTTCTTGCTAGCATTTTTCCTGTGACCTTTAATCTGTCACTTAAAACCAGCAGTGAACTAAGTACCAGACAACCCAGCTTGGTCACGGCTCTCAGTGAGGGCCTGAGGGGCCGTACGATGAGTCAAGTTTATGAACATCAGCGCCTGGCCTTTGCAACATCTATTTTGGCTGTTCAGAGGCCAGTTTTGCATGTATTTTGTTTTTCAGTTCTGTGCCAAAGAGTTGAGGTTCTGAGATAAGTGGCCTCTGGCTGAGTTTGAGCTTTCCTTGAGAATGAGCTCTTCTGAGAGGAGAGAAGAGGCAGACCATCTCTGTTTTCCTGCAGTTTTCTCTCCTGAGGCTCTGTGGTCATGTTCAGGTAGAGCACCTCGGGCAGGGGTAGTCTCTCCTCCTGGAAGGAGGACTGCTCTGCTGCCATGTGCTCCTATCCTTTCAGCACCTCTCCACTTCAAAGGCCTAACAAAGAGTCCTATTGCTCCTAGAAGCTGAACAAGAATTAATTTATGACATAATGAGGATGAGGATGAGAATGATGATACAAAGCACAGCTGACACCTTCTGTAATGATTCCTTCTTCTCCACCCTGTTCCCCTACTTGCTTTGTTTATTCTCTTTCTGTCTGTTTCTGTAAATAAAATGCCCTTCCATGTTTTTTGTGTTTGTTTTCTTCTTCTGTGCCATGGACTATGTGGTAAGTATCTGTTATTTGGATTCTCATAGATGCATGTTTAGTTTGAAAAATTGAGAAAAATAAAGTGACTTTTGAAAAACTACACATTTTCAGAGTTCTGACCAAAGTACTGTGGTTCTGTGTTGCTTCTGGTGATATTGCAGTATCACTTTGGGAGGAAAAAATGGGTGAGTGAGAGAGAGTAAGAGAGAGCGAGAGCGAGAGCCAGAAAGAGGGAGAGGAGGAGAGAGAGAGAGAGAGAGGGAGGGAGGGAGGGAGAGAGGGAGGACACAGCACGGCACTGTGAAGGATTCTAATGTGTGTTAGGTCAAATTCTGGCAGAAATCATGGGACAGCTGCAATTCTATACTTTGAATTGTCTCTTTAAAAAAAATCTTGATATAATTTATAAAATTGTTGGCAGGTATTCCCTGTTTTTTTTTTTTTTTTTATTTCCTTGAATGTAGACAACTTGGAATAAAGGGACCAGAAGAAATGAGTATTTTCAAAGGTGAGGTAGCTATATTCACTACTTTCTGCAATGAAAATTGGTTCAAATGGATATATTCTTTAGTAATATTACTTGTGTCAGGTTGAGTTTCATCTAACTACCAAAAGATTTATAAAGTTATATAATTTATGAAAGTTTTTATGATGATAAAAGATTTATCACAGGTAAACAAATATGCAATTAAAGGTACCATATTTTTAGATACAAATAAGATAAAGAAAAATTTCTTAAAAATCCCAAGTTTAAATATTCTAGAAAGTTGAGGCAGAAACAGATGACTTTTTTGTTACAATGCAATGCCTATCCTAAATGAGCCTGGTTTAATCAAGGCCTTTTGTCTCTAGAATTAACATGTCTCAAGATAACACACATGAGGGGAAGGATGATGTTACTACAGAGACTGTGTTTAACAAGGAGGTGTAAAGAGGTCTCTGGGACCTGGGACTGGGACAGGGGAACCCATCATCAAATATGGTGGACGTGATACACTGTCTGCCTAAAACTTCTTGCTCCCTTTTCCATTGCATGAAGCTGATGCTTGAAGATTCTACATGGCCAGATAATGAGTACATTGTCAGCCCCCTGTACATCTGGGTGAGTAATATGACTAGTTCTTCTTGATGGATTCTAAGTGAAGCGATGTGTGTCACTTCCAGACTGAGGCTTTTAAGAAGCTTCTCCATTCTCTTTCCTGTTCCACCTGCAAGATTTACTTTGCAAGTTATATCTTACGTCAGGACTAGTTACATCTTACATTAAATCTGTATCATCTGAAAGAAGGAAGCTCTAGTTGGTGCAGAGCAACAAAATGGAAGAAGCCTGGATCCCTAAATTATACTCTGAGGAAAACCTCCTACCATCTGCTAATACTCACATTGGACTAATATATGAGCATATTTAATTGGGGTGAACCACTGAAATTTAGGAGTTTATTACTGCAGCTAAAATTGTCTTAACTGATTCAAAGAACAACACTGCACTGTCTCTGCCCCTCTCTGTGTTCTCCCTGTGGGCCAGTTCCTTCTGCTTCCTGCTCGCCACAGCACTGACTTTGATAGAGCAGCTCATCCCTGGTATAATATGATACAAACCTAGTACCCACCATTTACTCCTTCCTGCCATCATGTGTGCCACATATCTTTCATCTGGTCCTCCATTCTCTACCCTTTCCCATTCTGTTTGCTGCCCTAAGAGGTGATCTGAATTGATTACATCAAAAGAATCCTATGTTCTGTGACTTCCAGTCAGATTTGGTCAATAAGAAGCCCTGGTAGGTGACAGAAGAAAGAAAGGAAAATGAGTTCATGGTTTAATTTGTCTGATTCCTTCCTGTGAGGCTTCCTCAGTCTTGTCTCTGTTGACAGAAGTTTACTCCTGTTTTTAAGGAGCCCCCCTCTCATAACTTTCATCTTTCAAGCTTTGGTAACCTCTCCTTACACATATGCCTTTGAACTCAGAGGTAGTGACAGTTTTACCTCCCTGCTGCTGGTCATCTTAAGACCCTTAGTTCTTCCTTGTGATTTCCTTACACCCTGTTCATACCTACCTTTGTAATAAATCTATTTATAAATTCTCTTAAAATTATTCTAATTTGAGAGATCATCTGTTTCCTGTTGGTTTTCTCAATACAAAACCATATCACATCCCAAAATAACTGTACTCAGCTCTAAAAAGAGATGAAATACTGCCATTTGTGACAATATGGTTGGATCTTGAGATTATCGTGCCGAGCAAAATAAGTCAGACACAAAAAGTTAAGAACCATATTATTTCACTCATAGGTAGGATATAAAACTGTAAGCAACAAATAAAAAAACAAGCAAAAACTCATAGACAGAGACAACAGTTTAGTGGTTACCAGAGGGGAGAGAGGTAGATAAGGATAAAGGTGTTAAATACATAGTGACAAAAGGAAGTTTAACTTTGGGTGGTGAAAACACAGTGAATATACATATGACATATTATTGAATTTTGTTATTGAAACCTATATAATTTTATTAACCAATGTCATCCCAATAAATTTCTTTTAAAAAACTATATCATAGTCAAAATTCTTTGGAAGTCAGCTTTCTCCCACTGGCTCATTTAGCTATGCCCAGGGGATGGAGTTATTGTGTGAACATGGCCATCTGAGCCTATGAGTGATGGCAACTTGGAGAGACTAAGTTTGCACATCTAGCAGAGAGTACATCTTCATGTCTTCTAGTAAAAATTTTCTTGTTTCTTTGCACTTCTCTTTACCTGTATGATTGCCATCATCTGCTTTTGCCTTTTTCTCTCTAGTGATCGCTTCAACAGTGAGAGAGTATATTACTGCTTTGTACAGGGTTGTGCATTGTGAATGATGCATATTCCTAGTACTCCATTTAGAGTCCAAGTCTTTACATTGAGAAATAGAAATGTTTATAAAAACAAAAAGGCAGAAAAAATATAAATAACCAAAGAATCAAGTCTGTACCATTTTATTTCTTAAAGAGAAAAACATCTTTGTACCAACTTGGATGCCGCAGATATGTCATATGGTAGTTTCAGCCAAAGAACTAATCACAGGTTTCTCTTTCGCATTTATTTGGTATCATTCACATTCTTTTTACTGCCGAAGAAAAAAGATGCCACATAAGCACCCAATTGAATGAGAAATTATTATTATATCAAATTTCTTACCACTTCCGTTCAGTGTGAAAAGTGCCAGGCAGTTTTGCTAAAGGGTCTATCTAATTTAAGGCACTTTGAAGATGGTTTGTATGAATATCCAGGTACAGAATCTGAAGATTCAATTTTAAGAGCTTATTTTTCTCTAGAGATTTTATCTTCGTATACCAGTAAGTTTTTGGTAATAATAGTTGTATTATTTTCTTATTTCAGAAAAAGGAAAACTAGAGAACACTCACATTCCTCCCCTGGGAGAAAAATATTTCCATCCTACTTAGTTTTAAAGTTGCATGTTTTATATAGACTGTGATAAGCTTTAGATAGTTATTTTTTCTAAATTAATATATTCTTAAGAAATATTACCACTGCCCTTCACTGTACATTGGAAACCCACACTATCCCCTCCTCAATATCTTACATCATCAATTTCATGACTTGGGATATATGAAAAAGAGTAGATTTACCAAGACACCATGATAGAATTCAAAGTGGGAGGGCATTATCTGTTTTAAAAGTCATAGATTGATGAAATAGCCAGTTTCCTCCTCTCTCCCATTCTCTCCTGCTTTCCCTGCCAAGCATACCAGCGCACACACATGCATAAGGAAATAAGTACCCTTAGAAATCAGCCCAGCACAAAAGCAATTTATTTACACTGATTTCTAGTGCATCTATAGAAGGTGATTTATCTTTGTTTGGTTGGATTTCTTCTAAACAATAGCTATATACAAAAAGACATAAACATAGCACAAGAGATTTGTGTAAAATCAACAAACAAAGGCTTAAAACTGCACTTTCCAATACGGTAGACACCAATCAGATTTGGCTTTGAGCAGTTGAAATGTACAACTGAAAAAATAAATTTATTTTATTTTAATTAATTTAGACTTAATTTAAAAGCTCAAAAAGTGGAAAATATTTCCCCATTAAATGTGACTTCATTGTTTTGCTAGGACTGCCCATTACTGTAAACATTGTATCTCATAAGAGGTATTGTAGTATATTATGGCTTATATTACATTTTAATTGGAAAGCTCTGGCTTAGAAAGTTAAGATTTTAGGTTAAAATGCTAGAAATTTTTGCACACAGCTGCACCCTAATATATATAACATTACCTAGGTTTGTGGGGGAAACTTCTCTAAAAGATAGAGGAGGTATGAGAGTTAGGAAAATATTCTAAATTTCAAATTCATTTTGCCTCTTATAAGCTTAGTGTGACTTACTGCATAGCTCCTCGTTACTTCAGTTGTTTATATAGGTTTAAGCTAAAATAAGTTTCTACCACAGGTAACTTTATTATGCCAGTTTTGAACTGACTAAAATGAAAATGCTTCTTTGGTGTTACTTAAACAATATTTTATGAGATTTATCAACCTTAGAAGGAAGCTACAGTGCCCATAAGGCAGGCAAAAACGTTTTCTAAGAAATGCAAAATGGAACCTACTGAATTAAATTCCAAACTAAGTTAGGAATACTGAAAAGACTCTTATACACACATGTTTTCTTTTTTTCTTTCAAGCTATCTGGGTCACAGCTGAAGATACCAGCATAGTCTTTTCCAGGTATAAGTTTGAGAAAGATCAATACATAGATATACTGAAGTCATTTCCATTCCTGTGTCTATGCCAGTTCAACAAAAATTAAATAGAATCTTCCAAACATAAAAGATTGTCAGTATTGTCTTAAAAAAAAAAAAAAACCAAATCCCTCACAGGAAAACAGAATTAGCCAGTTTGTCAGAACAGTGCTGGAGAGAAGTTGGTGCTATTTATTGAGAGAAGGTGGCTTAAAAATCACCAGATTACGATGAAAATTAAAAAGTGATTTTTCTTCTAAATCAACCTAATGACTCTAAAATAATATACATATCTTCATTACAATGAGTCATAAAAATGATTTGAGATCTTCCAATTTAAATTTTATGCCTCTGTTTTCCCTTAGACGGGACATGAGACAAAAACTGGAAAGTTTGGGTCATATGGATCATGGCAGCACTGCTATGTCTGGAATTTTCTTATAAATACCCTATTACTTTGAGTCTCACAGCCTGGCTAAAACAGCAGGGACAATCTCATTTGCACTTTTATAGTTGTAGAGGGATTTCAAGAGTTAAAACAATTTTCCATAATATTCTGTATTAACTGAACAGATCTGAAGTGTGATTATTACACCTTTTCATGCTTTTCTGCAGGCTGACAATTTGGAAGTAATTTTAGAAAAACAAACAAAATTATAACAAATGCCAACAGGAAGGCATTCTTGAGTACTTAAAAGAATCTACTTTGCAACAAATTTTTACTGCCTGTTTGCAGCTTTATGCCTTTTTAAGATTATTTTTTTAAACACTATAAATGACTGTTTCTACCCTTGTGAAAATCATCACTTTAAAGGAATGTCTTGTGACACTCTACAATGACTAAACAAAATGTATGCTACCCGTTCCTGTGTGGGTAAACAACAAATAACATTTTATCAGGATCTATTATTACTTTACTAAAATAAATGCTCACTGTTTACCAGAATTCAAATAATTTAATTTGCTTAAAATTAGAAAAAAAACCCCTAATTTTACTAAAATGTAAAACTTTCATAAAAGTTTATTAAGGTTACCTTTTCAATCCATCTATAAAGTGCATAGGAAACTCTACCAGGCATAAGGATACTAAAAAAGATGAGATACAAGGAAGTTTAAAAATCAGAGGCAATGACAAGGGAATTCAAAGTAAATATACAGTACTATTAAAATAGATTTTATACACACACATAAAATAAATAAATATTTAAAGGATATAAGATATAAAAACTGAGTTGATGGATTGGAGAACAAATGGGGTTAAATGGAGAAAACTAACTTGATGCAGTTAACTTACGATGCCAGAAAGGATAGTTATGGGACAGTGAGCAGAATGTTTTCATGGGTGGATGGGAAGTTAAACTAGTACAGTAAAGAGCCTTGTTAGTTTTAAAAGGGGAAGCAAGGTCACCTTTTTCTAAGAATATTGTTTCCAATTTTATTAACAACTATCATAAAACATCTTGGTAAATAAATTTTTGCATGTGTCCTCAATCTAATTAGAATAAATTCCCAATGAAACAAATAAACAAAAGTATGTTGATATATACATACACACATATATATCAGTAAAGGCTGATAACCTCTCCCTAAGAACTAAACTTAGGGTTTTTGAAAGCTTAGAAGTAATGTTCTAGAAGTTTAGAAAAAAAGGTACATGAAGAATCAAAAATAACTAAGTTCTTAAACAATAAGCAAAAATTAGAGTAAATTATCAAATAGTTGATTTGTATATACTTAGAAAAAGGTACTGGCTTCCACTGAACTTGGCTTTGTGAAGGGAACATTATGCCAGACCAATTTAATTTCCTCCCACATAAGAGTGACAGGCAATGTCAAGTGACAAGAAGCAACAGTAAACAAGGATATTAAAATAGGCCAGGCATGAGAGAACAAAAATCTGGAGTGAACATTTGATAAAGGGTTTGGCAAGGTTGGGATACACATAGGTACAGCTGTAATTCTTTAAAAAGTCCACCTTCTCTAGACAAAAATCATTTAAAGCCATGCAAGGTAGATAATGAAAGTGTATAGACTTTCAATAAATGTGCATTTGATGGATTAAAATAGTAAATCAGATATATTTCCTAAATTCAGAAGACCCTCAATTTCTTTGAAATATCTAAGAATAAAGAATTCTGTAAATTCTAGGGTACATTTGTCACCCACCCTGGCCCTTTAACACATTTATCTCACAACCATCTTTTAAAGTGTTATGAGTAGAGGTATGTATTAATTTTATAAAAATGCAGCATTTGGAATGACAAAGCCACCTAAGAATATGGTAAAATAAGTTACGTTGCATTAAAAGAAAATACAAATCAGCACACAGGAACATTAATATTCTAAACTTCGACTAGGTAAACTGCAAGGATCTCTAGCATTTTGGGAGAAAAAGATTGAATTTCAATCAGGAAATGTTTCATTGATTTTTCAAATCTTTTAACTTTTCTTAGGATCAGGTTCCAGGTGATACAGTGAAAGGAGTCAGACAGACACGGGTTCAAATGTTGACTATGCCATTTATCCCCTGAACGAACTTGGACAAGAAATTTACACTTTCCTGTTTCTTTATCTGGAAAAGTGACACGTACCTTGCCATTTGCAGTGAGGATTAAATGGACGATTTGTGTAAAATGCTTAGTACATATATTTCTCAGTAAACATTGACTCTCTTCCACCCCTTCTCATTCCTAACCTATCCTCCCTTCTCTCTCCCTTACTGCCTGTGCACCTTGGAAAGAAGACATGAAAAGGCTAAGTAAGAATAAAGCCTTGTTTTATGAAACAAGAAAAGGGACAATGTCTCACTTCCTTTTACCCTTAAACCCTTATTAAAAGTTTCCTGATTCTATAAGGAACCATTCACACTCATTTGGCATTCTCATGGTGTTTCCCACTTTTTCCATGTCAAATGTTCAATTAGCTGAATGAGAGAGCCTCCTTGTCAAGTGACATCTTTATTCTAAAAATGTTCTTTATTCCTATGTATATTAGATAAAATGCAGCATGAGTATGATCACCAACAAATGGTAACGTTATTAATGCTTAAAAAACAGCCATTCCACCATGTTAGGTTTACAATTGCAATTTTGAAATAGGAAGTCAGCCTCTTTGTTCCTATAGCTTTGTCCAGTTTTCTCAAGTAAACAAAAGTCAACTTCCTAGCATGAGTTGCAACAGATTGATAACAATTTAACACCTATGCAAAAAGAAAGAGTCAGGGATTATAAAATCACTTAGAATGTATTATTTCTAGACTGAGCAGACATAAGTCTTTGAGGATTAATTTCATGCTGAGGGTTAAATTTCACTTTCACGAGAGGCTAACCATTGCCTGGGGCTGCACAGATAATGAACCTGCCAAGGGATTAGCAAGGAAACACTTGTGTTATTATAAAGCGGGTACACTTCCCTTTCTAACCAAGTTCATCCTACATGACATTAACAAATTACTCCCTCTCTCTGCCCGCATTTCAATATAATGTGATCCAGCAAATGACCCCGAACCAATAGGACATGAGATAAGATCTTCTCAGTGTCTGAATGGCTATTAAACTCATCTGAGAGAGCTAGACCTCCTGCAGGGAAACACAAGGCATTTTATCTTAAGGACCCCTGCCTCCATCTCAGAAACCTTTCTTTGGTCATAAAGCTTCAATACTGAGCCAAGGGGTGGAAACATCTTTACACAAACATTTAGCCCACAGAAAGGCACTCTCCAGAAAATACAAATGATATTTCATTTTGACAAACTCACAAGGACCTAATAATTTCTAAATAAGAATTTTATGGCTTAGCATTTGCTAAAATGCGTATTCAGAGAAATTTCAGATTTTTCAGATAAAAATATCCATTTCTCAACAGAGCCTTTCTTAAGTAACAGGTATATTCATAGACACCAAAACTGTTGGCTTTTTCTCCATCTTCATTCTCAGAGGATCATCCTCTTTGCTAGGGGTTAGAGTGGAGTCCTCCTCCTGGGTAGCAGTCCCTCTTGCCTCTGAACATTGCCCACCATTGTCTTGCTTCAATGTGGACTCTGGGTACTTGTCCTGTTTCTACTACTTGATTGTATGCTCCCTTAGGGCAGGGAGCTCATCTTAACTTACCTTTGCATCCCCTTCAGAGTCTGACCATATATCAGCATGGAGTGGACACTCAGCTACTATTGGCAAAATGAGTCTCACAAGTTCCTACATTTGACCATATCCTGACTCCATTGTATGGTTTGGAGCAAAGAGAATCTAATGGATTGCAGAATAGGTGGTTTCTGTTATCTATGAAGTTATAACTTAGGAGTGTTTAGTATAAATTGGGAGTGCTTTTGTCGAGAAGCCCTTCTGTTACTGAATGGCCCGACTGCTGCTGAAGTGAGAGCTGCTACTTCTGTTAGACAGCGGGAGGAGCAAGTTGGATATTTAGGACGTCCATTGCTATTTGCTGCAACCCAATTTGGTTCAAACCATGACTCTTATGAGAAAGTACAATATAGTTTTTTTTAATGATGAAATTAGTGCAATTTTGTTCAAAATATTGACTTGTGAACAATAATGTTTCTATCAATTCACATTCTTATTTGCCAATTTGCAGGCTTTCAAAAAGGATCATAATGATCTTGAAGCATTTCAGCCTAACAGAATACATAGCTCTTAAACACATGTGTTGAATACTAACATGAAAGCATTATGTAATGAAGATGCAGAGGGAATCTAAGCTTTGACCTCTGAGTTCTGCTAGACTAAAGCACTACATAAGCCCTTGTTTGACAAGGCAGTTCCAGTAGAATGGTGGAGGCTGGCATCAGAGCACTTGGGTACAAAAACGAGCAAGTGGCGAGAAAATGGATATAGACAGTAACAGTATTCTTCACCGAAAAGTTTGGTAGTTAAGAAAAAGAGAGAGCAGCAAATAAAAAGAGAAACTAATAGAAAGGTTTTTTGAAGGATAGGAAGATGAGTACATCTGTAGTTAGAGAGGAAAATCAGCTTAGAGGGGAAAACTGAGGAAGCAATAGAAAGAAGAAATGGAGCAAGACCTAGAGGAGTAGAATCAGGAAGAACTAATTTTAGAAAAGAGACCAGATACTTCATCTTTAAAAACAAAAATAAAGACTATTCGTACACTTGAAAATAATATTATATGTTGAGTGTAATTAAAAAATAAAAATAAAGACAGATAAGAGAAGCAACATGGGTCTAAACCAGAGTAGAGAAATTTTGAAGGAAATCATGTTAAATGTCCCTAATTTCCTCAGTAGAAAGGCAGTCAAGTTCATCTGCAGAGAGTGATGGAAAGGTGTGTGATAGGCAGCTTGTGGAGTGAAAGGGAGCCTGGAGAGGCTGGCTGCTGTGCAGAGTGAAATGGGGACTCAAAAAAGAATTCATTAGAAGTATTGCCAAGTTGCAGTGGGACCAGAGAACATGAGCTAGGGTTACATGTGACTGAAAATGACTGACTATGGACATCCTGATTGAGAGCCAAGCGAAGTCAGAAGGGAGTGGGGGAGTGTGAGAAGAAGGAGTCAAAGAGCAATAGTTCTGAACAGGATAAAGAGGAGGTGCATCCCTTACAAGAGGGGAACAGTGGAAGAGCAAGAGGAGTGGGGATCTTAGATTTGACACTAGGGAGGAGAGTTTCAGTCACCACCCTACATGGAGAAGAAAGCCGGAGCTAGCTCAGGAACTGTGAGGACAAGAGGTTAAATACTTGGTTGAAAGCCTGAAAACGCCATCAGGGAACAGACTCCGCTGGAGGGTGGTGAGGTCGGGTCCAGGCAATTGGCAAATGACCAAGAGCTGAAAGAGAAAGATGCTGAGTGAGAATCAAGAACAATTTCAAAGGTAAGTGAGGAATGTGCCAGCCCTTCATGTGAATTGCGAAGAGAAGCAGTAGCCTCCTCTAGATCATTCTGAGGAGTATCAGAGTGAGCCAGGTAAAAGGGTACAAGGAAAGGGTGAGGAGATGTCTGATGAGAAGGTGGATGGAGCTGGTGAGCAGCGGCTAGAGGTGGAACAAGTTTAGGGAGACCTGTGGCTGAGCAAGCCTGAGGTCAGGGAGCACGAGGCAGCAGTGGACATGCTGGCTTCGCAGTTGCTTGGTTTTCTCAGCTCCAGTGACCTGTCTCCACACTACACTTCTATGATTCACCCATCACTAAAGCTTGATTGTGTCATGCTGTAAAACTTTTCACTGCCATGATCACAAACTTTGACTTGTTGCTGTTTTGTCCTCTTATTTTTTTTTCTGGTGAATGAGCTCTTCATACTTGTAACTCAGTGTCTATTACTCTCTCTACCTCTCACTCTTAGGGCAGTGGGGCCTGCTGATGGGCTCCAGGTCTACCTGAGCAATGAACACTGGCAACCAAGTCATCAACCCAGAGTCAGTGGAAGAGATTATAGATAGCGATGTGCCACAGCTCTCTCTGTGGAAGGCTGATGTACGTAAGGTTTTATGATCCTTGTCCTCAAACCAAACTAGTACCACAAACATCAAGCTCAATCATAGAGGGAATCTAAGTCAGAGTTTTGAGGTGCACTGTGGATTTGGAGATGGCCAGAGGTGGGCAAACCACTCACAGCTGCCAGGGCCCTCACTTTCTCCCTTGGGTGAGAGTGTGGGCTTACTGATGTGGAGTTCAGCTGGAAAACAGAGGATCCCAGATATCTGTAAAGACTGCCTACCTTCTTCCTAAAAAATGCAGAAAGTGCAAGTTTTATAGGAGCTGTAGTGCGGCATGACAGTACTTTCTGAAACATAGGTATTGGCAGCTGTACAACCTGTTGTAAGAACTTTAAGAACTCTGGGGAGCCATATCAGGACATGCAGTATCTGCACCTTCTCTGGTGGCCACCTAGTTTCTACTTAGATTGTGTAGCCTTTGCTAAACAAATTGGGACTGTAATACCGACTTTACAGAGCATCACTGCATGGTTTCCTCCTGCCAAGCTGTAGCCTACCAGAGGCAATATGGCTGGAGTGTAAAGAACAGGATGTGATATCATAATCCTGACACCTAGAAAGATGGCTTGGTCTGCAGAGGATCAATTTTAAAGATGGGCAGAATGAATTTCAGGGAGGTTGAAAGATGGGAAAAGATCATTGGTCGAAACAATTTACATTATTTTGATATTCTAGGGAACAGTATCAGGGAGATATTATTTGGCACATTGACCAGCATTTCTGTTCATGGTAGCATGAAACAGTGATGCTTATCTCCAGAGATGAGTGGGAAGTCCTATTCATTTGTTAGTAGTCAGTAGTTACCAGAAGAAATACATCTTTCCCTTTTAATAAGCATTTTAATTGGTTAAGTACATTATACCAGTACATCTACTAGTCTCTTAATGGGAATTTCAAGTTGTTACAAGGTTAGTGCCTTTTCAACATCTCACTTATAATGGAATGTGCATTCTGTACACTGCCCCAAAGCATTCAGCTGAATGGAGTTCTTTAATCTACATAATTACTATATAAAATATATTTATGATATTTTTATTTGATGTTTCCTTTAAAGGAGTCACTGAAGTTTATCCAAGATCACTTAACAGTAATTCTCCATTTTCCTTGTAAAGGTTATTAAACCTTAATTAAAGTACATTTACAGTCAACTGTGAGGCTGTCATTCAAATTATATTGACAAATTGTATTATAAATCCCCATGGTCTTAACACATTAACCAATCTTTCAAACCAAATTTCAGAACATAGAGTTTTTGCATTCACATGCTCCAGGGGGGATATAATAAACATTCACTGAGTACTACGAACATAGAATTGGAAATCAAAAGAACTAGTTTTGTTTAAATAATGACTATATTTTGGCTAGTGAGTCATCTCCACAGGCCAGTCATCTCCATAGCTTAAATGGAACTGGCCAAAAGGAACTAAATTTACTTTCCTACAGCTCAATTTAGTGAAAGGCCACACTATCCGTAACACTAGATGATACCCTCTAGCTCTGTTGAGTCAACTTGATAAATTGGTAACTAATTTTCCTGCCTACTCTTGAATCCAGTCAAACATCGAAAAATACTACTGGTACAAAAAGTTTGAATGAAAAAGAAATGTACTCTAGATTCAGAAGATCTAGTTCACTTCCCAGAGATGTTCAAAAGTTGGTAAGAAGTAGACTGTGACTTGAGTGGAAAGAGATGACTTAAGCCCTAACTCTCCCTGCAGTAGCACCGCAGAGGTAAAAACCTTTCAGAGGGAAACTGGGGCCCACAGAGCTAACGAGAAAATTTTTTGACAGGTTTCACTGTCATGTGTCAGAGTATTACTGAATTCATGGTCAAGAATAAAACCAAGAATTTTAAAAGAAAAATTATTATTCAAGAAGTCACTGGTTAAAAACCATGAGAGTCGATCCCTTTGTAATTAGAGACAAAACATTTTTCGATTGGATAACTAAAGGAAGAGTTTATTTCAACAGCAAAATATTTATTTTAACATTCCAAAGCAAAAAAAAAAAAAAGCGAAAAAAAAAAAACCCCAAAACTGCTATGTTATCCCTACTTGGAATTATCTTTGATCTACCAAATATTTCAGTGTTTTTGACATCATTTTTAAAGGGTTCTCCAAATGGATAAACTGAGCAAATTCTTTACTAACCTCATTAATGAGAACAGAAGAATCAGTTTGTTTTGGACAGACTTTATTCATATAAAATTTCTTGAAATGCATTGTCCTTCAAATGGTTTGATAATATCAATTTCCTTAGATTAGGCTCTGAACAACCAAATATCTATCCAAAAGTTGTCTTGCTTAATATTACAAAAGAGAATTACATAACACACAAGGTTGTCAAGTCTTTTTAAATTTCAATAAGCTGTGAGTTTCAAAAATTGTAGATGAATAATTTTTCAATAGATCTGGTATCTAATGAGTCAGAAAGAAAGGAGAAAGAACTAAGATAAGTGGGACAGCACGGAAAACAGTGGCAGCTTTAATGTTAGTCTTTTGGGTTCGAATGCTAGTTCTACCACTTAGCTGTGTAAACAAGGACAGCACTTAAACTGCTCAGGATCTAAAAATAAAGTTACTGGGGGGTGAAATGAAATTATGTTGGACACAAAACCAGCACCAATTAAGTGTTAATTTTTTTTCTTTTAGAAACTTTGAGTAAATAAAATTCCCATTTCTCATGAAGAATTAACACAGTCAGCCTTGAGTTTCTTAAAGTATAAAATATCAACATGTCCTCAGTTTGTCTATGTAGTACAGTAGAGTTTCAAAAATATCAGTTGTCTCTCTCATGAACACATTATCCTTCTTTAAAAAAACCCCACTGAGTACCTTCTAACTGGAAAATACACATAGCGAAACACACAAAAGCATCATTCAGGTCTCAATAAACTCAGTAATAATAACTTTGAGGCTTTTACTTCTGTAACAATTAGTAATGACTTTTGTTATATCTTTTTTATCTACTCTTCACAATTCTTCCTCAAATGAACAAAGTCCTTAAGAAGTCATAACTATCTTCTTTGCCCAAAGGCTTTACTAGTCTCCCAGGCCAGAAACCTCAGAATTATCCTGTATTTTGTTCTTTTACTTCCATTCCCTGGGCATCATTCCTCATCAAAATTTCTTTCAAATATCTTTCAGACTTGTCTTTTCATCTCCATTTCCACTGATTTCTAACTATAGGGTCACAATTGTGCTCATTAACTAACTCCAGCCTCTTTATTTACTCATACTGGTAACTAACAATCTTCCTATAATGCTACTTTTATCTAATTAATACTCTGCTCTAGAACCTGCAATGGTTCCCTATTGCTTCTGGGGCAATAGTTCATCAAACATATTTGTCTTGGGGTCAATTTCCCCCATAATCTATCCCTACTTTACTTGTCTCTTTGGTGTTTGCTCTTCTCCAAACCATTCTTTCTGTTCAGGTGAGTGAGGCCAAGGTACTGACCCCAGACTACTAATTTCCCCTGTTAGTGCTGGTCCTCCTCCTTGCAAATTTCTCTTACTATATCTCTTATCTAAATCTTATGCATAGTCAGAAACCCTGCCTGAAAACTTTGGTTCTCTCTCTTTTCTGAGTTTCATTTAGATTAGCTCCAAATTTTCTTCTAATTTTTCCACATGTTTTGCCTCCTTAAATACATTTTAAGCTCCTATAGGAGATGCGTTCTATTTTTTATACCCTTGTCCTTCAGCCTAGAGTCTATAATCAAACATCTGACTCAGTGATCTACTAACAGATGCTGGAACACCAGCTCATTAGTTGCCTAGCCAGTGCTCTTTCTCCTCTTCTTCCTAATAAATTCCCTGATTTTATTTGGGGCAACAGCACGCACAAGAGAAAGCCTACAGTTCTCAACCTTCCGTGCAAGGTGAGGTGCTGGCAGAAAATTATTAGGTGAGGCTCCCAGGACACTGCTTTGAAGGAGGCTGACTCAGCTCAGAAGCATATTCTTTTTGCCTGAGAGCCAGACCTGTAAGTGAAGCCCTGGCAGCCATTTTGCACTATGAAGTTACTTTGCAAAAGCATGGAAACCAGACAACAGTTAGAGAGGTCATAAAACAGAATGAGCCTGGGTTACAGATGAAATGTAGGATTACACTCCTGATCTATTTGGGAAAGAGGGCTCCTTATTACTTACAGATAAACACAATTTCTAACTTACATCGGTGCTAATAAAGGAAAAGAGGCTCAGATATAAGGTAGTATAAAGCGATGAGGAAGTCACAATCCTTGGTATAATCGGGAAAAGAATAAAGTAGGAAAAGTTTAAAAACATGGAGTATTGAGGGGTGCACCCACATGGTACTCCCATCCCAGAGCTACAGAAGCAGAAACCTGAGCTGAGCAAGGCAGGAAAATGTGGGGCTGGGAGACAGGTGCACCTGGATCCATTATTCTCAGGAAGGTGACCCTTGAATATGAAGAGAAAAATTACTAGGGGATAGGTTTGGCACCAGATGGGCTGTAACCTGGCTAATACTATACATAAATCCTTGGTTAAAAAAACCCACGTGTCAAGTAATGATATCCATAATAGCTGTCAATTCAATGTGAGAATCCTAATCAGGTAGGATATTGCATGACCAAAACCCTATGGCTGACCTGCGAAAGGTGAAGTTACCAGAATTTTACTGTGAACACTGTTGACAGTAGCAGCAGAGACCACTCATCAAGCTAATCAGTGAGCTATTTACTTTACCTATGTAATTATCATTTAATTATTAAAACAGTCCTCTGAGGTAAATATTACAAATCTCAGTGGTGAAATTCACATAGTCATCAATTTTTAACATTTTGCCATTTTTTCTCTCTCTCTCACTCCATACGTGTGTGTATATAACATGAATATTTTGCTGACTCACTTGATATTAAGTTGAAGACATCATGACACTTCACCCCCTAAATACTTCAGTGTATATCTCAAGAATAAGGCCATTCTCCAACATAACCAAATGCCATCATTTCATTCATAGAATTCAGCATTGGTACAATAATATCTAATATTCAGTCCACATTCAAATTGCCCCAGTTGTCCCAATAATATCCTTTGTAGTTTGTTTGCTGTACTCAGTACTACAGATTACATTCAGTTGTCATGTCCCTTTAGCATCCCTTAATCTAAGAGAGCTCCCAGACCTTTTATTTGGTCTTTCAAGAAATTGACCTTTTTGAAGACAATTAGGTTGTTTGTAGAATGTCCCATGATTTGAATATGACTAATTGGTTCCTTAAAAATTTTCAGGTTAACTATAAACATTTTTGATAAAAATACTACGTATCCTTTTCACATATCACATGAGAAGGCACACGATGTCACTCAGGTGGGCAAAGCTACAGACTCTAATGCTCTCCAGTACTAAAGAAGTGGGCTATTTTGAAAGTATCTAACTCATTAACACGCAAATGCAGCATTAATTAGGTTAGTAGCCATTCATTCAGCATTTATTTCTTCATTCATACTTTGAGAACACATGCTTCCTAATTTACAACTCCCCTTCAATTAGCGAAATAAGTGTTTTCTTATTTCTGACAGGTTTTACATCAAGGAGAACTGCTCATGGTTCGGATAATATACGTGCACAGCATCACTTACTCTTGCCTTCGATGTGCCCATGCTAGAAGCTGGGTGCAGATAGGTACCAACATAGCCAGTAGCACACGAGGGAGAACCCAGCAGACCAGACCACATAAAACTGTGTTAACTGGAGAAGGCTAAGAAAGAGATGAAGCCAGATCTGAAATATGATCCCCAACTACTCAATCATTTCCATTTTATTTTACCTAATGAGGCAGGAGTTAAAGTGCTGACCTGATCAGAGTCAGATGGAAGCCTTAGAGAAGCGGGACCCCCACTGCCCTCCTGTCCCGACACCCTTTGTTACCTCCAAGTGAGCTGAGACCAGGCTGTGAACCATGTAAATAGAAGGCTTCCAGGTTAATGAAAAGCTTCAGCACCATTCAGAAATCTGGACAGCGGGTCATGCTTTCTCCTAATCCAAAGAAACTTCGTGCAGCTCAGTAATAAAGTTTAATGAATGCTGGTCATTTTGAATCACGAGCCTGAGAGCCTAGCCAAGGGCTAATAGTTTCCTTACAGAATCTTTACTTAAGCTGGAACACAACAAGTATTTGAAAGCTGCATAGGAAGCCAGAGTCATACATGAAATGTAATATTCCATATGACCAAATCCAAGGGGAAGTTTTTGAAAAGGGCAGTAAACATTCCTCACAAGCTGATGTTTTTATTAGGTGATGGCATGCTTTGTGTGGCATTTCATTAATTAGCTGCAAAAGGAACTTTCTTTCAATGCCATGTCAGATTTGACCTATTGTAATCATGTAAACACAGTACAAAGCCAGCCTACCAAGTAGCTTCGCCATCTTGCTAAGGGCATGTGCATATAGGGCAAACTAATAATTTAACAAAAACTGACCTTGAAAAAATTCACATCTCTCAGAGAATCAAGCATGGATTTGTTTTATATTAATTATAAAATCTGACTCTCCTAACTACCTAGAAGAGCAACATAGAAATGGATGGATTTCCGAAGAAACTAAGCATAATTTTCAGAGTGTGTGAAAAACCCATACAAAAAAAATGTAAAGATCAAATGCAACTTTCACATGGATGGAGGTAAACCTTACATCCTTGAGGTTCTTTTAAAATATAGTAGAAATTACATTCCAGTTACCTAGTACATGGACTTCGACATAAGTCAAATCATAGTCTAAAAATGTTCTTGCTTACACACGGGAGAAATCTAAAATGCGCCAAACCATGTATGAGGCACTGGGATTTTCAGGAATGCAGAGAACTTACCACATTTAAAGGTGCCTCAAATTGAACTATTTCAAATAAAACTTGTGTAGAAAAATATGATACAGTTAATGGCCAAATTACCATATTTGGCTCAAAACTCTTTCAACAAATAGGATTTGCTATTGGCTTCTCCCTATTCTTATAAAATAATTAGCTAGGATTCTAGAAATTCTCTTGATGGGGAAGTCTGGGAATTCAATATAAATATGAATTTGAAGAATTATGGGGCAAAATATTGTGATTACACATCGGCGCTTCTCCAGTTTTCCAGAGATCATAATTCCTGCCTCTGTTTATTATTCAGTTTATGGTTGGAGCCTAACAGATGATTCATTTTTAATGTGATAAATGTTTGGGGGTTTGTTTAAGGGAAATAAAAGTTTATAGTTCAGCACTGGACATGGATAGTAAACTGGAGTGTAAGGCAATATATTTCTAAAACATGGTGATTAGGATATTTATTTGCTCCTTTATACCCAGGGCTCCAGTGAAGAGTGACTGATAGTGTTTGCTTTTAAACTCCAAACCACATTACTCTGCTTTGCAACTTAGTGAACTTTCTAGAAGGAATTTCAATTTTCTTGAAAAATTCAAACTACTACTTTCTAATTGTGAAAAGAATTCGTAATTCCTTATATGTGGACAGTCCTTGCTAAACTATACAAAGCATTCAAGGAGCAAGATGTAATGAAAACAAAGTATCCCAGATCCAGTAGAATTTACAGTCCATGAAAAAAAAAATAATGCCTAGAAACACATAATAGCCTGCATATTTGGATTATCTCTACATTAAGCCAGATTTTTGTTTAACTCGTGTATTCATCTATCCATCTATTCATTCAACAGAAATTTATTGAGCACATACTAAATGTCCAACACAATTCTAGGACTAGTGATACAGGAATGAACAAGACAAAGTCTGCGGCCCCAGTGAGTTTACATTCTAGGGAGGGAGATGAACAATAAACCAACAGGTAAATACATATACAGGTCCTAATCCCTTTCCTCAGTTCCCAAATCCAAACACTGAAAACATTTCTGAACCATGATTTTCCCTCTAAGTTTATGACAAACTAATTTGGTGGCAAAACCTTACCTGAAAAAGAAGTGAGGCTGTCTGTAGTTTTTATTCCATTCAGTGTGAATGTGTATGTGTTCACCTGCAGAATTACTGTGTTCGATTATTGAGTGGTACCCCAGACCCTCATAGAGTGTTTGCAATACAAACAATATGTAAGTGCATTATATTGCTTATATAAAATACAAAACATTCTGAATTCTGAACCACATATGTCCCTGAGGTTTTAAAAAGCTTTACTGAGGTATAATTGATAAACAAAGAACAGCACATATTTAATGTATACAATTTGATGAGTGTGAACATAGATAAACATCCATGATACTATCAGCACAGTCAAGGTAACAGACGCATTCAACTCCAACCCCTCCTAGAGTGTCTGTGTGTCTTTTCATAATTTTTGTGATAAGAATGTTTAAGATTCAATATATCCTCTTTTGAATTGCATAACTGTATTGCTAACTATAGGCACTATGTTGTAGAGCAGATACCTTGATCTTATTCATATAGCATTATACCCATTGAACAACACTCTATTTTCCCTACCTTGTAGCTCCTGACAACCACTATTGTATTCTCTGCTTCTGTGAATTTGACTGTTTTGGATACTTCATGCAAGTGGAATCATATAGTATTTGTCCTTATGTGACTGGCTCATTTCACTCAGCACACTAACCTTCAGGTTCATCCACGTTATTGTGAATGGCAGGATTACCTTCTTTTTTAAAGCTAAATAACATTCCATTGTATCTATATACCTCATTTTCTTTATCTAGTCATCTGTTGGTAGACACTTCAGTGGCTTCTATTTCTCGGTTTTTGTGAATAATGCTACAATAAAAACGGGAGTGTAATATCTTTTCAAGATTCTGATTTCAATTCTTTTGTACATACAACCAGAAATGAGACTGCTGGATCATATAATATCTTTATTTAAGTTTTTTTTTGAGTAGTTTTCATACATTTTGACATAGCAGCTATACCATTTTACATATTCATCAACAATGTACAAGTTTTGGGTAGGGAATTTAGATCTGTATACCATAACATCAGGGAGTGAATGAATAGATACATAGATAAATAAGCAGATGTTTAGAAAGTTTTTTCAAGTGAATTTGATAATTTCATTAAAATATGCAGCCATCAGTAGATTTATACATTTATATATTTTGCAATGTCTGGAACCTAAAGCCAGGTTATTCGGTAATTACTGGCCCTAACATTCATTAGTTCATTTACTATAGCTACGTTTGTGTTTTGAGGAGACTAAAATGACTACGGCATAGTCTTCATCTTTGTAAACTACAATCCAGTAGGAGAAATAGATATGGAAACAAGAATATTACACACTACAATAAATACTTCAATCGCCTTATTACACTTGGGAGAACTGAGCAGAGGAGGTGACATTCAAGGAGCAGTGAAAGATGAGTAGGTGTTTGCCAAACAGAGAAGGTAAGAGAGGACTCTTCAGGAGGTGGATTTTGGGCATGGAATGTTTGAGCAAAAGGTGAGAGGTCACTGTGGTGGTAGCAGAGGGTACACAGGAGTAGATGGCTATGAAAGGTGGAAAAGACTGGAGCCATAAAAAGGCCTGTCTGTGACTTTGCAAAGGAGCTTAGATGTTTTTTACAGGATGTTTTCAGGCAAGGGGGTAAACGAAACCCTCGGCTTTTTGCTTTATTTTTTGTTTCAGGAAGAAAACCTCTGGAAGCAGTACAAAGGTTAGGTTTGAATAGGGACCAAGAGTGGAAGACAGGCCTTTGGAAAGAGATGATAAAGGCTGAACTGGGGCATGGGCTGTATGGAAGGAGGGCAGATTTAGAAGGCATTCCTAGGCAGACCCAAAAGGTGTGTGGCCAATGGATTTGTGCAGTGAGGAAGAGGGAAGAGTCAGGGTATCTAAGCTGAAAGACTAGGTAGAGAAAACCCACTAGAGGAAAACACCATAAATTGAGATAATCATAAAGTATTGCTAAATATGACCTGTCAACCCCTATGTATTCTCTTTCTTAAAACCCCCACCTCAAAAGGTCGACAATATTCTGTTTTACACAACTATGTACCCTATTCATAAAGCAGAATAAGATTAGAATTTATTTTCTTGTCCTAAGGACTTTCCAGTGGGACAAGCAAAAGAATTAGACATTAAGTATATTCTCCATACTGTCCAGGCCCAGATTTGTTCCCAGTGTCAATAAATCATTATAATTAACAACCTTTCAACCAAATGGATCCCAAAGCACTTTCTGAATTATGCAACTCTGGAGGTGAATTGCCTCAGCTGTCCAACAGCTGTCAGCAGCACTCTGCCACGGGGACAAAAAAGGAGGGAGGATGCAGGATCTCCATGGAACTCCCTGCAGCATTTAGGTTTGTGGAATGCAACTCCCCAAAATGGAACTTGGCCCAGAGCAGTCTCGTCTACTCTTGGTAGAAATGTAGTAAAGCCATTTTTATCCTCAAATGGTCAACAGATTTCTCTTTCTTACAAAAGATTCCTGTGAATGGAATCAATACCACTCCTTTGCCTAAGAAAATCAGTTATATATTTCAAATTACATTTCTTATTTTGGCAATGGCCTTCTTAATAATTGATTAGGGCATGGTGGGGTTAAGCGGAACTTCATTTCTTTTTTCCATATTAAGAGATCAATAAACAATTGTGGAATTGAATCAGGCTGTCTGGAATCTCATGTCCTCAAATCCACTGTTTTTTTTTTTTTTAATTGAGGGATTTTTAAAGGGCCATCTTTGTAACCTGATCAAATTCTAACTTTTCATTTTTCTCTCTGTTAGTTCAGGCCCAGTTGATCACAGTAAACCCTTAGACTATTCTCTTCATTCTGTGCTATTCCAACTGAGGAAAGCAGGACACTAGCAAAGTTGCAAAATGAACATTGTAAATATTCTTGGAGCTCCCAATTTATTTTAAAATGTGGGATAAATACAAAAATTGATATAAAGTATAATGTAACATTAAAATGAATTTTAAAGATAATATGAGAATTTGAGTTTGCCATGGCTACTCAGGTACATCTTTAGATAGTTCTCCTCTTATTCCCCCCGTCCCCACCTGCCCATATGTATTTGTACTCTTTCATTTGATATGGAGAGGATTTTAGTGAATAATTTTTTGAAATGCTGCCATAATAAGTACTTTTATTTTTAAAGCATGGCTCATTTGGATAGCAGAGGGATGAATTACACATTTCTGAAATGACATTCTGATTCAACAAATCTGATGTTATGGAAATAACCATGATGAAAATGGCTTAGATATGTTTTATAATAAGCAAAAAATATAACTGCTAGTTTGAAAATAATCCAAAACAATCTAACTGCTGTTGACATAAATTATTTCACCAATAACATTCTAAAGAGAGAAGTAGGAACTTGCTTCTTTCCATATGAATTTAATAAAATGAAAGTTTCTGGATTGTCTATCATGTACAAAACACTCAGGTAATAACTCTAAGGGATACAAAGCGAAATAAGGGAGAAAGAGTATTTCTAAAGCTTTGGGCTTTGCTAATAGATCTCTGATTGATCTTGAAAATCAGTTACCAAGAGGTGATTTCCTGCTAAAACTCATGTTGGAACTATAAAGGATTCATTAGGACCTGTTATTTTGGTCAGTTAATTTTTGAGAATCAAGGGTTTAGACATTTTTTCCCCTCTTTAATTCCTTCTCCCACACCCCCACCCCCCGCCACCACTTCCATCCCCGACCCATGGATGTTGCTGTTTCCCCTTAAGAATTGTATCTCTGAAGGCGGGGTGTCTCCTCCACATGCTTGCTAGCAGTGTGCTCTGGCCCAGCACACTGATGGGGGAGGCGAGGGGGTGGTTAGTGCACCCAGGGTATGGTTCGTGGCTCCACCTGGGGTGCAAACCCAGGACCTTCTGCATGTAAAGCAGACGAGCTAACCACTCCACTATGGAGCCACTCCTCAAGGGGCTTAGACCTTTTAAGAAGTTGCACTTAATTTTACTTCCAACTACTTGTTAATTTGCCGGTTAATTAATTAATTAATTAATCTATCCATTATTTCAAATCTTCATTGTTCTCCAGTTATGTACCAGTCTCTGGGGATTGAGTGAATGACACATACTTCCTATGGACAGAGAACTTTCAGTCCTATCTTGATATAGGTAAATGAACATGTAATTAGCACTAATTTGTGCATGAAGTTCTGTAATAAGGGAAATTGGGGGGTGGGGTACATAGAAGCAGGTGAGTACGTGACCCTGACATATGATGGGAGAAGCCCTCACAGAGGAAGTGAGGTGTTAAGGACCTAAAGGATGAGGAATTAACCAGGGGAATGGAAAGAGGTGAAGATAGAAGACTATTCTAGACAGAACAAAGAAAGGCAGAGAAAAATACAAGAGTGGTATTTGGGCAGAGTTCAGGAAGGGAGAATGGCAGAAGAGGAGGAAAAAGCATGCGGGAGCCAGATGCGATAGCTCTGTAAGAAGGGCTGTAGAGATGGGCTTTATCTTGTGGGTAAAGGGGATCTGAGCCCCAAAGATTGGAGAGAAGCCTGAACTTCTTCTAAGCAGATGTCATCCTGACTCCCTGGCTCAGAAAGCAAACAAGATATGCATATCAATCTATTTTTGCAGAGAAGTAATGCTGTCAATGACTGACTCTGCCAGAAGCTGTGTGGCATTTTAATTCATCATGGCATCTAATATGACTATACCATTAGGTGGACATCATGACCTCTGTTTTACAAATTAGAAAACTAGGCATCAGTTAAGTAACTGGCCAGTTCATACTGTTAGTAAGTCATAGAATCAGGACTCAAAACCAGGCTTGTCTTGTTCTGAAACTAAAATTCTCTCCATACCTTAGTTTGCCAGCTACACAAAGCAGTAGAAGATGAAAGAAAGGTTCTGCTAGCAGTCTCTCTTAAGAAAGATGCTTGTGATCACAGACAGCTACTTAATCAGAACTCAAATCTGCCTACATTTTCTTTCAATCCCTCACAAATGATGTTCACCAGGGTACCCTGTACCACACTGGAAAACTGAATAATAGTTTATTGCTTTGCTATAACATATGACTTTTTCCACATTACCTGTACTCTCCAGGCATCCGACAGAGCCATAGCACAGGGCGCAAAAGCCTACTAAAGTCTCTGAATAGATTTTAGCACCACTCTGCCAAAATGGAGAGCAGGGATTCAGCATCTATTTAGGAAGCAATATTTTGGTCTTGATTATGCTCCACAGGACTCCTGCATTTACTACTAGAAATTCAGACTTAATGCATAATACAGAGAGTACGCAGAGGGACCACGGCAGGTGACTGAGAATCCTGTTTTCTCCACTGTTCTTTCCCGTTGGCTTAAGATTGTGACATTCTACAGTCCTCTTTAAATAAAAGATACAATTTAAGAGTTTAAAGTACGGCGTATGCTCTGTGCAGGGAATTGCTTGGTATCTCTGTTTGATGGAAAATATTCTAAATTATGAACAAGCTAACAGATGCTGGAGTCATTAATCATTTATTAAACTTACTCTTTACCATGTACAAAATAAAGTAGGTAAGATAACCTGGGAGCCATATGCATCACATGATTTGTTAGGGTCCAATCACACCTCATTTCAGTGGCTGAAGAAAAAGAGGCAAGCAATTAAGGAAAAGTTTGGTCAGCTTCTGTTCAACCAAGGACGGAAACCTGCACAGCTGGAGACAATTCTGAGCAAATTGATCAGAATTCCTTTACCTTAACTAGAGCCTGACTAACAAGTTGATACCCATGCATTTCTATAATCAAGCAGCAAGAATCTAAGAACCCAGAAGGCAAGTCACCTCGGCATATTCAATAGCTTTTACCCATGTCATTTTAAGGAGCAGGGACACCTGTTAGTTCGGGACGAGGCAGACAATTTTTTATGAAAAACATAATTTGCTTGTCAACAAAATGCTCTAGTGTCAGGAGAATTAATCAATTGAATTTGGCTGATTGTAAAATAAACTGATAAACTACAAAAAATGGGGACTGGAAAAATTATGAAAACTATACTTTCAATGGCATAATATTTGGATATTTGAAATGTTGTGTCTATTATAAAAAAGGGGGGACTTACATTTTAATGTGTGTCCTCCAAATGAGCAGCTAAGAGTCTTCTCTGAGTTGTTAATCCCCAAAATCCCAGGAAGGGTTGCATTATATATACTGATGTTCACTTGCTCGCTTACTTGCCAACATGATGACCACATCCTAAAACAAAGTCTTTTCCTGAGACAGATCAGCTACTTTAAGGAAGTTTCCCTAATTCTTAAATAATGAACATGGTACTCTGGAAGGACACCAAGCATATTAAACACTTGGAGGAGTTAGTGAAAACACTGTTCCATGTTTTTTAAATAATAAAATAGATCTACCTCCCCGCCAGCTTATGATTATTTTTGCAGTTGCAGACTTTAACTCGAAGCCAAAAAGTACTGGAAACACACACTCATTGCTATCCAAATGAGCATGCTGTGTATCCTTTCCTCTACTGCATGGAGCAGGAAGAGCCTACCAAGCAAAACCACCTACACACAGAACAACAAAGGCGATGATAAGGTTTCATCTCTTTCCACCACCAAAAAAGTGAACCTGCTTAGTTTGTTTTAGCATGGAAACACTCTTCCTTGATTCTACATCTTTTCCTAACTATAACATTACCATTTAGGGGGGAAAAAATAGAAAAAAAAAAAAACCTGACTAACAATTAGACACACCTGCTTAAAGTGCCCTGCGCTCTGTTCACACTTCATGGTGTATCTTAAAGTGACAGCATATTAAAATGCAGTTCCTGTGCATTATGTGGCTATCACAGCTGAAAGTACGATTAGAGTCACCAGCACTATGTAACTGGACTTGTTTAGAGTGCCAAAAATCATATATTATATGAAATATGTAATTTTCACAAGATATGAAAACTTAGAAAAATGGAAATGAACTTTCACATAAACTTATAAATTCCTATTGGCTTTTTTGTTTGTATGTTAAGAACACGGTCGTTGTATTCTCTAGGGGTATACTGTCGTGTGTTAGGCATAATACATAAAATTTTGGATAAGGAAATTATCACTCTAATATTCCCAAGACAAACACACAGCTAACCATATTCAGTTTTAAATATATATATTAGAAAACCATACAGGAAACACTCCTGAAACTTTACACAGAAACCAAATGTACCGAAAAAGGAAAATTGTAAATCTTTTAGAACACATATCCCTGGTAATAAATTGTGACATTCTTATTGTGAAAATCAGGAGTGCTATAAAGTATTTATGCCATAAGGTTATCTCAGTAGCCAAAATAAAATAGAATATTACAAGGGAATTGGCACTAAGACCAAAACAAGTGTTCTAGGAGAAATATTTTGATTAAATTGATCATTTAAAAAATAATTATAAGATATAAATCACATATTCCAGATAAATGTTTTGGCAGGGCTCTGCTTCAATTAAAATCTCCCAAGGATAACCCTTAAATTGCAAAATCTGAGAAGCTGAGTGAATGTTGTATTCAAGTAAAGCATTTCACAGCAGATCATACACTTTTCAGGAAAATGCTGCACTATTTCACTTTATCAACCTCTTATAAACAAATACTTAGCCCTCTCTGAAGTATGGTGTGGCTAGGACACACTCTTTCGGTTTTATTGTTTGTTTGTTTGTTTTATAGCTAAGCATTCATTTCCAACTTCTAGAAGTTATATAATATCTTGTTTGATTCCCTCAACTCTTAGGACTCCTGCTCTCAGCCCAGGTCATCATACCCAGTTCCTGTGTGGGGCCTGGCTGCTATTTCACTCTTGAGAAGGCCCTTCCACTGCCTATTTGAACATGCAGACGTGTGCTTACTCCACTAAATAATTGGTTTTATAAGAAAATGCACTTTGATGGTTTCAGTTGCTCTAGCTTGGCTACTGGTTCTGCTGGACCATTGACAAATGCCACAGCTTTTAATGGTCTGATCCCTGGGACTTTCATCAGCCAACACCCAATTTTTCAGAGGTCTTAGGCGTCCTCTGAGACATTCCAACAAACACTGCTGCATTATGCATCTAGTGCTTTTGTTCCACTTGGATTAGAGAGCACAGTCCACATGCTGTCTATTTTTCCCACTTTTATATAAAAGTAGGAGAATGAAAATCCTTAAACTATAGAAACTGGAAGTATACATATAAGTATTCATTTCAGCTCAGATTTGGTAACTGGTAGATTGATGTGACCTGTGTACATTTAGAGCAATATTTAAAGCTGAGGTATATCATTCCTTTACTTACTCATTCCTTCAGATAGCACTTATATAGTATTTATTTGGTACCAGGTGTAACACTAGAAGCTAGGAGTACAAATATAAATGTGACGTGATCTTATATTTTAACAGAGGAGATAACAAAAATCTAATAACACTATGGTGTGAAACATACATATTAATACACATCACACACACAAACACACACTTTTTATACAGTGTTAGAGAAAAAAATGGTTCATTCCATCTGGAGATGTAGAAGAGGATTCATAGAAGCAGTCATGTATGAGTTGAGTCTTGAAAGGTGAGAGAATTTCCCTAAGGAAAAGCTGGATGAGAGTAATCATTGCAAATATAAATAGTGTATATAGTGCTTACCACAGAAAATTAAAGATGGGAGGAAGAAGGCTTAAAACAATATAGCTTCCTCATCTGTACCTACCTCACTTCTGGCGGGTCAAGTGCCAACCCAGAAAGGTCCAATGTATAGAGGCAGACTGCTTACGTTTGAATCCTGGCTGTCTCTTTCACTCACTTCTTGATCTCTCTAAGTTCTAGGCTCCTCATCTGTAAAATGGGGATAATAATAGTGCTTCCTCCATGGCCTTGTTGGAGGGATTAAAATAGACACCATGGTAAAGAACATATATAGTAGTAAATGCTTGATAAGGCTTATGATTTCTATTGCTATTATCAAAACTTATGTGTACTGTAAGTACACAAGTCATGTTTGAGAAATAATAAATGATAATCTTGTGCAGATACAATGTATGTGCAGCAGAGTTAGTAGATATCGTGGATTCTGAAAAGGGATAGGCTGAGGTCCTCCCCAAAAGGCATGATGTCATGCTAAGGAGTCTGGACTTAATCTCATCAACCAAGGGGAACCACGGATAGTTATAATATTCAATCAGAAAACCTCTATATGGTATAGAAACCTGCAGGATAGAAGGATGATTGGTGTCTTTTGTACTTTTATAGGGCATGTGGAAGGGGATATACTTTGCCACCCTTGGAAACTATCAAGGGGGAGCAGTGGTAGAAGTTTGCCTGAGGTGCAGGCAATAAGGGGGTGAGTTTTCTGGATAAAATTAAAAAAAAAATCTTTAGATTGTTTCTTATTATCACTATGTCCTCACAATTGTGAAAAATGTCAGTGATAAAATACGTTCTCCTATGCCGGGCAAGCCACCCCCTCGGTATCCCATGGCTTGGTGGTTTGTTTTGTGAAATCCGAGGAGAATTAACAAGCACACAGAAGCTGGGTGCTCATCAGTACTTTCTGATGCTTAGGCATGGGTTAATTCAGGAGCAGGAAATGGGCTTAAGAAGTAAACAACCAAACAGAAAGTTTTAGTGGGGCCAAGTAGTTTGGGGCATCTTTCAAGGAAAACAAGTCAAAGGTGGAGGCACCATCAAGGGGATCTTGGGAAAAAGAGGTGCAATGACATTAGATGATAGGCAATGAAGAGGAAGACATAGACACAGAGAAGGCTTAAAACAATATAGCTTCCTCCTCTGTAGCTACCTCTCCATTGGTAAGTCGACTGCCAATCGAGAAAGGTCCAGCCTGGTAGTTTCCAGGAACACGAGCATCAATAGCGCCTTGTCAAAGATGCAAATTATCGCCCCACCCACCCAGAAAGCTGAATCAGTAACTCTAAGGTGGGGCCCAGCCAGCCCTCCAGGTGATTGTGACACAGCCTAAAGTTTGAGAACCACAGATCTTTCCACCTGTGGAGTAACTCCCTAAATACATACAGTACCATGTCTTCTGGGTCATGATATAATATTCTGATGCTTTTCTGATATTTGTGACATTTGTCACTTATCTATATGTATGCCTATTATACCTGAGACCTATGGATTTGTTTCTTTGTTTAATCGAGGAGTGGAGGGTGATTTTGTCCCCCAAAGGGACAAAGTATTTGGCAGTGTCTGGAAACATTTCTGGTTGCCACACTGTGAGGAAGGTACTATTGGCATTGAGCAAGTAGAGGCCATAGATGCTACAAAAACATCTCACAAAGCCCAGGACAGACCACAACAAAGAATCAGGCAGCCTGAAGTGTCAATAGAGCTGAGGTTGAGAAACTGTGGTTCCGCTTACAAAGAAAGAGGTTTCATAAGGATCTCTATTAAGTTGGGGGAAGGGAAAAGGAAGGCGGGAAAGTCGGCATCCAATCTGCTGTCTTTGAACACAAATCCCCACTCGTGTGGTGAGGAATGTTTACTGATTGGTGACTGACTCTGTTTATTGTTGGTCCGTAAAGGAAGTAGGAGCTTTATGACCCTAACCAGGAACTGCTGGCTTTGTTTGCTCTCCCTCTCTTGAGCTTGTCCTTCTGTATATTGTTTCTACCCCGACTTCATTCTTTGATTCCAAAGAGGTCAGGCCAGCCCTGATCTGGATCTCGAGCCTAGGCCTGAGTCCTGGCTGCCTGGATGTGGCTTGTAGGAAGAGGGAGGAGGGAAGGGTATTTTGGAGACTGCTAGTTCTGGTAGTGAGTGCTGGAGGGACAACCTCACTGAAATGCTGAAGCCAAGATACTCTCCTTCCTTAAAGCAGTAGAAGTCAGTGGAAATGCGGCCGCTGGCACCAGTTGGGAGAGCTCTCCGTAGCTAGTTAGGGCTGTGCCAGACATGGGTGGTGGCCAACATGTGGAAGCCCTGGGATGGACCCTCACACCCTTGCACACTTTTGGTATAGCAGAGATGGGCACACAGGGTCATTTATTAAGTAAATTCACCTATTGGGCTTCATTGTGGGGTAGAGGGACAGGAAGGAGAAAGACCTATGGAGATTGGAAGTGGGGCGCTGGAAGCATGTCCCACACAGAAAATGTGGAATCAGATGTAAAGAACAAGTGAGAGTTACAAATATTTGGCTTGTTTTCTTGTAATTTGGGAGAGGCTTGTTCACTGTGCTGACCAAGGACGCTTGCTGCTGGTGCAAAATCCATTTAATTCCTGTGAAGAACTCTTGGCATCTTTTCTCATGATGATTTTTATAGCCCTCACATTTCCATGGGGTCTTTTCACATTTACTGTTGTTTGATGACTCTACAGTACACTCCAGTAGCCAAATGGAATACAGTTCTATTCTATATTTCAAGGAAATTCTTTGTATTTAAAGTCTAAAGTGTGCTTTGTCTTCTGCCCAGGGCTTGGACCTGCTTGGGTTTGGGGACTCCAGATTTCTTATCAACTGCAGTTGAGGTGAGCAATCTGGAGTGCTCCCTGCAGGACAGCACCAACGTTGGAAAGTCACTACCAAGCGAGCGAGAGGCCCTCTAATGGAAACACCTTTCAGGCACCTCCACGGGAGTCTCTATTTAAACAGGTGATCTTGTGGAGAGAGGCTCCAGATCCCATTACTGACTGCCTGGCTAGAGGCAGATTTGTTTTTATGAGCTCTCAAGGCACGCACTGGGGACCAGGCGTAAATATGGAGAAAACAAACGGAAACCTTGCTCCTTTTACAAAGAATGCAAAGAAAAGGAAATTATGCAGGGGCTTTTTGAGAGTGACTACCTGACAGTTGAATGGCCAGAGAGCAAAGTGGTCACCCTTCAGTTAAAGTTTTAAATTTACTTTATCTAGGGGCATACAAAAGGGGATCAGATATTTCAGCCCTTCTACTTCCTTCGGGGAATGGTGAAAAAAGGGAAACAACTGCTTGTATACGAAGCAGTTTAAGGGTCAAATATTGTTCTGCCCAGCGGTGCTGACATCACTTAACTCTCCCCAGGAGAAGGGTACTGGCTTCATTTTCTGGGCTGGCTGACCACAGGTCAGAAGATGGACCGGTTGCAGCTCTCATTTTGTTTCTCTTCGAGCACCTACGAGGCCAACAACTGCAAGTGATGGTTGCAATCAAGACAAAAACTTTGTTTCTGTTGGCTTTTTCAGGGAAAAATTTTTTTCACAATTTATGAAAACACAATGTAGCCAGAAAGTTAAAATGCGAATGTGAGTTTCGAACTTTGCATAGTCATTAGACTAATCATTAGTCATCTGTGGTTGACAAGGAGGGTTATAATTTGACACCTGGCAAAAATCAGGCAGATTTCAGAGAATTTAGAGCTGGGAAATGAGATGGAAAAAACACCCTCTTTTTCACTAGGAGGTCCCATGAAGTAACATTTGCAAACCACTTTTCTCTCCACAGAAGAGAACGGCCCGTGATTCAGGGCTCTGATGTCTCTCCATCTCTGACTGCTGGACCTCCTCCCAGTCTCCTCCCAGAGCCTTGTAAGCACTGGCCAAAGTATCAGCTCAGAAAGTTCCCAGAAGTGAACCTCTGGGAGTCGATAGAAAGACAGAAATAACTTCTCAACCTGATGCTTAAGCAACAAGAGACCACCAGAAAGTTTCAGTGTCAATTCTGAAAATATTTTCTGAAACATCATAGAGCCATGGGAGAGAAAAGTTTTAGGATGACAGCATCCTTAGCTCCAAACTTCTCCATAAAATTCCATATTTTCTTCTCTCCACTATGACCATTTTCTTTTGTGTAATGTGATCAAAATATTGAACCCTGAGTTTGTATTTTCTGATCCCTGACCTCTCACAGGTGTTCTGGCTCATTTCCTGAGAGTTATGTTTGATTTGGGAATGCTTCTTTCTTTTCTCCTGTTCCCTTGTTACAATTTGAAACCTGGAACACCCGCACACAAGACCCTGCCTATCTCCCTTGTGCTACCCAAAAAACACTCTTAACTGTTCTCTCAGAACTTGGCAAGCATCTGGAAAGGGACAGTTTTCTCACACTCTGGGAAATCAAAATGTAAAACAATAGTTCTTTTCCAATTCTTCAACCTGAGAATGAATTTCAGGGTCATTTCTTTCTTTCTTTTTTTTTTTTCTATTTAAAACTAACAATTTCCCCATTTTAGTACTAAAAGAAAATCAAATAAATAATATACTTAAATTTTCAGTATGTAACAAGGAAACAGAAATGCTAATTTAGAATTCTTTAGGACCAAACATCAGCATAAATCCAAAAATGACTCCAAGATTATTACTTCAGAAGCAGTGATTAACATTTTCAGAATCTCTCCCTCTCCCTCCCCTTCTCCCTACCCCCTCTCAGATTCCAAGAGAACAGACTAGAAAACATTACTTTTGGAAGTCATGCGTTATTTTTGTTTTGAAATAAAGTTAGAGGCCTGCTTGACACTACTACTCTACTAACCCTACTTGTCTTTGAAAGAGAAAAAGCTTAAACTACCTAACAAATTCTGATTTAAAAAAAGATATTGCTATGTCTTCTAACTCAATAAGAGTTAGGCCAGTTACTGTGCTAACAAAAAGAGCTACCTTGAGGAATGCCACAGGCTCTGCCTACTCTACCTGGCATTATTTATTTATTTTTTTAAAAAGCTAGGCTTATGAATTATGTAGCTAAAAATAAGGTATATACGCTAAAAACATTCACTTAAGGAGCATCCAGGCTGGCCTCATGAGGCCCCTCTGTCACCAGCATCATCTTTGCCACCCAGGAGAATGAGTCCTTCTCATCCTAGCCTAGTGGGTGGGTGGGTGGATGGTAGGTATCCATGCTTTGGACTGGAAGAAACAAGCTAGGACCTCAGCAGAGAAGAGACAGGACTGAGAGAGCCTCAATGATCCTGGGTTGAAACAATTTCTCCATATGCCAGCACTCTTCAGACACCACATACACACATCAGTGAACAAAAGAAAGACGGTCCTTTGCTTTTAGAATCCTACATTCCAGTGGAAGTGAGCAAGTAATGAGTAAACAAATAAATCAACTTGATAAGATCAAAAGACTAGGGCAAAGATAGGGTAATGAGAAAGAGGGAAACACAGGAGCTCACTTTAGATGAGTCGGCCGGGGAAAAATCACAGGAGGTGACAATAGAGCTGAGGTCTGAGGGCTGAGAAGGAGCCAGTTATTCCAGGAGAAAGGGAGACCAAGCACACAGGTCCTGAGACAGGAGAGAGCATGGCATTTTCAAGGAATAGAGAAATCACACTGCTGGGTGTGTACTGAGATGAAATTATTCTTAATCAATGAAATCATGGCTTTGGAAACACAAGGTATCAAATTGGAAGAAGCCTCATAGATCATTCGAAAGTAAACTCTTAATTGCTAGGTGAGGCATCAAGTCCCGGACTAATTCTGTTGATCGAGAGAGCTGGGGTTAAGAGCGTTGAACTAGAATGCTGGTCTCCCGTCTTCATCTTCCTGCATGAGGACCCATTGCCCCTAAAGTGATATGTGTTTGTCACATTCTCCCTTGACACTGAAAGTATGTCCACAAAGAAACTATCTCTGTTAACCTGAGCTTTCGGAATGAAAATGGGTCAGAATTCTAACCAGTTCCCACTTTAGACCATCTTTAAAAAAATAAGTAAATAATACTTTGGTGTACCTGTTACTGTCAGAATTTAAAAGGACACAAATACAAGGATAACTTAAATTCTAAAGCCTATTTTTTCTTTGACCATTTAGCATGGCTGAATTAGATCTGATAGTGAGACGTTTACCATGATGCATTATTTTTTCATAAAAAAGAGAAGTGCATATCCCAGATAGATTTTGATGACCAAAAATTGAGGCTATTCAGCTTAATTTTGGATTGTGTTTTACTATAAACAGAAAGTATGTAACCTATTAGGTACTCTAAAAGTTTCACTGGAGAAAATATTATTCAATAACCCCAAATGGGAAAACTTTCTTCTGTAGGAACTTGGCCCAGAGTATGTAGAGTTGCATCTAGAGACTGTACAGCTCTATTTATCATCTTGCAAACTTCTTCATTATGTCAAAACTAAATCTCAGCTGCACCCTAACTGCACAGCAAAAACAACACAGGCTATTTTAGCCATCTCCATAAGAATATTTTGAGAATTAATTGATTTTCCAGGAATGTTAAACAGTATTATCAATTTTGGGTCAAGGTTCACAGTCATATTACATTATCAGCTTTGAATTTATGTTTGTCTAAAGAAATTTATGGTTTTTAGTTGTTTCACAAAGAGGAAAAGCAATCTTCTAGAATATCCTTGATAACCATAGTTTTAAACTGTGCTACAATTCCAACAATTTAGATTTCATTAGGCTTGATTCCTGCTATACACTCAACTCAAAAGCAGCATTCCCATGGGCATGGCCTGAAATTCTAAGGTCCAGCTCACAGTTTTCTCTTCTTGAGCAGCTTCTTTCTCAACGCTTAATAAATTTTCTCATGCTACAGGAAAAGCCCAACTAAGAATCCTAAAGTGTTTACTCCATGGCACATGACGTTTAAGGATTACTCCAGTCTTTTTGAGACAAGCACCTGTTTTTTTTTTTTTAATACACACAGCTGAGGAGCAGGCACCCTTGGATAAGATAATTTCATTCTCACTAGTAGCAGATTGCTTAGAGTTTAACTAAAAATCATTTAAAATAAAATAATTACTATAGTCGAATAAACAGCAAACATATTTAACTTTCAATTTATTCTTGAATTTAGGGCAAGAGTTTATCTCAAATAGCCTTTGAGTAGCCACTGAAAATAGACATGTATTAGTTCCAAATCCGCCCCTCCAACCTGTACTTAAAATAGAAGATTATCTGATAAAAGTTTATGATTGCATAAAAAAAGAACACTTAGAAAAATATCCCATTTGTTTTAAATTCAAAATAATCCTATATCAGTTCATTTTAACACATATTTTATAGTCATATTAAATTCTAACAACCCCAAATTAGACTCTAAGCCACGGCTAATGTAAAATATCTCTTTCAGGGGAACCTGTGATGGGCATTGGCTAAATAAGTAGACTAATGGAATTGCTGAAACTTTAAAAGCAGTTGACATAGCACTCTGGATGGGCCTGGGGGTGGTGATAATCTTTATTCTGATGCTCAGTTTAGAATTTACTTTCCCCATGACAACGATAAGAAAACCATTTAAGAATTATTTACCTTTCAGATTAAAAATATATATATCTGGAGAAGCCTATTGACAGGTGTGAAGAATGCATAGTTTAATATAATACCATATATTAACTTTATTAAAATGAAAGAATAATGAATAGGTACTTTTCCTTCTCATGCTGCAGGCTGAGATCATTATTGTAGAAGTCTTTGCAGTGTTTAAACAGAAGAAAAGAGAGAGGTATCAAAACAGAACATACCTTGTGTTATTAGCTAAGGGATAATCTTCTAAGCTTATTTAATTATTTGAGGAATAACAGCTACTGTACTTTAAACAAACACCAAATCTTTAAAAATTTAGACAAAAACACAATTTAAGGATAGATTAAACATGTTACAAAGGTTCCACGATGTGAGTCATAAAAATAGCATGCTCCTCTAGGGAGTGATTTTAAAAAGAATTCTTTTTGAAAATAAAAAGAAAGAAAGGAAAGAAAAAGAAGGAAGGAAGGAAAGAAAGAAAGAAAGAAAGAAAGAAAGAAAGAAAGAAAGAAAGAAAGAAAGAAAGAAAGAAAGAAAGAAAAAAAGAAAAATTTAGAAACAACAGTTCAACATTATAAAGTGAGTTACAGTTCATTTAACATGATAGAACTTGGCTATTTTATGTGAGAGAAATTGACTGGGATTGTTTTTTTAACTTAATTTTATTATTAGTTTCAGTATACAGTACTTTGGTTAGACATTTATATAGATTATAAAAACAATCCCCCTGATTGCTCTTTCTCTCTTCTGACTCCCCACCTAAACATTAAATTAATGCTAACTTCATTCCCTATGTTGTGTTCCCCATTCCGGTGACCATCTATTAACTACTAATTTGTACTTGGGTTTTTTTCTCCTGATTAATAAATATGAAAAATAATTTTAGCCTAAGGATAGCAAGATTATTTTGCATAAGATCTTTAATATTGATTTCTGCCCCCAGTGCCTCAGAGCAACATGTCCTTATGCGTCCTCTCATTCTATTTCTTCCTCATCACTACTGGGTCACTGGAGAGATGATTAAAATTGTTCAGTAGCAGAAAAGGCTGACATGCACGGAGCACTCCCCATGAATAAGGAAACAACTGCAACTGACTCAGCCTAGGGCTTGACCTTAGGTTTCCATGGGGAGGACCACCGAATATGAAGGAGTGACAAGACTTTCTATTAGGGATGTTTCTGAGTTTTCCACAGTTCTGATACAACCCTTATCCCAGAGACAGGCAGAACATTGTCAAAGTAAAAATCCCAGAAACAATATTAATGATATCTCTTCATGGGGTCATGGCCTTCATACCCAAATCCTTTGCCTTTCTCCAGAAAGTCACACCTATCTAGAATGTAGACATGCAGCATGTTTAACAGTACACAGAACAGGATCATTTTCTCTAGGTTTTGGGTCATGTGTAGGTTATATTAGTCTTTTGAATCAAATCACTATACAAATGTGGGACCTTTTAAAGTTTGCCATGAACTCATTGGCACTGATTAATCTAATTTGTAATAAGCATTTGGGTGGGAGCAAATGTCATTTTAAAGCACACATTTATTCACTTAACACACTCACTGTAGCCCTAGGATGTGCCAAGCAGAACATAGTTAATTGTCACCTCTATTCTTTTCAAATATATTATCCAATTTGTGTACCATTTTATTTGATCATGTTAATAAATAAAACCTCTAATGATGACACTATGGAAAATCATGACAAAATCAATGCAGAGTTGCAGTGTGCTCACAACCCAGGACTTCATTCCTTTGGCTCAGCAACTAAAAAAGACATTTCAATTAAATAAAACGAGTCTCAGAGAAACCCTAATATAGTCATGCAAGTACGGAAGCAAATTTGAAGTTATACTCACATGTATTTGGGGATACTGTAACCATTTTATAGCATTATATATTTGCTATTGATTGCTTTAGCTACATGACAAAAAATATATAGTTTATAAAAATGTGGTTCTACTCCTTTCTTGTTTTACTTCAGATACCTTCTCTCCATGATTACAAATAAGCCATGACAGTAGTCGAGCCCTGAATTGCTATGAATGGTGAGAATTTAGACGTAACCATGGTCTAACCCTGAATGTGATCTTAATGTTTTATACCATGAACAAATCATTAGCATAAGGAAATAACCTTTTCAGCTGACCCATTAATATTTTTTGTTAATCTTATAATCTCTACTGCCTCTACTCTGTAGTCCATCCTAAGCTTTCCTCACTGTTCCTTCCCCATTTAAAAAGGAACACTTTTTTATTTATAAAAAGGATCTATTGAGGAAAAACATTCTTCATTCCTTTGTTTCTATCCTGCTGTTCTGTTGGCCCTAATGGCTGCTCAATGCCCCCCGTCCAATCTCTAAATCAAGTTCATGGTTGTTCCCTCACTTCCCTCCACAAAGGAAGGCTGTAGATGTTACTCAGGCCTTGACTCTTTGCTGTCTGCTAGGCTCCCCACAAAACAGCCTTTAACCATAGTCCAAACTCAGATTTTTCTTTTTATTAAAGTTCGTGGTGGGCCTATGCCTCTAAATCATTTTTAACCATCAGAGGCATTTACCTTCCCTCATAACAACCAATACTCACTCTTCTCTCATCTTCTGGCATTGATTTTTGTCCCTGTAATCTCACTCTGTAGGATAAAATGTGTTTTTTCTGGTTGTAGATAAAATATTCCCATATGCCCTCACAACCACGGAATGAGCTCTGCAAGAAAACCTCTGCCCTTCTACTTCCATTCATCGCTAAATGAAAACAAGGACAACCTCAGGTTAATGAGACGTTTAAAACACACACACATACACACACACAGACACAGAAATTCTTTACGTGAAGATGTTTTACGCAGCTGCCTATAGGGTGTTCAGTAAAAGCTGACCAGTGACCAGCCTGGGCTCGCTGCTCGAGATTCACCCAGGAGGTAAATATTGGTAGGCTCCACCCCCTGAGTTTCTGAACCGGTAGGTCTGGGCCTTGGGGGTCACGAACAGAGAGTGAAAATCAATCTCAACAGCTTGAGTAAAAAGCCCCATAAGCTCATATATAACAACATGCGGAGGCCAAGTTTTTAACCCGTGTGAGACTTTAGAATTCACACAGTGATTAATATGTTTTGAGAGAAGTATGATAAGACCTTTTCAGTGCAAGTTAAGTCCTGATGGGAGGAAGGAGGTAAGCCAGGGTATGTACTGGCCACTCACCAACATCCTATAACTGTATGTCTATAAGGAGTTGTGAGTGTGCCTCTCCCCTCTTGCCTTCCCTGGCACCCACCAGAAGACATGCCTGGCAGCTCTTTGACAGGACACACTTTTAAAAGATCAGTTCTTACAGGATCAGTAATTAATTTACTTTGTACCTGATTTATGCACCTTTCAAAAATGAAACAAAACAAAAGTGATGAAAAATGAGTGGGGGTGAAGCAGAATGAATACCTCAGTAATTCTTTCTTCCTGAAGCACAATGAGCCATTTCCTTTCCTGGGAATAAAAATGTCAGCTAAAACCCCCTCGGACTGTGACTTCGATAAATCTTTGGCGCTTCTGAATGCCACTTTCCCCACACAGGTACAAACCTTCAAATATATACATCATAAAATTTCCTCCCACCTAGGACCCTGCTTATTTACAACTGTCACCCCATTCCAGGCAAGAGTATTCTTCTCACTAAGGAACCCCTAGACCACCTCTCCTTCCTTTTAAAGAATTCCTTTCCCATTGCACTTCCGGCTTGTGCTGTTTATTTGCTCAGGTAACCACTAGCCACATGTGGCTATTGAGCATTTGAAATGTGACCAACTAGTCAGTATTGAGATGTGCTCTAAGTGTAAAATATGCACCAGAAATTTCAAGAATTGAGCATAAAAAAGAATGTGAAATATCTCATTAATAATTTTTACATTGGTTAACACATTGCTATGATAATTTGGGAGTATATAAGGTTAAATAAGATATATTGTTATGTTTAATTTTACCTATATCTTTTTACATTTTAAAATACAGCTCATAGAAAACATAAAATTACACACGTGTCATGCAATTTATTTTGATTAGCCAGTATAGTCCTAGATGAAGTCCAGAATTTTGCTTTCTGTGTCAAAGCTTGTCAAATTTGCTCCTTTGGCAACTACAATCCCTTGCATACTGGTTCAGTTCACCCATCTCTCATCTTGGCATACCTAGTAGAAACCCTCTCACATCACTCTTCCCCAATCCAATCTCTGAAACTCCACCACAAGCTTGAGATGATTTTGCCTACTGCCCTATCAATTACTTTATCCCTTTCTATTTCAACAGATTCTTACTATCCACCTCTTTCCTGAAATCTTACGTTTTTTAATGAAGACAACACAACTGCATATGGGTCACTTTCTAGACATTTTTTTCTGTCCATATAACTCATAGGGCTATTATTTTTTATTTTTACCAAATCTTCATGTATTATTCAATGGCATTCACTGGGCACCTCCAGGAGTCCAGGCACTGTACTAGCTGTGGGGATTACCTGATAATGTCAGCACACAGGCCTAAAATAAAGCATGAAATGATGTCAACAGGAACACATAGACTAAACCGATACTCACCTGCCCTCAGACCCAGAAGAACTCTCTACTTGAAGAAGGGTTTAAATGCAGTGCTCACATAACACAAGCCTTCTGGCTTGGGAACTTGAAACCGTCTGACTCCAAATTAAACATTTTTTTTCTTCCCCACTTTGTATTCCCCTTGTGTTCCCCTGACTACCTTATAAACTCTATTTGTCTTTGTAGTCCCCTTAACTTTCTTTTGTTGACACAGTATTAAACACCACATGTGTGTATGTGTGTGTGTATGTATATATCTACTCATTCACATACACAATATAAATATATATACAAATATATATTTATATATACTCATTTATTTCTCACAATAATGTAGATACTATTATTATTCTCATTAAAGGATGAGGAAACTAAGGGACAGAGAAGTAAAGCAACATACCTGAGGTTACACAGATAATAAGTAAAGAAACAGAATTTACACCCAGGCAGCCTAGTTTTGGAGTTGCTGGTTGGATGATTTCTTTTAGAGTTCTTAACTACACAGTTATCCTGTCTCAGAGAGAGTGCAAACACCAGGGATGATGTAAGCTTGAAGCTGCTGGGGCCACGTGGTGCCTAGTGAGAGAAGCCACCCCAAAATGAAACTAAAAAGGAAAAAATAGCTGAAAGAAGAGAGGAAGAGAGGAAGAGAGGGAGAGAAAGGTTGAGAAAGAATGAGAGACAATATGAGAGAGATGTTATTATTGTATTTGAACCCCTGGAGAATATAAAGCCAGGAAATACTTTTGGTCTTCCTACTTATATAAGTAAATAGAGTCTTTTGTCACTCATAGCTATGGGTTCTTAACCAGAGGCACACAATTGTACACAAAGTTCCTAGTATATAAACAGAACTGTAAAACCATGTATATGCACATCTCTGGGAAGAATCTCAAAGGAGTCCTTGATACTACTTAACTGCCATGTGTAGAGCATTGTAGCCAAATCTCAGCTAAAATTATGTGGGGACACATAGAACAAGGCAATCTTCATGTGGCTAACCTATGCTTACATTAGGTCTGTACTTATATGGAGAAGAATAAGCTATTTCCTATATAAAGCCGAGTGTCACAGTGTCTAAAGTCTCTCCATAAAAGATTTATCAATTATAACTTCCAATAATCTTTTAAAATGCACAGTGAGTACCTGTTGAATTAGAAATGCATGCTTGCAACCTAACTGTCCACCAATGGATGAAGGATAAAGAAAAGTGTGGTATATTATACACAATGAAATATCATTCAGTCATAATAAAAAAGGAAATCTGTGTGACAACATGGGTGGACCTAGAAGGCATTATGCTACGTGATATAAGTCAAAGACAAACACAAACACCATCTGGTCTTACTTATAAGTGGACTCTAAAAAAGAACAAAAGACAAAAACCAAACTCATAAAGAGAATAGACCGGTGGTTACCAGAGCCTGGGGGTGAGGGATAGGCATAATGAGTGAAGATGGTCAAAAGGAACAAAATTTCAGTTATAAAATAAATGGGTCATAGGCATATAATGTATAACACGAATGACTATAGTTAATAACACTGTGTTGTATATTTGAAAGAAGCTAAAAGAGTAGATCGTAAAAGCTCTCATCACAAGAAACAAGTATTTGTAACTATGTGTGATGATGGATGTTAACTAGACTTACTGTGTTGATAATTTTGCAGTATACACAAATATAAAATCATTATGTACATCTGTACATCTGAAACTAATATAACATCATATGTCAACTATATCTCAATTAAAAAAAGAAAATTCATGCTTAGGTCAGCTCTTTAACAAAATGCTACAAAAATGACAGTGTGTCAATTTTAATTCTATTTGTCTTTGGACCCATTTCTCACTCTTCCCTTGTCCCGCTCTGGTCTACCAGGGAGACGAACTGCCCTCTGCTAGGCTGGGCTTGCCAGGATTTCCTGGGTTCAGCAAACAGGAGCTCTGGTTCATCAAGTACTTTATTTGTGGGAGATACACTCCGAGACCCTCGGGGGATGCCCGAAACCACAGATAGTAATGGACCCTATGTATGTTATGTTCTTCCCCATCATAAAGTTTATTTTATAAATTAGGCATAGTAAGAGATTAACAACAGTAACTAATAATAAAATAGAACAATTACAATATAATATAATAAAAGTTATGTGAATGTGGTTTCTCCTTCTCCCCGAAATATCTTATTGCACTATACATACAGTGTAGATATGATAGACAAAGGGGTCATTCAGGTCCCAGGCAGAACACAGTGGTACAACTAGAGATTTGATCAGGTTACTCAGAATAGCGCACAACTTAAAACTTATGAATTATTTATATCTGGAATTTTCTATTTCATATTTTCAAATCCTGGTTAACCATGGGTAATTGAAACCTAAAAAAGAGAAGCTGTGGATGAGAGAGACTACCGTATTTCCTAACTGTGGAAGTAAGGGTTTGTTCAACCACCATTGTTGCATGGCTGTTTTTGCATGCTTAACGCACTGTTTGCTATTAAGCTACAACTCAGGTTTGGTGTTCTTGGATTTTATACAATGCAAATAAATAAAGATTTTCACTATGCTCTAAGCACTTCTAATTAGAAAAAAAAAAAAAGAATTCAGTACTTCAGCCACAGGTTCACCTTTTAAAAGTGCTCTAGTTCAAATTAAAACCTATAAGATATTTTTTCTCTTGGCAGCTAGATTTAATGCATTGCCCTGATTTGCATCTACTTTTAAGAGCAAATGCGTTTTCCTGGAAATACGGCATTTTGTATTAGCGAACAGTTACACAAATAAATTCTTTAAGCACCATTTAAGAAGTTTACTTGAAATTTTGATGTCTCACACCAAAATCTGACTATTGAATAGTAATCTGTTATATGCACTACCAAATGAAAGTCTGCTGTAATAATTCACTAGATAAAGTTAAGTTTTTACATCATTTTGATAAATATATCTCGCTTACCAATTTAGCCACAAATCATCCCTTATGGCTGTCATGTGAAGGCAGTAAAATATTATGTACCTTTAGGTGACCTCTATCCAGAAATGCTTTTCACTGTTCACATTTTATCTGTCAAACAGTATTTTTTTTAAGAAGTAAATATAAATGCCATTATTGAGAGAAGCTACCGGCCTAGGACAAGTTCTAGCATTTAGTGTTCTGACAGATCTTAATTTGGATATCAGCCAAAGTCAATAAAACTTGTTCATGCAGAACCTTACCTGGTTTTCACCACATCGAGGGGGTGCATCAGGCAAATTTCTACAAGACCTGAAAGATGATAAAGAAAAGTCCAATAAACACTTATGTAAACATTGGTTCTTATTTCCTTGACCCTATTGATTTCTCAAGTATGATGATTCAAATAAAAACTTGGAACTTTAGACATGACAGCTAATAGTTGTAGGTTAGTGGCAAAAGACAAAAGCATAATGATTTTATTGCTGCAGTTGAAGCAAGATATGTGGGTAAATACTTATTCGTCTCTTGGTAGAAGCAGGAGATGGGGCTTTAGAGGAAGAAAATAAAAAGAAATCACATGTCCCAAATCCCAAATGACTAGGTAAAAATTACTGAATGCTAATCCAGTCTAATAAATAAATATATGAAGAAGGGAGGGAGGACAAAAGAGAAAGAAGAAGAGAAACTCTTTCAGCACCCCACCCCAACTCACTTGCTAACATAGCAAATCATAAGCCTCAGTTCCAACATCCATGAAATAAAAATAATGATTGATAGCTTAATAGAGAACATGTATTAAGTGTTTATTGTATACTAGGCATTGTTCGAAGCAGTACTTAGTTTATATCATTTAATCCTCACAAGAGCTCTTTGTGATAGAAGGTATCATCCCCAATTTACAGCTGAGATAATTGGGAACACACAGGGTCTAAGATCTCACAGCTAGGAAGTAAATAGTCTTAATCCAACATAGCCCATGATCTGAACCATTGGACAGTGTGGAAGAATTTATACAACTTCTTACAAATCAATTGTAAAGCCCCCCTTCCTGTTGTCTCACTGAGCAAAATAGTAATAATAATCATAAGTAACCTCAGCTGCAGTCTCTACAAAGTGATGGCCATTTAACAGACATTATCTCTGGTAGGTACAACTACTGGGCAAGACCAGTATTATCACATTACTTGAAGAGAATAAGCAAACTGAGGTTGACAGCATTAACTGATTTGCCCCAAAAGCCACCCGACAGTGTGTGGGGGCAGTTTCTTAAGGGCAGAGCACTTACCTCTCTTTCATTTGCAAATTTACTCAATTTGAGCTTATTTGTGATTTAAATCATGTTCCCCATTATATCTATAGACATAAATGTCTTTTATTTCCCATATTGGTCAGGTTTAGAAAGTTCAAATGGCCTGTACCTTCTAGCAGGCCTGCTTTACTTCCATAGAAGCTTTTGGAAGTTCTTCCTGTATAGGCCCACTGTAGTTTATAAAGTCATATGTATTGACCCAAAACAAGTAAGTGTCTTACTTTGACTAAAACTAATGTGATCCATTATTGATGTCTGTGCCAACGCTTCCCAGCAGGAATGCTTCTTAATCATTGGTAACTAAGCCACTGACCTGATTGGAGTCTCACTGCCTAGACTGGAGAAAGGCACAGAAAAGCAGAGGCAACAGAACCAATGGGCACAACAGCAAAACCTGGGAGGCACTGTTTCAGCTTTATGAACAAGCCCTGTTTCTCAAGATCACCGGGGTGGGTTTCTTCCTTGCAACCAGTCAAGTCTCAATATACTTCCTCTTGCTTGAAATTCACCTTTGCCTTTGAACCTTGAAATCAGAATTAGGTGACCAGAGTTTCTGTCCTGGTGCCTTCCTGGAATGATCGTATACCCCTGGGGGCATCAGTTCCTCATTTGTAAATGAAAGGTTAAATGGTCTATAACATTTGAGATCTAGCACTCTATATTTGTGTCCTGGTTCTTGAATTTTATAATTCTAATTTATGCTTTCTGATATTAGCTAGAAGAGTTTAAAGCCCTAATGTGATACATAAGTTTGAGTACGGAAAGTCAGACTTATAAAATAACATTCTCACCAAGCACTGTAGCAGGCAACCACTAAGGACACTTTTGGGTATTTCATGAGCATAAAGGAATAAGACTCAGAATCAGTTTACCAAAGAAAGAACACAAAGTTTCTCCCATTGACTTGGCATCAGAAAAGAAGCAACATAATACACAATGAACAGCATTAGTTGGCATATCTCTTTAAACATTTACCAAAAGAACCAATAATCCAGCAATTTATTAAAACTAACAGCAGAACTTGGAACATGTGTTCACGTTCATATATATCAATTTGCCTATTTGCAAAATTGTTCTAGTTTCTCGTGTGCTAATGTGTATTTCTGGTAGTAAAGTTTTAATTTCTCTTTTCTCAGAAAATAGCCATTTTCGTATGAGGCAATTGCATGTTTCTCACAATAACAAGCAAGCAAAAATTGCTATTAGATTTGTTTAAATTAGAAGATTAATTTTATAAGGCTGGAACTAGTGCAAATTAAGAAAGTCTAAAGCAGATTGATATTGTGAATTTACCACCTTGTAAATGTTTTTTGTTCCTACAGATTCATGCCACTTCTGCAGGGATGACCATTCTGTAAGATTCAAATGAAACAGGCAACCCTATCATGCGCACAGAAAGGCATAAGCTAGCCCCTGAACCCATACCTTGGAATATTCTCTGAATGCTCCCTTCTTTGAATTGGCTCAAGTACATGCCTTCACCTCAGCCAGCATGTCCTAGAAAGGAATACCACGTCCTTGTCACAAATTTTCCTTCCCCTAGCCTCCGTCTTCTCTGAGAAGGTCTCCTGGCCTGTTTAACTACAAAACTGCACACAACATAAACCCCATCTCCTTCTCTTATATAACCTGAACCACAGCACTTTTTTTTTTTTTTTTACTTAAGAAAAGTCTAAACTTTACCATACAATGATTAGCCATAATTGGTGGAAGGACAGTTTCTTCTCAGCATTCAACTCTCTGTGCTTTTCCTTTTCTTTGGAGTGCTATCCTCCTATGAGGACACAGACACATACTCTGAGAATCCTACTTACCTTGAGATCTCAATTTGGGCAACTGTTTTCCTAGGTCAGAGACTGTTAACTGTCCCCTTCTATTTGTCCTCACTTCTTCCTGGCTGCCCAGAATAAATACTGCATTTCCCAGCCTCCCCTGTTGTTTGGCATGACAACAAGTGGTTTCAGCCACTTCTGGGAAGTCGTCTAAAGGTAAGTAGCTTGCTCCTCTCCTCCCTTTTCCTCCTTCCTGCTGGTGGAAAATGGACATAGAGCTAGAGGAGCCATCTTAAACATGAGGTGACTTCTGGCATGGAGGCCACACACACAGCACAGCAACAAGATAAAAGCTGTCCCAGACATTGTGGAGTTCTGGTCTGTCTACCTCCAGATGTGCATGTTGGAGAAAAACGTCTATTTCCTTTATACTATTGCTATTTGGATTTTCTGTCACTTGTACCTCAACCTAATTCTAACTGATATACGGGCCCTTTGATGTGTACCCACAGAACTCTGAACTTGGGTCATTACATGGCACTGAGACTGCTTTCTTGTCTGAAAGCTCCATGAGGACAGAGATACCTGCCTTTTCACCTTTGCATCCCCACCACTTTGCACAACAGCTGGCAAGCTCAGTAAAAATTTGTTGAATAAAAATATTAATGCTGATCAGGGTTAGTGCACATGCTATTATGTCAGCAGATTCTCAAGATAAATTAAACTGGCAGGTATTTACTCTGCATTTACTTCATTAGTTCGAACATTATACAACTAAGCAAATAAGGACAGAGAAACTTTGGTAAAAATTAAGTAAATTAAAGCACAGGAAGTATTTGAAAGGACAGAAAATACAGAATTGCAATATTGTTAATATATGAGAAGGCAACTAATCAATCAGCACCTAATACATTGTCAACTGATTCTTGACAGTTGTGAGCATACAAAGGTATTATGCTAGGAGATGGCCTGATGCAGTATCAAGAGTGCCTGAAAGGCTGAATGATTTCAAATGTGGGCACAGGTATGTCACATTGAGAATGGCCTGAACATGTAAAGGAAGATGTTGAATAGAGAATAGAAATATGCATGAACTATGTTTCGGGCCCAGTTATTAAGTGCTGTTATTTACAGTGTGTTTGCTATTTATGTTCTACATCAATTATAGTGTGGTATAACTGTGTACTTTTATCCTCAATTGTCAACTGTCTTTAAGGAACTATGTCATTGTTCCTTGTCCCAATAAAACTAGTGACAGAAAATATGAAAAAAATATATTAAAAATTTTAAGTAAAATTTTAATTAATCTGTGGCCTGGGTGTACACCTGAAACTAATATAATAATATTGAATGTCAAATATATTTGAAAACAAAAATTAAAAAAAAATTTAAAAATGCTTACAACATAAAGCAGAAGACTCATTTATTTATTTATTTTTATTTTTTATTTCTTCCCATTCCTTTACAACCTGGGCCATAGAAAAGAGACAATGGAGAGTGCACTGCTACATTGGTGGACTGAGTATGGGAATATATCCCATATCTGCTCATTTTTAACAGGGTCCCAAAGAATTTCTAGAAAACGAGAAAATGCTGTTGTTATTCCAATTCCTTCTTCTGTGCTCCACCTCTGCCTTTATCAAGAAATAGTGTTATAATGGGCTCCAGAAGCCTTTTTATAGCAATAGGATGGGACAATAGGTAAGACAAACTGGGTGCCCAATAGTTGACGTGACCATAGTTTATTAAAGAATAATGTTGAGTGATCCTTCAGCTTAAGGCTTTTATCTTGATTTTAACTGTACACAGTGTTATTATATCTGTTCTAAAATACATTATTTGAGAACAGAGTAGTCTAAATTTACTCTGTCCTTTTATCACTATGTCAATTCGCTGTTCCTCTCTCTACAATTCCATATATATATAACAACTACTATATTATATTTTACATTACCAATTATATTACCTTATATTACAAATATCAAGAATAGTATTTATCATACCATGTTATGGCTAGTAATACACAGAAACACACACACACACACACACACACACACACACACATTGTAGTCTATGCGAATGGCATCTTTTAGATTTGTGAAAAAAAAGTGGTCCAATACAAACCATGAGCTCTGAGAAAAGGGAGTATTTAATTTTATAAGGCCACTTAATAAGTAATGTCCAATACATAAAATTCACTCAAGAAGTTCTCTATCTACACTCACTCCCTTGGTCATCTCACCCCCAACTCATGGCTTTAATTATCATCTATATGCTAACCATTCACCAATTTATACATCCAGTCCAGACTTATTTCAAAGTCTAGACTAAAATATCCCACTTCCCATTGGACATCTATGCTTGAATATTTAATAGCCATTTCAAAATTCACGTCTAAAACAGGATCCTGAGCCTTCCTGCTTCCACCCCTATACAAACAAAACAAAACAAAAAATATAACAAAACAGAAACCAATGAGTTCAACCTTAGTATCACCCTCCTTCTCTCAAAACCCTCCTCTAATTTGTCCAAAAGTCCCATTGCCTTTACTTTAAAATTGTCCAGACTTCTACCATCTCTCACTTCTACTGCCCCACTTTGGTCCAAGTCATGGTCAAAATTTATCAGCTGATTAATTGATGCACCTCCCTAACAGGTCTCCCTCCATCAACCTCCGACCCCTTCCATCTGTTCTCACCCAGCAGCCAGAGTGATTCTGTAAAGATGTAAGTTGTTACATGTCATTCCTCTGGTCAGCAATGGCTCCCCACTTCACTCACTCAGAGAAAAACACATACGTAATCTAGGTCTGCATTACTTCTCCAAACGAGTCTCTTACTACTCTCCCACTCACTCATTCTACTCCAGCCATACTGGCCTCTTTGCTGTTTCCTAAACTTACTGGGGCTACTTCAGCTTCTGGCCTTTGCCCTAGCCATCCCATCTGCCTGGAATGCTCTTCTCCAGATTCTACTTGGCCAATTTTCTTCACATGGTCAATAAGTAACCCTGACTACTCTAGCCCTGAGTCCTGCCTCTCTTTACCCCAGAACTAGTAAAACTCTTCATGCTGCTATGCTTTTTAATTTTCCCATAGTACCTATTAACTTCTGACACACTCTGTTATTTACATATTTATTATGTTTGTTTCTTGTCTCTTCCAGTAGAATATAACCTTCACTAGGGCAGAGATCTTTGTCTGTAATGTCCACTAAGTACTCGGAATATGCCTGATACATAGCAGTTGTTCATGAGTATTTGTTGAAAAAAGAAACTGAATTATATAAAAGAATAAACCTGTGACAATGAGATTCCTTTTCAGTGGTATGCAGAAGATGAAGATTTCAGAATTCAGTTTACAGAATAGGAACTCAGTCATTCAAGGAATCCATGATAATCTTTAAAATAGGAAGAAGTCTACTGATAGGTTCTGAGTCCACACCTACGCTCTAAGCAGAATTGGTTACTGCAAGGATAATATTGGTAAGTTACATTTTATAGAGCCAAAAATATCTTAACATCTCTGTGAACTGCAAAAGGGTAGTGGTACAGATGGAAAATTGAGAGATTCAAGCATCCCCAAGATGTTAGCTGCAAGTAAAATCTATGCCGCCCTTTTCAAACCAAAAATCTCTACCATTGTACTACAGCCCCATCCTGAACATTTTCAAATTAAATCTCAGACTTCTCTTACATTCTTTAAATTATGCTCTTCTAACCATTACCTTAACTTATTTTATGAGACATGTTTAACTCTTTAAAATGTAAAAGAACCTTTTATTGTTTAAAGAGAACCACAGAGGAATAAGTGGTTTCGAATTGTGCAAATGTAAAATTCAAAAATAGAACAGCTATAGACAGAAGTGATATTTTTTCATCTACTCTACTAGTCATGCAAATCATTACAACATCCTATTTGATAGCCTGCCCAGAAAATGTGGTAGCCCTACTGAATTATAAGCAATGTGAGACTCATAAAGGGAAATCAAATACATTATGCTTTCCCTTAATAACAGTTAAGGAGCACTACCTTTGTGGCACAGTAAATTAATATTATGTACACTTAATTGGCTAAATAGGCAATGTGATTTGGCAGGTTTGAAAGATGTTGTTAAAAGTTATGTTTTTGGGCGAGCCACAATCTTCCTTGAGAAATTTGAAGCAAATATTTTCATAGACGTTAACTATTAGCATGTATTTTTCTAACAAAACTAACACTGAGTAATGGCTGTTAGCCCATATCTAAAAGGAGTGCAGTAAAATAATTTCCTCAGTGTATATTCCTTGCTCTCATTGAGTTTATGATCTAATTGACTTAAGAATTCAGGAAAATATATTTCAGAGGTATAAACATATGCATACATTATGGTCTAGAAGTCCCTTCTACCATGGAGCTGAGGCAGAGTTTTAAAATAGGTGAATTTTTTAAAAAATAAAGCTTTGAACGCAGACAGGTTGAAAATTATTAAACCATTGGACAATAGACTCGTGGTTACCAGATGGGAGGGGGCAGGGAGGAGGTAAACAGGGTAAAGTGGGTCAAATATGTGGTGACAGAAAGTAATCTAACTATAAGAGATGAACACACAGTGTAAACATACATATGCCTTGTTGTTAAAGTGTACAGCTGAAACTTATTGGATTTTATTAACCAATGTCACTATAAAAATAAGTTAATTAATTAAAGAAAATTATTAAACTAAGGAACTAATGAAAATATTACTTGTAAACAAAATTTTTATAATAATTTTTAACTCAATTTTGGCTTAATGTAATAAATTTAAAAATTATTCTTTGGTATTTTACTTCAATGGGAGTCATCCTTCTATTCTTCTTTTTTGTTACTAAATGCTATATTAGACCCTAAGCAAGCTCCAGGTGCACTTGGGTAAGTGGCACAATTTTCAGATGTGTTGACCTTTTTTGGAAAGTTAACTGCCTTAATACAACCAGTAATGCTAGGAGAAACATCAGGGGAAAAATAAGCTGTGGATTAGGTTGGCAAATGGTAAAATATTTTTAGAAGTGTATAAAATGTCTTTAAAGAGGAAAATAATGTGAATATGAAAAATAGGTATCATGTTTTTTATAGATCTTATGTGTTTATAATAAATATACATTCAGAAAACGTTTGCATTGTATTTTGTTTTCCTAAAGTGAAAGCAGACCAGCACTTCCACGCTGGAAGCTTATGAAGATGAGGAAGGGCAGTTGGAGTTAGAACTCTGGGGGGTGAAGGGAGGGGGCTGGGGGGTGGTGGACTCTAGAGTTCCAGGACCTTTTTTTTTGCACCGTATAGACTTGCCCAATACTGGGGACTCTGTTTTCTTTCTGCTTTTCTATCGGCCAGAAAGATAAAAACATTTGCTCTGCCTCAGGATTTATTTTCCTTCGTAGTTGAAATATATTTGACATACAACATTGGTAAATTTAAGGTGTACATGTTGATTTGATACATTTAGGTATTGTAATATGATTGCTGCTATAGCAATAAGTAGCACCTGTATCATCTTACATAATCAGCCTTTGTTTTTAGTGCTTAGAATGACTAAGTTCTAGTCTCTTCACAAGTCTTATAACTTCGACAATGTTGGCCTTCTTTTTTTCTTTTATTGCTTAGAAAGAAGGAGCCCTCTATTCGTCAGCGTCAGAAACAGAACTCAGCCTGTCCACCCCACGCTCCAGTCACATACTGAAGCGCGTTCTCACAGGCCGGATGGTATACCTCTCTTCCCAGCTCTGCATCTGTGGCAATGTGTTTGCTTGAAATTGGCCACAGTGGGAGCATTTACACTAAGGAAATGGCAAAGGTTACAAATCAGAGTTTTTGTTTGTTTGTTTTCCAGAGAGTCAATTGGTAACATTTACTAGCACAGCGCTGCTCAAATCTAACCGCAAATTCTGTTGCCTAGCCTATCAGGTTCAAATAGTTTTAAAAGTAGAGTCGTATACGGAGAGTTTTTAATTTCCAATAGTTCTTTACCTCTGCTTGTCACTAATTCACAAAGGCGCATAAGTTCATCTTTAGCTTATACTCTCTACTAGCCATACTGTAATAAGAATCATGAACCTCCATCAGAATTTTTAAGGAGTTCTTAGAAATTTCTTTCCAAGAAAACCGAACAACTCAGCGTACTACCAACGACTCCTATGATTTGCCACACTGTTGTGCAGATGTTTCTACCATCTTGACCACATAGAGATCTGGTAGTGAGAGCAACAGTCTTCCATTTCTCAGGAAAACAGCTTCATTCCCCTGTCCTCTTCCAAGGGGATGAGCACCTTAAAAGAGAAGTGAGGAAATGTAGCTACAAAGCCAGTTTCACCCTTTGTCACTGGACCGAATTCCAGAGGCAGGGAGAAGGCCTTAGGCAAATACACAGCATCTTGCTTAGCGAAGAATTTAGGTCACAAGAATTTAGGTCTTTCTTTTCTATAAGTCACTAACACCAATTACCATCAAAGAAAAAGTAGGATAAAATTATAATACTTTAATCTCTGTTCTAATTAGTATTATTTCTTCTGAGTATATTATTCATCTTAATAGAGTAAAAGGCTTATGAGTTAAAATATTTGCCACCATTGCCTTAATTAATATATAGCCAAGTTTCCTGCATTTAAATAATCACACTGCTTTTAGTAATTGCTTTTAGGCATTAGCTCTTAAATTTATAGTTGCTAAATGACCTAGAACCATAGCTACATAAATTGTTATTTTTGAACTGTTATTCCACACCAGCCTCTGTACCCTGCTCCTATGAACTGCAGCTTATTGTGCCAAGTATTTTAGGTAAATCCCATGTTCCATATTCTTTAATCAAGGCCTGGCTTAGGGGAAAACAAAAAAGAAAGCTGACTCAGTTTCAGGGGCTTCTCTGTTAGTTATGCAGGTATTCACACAATTTAATCACACAGGATTTCTACTACTTATGGATTAAGTCAATTTTTATTTCTTCACTAAAACTTGCAAAAATGACACTGACTTCACATAAGTACCAGCTAAAAATAAATTTTGCAAACTGCAGCATAAAAACATCATATAAACATAAAGAAAGATAAATTTCATAACAGAAACATTAATTATAATAGCATTAACTATATTACTACTAATAGAAACACTATCTAAATAATAATCAATGTTTGATTTCAGTTAATATTCTTAAATTACTAACTCGAGAAACAATATTCGCCTCAATGAGTACCATGGGATGTTTCTTTGCTACTGCACAACATTACATGTGCTTTATCTCAGTTTTCTAGGAGCTGGACACCTAGAAAATACACCCAGGCAGGTTTTCATTTACCAAATATTTTTGGGGGTGCCTACTGTGTGCTTAGTTTTTCTAGCACAGTTCTAGATGCTAGTTCTCTTCTGCTGGCTCCCATTTTCTCAGAATAGGAAACCAGGTCATCAACTAAAAGCGAATATGAAGGAGGGGATGTTGGTGAGACAAGAGAGAAGGTATGAAATAGTTATCTATGGCAATGAGGGAAGGGAGGGACTGGGAAATGTAATATGGTTATTGAGTTGCATTAAGGGTCCACTTGAGGCCAATAGTCATGAGTTTAAAGTGTCCTTTTTCTGCCATGATTCAGACAGAGCAAGATGTAAACAGGATCAGGTTTGCCGGATGGATATGAGCCCATGAGAGAGGATGAAGGAAATAATGTGCACTGAAAAGTGATTATAATGGTTAAGCATAAAGCTTAAATTAGAAAGGAGGAAAGTGAGAACACGACAGGGATGAGGAGATGATGGTGAGAGCTTATTGATCCTGTTTGAATCAGGATACTAGAGGCGAGAGATAAAAAGACAAGAGACGGAGTTAACACTAAGATAACTACTTAGTCCCATTTTTATTAATACATAGTAATTTAAGTTTGGATTTTTCTTTCTTTATTTCTGTATCCCCAGTGTCTAGCACATCTATACATTAAAAATGTTGAATAACAAAATTTTGATCTTAAAATTGAGTAATACCAAGTATGTGAACAACAGTTACATTGATGGATATAGCACATTCTCCACTCCCTGAATTAGATTCAGCAGATATCCTCTTTGTTTTGATTTGATCTTCAAGTTTCCTTTGAGTTTATGGTTTGACAAATTTCTAACTGGATTCTATAATGTCCAGAATGTGGATACCTTATGAAGCTAATCTATTTAATACCCAGTGTACATCATATAGAAATGTAGAGAGTGTGAAACATAGAATAACACAATTATACAAATATAAGACTCCAAAGATGGATTATTTAAGAACCAAAACAAAACTACTTTGAAAGATTTTGCATCTACCACTAAGTCCTCTAAAGTAAATCAACACATTCATATTCATAATCTGAGACAAAGTTAGATGGCAATCAAGAAAATATATTTTAAAAGACTAAATCATCTTTTTTAGGGAAGGCAGCCCTAACTTTTTGTCACACAACTTAAAATATTTCCTCACTAGAAGAATCTCTTCATGCATAAAGATTAAAACTAAGACAATGTACCCTGTAATTCTTCAGGGTGCCTACAAAGTCTGAAAACATAGGTAATAACATGATGCTATCTGTAAAAAGGTAAATTAACATTTACCTACTTTTCAGACTTTATAAGTACTCTGTAGATGACTTCTTGAGAGAAGTGTGATTTCTATATTCATTCAAGAACTAGATTTAGCTACCAGATATTTTTGAATAAATCAAAAGTGAAGAGCAATATTTCTATAACTTCAGTTTCTTCATGTTTTACTTTGATGCTACAAGGATCGGTTCCTTTATTTATCTCTTACACATTAAAGTAATATAAGAGGCATGTGAAGCAATGGCAGGTATCTGTAATCCTTGGAACAATACTGGCACTCCACCAAGATCCATTTTCTCTTTTTTTCATGGTCCTTGATATCTCAGAAAGATGGCCTTTCTTAGCATCTCTTGTGTGTGGCCACTAAGTTCTCACTCATGGAATCCGAGAACCAGAGAGCCTAAGACTATGAGTGTGCCTATTTTAGACCTAACTTCCTCTTCTCACTAACTGGAACTTGGAGTGTGGTAGTGACTTGTGTTATATCTCACAGGTGACAAGATAGCATCCTGGCAGATGGTGGAGTAACCATTGGAAGGGACCTGTATCCCAGAATGACTATGAGGGGCAGAGATACTACTACCAGGACTGTTACATCACAGAGAAATAAACTTTTTATTCTTTAAGCCACTATATGTTGGGTCTCTTTGAAGCAGTTAAGCATTACCCTAATACATACAAATGCCATATCAAAGAGTATCATCACACAGTTGCTAGCTATATTATGAATTCACAAATGGCAGTTCTTCAGAACTAAATTCAACTTACCACCAAGGAGGAAAAAGGGCTCTCCCTCTCTCCCAAAAAGAAGAAAGGTGATGTCATGAAGAGTGCAGAGACTTAGGCCAGTCTACTCAGGCTGCACCTCAGGCTTCTCTTGCCTTGGAATGGGTTTCAGAGTGCACTCGTAATTGAAAACTAAATTTAAAAACAAGAGGTGTAAAGTTGAGGTAGAAGATATGGCCCAAGCTGGACCGTGACACAATTACTAAAACAAACAAAGAGTCTAAAATGCCTATTAACTGAAACAGTACTGTTCCTTCCACTGCAGAGTTTAATTTGTGTTGTAAAATGGTGTTTTCCAAGGTGAACACATATTCCATGTTTTCTGTTTACTTTACCAGCGACAAGCTGGAGGAATTTATGTGAGACAAATAATACTTTGTTATTCACGCAAGTAGTCAATTCCAACAAAAATAATTTGTCGGGGCTTTTTTGGTTGTTTGAGACAAAATTCAACACAAATCAGCTTAAACACAAAAGGGAAATATTTTGGCTCATAATTGAAATGACAGAAATGGCAGAGATGCTTGGCTCTAAGACTTTCTCTCCCCTTCCCTCATCTGCTTGCCTCTGCTTGTCTTTATTCACTCCTGCTGTAGAGCTTTCCTAACACAGAGAGGTATCTTGCCTCGGAGAGCCCCCCGATTTTCAGTCTGTCATCTTTAAGATGCAAGAGGCAAGCAAGACTCGTCTCTGCTGGCGCAACAAAAGAATTGCTGGAGTGTCTTTGATTGGCCTCGCTTTGATCACATGCATATCCTCAGGCTAATCACTGTGCGCAGAAGGCTGTAGACCTCTGATTGGTGGGGCTTTGTTCACACGCGTACCCCTGGATGGAGGGCTACAGGAAAGAGAATTTCAGAGTTTTAAATCTCTCTGTAATATCTTTTTCTTTGTGATTTGGAAAATAAAACTAGGTTTAGAAATACTCTTGCTGCTTCTTTATCATATAATTAAGTCTTAATCTTAATTACCTGACGCATTTTCTAACTGTTAACTATCCAGTGATAATGGTACGAGGAGTGATTAATTGCACTTCATCTCAAAAAAACATTTTCCCATAAGGAGCTCTAGTTTATAGTTGGGTTATTCTATATTCCTGTGAGATTACAAACTTGGAAAGGAAATGAAATGGCTCAAGTTTTAAATATGCACATACAGCATAAGATGTTATGTTAACTTGTGGATAACTCCCTGGCGCACCTACATTTGTCACTTATAAAGCATTTATTGTATCAGGAAAGGTGTGCAGAAATAGGGAAGACATAATCCCTGCTTGCAAGGTTTACATAATAACTCTGGAAGCCATTGCAATAGGGCATCATAATTACCAAAACTGTAAACTGCTTCCTGGAGGGGAAACAGAGGCACCATTGCCTGCATGTTACACTCCACAATTCAGTTTGGCATAGCATCTTGCACAAAAGTGTATCCCAAACCACTTTACAGAAGTGAAGTTTCCATTCTCAAGCCAATATATGCTATACATTACAGAACAGCTGTGTGCAAACATTGCCTCATGGAAAAAAAATAATAAGAGAAAAAACCTAAGGCATTAGGTCATGAGATGAAAATCCAAAGGAGAACTTGGGAGGCACAGACCACAATGGTGAGAAGGAGGGAGAGAGGAAAAGACTGATAAAAAAAGGAAACACATTAATTTGCAAGATTTAAAAATGGATCTGTGATAAGTTAAAATACTAAAAAAAGTTGAAAATAAGACAATCTTTTATATGAGCTAAAGAAGCAGTAGCAGAAGTTAAACAGAAAAGTATTAAGTGGAAGCTGACAAACTTCTAAAGTAGTGGCATAATTACCCAGCATTAGTAATCTCAACTACTACGGGATAAAGGTAATAGAATAATATATTTTGAGTTAATCTAAATTGTAGTGAACTATTATCTAGAAAGGTTAGGATATGACATGGACTGTGACAGCTAATTTCATAAGCATAAACACTGTACATAATTGTGCATTTAAAAAGAAATGGAATTTTATAAAATAGATCTAATATTAAAAAAACAAATGAGACCACATACTTTTAGAATCTCACCTGGGTTTTTTCATCATTTTTTTATTTTAAAGTCCTAGAAGTGCCAGTCAATGGGGAATTAAATTAGCAAGAAGTTAAACTGGATTCATAATATAAAAAACTGCTTTTAAACCTAAGTAAAATTTTTAAGTGGAAATTACTCCGAAGACTATAGAGGAAAAAAGTAAGACTATTTATGATTCCTATGATTTAAATAACAGTAAAGTATTTTTTAAAGTTCAAATTCTCCACTTTGGATGTTTACTTGAAACTTAAGTTTCTATTTCAAGTATCATAGCAAATTAATCTTCTATGCACTGTTCGCATAACAAATATTATTCAAGTTCCATGAACTCTAAGATTATCCATTTAACAAGTGGTTTACACACCTCGTTAAGACTTATGCCCGTCTTTTAAGGGAATATACTCCTGAGTACTGAAGTTTTCCACATAAAGACATGATTAAATCTGTATCTTGTATGAGTTTTATGTCTGGCATCTGCTCATTTTACTTTGTCAGGTAACTCGTTTTACTTGACATGTATAACATGATGCAGGGAAAGTAAAGAAATTAAATCCAAAATGTATTATTTCCCCAATTGTTTGGAAATACTGGATACTCATTTGGGTTGTAGATGAATTTGATATGACTGGCCTTTAAGGGACATTGACAATTACACGTGTTATCACTGATTTTGGCAGCTTAACAAGGGTTTAGCAATGACTGATTTTATACATATGAAATTTCCCATTAGAGTACAATTAAGGTTTTGTCTTTACTGTCTTAAATGTACACTATTGTCTTTAACAACTACAAAAAAATCACTGTGTCTTAGAAGGGCAGCCAATTGATTTTTCAGGAATTTTTATACTGTCATGTATCTTAAGAATAACAATAGAATACAGGATCCTCTTCTGCACTTCTTTCTCTTCCATATGTTCACTCTAAATCACTCTAACATAAACAAACAAACAAACAAACAAACAAACAAAAAACAGAACCACAGAGTGATAAATAGTGTTGGATCCAGAGTCAGGAAGATAATCTTGGTTTAGCAGTTTCCTTATCTGTGCAATGGAGGTAAAAACTGTACTGATTTAGGAACTCAGCACACTACCTAGCATATTACACGCCTGGGATAAATAGTGGCTATTACTATTTGTAATTCTCTAGCTTCTCAGACAATCTTGTTCTAAAGTTCATAGTGATGAAGGTTCCAAATGTACTGCTGAGGTCACCCTCCCCAGTCTCAGCCTCATCTCAGTCCGCCATCCCAGGGATAGTAGCACAGGTGGGAGTGCAGATGACTCTTCAGCTTGGGCGGGCTCTACTCTGGTGGCTGCTGTCTCACCCTTCTCTAAGGAGGGAAGCATCATGGAGTAGAAAAAGACACACACACACACACATATGCACGGCTCTGAAAAACCTCAGTTTGAGTTCTGTATCAAGTTTCACAGATCACTTATGCCAGGGGTTCTTAACGTGTGGTTGGACTTTAGAAAGAGATAGGTGTCCATAAGCTCCTAAATATTACATGCTAAAATTGTTTTGTGTGTTCATTTTTATGTAAGTGGAGTCCATGACTTTCAACAATTTCTTCAAAGATTCTGTGTCTTGAAAATGATCAAGAACCACTCATTGAGCTTCAATTTCCTCATCTGTAAAATGAGAGAAAAAAATAGTCCTATTGGCCTTACAAGGTTATTCTGAGAATCTATTTGAACAGTGTGAAAGCATACTGTAAGTCATCACCATGCTATAGTTTGTTATTCCTAATCTTGCTGCCATTAATTTTTTTATCAGTTTGTGTGAACATTTCTGATTACACAGTGTCGACAAAAAACTCAAAATCTTCCATCTGCTTTTTGAAAGCCATGTCATAGCTTGCTCAAGCATTAAACCTTGAAAAGAAGATTGAGGCCCTATCTTCAGAAAATAGTATACAGATGTGTTTTGTTCAGTTCACATCATGTTCTTTTAAAATGAATTGGTTGTCAACATTTAGAAGTTAGAAGTTTTCATGTAAAAAATCAGATTTCCAGGTTAGTTGGATAACTGTAATATCTGGCATCCCTGAGTCACTTTCCTGCAATGCAAAAACTGGCTGAGCTGAGTACCCAGATATAAGCTCTGCCTCCCCTCTTCAGTTGCATCTAGCTCTCCTTCTTGCCTCCTTTCATTGTTGGGCCTCATAAGTGCTCCTAGCCTATAGAAGTTAATTTTAAATCTCAACTGAGTATAGTTGCTCTTCTTTGAAAGTATGTAAAATAAGGTATCACCCTCCCAAACCCTTTTTGTTCTTAGAAAGTTCTTCTCAAACTTCAAATATGAAATGGTTAGAATAAATCTCAAGTAACTGAGGACAAAGGGTCCATGTTTTCCACATACATTGCTTTTTTCCTACTAGTGAATTCTTATCTTTTGAAAGAACATCCTCTAATAGAAATGTTGAAAGGCAAGACCCATGATGTGATTATTAGATCAAAGAAAGAGGGAAGCAGTGTGATTGGGGAAAAGCCACAGGGTTAGCCAATGGGGACTCCTGACCTTGATTCATAATTTGCCCATGCACACAAATCAATAGGAGTGAAGAAATAAATGGATTTCTAACATACCATTTGGGAGAACTTAAAATGAACCAGCATCTCAAAGGGCCTCCTAGGTTTGTCTTGAATAAAAATGTCACTTTTAAAAATAAGAAAATTGTGAAATATAAGATGGTATCAGTTTCCTTAGATTTCATAGGAAATTCACAATGTTACAAGAGATTTCACAAAGCTGACTTTTCTCTGAAACTTTCAAGGAAGAAGAGCCACCATAAAATTAAAAATGCATGGTAAAAAAATTAAGAATTGGGAAGTTCTTGGTCTTCCCCTTTTTAAGCCAATTATTCTCTCATGTTATTAAGGGTTCCCAAATTAAGAGTAGGCTGCTATGAATTACAATAAGAAGAAAAAATGACGGGAAACCAGTTAGATGTGATTAGAATGGACTCCCTTCCCAAAACAGTTCTTAAGCTCTAGTCCAACATGACTTACTCTAAGGAACACTCTATTTGTTTCAAATCGATGATATTGCCATTGAAATTTTGATTCAAAAGAAGACTATATCAATCATCTATACCTGCTTTCAAGATTTATACAGTTATCATCAAACTAAAATTTATACTGTATCATGTAAATACTTCGACAAGAGCAATGTGGTATAACAGAGACCATCCATTCTAGCAGTATAGTCCGTAGAAAGTTTTTCTAAACCTAACTGCAGAGGCCATTTGGGTTAGAGCAAGGTTGCACTGTAAATCTGCCATTCTTAGAGAGCTGAACTTCTCAATGCATATTGAACCAATATTCCCGCTATGAAACTGTGTAAGCCACATTCGGTGCCACTGTAAAATGCTCCTCAATAAACTTGTTTTCACAAGAAGTTTGCCCACTCACGCGTCCCAAAGCTGTTGTAATCTTCATTGTTGAGGCTGATCTAACAGCAGGGACATTACTCTATTTCTTGACATGTTTAAAGTTCTCTAATGAATAAAGCTAACAGCTTATGGCTGCTTCGACTGTCACTTGATTACCCCAGAGGGATTTTCTTTTCTTTTTCTCTCTCATTTTTTTTTTTTTGTCTTTAAAATTGGCCTCCTAGTTTGTTTTTAACTACCTGTGCACAGAGGTCTGAAGGGGAAAGCAGATCAAAGATCAGTTCGAAACATAAAAAGCAGCTGTAGCTAATTAAAGACAAATGAAGGACATCTGACTAGATTCTTTATGAGCCGCCTTATCACACATGCGACAGTCTATAATCTCTGTGACCTTGTCCCTTGGTCCTGAACTGTCGCCAAACCTGAGAAATGGATATGTCTCAAATTATACATTAATGGAAAAAAAATTATGCATCAATGGAAAAAAAAAAGAGGAATGTTCAGGCTGTGGCTTATAAAAGAGAAAGTGATGTGGAAGAACACAATGAACGTTATCTGGGATAAGGAGAAGTCACCTGAAGAGTCTATTGCAAAGCAGTGAGTCTTTTCCCACATTGAAAATAAAGTGTTTTGTTATAAAAAGGCTGAGGCAGATTATAAGATTATAAAAGGTAACATTGGAGATATAAAAAGCAATACTTATCCTGCTCTGATTTGAAAGAAAGTGAAGAATACTCTTAACAGTATTCAGTATTTGCATTTAAAAAATTACAATTGTTCCTGTTTTCAAAAATGTTATTAAAATATAAATCATTCAAATAAAACAATGACTTTTTCTAATTTTAAAAGCAATATATGTTCATTCTAAATTCTTGAAAAATCCCAAAGACATGTAAGAAAGAAAATAAAATTCCCCCAAAACCCAGGCTCTGAGAGAATCCTGTTATGATTTATATTTAAATCAAGAGAAAATTTTTGTGTATTTACTACCAAAAGAACCAGTGAAGCTGCATGGTGCCTATATTTGTAGATGGCCAACATGGCTACAAAGCATGGTATGATGGAGCGAAAGGGCTGGGATCTGGCAAGTCATTAACCTCTATTGGTACCAGGAAAATGACTGTCAAAGTCTGTACTGTTCTCTTAAAAATGCTTCTACAGCATGAACAAGAGAAGCCACTGCATTCTCTATAATCCTCCAAGTGACTGGACAGCTCCTGTGTCTGCCTGTTAGCTTACTTTGTGGGCCTAGAATGTCACATTCTATCCCTTAACTTCTACTTTCTCTTGACTGGAGATTAGGGATCATTGGGAAAATCTCTATTTCAATGGACTGTGTAAGGAAATCAGGGATCGTATTTCCTCAGAATGCTTTGTAAATTAAAATGCAGTAATTATTTATTAACTATCATTAGCAGTAATCGAGGCGCTGTAGAAGACACTAAAAATAAATAAAGACCTACCTTCAAGGAGTTTTTATTATGTAATTGGAAGTACAGTATATAAACAAATAAAATGTTGATTAAAATTTGAAAATGGGTTCAACTTTACAATGTAAGCAGTGTGCCAGGTAATCATTAAATCAACTATAAAAATCTGAAAAAGGACTTTAGAGTATAAATTCTTGGCTTACACATTTGTTTATAAATAAACATATCAAAACTAACCAACACAAGTGAGAGTTACCCTTTTGAAAGTTATCATCTTTACCATCCATAACCATATTAAAAAAGGTATTGTATTGTTTAAAACATTTTTGGACTTCATGGGATTCCCCTGAGCCTTAGTGTGTAATTTTTAAAAAACTGAAATGGTAATTTTAAAGATGAATTCAGTTTTTGGAAAGAATCAAGTTATGAGATGAAACTAAGAGGGTGAATACGAATGCTGGTCCGACAGGATCACACCGTCTCAGATTTGAAAAGAAATGTGGCCACAGAATAATGAAATTGATCATTATTTCTGAAGAGTATTACAAGAGCGGGTGTCCAAAAAATATTTTGATTAAGGAAGTGCTTTGAAATAGCTACTAGTTAAAAGGGCAATATTCAGTCGAGTGAATAAGTTCTGATCGCTTTTTCATATCTCCATATTCCATTCTCTATAACGCACAGAATTTCAGAGAGGGAGATATGAGAAAGCTTTACAGTCTAATTTGGGTTTGATTTGTTAGTGAAGGATAGACATGGTATGGTTGGGAGATCAGACAAAGAATGAATTTTGGGGGGCTGGAATCATGTGTGAAAAATAATGGTGAGGCACAGACGATATTTAGGGTAGCAAAACTATTCCTTATGATACTGCAACGATAGATACATGTTATTATACATTTGGCAAAACCCATAGAATACGTATCATCAAGAGTAAATCCTAATATAAACTATGAAAGAGAAGACGTGTCAATGTAGGTTCATCAGATTGGTGGGGGATGTTGATAGTGGAAAGTGTTGTATGTATGTGTAGGGGCAGAAGGTATATATATTGGAACCCTCTGTACTTTCTCCTCATTTATAATCTAAAATATAGAGTCTATTAAAAAAGAGGGGAGGGGTGATGGGAAAGCTCAAAACATTGATAGTGATTGAAAGAAAAGAAGGATTAGAAAGTATTTCAGGCAAACGAAGGCAAGGTTCCCAGAAATGAAAGAATTGCAGTATGTATCATGCTGTCCAGTAGAACCTCTGCAGTGATGGAAATATTTTACAATCTATGCTATCCAATACAATAGTCACTAGCCTCATGTGGCTATTGAACACATGTAATGTGGCTAGTTTGACTCAAGAAAAAATGCTGTTTTCATTTACTTCCAATTAATTTAAATCTAAATAGCCATATGTGGGTAGGAGATACGACATTAGACAGTACGGGACAGAGCATGGAGTGAGTGAAATAGGGATTAAGAGCTTTATAGGCAATAGCTAAATTTTGAAAAATCTTTCAGCTATGTTAAAGAGCATTAAATTTATCCCAAGGAACATATGAAGCCAATGAAAAGGTTCAAGAGGGGAAGTAACTAACATAATCATTTCGTTTTCTTTTTGGCCTCAGGCTGCAGAGAAAGAATGGATTAGGTTTGGGATGATGGTTTTCCTAAAGGCAGGGGTGCCAGAGAAAAAGACTATTGGATAATTTAGTCAAGAGATGTCATGACCCAAAAGGGTAGAAATAGACTTAAAGGGACATTTGGGAAGTGGAAGAAAGGATGGGTTGGATGTTAAGAATGAGGGAGATGGAAAGATGGATGCATGAAGCTTGAGAATGATAGATGGTGGTGCCACACACTGATGAAAAGGTTTAAGAGATGAGGAGCCCAGTTACGGACACACTGAATGTCAGGGGCCTGCTAGGCACCCAAATGGGATAATGCACATTTGAGAGCCATGCACATGTGGAGGGCCCCTGAAGCCATGGGAGGGGATGAGATCATCATCCAAGGCGAATCTGCAAGTGAAAAGAACAGGGCCTAGGACAAAACTCTGAAGAACACCAACACCCTAACATGATTCTGTGTGTTTAAGTCAGTTTCATGTGCATTCCTGAATATTGTGGCAAGCCATATTCACCTGCACTCATTGCGAGTCTTTTAAATAAAAGCCCCACGCTCACAGTCTCAGCACCCCACCACTCTCTCTCAACAAGCAAGCATTTGGAGTTTTCTCCCCACCTCATTGCCATTTTCAGGACACACTAACATATGAAAAGCATTATTCTAAATTTAGTTGTTGTTTTTGTTTGTTTGCATTCAGGATATAATTCCAGGAAAAAAAAAGAGTGAACTGTAATGCAAAAAAGAAAAAAAAAAGAAAAAAAAATACTGGTGACAGAAACTATATTAGTTAAACATGTTTTAAAAGAAGTTAATACATCATCAAAAAAAAAAATCCACAAGTGTTTCTCTCTCCTATGAATTTATTAACAAACACATGTCCAGTGCTCTTTCTACATCTTGTGAGCTAGCAAATAAACCGCCAACAACTACATCACAAAACAAGAAAACATACTGATTTTTAAAAGTGGAAGCATAATGTAAACTCTTCTGGCTTAGACAATGATGATACTAGTTCCCTGGAATAGTTTAGTTGGCTTTATCAACAGTTTTACTATGCAAATCAGTGCCTTAAGAGAAGGTGCCATCACTCCTACAAAAAACTCGTGGTTATGTATGGTAAAGGTGTGTAAATGTTATTCTCAATTATTTAGGTATTATCAGACTGTCAAATGCTCTCATTTGGGGAAGCATAGCTAATAAATTAGCTGATAACATCACTATTGCATATTAAATATTAAAAAAAAAAAAAACAACCCAGCATACAATGCAAGTACAAATCTAGGGGCCATTATGAACCATTCTTATTTCAAAAACCCAACAGACACTTATCCATAAATAGATAATAATAGATCCCATTTGAGTCTTCTTTTATTTGACAACCTCTCATTAAGCATTTCCTAAGTACCAAAGTATAGAAGGTTTTGAACATCATGTTAAGCAGTTTGGATTTACAAGTATGAGAAAAAAAGGCATGAAAGTGGTGGGAGATGAGATAGGATGTGGTAGTGACAGGATCTCACCTACGGGCTCAGAAAGAGAACACTGGCCACAGAGTTATAGTGCAGAGAGACTGGATTTGTGAGCCAGGTAGAAACATAAACTTGGATGAAGAAAGACTAGTGTCTGAACTTGGGACGTGGTGGTGGGGACAGGGAGAAAGGAATTAATTGAAAATATATTTACTTGATGTGGGAATTGAGAAATAATCCTGAGGTTATTACTTGAGAGGACTGAGTAGGTGTTTTTGATCCTGGTAATATCTAAAGATATTACTAAGTATCTTGGCCTCTATTTGTGGTACTTCCTTACAAGCATTATGGAAGTGCTAAGCACTCATTAGTGGCTTATTTTGGAATTATAATCATTTCTTCATTGAACAGCCCTGTCAAGTAGTAAATGATTTATAAAACTCTTAACTAAACTGAAAAGAGCTCTTTAAATTAAGCCTTTAAATAGAAGATCCATTTATCGTATTTTGTAAATTTCTTATTTGCTTCTCTAAACGAATTGTACTTATCTTTCAGTGTGTATTTTCTATTTCCTGAACTGCAAGGAAAATTTTAGGTTTTAATATGGTAAAATAGAAAGTAAACTTAACTTGTTAGTTTCATAAGGAATAAAAATACCATAGATGTTAAAAGTTCTGGTGAAACTAGATCAGCAGTTGTCATGAAACTCTAGTATATTCCAAAGATGAATTTCTCCTGTTAATCCTAATATGACAATCTCCTTCAGCAGACACATTCCAGGTCCCCAGTGGATGCCTGAAACCATGAATAGTATTGAAATACACACACACACACACACATGTGTGTGTGTATATATATATATGTATATATACACACATACATATATACGTATATATACATATATACATATATATGTATATGTACATATATACATATACATATATACATATATGTGTATATGTATATGTATATGTATATGTATATATATACACACACACACACACACACACACACACTATGCTTTATCCTACACACACCTTTCTATGATGAAGTCTAATTTACAAATTAGGCAATTTAATGATAACTAATAATAAAATAGAACAATTATAACAATATTCTGTGATAAAAGCTATGTAAATGTAGTCTTTCTGTCACTCAAAATACCTTATTTCACAGTACTCATCTTTTCACTTCAAGGAAGCACTTTATGGCTTCTCCTTGGCATATCCAAATTGTCAGCATCACTACTCTTACACTTTGGGGCCATTATTAAGTAAACTAACTGTTACTTTAACACAGGCACTGCAATGACCAAGACGATACTGAGACTAACAGGTAGGGACTAATAAAATTGGCTGACTTTATTTAGTGCTTTTCTGTGCCACAGACTGTTGCACATATTTTATGTATTAATTCATTAACTCATTGCTGATTTGATAATGTTCACAACAGCACTCTAAAGAGAGCATCACTATTTTCTCTCTTTTATTAATGAGAAGATTGAGGCACAGGGTGGAGAAATAACTTGCTGAAGGTCACACATCTATTAAAGGGCAAAGATGCGCTTCAACCCTGCTGCAGACTGTCTTGTCACTTTGGTAGAAAACCATATCTCGGTATTCCTGCCCTGGTGGAATGTCCTCTCACATTGACACCAAGCTTCGCCACATGACTTGCTTTGAACAAAAAAACATTAGCATGTGTTACTCAAGCGATGGCTTGATAAGCCACTTACACGTTGTTGTTTGTACAGCTAGTATACTTACTTTTGGGACCCAGCTGTCATGTGCTATAAAGCCCCAGCCACATGGTAAGGCCACACGGAGGGGAACTGAGGCCCGCCAGTCCCAGCCAACCTCCTGCACCAACTGCGAGCCATTCGAGGGAGTCATCTTGGCCACTGCAGCCCCAGCCACCACCTGATTACAACTGCTTGAAAGACTCCAATCAAGGCCAGCAGAAGAATCATGAGCCTAGGAAGCCCACAGAATCATGAGAGATGATCAAAATGATTGTTTTAAACAGCTAAATTTGAGGGTGATTTGTTATACAGCTGTAGGAAAACAAAAACAGACCAAATTGGTTTGGCTGCAGACTATTCCCTTAACTGTTTTGCTGTCCTGAGCTGAAGTTACCTTCCTAAATAATCATAAAAGATATATAACTTGTTATTTATTTATTGTGTGCTTATTATAACTACTTATTATTTAAAATCTGTATTTATAAAATCTGTCTTCTCTGTGTGGAATAGTATATTACTTATTATTATAAATTTCTACCTTAAATTCAAAAAGTTTCCTAGGAATTAACGACTAACAAACTACCTACCTATTGCCAAGAAAGTTTAGTTTTATCAAAAGAACTAATTTGTAGAAAAGATTACATCTATTTTACTAACTCTGCTAAGAATTTATAACTATGTTGTCACTTATTCAATCATTCAATAAATGGCTAACTTTTACTGCACAAATACTATGTGCTGGTAACCATGCTGAGCAGTCTACATACATTTGCTCCTCTCCACCACGAGGTTGTACAAGTAATGAGGATGCACCAGGATCTGGGCTCAAGGTCACAGCTGGTAAGTGGCAGAGCCTGAGTTCAGGTTGAAGTCCATTTAACTTTAAGAGTCCAAGCTCTTCCCTCACACTCTGCTGCACTTGGTGCTGCCACACACAAGCAGCAGGCACTAATGAAATCCTAGTGGATTATGACAGGTAAGGCCCTAGAATATGACTGCATTAATGAATATCTAGTCTCATTTAAAAAGCCATTCAAAAGAGCCTATTCCTAGTTGCAATCTGAATTGATATAGTCTACATTTTAAGATAAATCTATAGATTATTTCTAAATTAATATACACACAAATTAATGTTTAATGCATTAAATTCTTTTTTTGTGTGTAAAAGTTTGCCCACATGATAGCTTGTGAAGATTCTGAGTCCCTGCCTGGCTAAAATCAATGCTTAAATTATGAGCTCAATCCTCTGCTTTTTAGGCAACTAACCAACCTGGACTATCCCAGCTGAGTTAGGTGCACATCTTATCTGTCATATAGTGTACCACAGTGAATTCCAATGTCTTATTCGCTAATCTACTTCCTAATTCTTTCCTACCCACACTGGACTATGAGGACTTTGAGACAAAGAAATGCATCTCAAAAAATCTCTGTTGTCATAGGATATTTGGTAAAAGAATAAATCCCTGGGCAGAAGGGTATAAATTCCCTCCAACACTTCTCCTTTCTCTCCCTAGCAGTCACCCACTTGTGTTGCCCTTCCACCTGCACTGGCTATGGAAATCTAATTGTTCTATTTAGAGACAACAATAATAACATAACTTTAAGTAATAGTGTAACTTTAATAATGAAACTCTAAGTTTTCATTATTTTAGGTCACTTTTTTCCTTTTCATTTCAAAAGACTTTTATATAGTAGGGGTTTAAGGAATGGAAACGATATAAAAAAAAGGGAAAATTCTTAGTACAAAGGATACTGTATAGGCCTCTATGTTATTTAGATAATTAAAATTCAAAACTTATCTTGGGAAGAAAAAAAATCTTAATGTAAGGTAGAAGTAGTGATGTCTTTATTGATTTTCAAAGGGTAAGAATGAGTTGTCTGAGTAGATGTTTGCAATCTTTTCCACCATAAATGATAGAAAAAAGGAGATTAAGGAGCCTGAGTGAAGAGATTTCTTGGTCTATGATATATCATATGCTGTCAAGATAACCTTTTATGGATCATTTAATTTTCATCAGAATAAACTGATCGTGGCAAATATTAAGTACTGATCAATGTTAAATATCAAATTAAATATTGAAACAAATGGAAAGCACTACATTAATATGTCTTTGATAGGCATGGAATTTCAGAATAGAGCAGTCAGAGTATTCTGAATTATCACAGCAAAGTAAGACTGAAGAATATGGTAACAAGGATGTAAAGACTACCAAAATATTAGGCTTTTACAACATGTGATAATACAGAATATTACTAAGTCATGTAATAAGAAGTCATAACAATATGGCACAGTTGCAGTTATATAAGGATTTCCCTTAGGAAACAACTTTTCTAAGGCAGATATTCTACCTAAAAGTTAAATTGATAAACACTGTGACACTGCAGAAGGTGAACAAAAACAAATGAACATAAACTTTCTAAAAATCAGAAAGACTTTAAGGAAATCTTCCAAATTATTCTAAGTATGTGTTTAATCTGCTTCCAGATGCCCTTATACCTGACTGGGTTTAATCACCATAACAAAAATTAATAAATGATTAGTCAGTGCTTTATGAGACAGTATAGTCTCCATCTGGTATATTCGAGGCTTGTGAAAACATTTTCCAGTACTACCCAGTGACAGAAAACATAGGTAAGGTAAGCTCTTAGAGCTCAAATGCAGCAGTTGATTGCCAGTGGAAGCTACAGGAAAGGATGATTAATATAAACAGGCTTTTGCCTGTACTTCACAGGAACATTACATAAAGCAGTGCTATTTCAGGAGACTTTTATATTTTAATTTTCAAGAGTCTATAGGGTAGTGGATTTTTTTTCTTCATCTTGTTTGATCTTTGATATTTAAGACCAACTTCTGTGTTTTGTTTATTTTTTCTTTGCATTGGAAAAAGAACATAAAGTGAGTGACAACACATAATCAGGGCTAATTGGCATTTTGTTTTTCAGAGAAAAAAAAGAAAACACCTTTTATGATGAGCCAAATGCAAACGTTTTATAAATAGGGCATCTTGCACCAAATAATCATGTCAGTAAAAAAAGTAGTTACGTTGCATGCATGGAAGTATTTGTTAGTTTCAGATTTAATCACAGCAAGTGGTTTTAATTTATATTTCCTTAAAATTTGGCTATTACACAAAGCAAGTACTTAAAAGACTAAATGATTGTCTTTTCCCTGAAGGAAAGAAACTGAAAGTTGATTTCAAACAGCAAGAAATAATAGAGACAAAGCATTTTAAATAAAAATAAATAAAAGGGGTAAGTAAACCATCCGGTGGCCAGCTTGTTTAATATAAGATGATTTAGTTTCCCTTAAAAAAAAAAGAAAATAATTACTACTTTTTCATCCTAAAAATGATCAAAATGATGCAAGCTAACTTTTCCTCTTTAAAACACTATCAAATTTGTAGGGATCTTCTTGTTGCACTTTTGGTAAAATCTGTGTTGTCGAAGCAGGTGATGACAGCAGTACTATTTTGTGTTATTTTAGCCGTCACTAGCCTTCCTAGTATTTTTCACCACTCCCACTTGCTGGCAGTATATCATGGCACAGTTTCAACAGAATTCTACTATGAGGTGTGAGCTAACTGGGAAATGTCAACATGGAAAGCCATATCTAGAATTACCCTGTCTTTAACAAGGGCAAACTCACACTCTCTCTTCTCTCTCAAAAGTAAATTACAGCAGAAGTATAGAAAAAAGAGGTGAAGAGTATTGGATGAGAAGATGCTAGAGACAATACCGAAAGATAATCACACGAAATCCACCATCAACATTTTACTATGAAACTGGGAAATGATACTGTTTGTCTTGTCAGGGAACAAACTCTTCTAATTAAGAACCACATGGTCATATGTAAGACTCTCTGTCCCCACAAAGTGAAAGGATCATGCCCTTCAGCTTATTGTGTTACATGCCATGTCACTTCCTCTGTGGAACATCTGACTTTAATTGAACAGCTATTGAGGTTCCTGCTGTGACATCCTAGAAGTATCATCACAATTTCAGGCATCGGCGTTGGCTGTGATAATGCCCCATGTCCTCTTTAATGACAAGAGGTCAACATTCTACTTCGAGCCAAGTTAAACACTATAGGATAGCTTCTCTTAGCACTGTCCCATGTCTGTTGACCTTGAAAAATGACCAGTAACCACAGGACAAATCGGCAAAGCCCCTGAAGGTCATGGCCCCTATGTAACCTAATCAGCATCTCTAAATAATATGTCAGAGTCAAGCTGAGAGTCATCCACTGGAGGGACATTGCTGCCTGAATACCTTAAACCTTTATCAGATAAAAAGTGGATCCATAAGGAAAGACTATGGAAATTAAAAAAAAAAAAAAGTCCAAAACTTTTGGTAAAATTTGAGAAAAACAAAGAAATAAATAGTGGTTTTCAGACTAAAAACCAAACCAAACAATCGATTAAAGCATTTCCTGGATTCTCTGCAATATGAGGAAATTTCACTGAGAAAAGAACAGAGATGTAAAGATCTGTACTGTCTTCAACACAAGTGATTTCTGATGATGATAACAGCATCCTGAGGATCACAAAATAACATGAAAAAGCTCAGATGATATCTCTTGAGGTCACTTCTCATTTGGGCTCTTTATCCTTTGTCCTTTCGAAAGTTAATTTATTTTATACCCACTGTCAAGGAGAATAAAGACATATATGTATAGTCCTTGTGCATATATAGTTCAAAGCTACTCACTGTTCTAGCACAAAACAAGCCACAATGGATTTCCAACATAATTTTGATTAAGGCTTCATTTAAATCCACTATTTAACAACCGTGAATAATGCAGTATGCTGGTGGGTCTATTGAAACATAAAAAGATGTTATCTAATTGTAGGCCATAATGACATAAATTGTTGATTTTGTTTAAATAACATAAATTTAAAGTTCAATTAATTTGGAAAGAATAGGTACAGACTTTGACAGAATTATAGCAATCATTAAGGTAATTAGCTTTAACTACTGCCTTTGAGCTATTAAATTCCAGATCTATATATCTAGATTTGATCTCTCTGGGGCCCAGATCCAGCTTTTAGATTGCTTCTTGGATACCACCTGGATATCTCTCCAGCACTTCAGCCTTGATCTGACCAGTCCAGAACCTCTCATTTCTCTTCCCAGCCCCATGACTCCAATCTAACTGTTCTTCCTTTGGTTCTCCCCATACATCCCACATGCAGTAAGTCAAATCAGAAACGTGGACTTCATCCTAGATTTCCTTAGCCCTAACATCCAAGCAGTCTCTAAATCCTGGGGTTTCAAACTCTGATTTCTCTTAAATCTCTTCCCTTCCCCCCATTTCTCCTATCCTTATCAAATGTCAGGCCTTCATAATTTCTTGACTGGACTTTAATGATAGCCTCTACTATGGCTCTTTCTGCTTCAAATTTCTCTTCATTCTTCACATATAACCAATATTGCTGTTCCATTACTTCAGTGATTGCCTACCACTCATAGGACAATGATTTGTCCAAACCCCATCTTTTTGTTCAGGTCTTCAGCTCCACTCTTCAACTCTCTCCTGAGTGGGTCTCCTGCTTTCTGGTGCCAAAAAAGTAACTGTAGGTTTTGTTTGACCCTGGCCCTCTGAATGTCAGGGGTCAGAATGCCCTGTGTTCCTTGTCTGCCTTCTAAATGCCACCTGGACACCTCCAAACAGTGAAGCCCCTCTCCACAGTTCCTTGTTTCTTATATAATTTTGTACATATCTATTCCCTTTACTATTAAACTTGAGCTTCTCAAAGAACAGAATCCATGTCAATATTTTTGTCTTCAGCATTTATCACAATGCATGGAGGCAAATTTAATAATGTTGGACAGGTAAATAAACAAATAAAGCACTGAAAGATGTTTCACTTCTTGGGTTCAAAGCTAGGTAAATAAGACAAAATTTATAGAGGTAAACTGGTGACATCTATGGTTTGAAGGGCTCCTAATCAAACATTAGTGAAATATTATTTATAAAGAAAAAAATTAAGTTTCTTAGAAACATAATGCTAATTATATAAAAAGCCAGGAGGTACCTTACATTTGTATCATGCCATTAGTAGAAAAAATAAAATATATTTACAGATGAAGTTTCAGGAAATGTGAATTTTATTTTCAACCCTTTACATTTCACTAAGGGTAAACTAAATGTTCTCATCTAAAAAAGTGAAACTGGCATCATAATCCTATTACTTTTTGCCATTTCATGAATCTAAGTGTTTTGAGGGTCTGATGTGTGTAGCTTAGCATCACTTTTTATGCATGAATATCTACAGTGCTCAAGGCACTAGACCTAGGAAAGATACAAAGACTCTTTACGTGACTATGATGCAGAAGTATGCTCTCTAAAATGGAATAAGAAATGGAAAAACTCATAAGTATCTTAGCTCAGCCAGCTTTCTTATTGTGTTAAGATTTACTACAAAGATTGAGCTGAAAAAGTTGCAAAAAATATTAACATCAGTAGAGCAGATGTTAGACATACTTTGAGCTCCAGATGTCCACAAACAGCCTTGCTACACCAAGTTAGACCCATGGGTCACCCACCCCAGAATCACATGTCTTTACGGAGAGCAAGGGACAATTATGGGATGCCATGGTTTTCCTCCAAAATGCCAAAACTCAACATGATAAGCAAATATTTCTAAAGCATTCCCAGTTTCCTAATAACTTAGTGAAAAGCTATCATCCTCAAGTTGATTTAAATTCTTCCTGAAAAACAAAATTTATTATAGACTCCAGATCTGCACCTAGGGAATTGGCTGGACTTGAATCAGAATTGTTTTTAGAATTGCAGGATGAGAAAGCCCAATACAGAGGGCTTTAAAGGGATTTCTCCCAGAGCAAGGAAATACGTCCACAATAATTGCGTAAATCTACACCCATTTTTAGAAATCACCTTCAATTTAATGAAAATAAATTTTATACTTTCTCATTGTAAATGATCAGAAACCAATACAACTGTAAAAGTAGAAAAAATGGAGAAGCTATAACTTTGTCACACATGTTTATTATCTTTAAAAATAACTAATGAAAAACATTCACACACACACACACACACACACACACACGCACACACACAAACCCAAATGGGGGGAAAAGAGAGAAGCTGTAAAAGGAAAAGCCCAAAAGACCCTTTTAAGTGTAAGACACATAAATTTTTCTTTCTTTTTTTTTAACAACGCTTCTCTCTTAAAAAAGGTTTTATGTGATCAGTCAAAATTTCTAGATAGTAACTAAAACAGAGGGAAAGAGACAGTAAAAGGAGGAAGAGTCCAAGACAGAGTTCATGTGCTTCTCATTGCTCCTAGAAATATTTATCTCAAAAAGATAAATAAGATAAATTTATCATTCTTATAACCTCAGATGCTAGAGTCCTAAGTCCTTTTAAACCAAAATTATTATTATTATTCTTCTTCTTCTTCTTCTTCTTCTTCTTCTTCTTCTTCTTCTTCTTCTTCTTCTTCTTCTTCTTCTTCTTCTTCTTCTTCTTCTTCTTCTTCTTCTTCTTCTTCTTCTTCTTCTTCTTCTTCTTCTTCTTCTTCTTCTTCTTCTTCTTCTTCTTCTTCTTTTTTTTTTTTACCAAATCCATTTTGGCATTAGATATAAAACTTTACTATAAGCTGCTTCAGAGTGAGAAGTTAGAAATTAAGGAATTGCTTATTAGGTTACATCTTCATTAGGGTTCTTTATCTATATTTGAACACAATTTGTTTACAGAGTCATATTTTGGGTAAAGACTTTCATCCAGGTTCAGAAGCAGTGAATTAATTCTAAGTGCATTTTAACTTTTGTTGAACACATGATAAGAAGTATAGCAAACTGACATTGACATAGTATTATTACCTCAGGGTCAGAATTTCGTAATAGTATTTCCTATGTCCAATGCAATTTCTCTCTCTCCTGAAATTCTAAAATTTCTCCTTGATATTCTTTGCATGGAATGGGATATATCAGCCTAAAGACTTGAAATATTCAAATTTTGGTAATTATTCAAGAGGCCTAAGAAGAGATAGGAATTTTGATTGAATCAAGAATATACACCCACTTGATTCATAATCAAAATGTTTCCTTACTAAAGACCACAGACCACATTATCATATCATATACTTAAAGACATAAAGACAAATAATGGTGATGAATGAAAGTAAAGATCTTGCCAATGAATTTCATTCTCTTAAGTGAAATTACACTACCATAAAAGCTCTTATTCTGTATAGATGTCCTGAAGATATTTTATTTTGTCAGTTCTCCAAACTTTTCTGATTGCTAATTTCAATTCTTGAAATCAGTCAAATAAACACAAACATACAAAATGTAGGTGAAGAAGCAAGATTTGAAGCTTTGCTGTATTGTGGAAGTAGACCAGTTAATATGTTTCTAGACATTGTTAATTTTCAAAACTGTTTTTCTAGGTACATTTATGGCAGGATAAGATATTCTTTAAACAATATATCTATCCTATTACAGAGACTTATGCATGAAAAATATTGATTCTGGCAAAATAACTCTTAGTATCAAATATAGTTTTATTTCCATAGAAAATTTAGAATTATAAAATAAGCTACCTTTGAAATTTTATGTTTACATACAGGTGGCAGTAATGTGGTATAATTTTTTAAAGTATGGACTCTAGTCATTTTAACTGTGTGTATATTTACATCATTTAAAAATCATGGCAAGTTAAATATTCTTTAGAATCAGGACAGCTATTCTGGCAGTCTCTCTAATAAACTCACATAAATATTATTTGGGAGACTCCACGTGTTGAGAATGTACCATGTGTCTTAAAAAAAAATGGGGCCATTCCGAAGCAAAGACTTTCCATCACACCTTTTTTAAGTGTCCCTGGGAGAAGTGCCATAAAATAGAAAAGAGAAACATGTTTTATATAGTGATGTTACACTAAATGATATTCTAAATGAATTTTACCTCCATTCTTGCAGTTTGGGTTTTACAGATACTTACACTAGATAAAAGCTACAAAAATAGAAAAGGAGGAGCACTAGCAGTTCTACAGATCTTATAGGAAATGTCATGGCATTTAACCCAAAAGAAATTTTAAAATTAACCAGAGTTAATTCACTCATCTTTTTATATTCAATAAATATTGTTCACACACTACTTATGTACTGGGAAAACAAATTACATTGGTAATTATTGATTCATGTTTTACAATGGATCTGTTTGCTTTTAACTGTTTCATAAAACAATTTAAGAATTTTTAGATCTAACACAGTCTTTATTTATTTACTTATTTTTATTTTTTAAAATTAAATTTATCGGGGTGACACTGGTTAATAAAATTATATAGGTTTTGAGTATACAATTCTATAATACATCATATGTATATTGCATTGCATGTTAACCATCCAGTTAAATTTTTTTGTCACCATATATTTGACCCTTTTTGCCCTTATCTACCTCCCCTTATACCCACTAAACTGTTGTTCATGTCCATGAGTTTCTGTTTGTCTTATTTATTTGTTGCTATCAGATTTATATCCCACATATGAGTGAAATCATATGATTCTCAACTTTTTCTGACTCATTTGCTTAGCATGATAATCTCAAGATTCATCCATGTTGTCGCACATTGAAGTATTTCATCTTTCTTATGGCTGAGTAATATTCCATTGTATATATGTACCACAATTTATTTATCCAATCATCTATCAAAGGACACTTCATGTTGTTTCCATGTCTTGGCCACCTTGAATAATGCTGCAGTGAACATCAGGTATGTTTTACAGATAAATGTTTTCAATTTGGAGGGGTAAATAGCCAGAAGAGGGATTTTTAGGTCGTATGGTAATTCTAATGCAGTTTAAAATTGAGTACTGCTTTAAGGTTGTTTAGCAACCTCTTCTAACAAGTTAGAAATTGTGGTCCAATGAACTCTTGCCTATCCTGATAGTGAATTGGATTTGTTTCTAATTGAACTTTAGCTAGTCACATTCTGTAAGTGATTTTTCCATACTTGAATGAGAAAATAGTAGTAGCAATGATTTCTCCATTTAAGAGTATAATATTTCATTTGTTCATTCAGAGAATATTTATTGAGCACTTTTTACATGTAAGGCATATACCAGGTCCTTGAGATGCTAAAATAATATCTTTACCTTCAATGAAATAACAATATAAGGAAAAAATTACAATGTGTTTATGAAAATTTGGCAAGCAATTCTTGTCATGGAAATGCAAAAACCAAAAAGAGCTGAGCCAATCATAAAGAATCACAAAGTTAGAGGACTTACACTGCTCCATATCAAGATGTATGATAATGCTATAGTAATTAATACTATGTGATATTGACATAAGGATAAACAGACCAATGAAATAGAAAATTAAAAAACCCACAAATAAATCTATGCATATAGGATTATGGTTTATAATTAATGTGCCACCGAAGAAAAGTAAGAAAAGGAAGGTCTTTTCAATAAATGGTCTTGGGACAATTGGATATCCATATGTATATAAAAAAAGAATCTTGACTTTTACACCACGCTATATACAAAAATCAAGTCCAGATGGATTGTACATATAAACATCAAAGGTAAAACAATAAAACTTAAAAAAATCATAGAAGACAATCTTCAGAAATTTGAGGTAGATTTATTAAACAAAGTCACAGAAAGTGCTACACAAGGGAAAAAATGATAGGTTATATTATTTTTTTAAATTAATTTCACCAAAAGAACAATTAAAAGAATGAAAAGGAAAGCCACGGGGTGGGAGAAGGTATTTGCAATATGTATATCAACAAATGACTCCTATCCTGAAAATGTAAGTGACTTTTAACAAATTAATAACAGAAAGTTGCGGGGGGGGAAGGGCAGAAGACTTAACAATCATATCACCAAGCAAACATATGAAAAAGTTCTCCAAATCATTAGCCATCATGAGAATGGCTATAGTAGTGCAATATCACAATACATCTATCAGAATGGATATGAAAACACACACACACACACGCACGCACGCATGCACGCACGCACATTACCAAGTGTCATTAAAGATGTGCAGCAACTGAAACTCGCATATATTGCTGACCTATAAATTGGTAAAACTACTTTGGGAAACTGGCGGGATCTGCTATAGCTGAATATACATATATTTTATGACACAACAGTTCCATTCTAAGAATATGCCAGTAGAAAGAGGTATATATATTTGCCAAAAGACATGCATTAGTAATAATGTAATAAATGTAATTCCCTCAAACTAGACCTCAGAAGCAGAATGAATAAATTACATAATATTCTACTGCAATGAAAATAAATGAACTACAAGTACATAAAACAAAATAAGTGAATCTTCTAAATATAATATTAAATTAAAGAAGACAGACACAAAAAGCATGTACTATATAATTCCATTTCAGTAAAGTTCTAAAGAGAAGGCAAAACTAATTTAGGGCAGTAGATGTTGAAATAGTGGTTAAACCTTCCTGGGGAGGAAGAAACAACTTGAAAGGGACAAAAGAGGACTTCTAGGATGCTAATTATGTTCTGGGATGCTGGTTTAGATAGGTTTGTGCTCTTCGTGAAAATTTTGTTAGGTTGAACATTTATGATCTCTGTATTTTTCTGTGTGTACGCTATACTTTGATTTGAAAATTATAGTATGGAAACTTCCAATTCTGTTCATTTACTCTCATGACTGAACTTGCCCTCCCACTAAAAAAAAGTAGAAAACTGAACAAAATATGGAGAGGCTGTTTTCAGACAATGGGTAACTAGCCATGCAGAGCTGTTTTCTCTAAAAGAACGGAAATAAATAAGGTATCGTTATGATTACCCTAGCATTTCTCCTGGAAATAATTTCTAAACTACAGTGCAGGGAGGGGCAATCCAACCAAAGCACAGTGGTCCTGTTGAATTGAGGAAACAGAGATTAGAAGTCAGGAAGGCCAAGGCATCTCTAATTTGGAAGGCAAAATACCAGAGAGGAATCAGCTACGCAGAGAGGAAGCTCTAAATATCTTCATGGGAATCCTCTTGGTTTTTTGGCTAAATTTTCAGATGTACGTATGTATAAGAAAATTTTATAAGACCGAAGAACTATGAGGATACTGGAGATAAAATATTCACAGAGCTCACTAGGGATGGGATATGTTCATGTGTTTTAAACAGCCAAATTAAAAAAAATGTCATTGGAAACATGGACATTTGATAGAGACTCCAGAATGGTCACACCTCTAGGAGGGCTAAACTAGTTCTAGAATAAGAAATACGCTCGATCCATTCTAAAAACTTAAAAACAAGCCTCAAAAGAACCAAGATCATCCAAAAGTAACTGCCTGAAAAACAAACTAAAAACACTTGAAAAGAGAGCAGTGAAATCTAGATACCCAAGGACATAACATTTACAATGTCCAGCACCAAATCAAACAAAAATGCTGGAAAACATGACCCATACCCAGTAGAAAACTCAGTCCATAGAAACAGACCCAGAAATGACAGTGATAATACAATTAGCAGATAAGAACTTGAAAGCAACCCTAGTAAATATGATCAAGTGTTTAACGGAACTATATACAATTCATATATTTAAGAAGCACTAAATATCCCTTGTAAAACAAAGGAAAAAAAACATTCTAAGGCAAATTATATTTAAATTGCTGTAAATCAATGATAAAGAGAAAAGCTTCAATGCAGCCATAAAAAAGGCATTATATACAAAAGAGCAAAGATAAAAATGATAGTAGAATTCTTATCAGAAATTTATAGGCCCAAAGCACAAACACCTTTGAAGTACTGAAGGAAAAGAAGAATGGCCTGGATTTCTATATCCAGAGAAAAATATTTTTAAAAGAAAAAAGTAAAATATGTTTTCACGATGCAACATTTGAGAGCATTCAAATTTTGTCTGCACCACCCTGTACTATAAGAAATATTAAAAGAAGTCCTATAAGCAAAAGAAAAAAGATAACAGATGGAAATTTGGATCTACACAAGGAAATGAAGAACATCAGAAATGACAAATGTGAGTAAATGTAAAATAAATTTTTTATTTTAAAATCTATTTAAACAACAATAGACTGCTTAAAGCAAAAAATAGTAACAATGTAATGTGGGGTTTACAACATATGTAGAGTGATATTCATGACAACAATAAGCACAAAGGACAGGATATGAAAAATGAAAACATTGTTTTAAGGTTCTTATATAATATGAAACATGGTATGATAATAGTTGAAGATAGACTAAATTAAGGTAAAAATACTTATTGACATATTGTAAGCCCTTGAGCAAGAACTTAAAAAATAAAGCAAATCATGAACACAGGATATCTTTCTTTAATTTCTTTCATCAGTGTGTTATAGTTTTCAGTGTGCTCATCTTTCATTTCCTTGTTTTATTCCTAAATATTTTATTCTATATGATGTTATTATAAATGAGACTGTTTTCTTAATTTCCTTTTCAGATGGCTCATTTTTAATATATAGGAATGCAATTGATTTTTCTATTTTAATTTTGTATCCTGCAGCTTTACTGAATTTGTTATTAGTTCTAACAGTTATTTAGTGGAGTCTTTAGGTTTTGCTATGTACAGTATTATGCCAACTGCAAACAAAAAAAAAATATTACTTCTATCTTTCAGATTTGGTTGCCTTTTATTTCTTTTTCTTGCCTAATTGCTCTAGCTATAACTTCTAGTACTATGTGGAATAGATGTGGCAAGAGTGGGCATCCTTGTCTGGTTCCTGATTTAGAGGAAAAGTTTTCAGTTTTTCACCATTGATTATGATGTTAGCTGTAGGCTTGTCATATATGATCTTCATTATGTTAAAGAACATTCCTTCTATATCTTGTTTGTGGAGAAATTGAATCCTTGTACATACACCGTTGATAGGAACATAAAATAGTGCAGCAGCTATGGAAAACAGTGTGTAGGTTCCTTGAAAAATTCAAAAATAAACTATCATATGATCCATCAGTTCCACTTCTAAGTAAATATCCAAAATGATTGAGATCAGGAACTTGAGAAGATATCTGCACTTCCACATTCATTGCACCACTATTCATAATAGTTAAGACATGAAAACTCAAATGTCCATCGACAGAAAGATCAATGAAACATGTGGCATGTACGTGCAATGGAATATTATTCAGTCTTAAAAAAAGAAGGAAATCCTACCATTTGTGAGAACATGCATGGATCTGGAGGAATTACACTAAGTGCAATAAGTCAGTCTCAGAAGGACAAATAGTTCATGATCTACTTATATGAGGCATCTGAAATAGCTAAGCTTATAAAAATAGAAACAGATTGAAATTTACCTGGGAATGTGGCGAGTGGGAAATGGGGAGCTGTTCAATTGGTACAAAGTTTCAGTTACACTATAAGAAATAAACTCTAGAGATCTTCTATACAACCTAGTGCCTATAGTTAACAATGTGGTATTGTGCACTCAGAAATTTGTTAACAGTGAGAGATCATATTAAGTGTTCTTAACACATACACACACATACACACAAAAGTAAAGGGACTGTTAGAGGTGATGGATATGAAATCATGGGTGTGTGTGTATATACAAACTCATCAAATTGTACACATAAAATAAGTACAGGTTTTTTCTTTGTAAATCAGCTAAAACTGAATAAAGCTATAAAAATAAAACGAAGATGTGTGGCTAATGAGGTGATAAAGATGATAAAACGCAATAGTAAAATATACTCAATCCAAAAGAAGTCAGAAATAGAGAATGAGTTAACTAATAAAAGTGGAACAAAACAAAACAATCAGCAGAATAGCAATCTTCAAACCAACTGTAGTAATAATTAAATTAAATGTAAAAGTTTTAAACCATTAATGGCAGATATTGTCCAATTAGATAAAAAAAAGTAAGCCCCATTTACATGTTCTGTAGTAGAAGTTAATTTTAATACAAAAACACTGATAGCTGAAAGGATGAAAATGGTATATTGTGCAAACACTAATTATTAAAAAATTAAATGGTTATGTTAATATCAAATTCAGAATAAAGAATATTGCCAGAGATAGAGATATTTTATCAGATAGTCAATTCATAAAAAAACCCACAATAATCCTAAAGTACATTCACCTAATAACAGAGCTTCAATTACATGAAGCCATAACAGTCATAACTGAAAACAGAAATAGACAAATTCACAAATACAGTTGTTAGTTGAATATAAAAAATTAGTAACCATATAGAAGAGTGGAATACCATCAATCAACTTGAGCATAGTGATATTTATAAAACCCTACACTCAACAACTGCAGAGTACACATTCTTCCAAGTGTACAAGAATCATCTACCAAAATAGACCATATGCTGGACCATAAAAGTAGTTTTAATAGATTTTGTGGAATGGAAACCAGAAAGAGTATGTTTGTTGATCATAACTGAATTAAATTGAAATCAATAATAGATAATTATCTGGCAATCCCTAGTTAATCTAGAAATTAAGAATAATTCTAAATAACGCATGTCACAAAGAAGAAATTATAACATAAATTAGAAAATATGTTAGGTGAATAATGAAAAATGCACGTATCAAAATTTGACCTTGGGTAAACAACAATTTCTTAGCTAAGATACAAAAAGCATTAACTTAAAAAAAGTGATTTTTTTTAACAAAGAATTTAAACAAAGGCATTAGAGGATAAAAGGACACTTGGGAGAAGAAGAAAAAAATTAGTAAAGGTAGTTGTGACATTAGCAGGGAACTTCTCAGAACTATCTAAGGTTAGAGGTGGAGTGGCATTTATCTCAAAGTAGCAAATAAAACCAAGAGGTCAGGTATAAGAGACAGTGGAGCAGGTGGGCACCATAGGTAATGAAACTCATTAAAGTTAGTATGTGAAAGAGCACTTAGGTGAGCACAAACTCAATGGATTTGAAAGAGATTACTCAGAACGCTGGCTCCTACAGTAGTGTGGGTATTTTAACTACGTTGGTACTTATATTTAACTGCATTGGTAGATTAAATATTTTGAAATACATTTTTAATCTTTGTATGCTGCCCCCCTGTCCAAAGAATGAATTGCAAAAAATATCTGCTCTGTTTCCAACTAAATCTAAAGAGGGCGTTTATGTAGTAATTCTATGTCACTGAAAAGTTATAATAACAAAGTCCTTATAGAATGCCTTGTTTCTTCATTTTGGCACATTAGAGGTATTTCCTAGGTTGCACTGATGCCACTGGTAATTTTTTAAAAAGTCAACTTATTGAATTCATAAAAAGATAGTTTAGACATTTTTAAAAAATTGAACGTTTTCAACACATATGTAGCTATTACAATCCAGAAACAACCTGAACCTATTCTTTATCACTTATTCTCTCTTCTAAGGGTCACCTCTTTGTTTAGAGTTTTAAAGATTAAAACATGAAGAGACAGAGGGGCTTCTCTCCTATTTTGTTTTCCTGGCAAACACAAAGGATATTGACAGCTCTGCAGCAGGGCTAGGCATTTCCTGTGGGAGTCAAGCAATAGCACGTGCTTAAAATTTTTGACTGTGCCCCTATTTTATTCAATATAAATTCTGAGGAAATAGACAACTGTAGTAACATTGAGAGCCAGTCAAGTATACAGTTTGTGTGGAACAAACTTTATCTTTTAAAGCAAACTCATTATGTATCTATAGTGCTCTTGCCTAACCCAACCATGGAAATAGCAACCAAAATTGTCTTGAATCCAGCTTTGTACCTGTCCTCCAAAATATGAATAATAAAATATCTGCTCTGTGGTGTCTGACATCACAGATCTGACAGTTAAAAGCCTTGGCAGTAGAGAATGAGCAACTATTTGGGGGGAAAATTATCTTATTCTCTTTACTTTGTAGAAATTAGCTTTCATTAGGAATTCTTAGTACCTAGCATACAAATGGAGGCAATGGAAGCTGAAGCCCTAAAACAATGATCTCTTAATGTTACCTTAGAAGCCAAGAAGCATGAATGCTGACTTCCTTAAGCATCTAATTTTTCCCAGGGTGAAGTTCTCCCTCCTGAGATAGTCTGGCTCATTATGACAACATCAAGTGAATACATTTATCTTCAAAACAAGTCAGAATATTTCATAAGACCTGGCAATACTCACAGCACAAGAAATTATAATAGTCACGCGTGAAAAATAAATGGGTACTCCGAAGAGGGCTAATTAATTTAAGGAATAATGCCAGAAACATTAAATATGATAGTTTTGCTTTTAAACAAAATGTGGTAATTTGGTTACTATTAATTTTATTTTTGCCAGATTTCAATCAATTTTTACGGCAGGATTAAACTTCTAAATTGTGTGTGTGTGTGTGTGTGTGTGTGTGTGTGTGTGCGCGCATGCGTGCCCATGCATTTAATAATGGAAGCACTTTTCCAAACTTTACCTTGGTGAACTAATGGGAGGTTAAATATTGTACACTATGGATCTGTGTTTATCCTCAAGCATAGTTATCCACAATACATGCACATTTAGGTCTGGGTTAGAATGAGTAGGTATGTGTATTGCAGACTCTCATTAATTCATAACAGCTTAAATTGTGATTTTTATTTGGCATCCTACTGTGGAACCCAGTAGAGAATGCCGAACTGCTCAGCTAAACATTTTCAAATCCGTGACTCTCCATCTGGTTATTCAATCAGAACAAAATCCCTGCAAAGAAAATCCTCTTCCTAAAATGTACCCCATTTTCCTGGCTACGAATCATTTTGGAGAAATGTGAACAGTTTGCCTTGTTGTTGAAGGAGTTTATTTGCAGGAAAAACTAACACTATAAATATCAACAGCACTTAGAGGGAAGCAAAGAAAGAATTTCCTCATTCTGCATAATGGCAGGCTTGTTAGAAATAACTATACATAGAAAATGGAAATGCCGCATTTATGATTTTGAAGCATTTTTTGAAAACTTCAAACCACCATAAAACAATCTCATGTGATTCCATTAACATATAAGAAATAGTTATATTAGTATCATCATGTTTTATAGAAATTTCAAAGTAATGGTAATTTAGTGCCTAACACCATGTAAAGCCTCCATAAAAAATAAATTGGAAAAAAAAATCTGTTATAAACAAGCAAGTATATTCTGAGGTTCCTGGAAGAGAGTGACATACTTTACCTAGCAAGATGCCTGGGACATAGTGGTCTATAATAAATATTTGTCAAACAAATAGTGGAATAACCCACTCACAATCCCTGGGACCTTTGTTCCTAACAAGAAAGTAAAGAATTTGATTTCCACCTTAAGTAGTTTTTAACAGGGCCTTTTATAGAGATACTCTATTTGGATTAATAATATTTTAAATGTGTTTTTCATTGCTTTAATTCATTGGCTGTCTCTGACTTGGAGAAGAATGAGGAAAGTAAACATTGCAATTATTTTTTTCTTCTTAAAAGGTAAGTCTGTTTCCAATTAAAGAATATTAAATAAAAGATTTTTTTATGTGGGATAATGGAAAAGTGATAGAAATTGTATTGGTTAGAAATAGCAGGCTTGGCTATAATGTTCAATAGAATAAACATTATGTAAATATTGGATATTAGAAAATATCCTGTGTTTTTAAATAAAAAGTAGTTCTATAAATCTCTTATCTTTAGTATACAGAAAAAAAGGGGGGGGGAAGGTGAAAGTCACCTTGATTTACTTAAGAACTGTGACAAGAGGTCATACTATATCTTTTCCCCAAGATAGCTGCCATCAATTCTTTCCTTTCATATGTGTGCAACCCATTCCTTCTGTAAGAACTGGAGTGAGTCTATTCTTTCATGCTCTTGGATCTGGGCTGGTCTATAAGTACTCTGATCAATAGAATATGACAACATATGACTCCCAAGATTCGGTTATAAGAAGACTTGTAGCTTCCACTTGGTCTCGGAATACTCATGTCAGGGGGAAGCCAACTACCCTGTAAAAAGTCCAACTACTCCAAGGTTGCTATGCTATGAGGAAACCCAAGACAGCCACAAGAAGAGGTCTCTTGAGCAAGGAATGTCCAACCAGCTATTATAGGTTGGCACCAGACATGTGAGTTAAGAAGCCTTTAAATGGCTCTAGCCTCAACTGCATCTAGCTACATCCCATGTGAGAATTGCCCTGCTGAGTCTACTAATCTTCAGACACAAGAGACATATTAACAAATTGTTGTTTTAAGTCACTAAACTTTGGCAAGCTAAAGATCATCACACAAAATCAACATTAGTCAGGTTTTCAGAATAATGCTCAACAGTATTTTATTGCTGAATGTTTTAAAAACCAGTGAGATTTTAGAATAATATAAGATAGGAACCTAAATGATATTAACTATTCCACAAATTGCTAAAATCAGAAAACAGAGAGTCATGTTAAACTCTCCTCTTTCATTCAGTCCCCTCATCCAATCAATCACCACGTTCTCCACATTCTTAATATCACTTGATTCTATCTACTCCTCCTCATCCACATTGCCCCTGCCTTATATAAAATTTGAACTTCTTGTCTCAATACACAACTAGTATTCCTTACCTCAGACCTTATAAAGCTCCCTTCAAACTCCTGCTCTATCATCTTTAACCCAACCCCGTATATCTGTCACACCACTACTCCTACCTAAAATCCCTCAATAGTTCTCAATAACTGTTACAATGCAGTTTAAGTCTAACAAATGAGGGCCTTCATGGTCTGGCATCCTCCTGCCTCTGAAGTCTCAGCCCCACCATGCCCCTCTCAATATGTCCATCTAACCACATCGAAGTTCTTGTTGCTATCTGAGGGAGTTAGGTACCTCAGCATTGGTTTCCCAAATGCTCTGTACTTTGCTTACAACACCCATCCTTCTGCTTTTTAATAACTCTGTTTGTTCTTCGAAATTCAGCTCAAAAATCACCTCTTCTCGGAAGGCTTCCTGAACTGGTCTATCTAGTTTTGACACCTCTTCTGTTGGCTCCCACGGACTAGTTTGCTTTTCTACTTGTGAGTTCGCTGTACCTTGAGTTAATTTCCTGACTCTCTTATTTAAAGTATTGGAGGCTGGATCATGCCTGACACATATTAGGTCCTCAATAACTATTCTTTGAAAAAATAAATGGATTATTGAAAGCCATTATATTTTCATTTATGCAGTGAAAAATCATAAATTCCAACTGTAAGCAGGAAATTTTTTCTCTGAGGAAGGGCATGCAATTCAAATTAGAAGTGAATAAGAAGCTTCTTGGAGGAGGTCAATTTAGGAAGGATTAGGCTAGCTTGTCAGATGGAGTGGGGAGCAGGAGTGTCTTGGTAGAAGAAGCTTTTACAGAGGTATAGAGGTGAGAAACAGAGTTCAGGAGGCATAAGTAGATTAGTGTGGCGAATGCTCTCACATTCTGAAGAACAGAATATGAAATCAGTATGATGGGCAGAAGCCAGAGGGTGGGAGGCTCCGAGAGGGACATTATACTTCATTGTGGAGGCAATGGAGAGCCATTAAATGATTTTAAGCAGACGAGAAACACTGGGGTTACAGGGTAGAAAGCTCAAGTGTAGGAAATTGATTAAAAGAGGGATAGAAAGGAGGAATGATTAGGAGTCTAAGGCATTAATTCAGCTAAATTCAAAAGACATGGGATTGGAATTGACAAGATTTATTAACTGACTGAATATAAGGGAGAGGCAACTAGAATACCTCTCAGAATTTTGTTCTGCATCATTTTGTGGATGGCGATGCCAAATTAGAATATAGTTAAATTAGTTTTTGAGGATATTTGAGAAATTAACCATGAATTTTGAGCTAATTAGAGATGTTTTGTAAAATAAGAGTCATGATATTCTGAAAGAGGTGATTCTTACACTATTTATTATAAAATAATCATGAAATATGATGCTTTTGATTTATGCTATGAATTCTCTGTGTGATCCAAAGAATCATTTAAACTTTCTTGCTAATTCTTCCTTACAGATAAGAAAAAATATATGCCTCCCAGATAATTCAATGAAGCATTTCAAAACTAAATTTGTGTGGTAATTTCTGTTTCCTAAAGGCAATAGGAAATACAATCTCAATTTCTTCTTCTATTAAAAAAATTTTTTTTAAAGAAGACTTACATGATTTCAAATGGCCCTTTCAGCTCTAAAAATCAATAACTCCGTAAGTCAGAACATTCGGTTGGAGCTACATTCTACCCAGATCAGCAGTTGATCTTCAACAAGAACCCAGGGATTTATGTGGAGGTAAGTTGTCCTATTTAAGCACTTCCTGCTGAGTGAAGGAGTACTTCCTTTTATTTGTCTTAATACTTTTCTGTTCTTTATCATGCTACTCTTTAATAAGATGTTTTCATTTGTCTAACAAATATTTATTGAGTGCCTGCTATGTGCCAGGCACCACTCTGAGCGCCGAAGAAACAAAATTCAATAAGACATGCTCCCTTTTGTTGCATTTTAAAACTGTAAACCATATTCAAGCCAAAATACATCATCTTATAAAGTAATATTTATCATGTACATGATCCTGCTCTAGGAACCATGCCAGGCTACCCCATTAAACTTGATGGGCCTGAGAATAGTAAAACTATACACTGTATAATGTATTTATAGTGTATAGCAAGGCAACACGGTCTCCTGAGAAGGGGAAGCAGGAAAAGTGAAAAATCATCATGAGTATACTTGGAACATTCGCAAACTCTCTGACTACTTTGTGACTCCATTTCCTTACCTGTGAAATGGAGATAATAAGTCCTACTTCTAATATTCCTTCCCAGGATATTACAAGGATTAAATAAGTAAAAACACACTAACTACCTTGAGCTTAAAAAAAAAAGCACTAAATAAATATTAGATATTATTGTTTGGTAGCATTACATAAAATCACATTCAAGTCAAAAGCCTACTGCAGTTATTCTAATGGAAGTTCAGATCCCAAGATGAAAGCAGGGTGAGCTGAATAACTAAAATTAGGACACACCCCAAGTAAGATCCAGTTAGAAACTAAAGTTAAAACTGGAATTAGAGCACGACTGAAAGATGGTTCCTCACACAGGACAGAACTTACAAGATGTCTAGTTTGTATAAAGTTGGGAAGGCGAGCATGAGCTCCACTTGGGTTCATCATACTTAGATTTTATAAATGAATCTTCATCTGGTTGCAGCTTTTAGAGATAAACTCCTAATTGGTGGAGATCATGTCTCCACTAAAGGTTATGCTACCAGTTCTCCAGTGCCAAAGTGGGAACATCTCCAAACCAAGGTATTTGATGCATGTCGCCTTCAACAACAGAACCATTTGTTAATCTTGAGAGGTCAATTGAAATAAGTCAAAAATTTTACTTAGGCTTTGTTCAAAGGTTTCGTTATAAAATAACCAGGCCCTTGAAGAAGATAATTTCTCACAATTTTTTTTGCGCTAAAATACTCAAAGCTAAAACAGACTAGACTCTAGTGTCAAATGGGGAAGCTAATCTTATAAAAACTCCACCCACCTCCATATTAGAAATATCTCTGAGATCAGCAAGAGGAATCAAGAAACTGTTGAGACTCATCCTGGACTCCCAGGATGGAGAGATTCCTGGTTAAGAAAACAACAGATTTAATAATATCACAGTATCTCTTTCTCTTTCTGCTCCTACATGGCAGGTAAGAGGTTAAAAGAGAACAAAGCAGGGTTTCCTTTTCTTTTCACCTGACAGAAGGCAATTCTTTTAGTTACCAAAAGAGGTAATCAATAATAGACATGGTCCAGTAGGTTTTTGGATTCCAAGAATTTAGCACAATCAGGTTTTCTGATGTTAAACGTGGCTAAAGATAAAAGCAAATCTTCAGGAACTGCTTTTGACTACAAGCTAGAATTCAGGGAGAGTGGATAAAGCAAAAAGATTAGTCAGAAAAATACCAAACTTTAATTGAATTTTTAAGTTCCAAAAATAGTTTTTAAAATCCAGATTTGGTTAAACGCAAATCATTTTTAAAAGAGGCTTATTTGGATACGAAGTGGAAATTACATTATTATTAATCTTTTAGGACTTGAGTAGAGAAGCACTCTTGGAATCTCAGGCAAAGCATATGGCTTTTACTATTGATTATAATCCATGGGACCTCACCCCCTTTTTTGGAAAGATGAATATATATCTTTAGAAAGGTGAATCTCTAAAGTATCGAAGCAAGCGCTAGCCCACAAATTCTAGCAACTTGCACAATTTTCTGAGCAACACATTCCAGGGACTTAAAATTTGTAGACTCAAATTCTCCCTTATACCAAATCTATATCTCTTTTATCTTGGGAGATTAAAAAAAATTTAAAGAATGTCAGCCTTTGGGAATTAACTCTTCATTTATATTAAAGCTATAAATCACCAGCTGCCAACCATTGACTGAAATTAATGATCCCAGTTCCTATGCCATTTCTATTTAACTTCCAATTCTCCAGGATTTCTGGGGTGAAAGAAAGTGGTAGAACTCTCTGCTTTTAGTTTATAAATGTAGTCATTTAAGTTTTCACTCCTAGTCTCTAATTAGATTTTACACACACACACACACAGACACACACACACAGAGACACACACACACAGAATAAAGGGGCTGAGATTTTGATATTTTTATATTCTTAGTGCCTTTTATTTCCAAAACTATGTTCAAGATACATTGACTAACATGTTTTTTTAGGTACTATCTTCATTTTAGCAGTCTGGATTTTTCACTTTTAGGTGTTTCATTCCCCAAGATACTTCATACATCCTACCCACCACTACTCCTGTCAAATACATACAGAAATATACATCCATATCCAGGAGGTTTCCAAGGGCTGTCACCAGCTCTCAGTAATCCTATCAATATATTGTAAATGAGGAAGGTAATTGGAGAGATCCTAGAGGCTTTCAATCCACTCTAAACTCCACACTTTGCCACTACCACCTCCAAATATCTGTTCGTGATCCTAGAGTCTTGGGCTGGTCTAGATTTTCTAACTTCCCACACAGTGACCAGAATGGTGTCCTGACTAAGCCCCTTAATTTCCTACAAGAATCTCCTAATAGGACAATCTTGAATCTTAATTAAAATTCTTCATCTGGTACATCTTTCCCTTTCAATCTACTCTGGCACTGAGCAAACTGTGGCCAGGCAGGGGACTGACCCAGACCGTGATTTGAGAGGACCTCCTGCCTGCTGACCCCAACCGTCCCATGGTAACTGTTTTGGATTCTCTCACCTGAACTATGTGAAAGATGACATCACTGTGCTCATTATGATTCTAAGTTAGCCCTGATAACTAAATTATGTTTTTAGAAGCAAACAGATACATATGGGAGCCACCTAATATCTACATTAACTATGATTTTTTGGAGGAATAGAGCCACAGTATTTGCTTTACATCAGATTGACTAGACGACTTAATTCAGTTTTCCTCACTGCCATCTCCTTGAATATATCATACTAGAGCATATTTGAAACAGAATAAAATACTGTTTGCAAATCTAGCAAAGAATCCTGAAAGTGGGGGAGCACCCTTCAAGACCTATCATAATAAATGTTTATAGCTAACTCTGAGATTCTGTCACTCACACACAAAACAATATGTATGGTCACAGATTTTTCATCTTTATTTTAAATTTCAGTGTCTGTAAGAGAACGTATTTTTAGGCATTTTTTTTAAAGATGAGTGTATCTGGAGCCTCGATTTTTAATAGAGCCAACTTATAGAGTCCTGAAAGTTTAAAGAGTAGAATTCTGCATGGTTTGGATGTCAAGGAAGAAACAATTTGTTTCTAAATGCTAGAAAAGTCACTCCAGGGTAAGTTTTTCCACATTTCCTTCAGCTACTGGTACTTGGTTTTTATCTATCAGTGCTATCAGTTTTACAAACCACAGGCCAACAATCACAGAGGTTAAAAGAACTCCACCAGGGGAAATCAATCCTAGTCAGGTTAAAGAAACTGGCATCTGCATTTCTTTGAAGCTGAATCACAAACAGTCCACACCCATCATGATCCCTCTTTAAATAATTTCTTCATTTACCTGTGTGGCACTTCCTGAAAGTAAGGAATGGGCTTGACTGGATGAGCTATTATCTCTTTAGGATTTGAGAGGAACCCAAGCTGACTGAAATGCTTTTCATGAACCCCTTCCCACCTCCCTTCCCCATTACTCCTTCCCTGGCTACTGGCCACTGGACACCCGCCACCCTTTGTACTACTGTTTCCCTTTTCTCGGTTTCTGTATTGCTCAAGGCAGATAGAAAAGCCCTTTAAATGATTATCACCCTCCATTAGCTTTCAAAGCCACTGACAATTTTTCCATATTTGAAAATTAATTTGTGATAGAAGTGTTGACAATGTAAAGCGATAATTAAACCACAGACCAGAACTTCTCAGAACCTTTTCCTAAGGATTTCACACACAGATGTGTTCAAAGCATGTGCAAGATCTATTTTCATTGTTCTATAATCAGCAGAAATACCAGGAACAGTAATATAGGTAGATATGCAGGTTGTTTTTGTTTTGTTCTTTTTTTTTTTATTTCAATGTAATAGTTAAAATGAATTTTACTTTTTTTATTTTCTCCTTTTAGATTATCAAGAAGAAAATCATATAATTTCTCAATTTGGTAGTCTATGAATGAAACTTTGATTTTCATTTAGAAACATAATAAATGCTTATATGCAGGAAATCAAAGCAAAATGCTTTCCCTTCACTCTCCTCCTGCATGTGTACTCATGCTGCTTGAGGTTCATTTACAACGGTAAAACTGGAGGTACAAGGATGCAGCCAGAATTCTTTTTATGGTACAAGGACAGACAGATATTACCTTTCAGCTCTAGAGACAAAAAGAAAAAATAAAGACAGGAGAGTTTAGTAAATATTTGCTGCCTTTCAGAGCACTGCCAAGTTTTCTTTGGCTGGTTGATTGAATGCCTATCGCTAGACAAAACCCTGCAGTTGCACTGTAGAAGCTGCTGTGTCTAACTAAACTGGAGTGATGCTGAGAGTGTTGTCCCACATTGTTCGACATTATCTTGGGCTCCTAGAAAGAATACAGCTAATGAAGAGACCTCAGAAATGTTCTCAATTGGGTTAATTTGGGGATAAACTGCTGTTCCCTGACTAACTTTTTATTTTCTGAAGAATACGAGACTAAATTAAGAATGTCTACGCAGCTTAACCGTATTCAAAAACCAATGGCAGGAACAGACTTACGGGGCAGCAGAGTAGAGAGTAACATTGGTTTCCTTTGGACATGGGCTGCCTACTGGCAGCAAGTATGTGACGTGTATATTTATAGGGGTAGCACTCACTCCTCTGACTCTCAACACCTATTATGTGACTGGCACTGCTCAAGATGAAGGAAATGGTTGAGGAGAACAAGAAACAGGGAAGGAAACCATGTCAACACAATTTTGAATCAAAGTGGAAACAAACAAAAAAATAAGAGGAAGAGTAATAGGACAGAGAGGAACAAGGTATTATAGATAAGATATTCTATCAAATGGAAAAAAAAAATCTATTTTCTGGCTCCTCACCCTGCAAGAAGACAGAAGAGCAATCCAGGCAGAGAGCACAGCAAATGGAAAGGCCAAGAGGTAACAAAGAATAGAAAATGCTCAAAAAGTCATGGCACAAAGGAAAAGGTTATTTGTTGTTGTTTTTAGGATTGAGTATCTAATAAACAGCTAAGAAATAAAGAAAAGTATATAATAAACAAACTAAATAATTTTTGTAAATCAATCTATTATTTCAGACATTTTCTGGAGAGAAAACACTTTATTATTCTTCCCCGCAGCATCCCCACCCAGGGATTGAATAAAGTATTAGGCTTGTTTTTCCCTTTGAGTGTTTAGAAAAGTGCAGTGACGAGGCCTGAGAGGTCTATGTTTTTACTATTAATTTAGATTATTTTCTCGAACAGAGACTCTGAAAGAATGTTGTTAAGCTTCATACAGGTACCACTGTTGAATCTTTTCTTACTTTATCTTTCCTAGTGAAGTCTTCTCTCAGCAACACCTGTACACTGATTTAAACTAATCCATGGATGTCCACAAATCAGGTCCCAATGGCACAGGGTAGATTACGCCCAGGGCTTTGACCAAGAAAGATTCCCACAAGAGTCTAATGAACCTAGGACTCTAACTGGGCAGGTCTACTTGATGCCAGATGACACAGCTCTTCACAAGGGAAAGACCACCTTGTTTGTATGGTAAGGCCAGGTACTGCTGGAGACCATCAAGCTCTGGATAGTGTAAGACCCTTGGCATCTCTGTGTCAGCCCCCTTCCAAGTCTGCAACCCCCTAAGCTTTTGTCTGTCTGGATGCAAGATCAAATAGACTTTCTTCTGCTTGATTGATTTTGATTTTTCAATACATAACAACAAACGATTGCCAAACAATCAATTGGATCACTGCACAGTCAATCCAACTTGATCACCAAGATCACATCTGGTTATTTTACTTACTTTAATGACCAAACAGAATTAACCATGAAGAAATGTGGGCTCCTTAGCAATCATTTAATCACATAAACTTCTAAACAAAAACCTGATGAAAAACAGTCAAATTGGTATGTGTATATATAGGTATGGCTTATATGATGAGCAAAACACAAATTAAAAAAAACAAAAAACAAAAAAACCAGAAATCTATTTTTCTCATTGCATCACTGAAATAGATCAACATACAATACATTCAAATTTAACTCTCTCATACTTAGACAGTAGTCATTCACTATTTTCAGCTTGTATTTCTGAAAAGTTGTGTGTAAACCAATATTTTGCAATTTTAAAAGTATTTTAAATACATTAAAAATTTACTACTTAAATTATGAGTCTGCTTATAATCAATGAAGTCCCTCAAACATGTCTCTGGTGTCTATATTAATTTCATATAAAAGATTTTGCTTAATAGTGAGGTTTTGTTGCAAAATTCTGTTTCCCATATGATTTGTAACAATTTTTAGTAAACCTAAATTTGTGGTCAGACAGTTATAAAAAAACATAAGAAATCCATGTTTCTCTATTTGAAAGAAGTGAAGGAGGACAGCTCATTTTTTTTTCCTAATCCAATAAACTGGAACCAGAGGAGAGAATATGTAAATATGAGTTCTCTATCATGCATATTTCCTCTTGCAAGGGTTACACTAAAGGTGATTGAAAAGAATATATTCACATGCATTCCTTGTTAAGACAGCATTTTTGCTAAATGGGCTCTGTGGGAGTAAACACTACTGTCCCTCTTTCTCATTCTCACAGTCTTGCTGTCTACCTAAATCTTTCTGACATACCATCATCAGGTTACCTGTAGCTTTCTCAAATCTCCCAGATCCGGCCCCTCTCCTTTCTTGCACTTTCACAACAGCCTGCCTCTTGTTGTCCTATGTGAAGAAGACTTTTTTTTATCTTTTTAATGTATTTTATAGCAAATAGATCAATGGGTACTTTGAGGAGAAAGTATTCAATATCTGCATGTATATGTAAATAAGTTGTACATGTACAGTTCTACTTATGTTTATTAATCTCACAAAAAGGAACAAAATGGATTCAGAAGACACGGGGAACTTGAAAGAATGAGTACCATTAGCAACACCTCAAGAACAAAAATCTTGAATAAATAAAACATGGACAATTTTAGTCACTAAAAATGTAAACTGTAAGAAATAGGGAAATCTAGTTTGATTATTTTGCATTTCTTTTTTACACTTGAGGTCCTTTTTCACCTCGAACTTTCCTAAAGAGATCTGCACCACCATTAGCTTTCTGACGTGTACTGAAGCAGACTTTATAAAAATCACCTTAGCTATAGACACACCTACTTTCCCATATAGTTTTACAGAAAGGGATTCTAACAAGATTTAAAAATGTATATTCTAAAATGTTTATTGCAAAAGTTTCATAATTATACTTCAATTTAGTCAACTCTAAAAACTATCAGCAGTTTCCCTGAATTAGAACGTTGTAACACTATTTTTCTACACAACTAGTTTGGAGTTGAAAAAGAATAAAAATATATTTGAAACCACTGACATTTTTTTCATTTGATCTCTTCCAAATTTGAAGGAATGAAACTATGTTGATTTAAAGTTTTTGGTAAAGTTTTCTGTCAGATTAAAAAAAGAAATTTACTAATCTAAATGTAGGGTGGGGGTTTTAAAAAAATAGTTGTTATAAACCCAAACTCCCAAAACTGGAGTTTATGGTGGAAATGACAGCGTTTTAACTATAAAGGCATGAATGGTGTCCTTTTACAGACGCCAGAAATCAAACACAGAAAAAAGTGATGTATTGCCAGGCTATCCAGTGTACTTTCCTTTAATTGCCATATATAGTTAATAGCTTGACTTCTAAAAAAACTGCAAAGAGGCCAGCAACTAAAATACATAATATCTTCCCATGCAACATTTCAAAAACAATGAATTTAATTATTTTGTGGTCTGGGTTGAATTCAACACTAAAATCTTTTTATTGAACTTCACAGCAACAAAAATTTTCAAACTTACAGATGACCATCTTTGAAGTTAGATAGAACCCTGACCATACTATGATTGTCTGATACTGGAAAAGGACAGAGTACAGAGTACAGTACTCCAACCAGGATTTGGGCCGATCTGAGAAACTAGAGAAAAGTACTGAGAAGGAGTTACAGATATAGAATGACTGGATAGGTCATTTGATCTTGCTTCTGAGACTGAAGTTAAAAACCTCTGTTTCAGATTAAACAGCACTTCATTGCTTTCCGTTTTCTTTTTTGCCTAACATAAAAATACTTCTCCAAATTAAAAGAAACAATCAGGATGGAAGTAATAGAATTACGCAGTATATATATTATATCTACATAGCTCCAGAAGGTTTCTGAAATTTGAATAATCTAACCTTTACTCAAAATACTGTATCAGAAAGTACTGTATCAAAATACTGTTTGATTTGGTAGTATCAAACCAAATCCTCGAGCACACAATGGTCTTTTCTACAACATGTATGATCAGTAACAGCAGCGATCCTATCACATAATACACCACAGACCAGAGGAAAAAATCATCCCACATTTTAGAAATCAAACTAACCCAGTTTAGACAGTCAACACTTAATGACTGCCATCATTTTCAAACACTGTGCTGCACACAATTGTATAGAAAATGTTTTGACTGTATATTTGACAAAAAACAGGAATGACAATAGTACTGACTGTAGCTTTAACATATTATCAAGATAACTACAGCAAATAAATTTGAAAGTCATATAATTTTGATATAAACCTCGAATCATATCATCCCCACCATTTAAATAAATACTTTTACCACATTAATTTGTATTTTGAGAGTATTTTTTAGGTAGAAGATCTCTGGTATATATTTAGTTATGCCATCAAATATTTTTATTGTGCTTTCTTATATAGCTTAGGATAAATTAAAATTATGTTTTTGTTCACAGAATAATTTTACATTCTATTTTTCACTGATAGTCAAAATATTAACTAATTATTGAAAATTCAAGTTTTTATTTTAAAAACTAAAATTAAAAATAAAGGTTATTTATCTTTGAGAGTAGGTAAATAGCAAAGTAATTTTAAATGCCTAGTTTTAGAGGTTGTTACATATATAGAATACTAAAGCAAGTAAATGACTGAGCACAAATATGGTAGTATTATCTTCATTTTGGAATGTATTCTTTCAAATAGATTTGAACATGTAACTAGAAAAGGAGAACAAATAATACAACAAATTTATACAACACTAAAAGAGGAATAATTGTTATCTAATGAAAAAACTAATTCTTTAATAACAAAACTAGTAAGCATCTAAAATTTTGTTATTACCCTAGAAATTTGCCATATCTCTTTAAATTTATTTGTATGAGACAGTAGTTTGTTTTTTAATTATTTTGACAATTATTCATTGCTTCACAATTAATATCGACTTTGGACTAAAAATTAAAGATCTTGCTACTTGAAATGAGTTAAATTCATCATACCTTGAACAGTGTTTTCAACGGAAAGTTCTAGTGATTAGAAAGGCAGTCTAATGAGAACCTCTTTTGGTCAAATTTAGTCAATATTACCAAACCAAACCAACCAAACAAACAAAAATACACCATACATGTAAAGTCTATGTTTTTAAAAAGAGGATGGAGGATTAGCTGAAATAAACATCTCCAGAAAAGGGCAGAGCAGGGAGCAGAGCTGTGCTGGCATCTAGTGGAGAAGGCAGCACAAGAGTCGTTTACTTTGGGTCTCAGGCAGGCTGGGGAAAGAACACATTTTAATTATTTTAATCTACGCTGTGTATCACACACACCTAAAAAAAAAGATAAGTCAAAAGTATCTGGGGATAACTTGTGCAACCGAATTTTATGATTTTAATCTTCCACAAAGACAAAAAGAAAATTTGGAGGGGTGAGGGTGGTTAAGGAGTAACAAGACCCACTGTGGTGAAAAATATAACATAGCAAAAACAAGGATTGTGCAATTTTCTTTTCCCTTGATATGTTCTGCCAAACCCGGTAACACTAGTCTATTCTTCATCAAGCAAACAATTTTTATGAAATCAAGTGACAGCCTGTTTGTAAAGTTCTGTCCATATTTGGGACATTAAGTCATCAAACACCATTTACACACACCTAACATTAAATGTGGAATTTTGAAATGGCAATATGTGCAGAAATATAGTTATTTTTCTTTCAAGCAGTTTTAGTAGAAAGGCACATTTAAATTTGAGCCTTGTCTCCCATACCTTTTGCAACTGAGAAAAGGTCTTGTTCTGGTGGAGAACATCTGCCCTACAAGACAGCGAGTCCCCAACTCGATGTGAGTGAGCACAGGCAGAATTGCTATTTCTTGCCAGGGGGAGTCATATATCAGTCAAGTTCCCTCAGGGACCTCTGTGAACTCTTTCAGTTGTGAGATTCTATGATTTCTTAAAGAAAAGATTTTATATTTTTCTACATTAGGAAATGGGTTTTAGTTCATCGTCTCTATAAGTGTTCCAATGACTATGCCTATCCCTTATTTCTTGATATTTCTGGAACATTTGGTAATTATTTTATGATGTAGAGACAGAAGGGTCAAATCACACTAAAGTTAAATCAAGTCTTATCTTGTGGTAAGTTAGGAGTCAAGTTTTCCATAATTGTACACTGTCTTAGGTTACTAACATGCAAGTGCCTCACTGTGTATTCTAGGTCTGCTTTGCTTTATAAAGCAACTTTATTGTTTTAGATAGCTGATGAGTTTTTAGCTAATACATGATGAGAGAGATTCATACACACATTCTCTCCTATTAATAACATTTTCCTCATCTTTAATCATAGAGAGCAACCTGTTTTCATCCTACTGTATTAACCTGGTATCTCACACCTAATCGTGTGCCTAAGGCTTATTTTATAATCTATTCAGATGCTTGACTTTAAAAACTAGTATTTTAAGTAATGTAATTGGGTTTGTTTCATATCATACTTTAGACATCTAAAAGTTTATTTCAGAGTATACGAATGAACTATTCACAGTATCACACTATTGGAGGGCTGCTGGAATGAACTAGGACCCTGCTCTGCTGCAATATGAGAGAACAAGACCAACTGTGACTGGTTCTCATGAAATTGCAGGAACTGCTAGACACCCATGTTCATACCAGCATAACCCTTTTGGTGCCATACAGCTTGCGTAGTACTTAACCTGAAAGCTGTCATGTCAGGTCAGCTTTGGTTTCTCTTAGAAAACTTAGAAAGAGAACAGGACTCAGGTCCTAGATACACCTGGCTTTGCCTTCTAGTTAGCAAGGATCCTTTGGCTGGCTAGGACACTTCCTAGTTACAAGTTTGATTAACTGATTGAGATAATATATAGAAATAGACTTTTTATATTAAGTTTGAAATTATCATAGAAGGAATAGAAGAGGAAAAAATAAACTGATAGGTCCTAGTTCATTGGCAAGAGAAGGCTTCCTTTAAAGAACATCCTGATTCCTTCTGAAGTTCCAAATTCACATAAATAAAACCTCTGCCCTATTCCCACTCCACTCACATCATAGAGCCAGTCTGTCTACTGTGGTATTTTTTTCAGGTGACCTTGATGAAGAGCTAAAGGATTCTGTCCCTGGCAGGCCAGTTGTCAGGATCAGGTCCTGAAGCCCGTCCACTTGTGGGACCTTGGCCCCGCATGCTATGGGACAAGAACAGGATGAACCAGAGCCAGAGCCTGCCGATAGTGGGAGGAGAAAGACATATGGACAAGCAGCAGAAAAAAGCGATAGCTACAGTGGGCTCAGATAGACTGTTATGAAAATTCAGAGCAAGAGAACTGCCTTTAGCTCTGGGTGGGGGTTTGAGAATGACGGTGTCAAGGAAGACACCCTGAAGGAGGCAGCTGGGCCTTAAGCAGTGGACAGGACTTGGGAAACCATGATGGGAAAAGAGCAAATCGTGTCAAAGGAAACAGTGCAGATGTGGACAAGATCTGTTTTCCCCTCAGCCAGACAGCCTAAGGAGAAAGGCAAACTGCTCCAACATCAGAAGGGTGGGGCTGCAAGTGCGCAGTTCCGGCACAGGCATGGACAAGTGACTATGACTGTTCTAGTTAACACACAAGAAAACCACTGCACATTTGTAAAGTATTTCTGAGCTTACAGAACTTACCTGTGGCCTCATTAACAATGATAAATTCCATGGTTCTCTTTCTCCAAATCCATTCCATTTCTTGTCATTTTTGAAGTAATATGAGCATTACTTCAGAAGCTAAACCAACAAAACAGAGAACCAAGACTAAGTGTTCTAAAATTGGGTCCACAAAAAAACAACAAAAACAATAAAAAAAAACTTCTTACCTCTAAAGCAAATTATTATTTTTAGTTCTTCAAGACCACCTTTGAGTGTAAAAGTGGAGGTGGTTATTCATTCTAAAATGCCCTCAGAATCGTTTTCAAAACTACTGGGTAATGAGAGAAGCTATCTTTATTTAATGAAGAAAGTGAGATATTGAAGTTAGGATTACTGCTACAAAAGAAGACAGAAATGTGAATTGATACCATGTTCCCAAGTTATTGATCTCATTTTTAGCCTGTTCCAAACAAATTTCAACCATATGATCCAGCAAATCCACTTCTGAAAGTAGGGACTAGAATAGATTTCTATACCCACATTTATAGCAGAACTATTTACAGCAGCCAAAAGACAGAAGCAACTCAGGTGTCTGACGGATGAATGGACAAACAAAATGTGGTACATACATGCAATGGAATATTATTCAGGCTTAAAAAGAAAGGAAATTTTGACATGCTACAAAATAGATGACCCTTGAGGGCACTGTGCTAAATGAAACAAGCCAGTCACAAAAGGACAAATATTGTATGATCTCATTTATATGAGACACCTAGAGTAGGCAAATTAACAGTAAGAGAAAGCAGAATGGTGGTCGCCAGGGGCTGGGAGGAGGGGAAATGAAGAGTCAATGTATAATTAGTACAGTTTTAGTTTTGCAAGATGAAAGCATTTTAATGATCGCAAAACAATGTGAATATACCTAATGCCACTGAACTGTACACTTACACATAGTTAAGATGCTAAATTTTATGTTTTGTGTATATTATCACAATAAAAGACATACCTAATAGGAAAGATCAAAGTTGGAAAAAGGACAAATCTCACTATTCAAAATCTAAGAGTTTGAACATATGAATATGTGCAAACTAGCAACAAACACTCTGGCCCTATGATATACCCATGATGTGAATGATGTACAAGACCAAGGCATCGGACAAACTGGTGAATATCTACCTTGAGGATGTTGTAAATATAAAAGTAATATTAGATTCAGAACAAGAAACAAGCAGAATGATGTTATCGATTACAAATTATACAAGTTGAAAGATGCAAATTTCTTTGTTTTTGTATTGTACTAGTATAGTAAGAAGTTTATTATTAAAACACAATGTTAAAAGCTTTAAACAGTGTCTGGGATCTTACAAACTATAGATGCATTCAAGGATTAAGTCCTCTTCTAAATAATTTCTGTATTTTTTAGCCATTGGCCATTATCAAGGTAGGAGGAAGAAAGTTTGTGTGCTAACTCTAAGTGTAATTCATTAAGTTTAATTAAATGGACCATAAATAAACTCCTATTTGATCAATTATGAATGCCAATAAATATATAACCCTGTAGATCAAAAATAGCAATAATAATTCCAACAAAAGCTTAGTATTTGTGTTTTTCAATCTTTCAATAATAACGTGTCCCCTTAAACTTTTATTTTATACACACATCTGCCTGCCTGATATAATCAGCATTAAGAAAAAGACCTGCTAAATACCAAGTAGGTAAAATTTTTGTTCCATAAATCATTACTTCAAACGTGTTGTCACAATTCTCAAATGTTCAGTTAATTAAAATCCAAGTAACAGTTGTTTTTACTCAACAACTGTCCACCCCAGCAGTCCACTGAAAGATGGCCACCCCTGTAATCTTAATAATTCCTCTAGGTTGTCAGCATGTCATGGCCTGAGCATGAAATCTAACTTGACAGATAATGGAAATGAGCTATTAACACAAACCAATCTGTGTTCAGACCATGTTTTAATATTTTATATGTTTACTTGGCATAACATTACAACTTTTTGTCAGTCTGTCATGTAGCAACCTCTTTTACAAAATTTTTCTTTTTTAATGCCGAGAACTTAATTCCACCATCCTCCAGTTCTCCTCACCCTGCCCTACACGCTTAGCAAAATTTTCTAAAAGTTATTTAATACTTTGCTCCTAGGCCATTTCAACTCTCGCCTTTTGAAACAGCCCGTAAGTGATAATGAAATACATAAAGGAACGAGAAAGAGAATCCAATTACATCTACCTGCATAGCTCAGCTGCACACAAAGTAACAATAAACAGGCATTCTTAAATCACAGCATTTCACTGGAAATGGGGCAGAACTTGTGTATTTTAACAACTTTTTACAACTAGCAACTACTATAGCATTTATTTTACTTTCTCAAAGAAAACCAGGGAAGGTTCGTAATTTAAACTAAAGGGTCTTTCAGCCTTGAAGATAAAAAAGCACTTCTGCTTCGCACCTGAGGAATAATGTAAGATGCGTACAGGTGAATTAAGAAGACTGGATTCAAAGACAGTTTGTCTTTGGCCAGTCTGAAACATATGACTGCTTTCCAGCCCTGTGGTCATTCATTATCCAGCAAAGAAAGGCTGTTTTTGCTCCACAAACCCAGTGGTGGTCCCCAGCTTACGATGATTTACCATGTCTGCTCTGAAATGCATGACACAGACTGTTCCAAAATGGTTTCTCTCATATACAGACACACACATCTGATGATATTTTAGGTCTGATTTACGTTAGTGCCACCAAAACCAGTTTTGGTCACCTGTGCACATTTTCCCTTTCAAATGCGACACTCAAAACATATTTTTAGGGGGTACTTAATTTTAAACTTTCTATATCTGAACACATATTTCAAAAGCATCTCTGGTTTCATTGGGTTAGCAACCTCATTTTTTCCTTTTAGAAGGGACCATTTTTGACTTAGAAGTATTGCATCCCAAATACATTTTAGGCATTAAATGGTCTATATGTGGAAATAAAGAGTGAAAGTTTCTCAGGGAATGCTGAATTAGTAACTATTCATTTTTCCTCTAAGAAGGAATCATCATTACTCCAAAGTATAAATATTTATAACAGCACAGAAAAATAAATATATAGTATTAGTAAGAAGGAGCTTTAATTCTGATGGAGGTTTGGGCACATCAGTTTAGAAATCCCAGTTTCTAAGTGTACAATTATGCCTTCAAATTTATATCAGGCACACATTCAACTTCAGACACAGCTATAAATACTGGCTTTTTAAACTTGCTACCCTAATTAGCTGGGATAATGCAAGTCAGAAAATAGATTTTTAAAGTTAGCTGGTGTAGAGATTTATATACTTTCCTTAGATACACATGGTAGCATGAGGTCAGATGCTAAATAAGAAAATGAATGGATTCTGTCAAGTTTCTCATTCTCAGCCAGGATAAGTTACAAATCCATCACGGATAGTTTGGCATAAGCAACAAGTGTGCACTCAGAGAAAACTGTTCTGTTGTGCTAAGAAGAAAAGAGGTAGGAAAAACTAATAAGAAATTATTAAATGAAAACCTACTTGAAGATAATGGAAGTAACTATCAGAATATAATAAAATACCCAACATTGAAAAGCACAGTGAAGTTACTCCAGGGTATCAAACAATGATTAAAAGTTTGGAGCTCTAGGTCTGAACCTGCACAGCCATATATGACAGTTGCTAAACAAAAGTGTCATCTGAGCACTTGAAATATGGCTAGAAGGAACTGAGATGTGCTGTAGGTGTAACACATACACTTATTTCAAAGACTCAGTATTAAAAGAATGTAAAATATCTCACTAATTGATTACATGTTAAGTTCATGTTTTGAATTAATTACATTAAATACAAATATTATCATAATCACTTTCACCTATTTCTACTTTTTTTTCCATGTGGCTACTCAAAAATTTGGATTTACATGTGTGATTTATCTATCTGTTTTACTAGAGTGATGTAAAGGATAAAGTCACAGAATGTGAAAACTGGTTGAGAAAACAAATCATCTTGTCCAAACTCCCACATTGTTTCAGCAAGGAAACTGAGGCTTGAAGTGATGGGTTCTCATTAAGTCTACAATTACCTATGGATTCTTTCAAAGGCCAGTATCTACCAATCCAACTTTCTTTTCATTAGAGTATCATGAAGGAAAGATAATAACTTGTCTCAGTCACCACAACCAAAAAGCACTCTACTTTCAGGCAGTTTCAAAACCTTGCTCTCATCTTTTGCGATATAATATAAGAAACTTTGTTCTTGACTTATAGTCATCTATGCAATTATCTTCACTCTCTTCTTGAGTCTGGTGGTGGACACTTACCCAAAGACTTGCCTTTTATGTTCTGTTAACATTATCTGTATGTATTTTAATGAAGACTTTAAATTCATGTCATGCACTAAAATAAGTTAATTAGAAAGTAAATGAGTTTACAAACAAACCAATCTAAAATAAGCTTCAGACTTGTCTTTAAGGCACAATAAAGGCTAATTCGTCTTTCACATGAGTTTATTTTCTTTCTCAGAAATTTTCCACCATCTCCCCCTCCCCATCTCTAGGTCTTGTGCTCAACTGATGGGCTTCTCCTTTCTACAGTCATTTCCACATCTATGGGATACATTTTGTCTTAATAAGACAACTTTTAATTTTTATTATTACTGATTATTGTCATGATACTAATTTTAAGTTTATATAGTAACATCCATTTCCAGATTCCTATTGTCTGAGAGTCTGGAGTTGGGTTGAGAAGCTAAATGGAAAACAGGAAAAACTAGAGATCTCCTCCACGACTTTGAGAACACCATCCTTCAGCACGAGTTGAAGCATTTTCCAAAGTGGGCAAATAGACAGCAACAGGCTTCTTTACATATATATTTATATGGTTATTATACAATATGTGTATACAACATATGGATGAAACTTTGAGTTAAATACAATTAAGCAGCTTTTTTTCTTGAAGTACATCTCAAAAAACTTTAATACGCCAATGTATAATCTGACTCAGTGAGAAACAGAGAATGCAGAGTTCTCCAAACCTATTTAAACTATGTAAAAATCCTGTTCTCATGGAGCATCTTGAGAGCATCCCATAGAATACATTTGGGGAAACCCTGTACCATGGAATTTGCTACAAGACAAAACCACATCACCCTTCACCTTTGTATTATTACTGAATAACACTGTTTATTTTATTCAGTTACTTATCCAATAAACTTATTAGCCTGTTATGGATTGAAATGTGTCACCCCGAAATTCATAAGTCAAAGCCCTAACCAACTCAGTGTGACTTTATTTGGAGATAAGGCCTTCAAGGAGGTAGTTAAGGTTAAAGGAAATCATAAGGTGGGTTCCTAATCTGATAGGACTAATGTCTTCATTAGAAGAAGAGACACCAGAGATCCAAAGGCCCTGTGAGAACATAGCGTGAAGGCAGCTGTCTGTAAACCAGGAAGAGAGATCTCACCAGAAACCAACTCTGCTGGCTCCGTGGTCTTGGACTTCTGTTTAAGCCACCTAGTCTGTGGTAGTTTGCTATTGTTCTCTAGGAGACTAATACACAGCTCCTCTCATGTTTTAGGTGAGCAAACACACACAGTCCTGGGCCTAGGAATTTGCATTCCAGTTCAAGGCGCTGTGGGGAACAGCAACTTTCTGGTGTTACACTAATCAGTTATTTGACTTAGGATCAGCAACTACTTGCCCCACAGCTTAATTTCCAACTTACATTCTCATGCAAGGGATAATCAAATTGTTTTGTAAATATTGACTTGAAGAAATAGGTCAATTGGACTTCTTGCTTCTCTCTCATTTTCTAGGAACACGTGGAGTCCCAGGAATCAAAGCCTGAGTCCTTCACCCTTTTCATAGAGTGTGGAAAGAGGCCCCAAGCAGGCACTCCTTCCTCTCTTGCTACAGCAGCATCCAGGAGGCCAAGTGCAAGACACCATATCTTAACTCCAAGATTTCCTCAGCTATGGCTGCTGTAACTACACTGTGAGCACTTTCTGCCCTCGATCTCCAGATGGAAAAAAAGGCAATCTAAAGTCACTCAACCCCATCACCCACAACCTACAGAGACAGCAGTCTCTGTCTGTCTCAAAGACAGTCTTTTGGTAACTAATCCACACACCACGAACTATCCTTCCTTCCTATAAAATTACACAAAAAACAATATTTTAACTTCTCTCCTGTCATTACAAAAAAAGAATATGGCTAATTATTACCAAGATAAATAGCTTATTTTTAAGCAATCAGTAATTGTGTTCAGGATTAGGTTTAAGCAAGATAATAACAAAACAGAGTGAGAATATTCAAAAATAATATGACAAGGAATTTTGGGACTGCTGGTTAATAATATTATTTCACTACTATTGCACAGCACTATCTCTGAATCATTTCAATTCTCTACATCTCAAAAGCCAAACTCCCCACTAACCAATGTAGAAATCTTCTCTATCACTTGGACCGCAACACTGGAGCAAATAAAATAAATAGGGCTCCCTTTATTCACAGACCTGTTTAATAAACAGAGTCATTTGTTTTGTCTAAATATTTGTGCATGAAACAGATTTTTTTAAACAAATAATTGTTTTGCAAAAACAATGATAAACAATTAAAATGAAATAATATAAAACAATTCAGTTGCTATTGAGGTGATATAGTCTAGATCTGGCTATTCCCTCTTGAAAAAAGTTACTTACCTTCTTCGCACCTCAGTTTCCTCAAACTCAAAACAAAGGGAAAAGTTTATTTGATTTCTAAAATATCCCAAAGTGCTGTGATTGCATTAAAAATTATTTCTTGAATTAAATGTGAAGCTCTCTTTAAAACTTCATTCCCTCTGATACTCTGCAATTCTAAATTTTAGGCATATCATGATACACTAAGAAAATAGGCTCATTCTATTTAAATTTTAGCCATCGCAAACCTATCCAGTTGAGCTGTGGTTTTTATTTGAACAGCAAGAGAAAGCAAAACGATGCCAATTGCTTGCTACTATTTTTTGTCTAGAAATAGTTCAAAGCGAGCTTCTTGGAAGGAATAAATCTAATATTTGTAAAAATAAACTATGTGTGTGCTTGTATAAGGACAATTAAATATGTTTTATTAATTTTAACAATTTAATATCACTGCCCATGCTCACATTGTTTTCAAATGCACTCCCTTGTGATTAGGTAAGAATTGGCAGTTTGTTTATAAGTTGATTACATTTAATTTTATGACATCAATGCAGAGTAAAATTATCCTGTTTAGGACATATTTATTGCTTTTAATCCCTGTTCTGTACTGGACATGCCCAAGACTCAGAAGAAGTGGGGCTGTGGAACTTGGCCCTCCTGTTTGGACATTCTCCACCTGCATATACAAAGGCCCTGGGTGTGAGACCCGTAACAATCTGTTTATGACTCCAGAGTTCTGCCATGGGCATGGATTTCCGTGAGGAAAACCGTTTTTTCAGATGAGTGGTAGATGTTAGTAAACCGCATCTAGTTCAGTGATTCTTTACCAACGAGGCAGACGAATTGGAGTTTTTTAGAATTATGATGGAGTCACAAACAAATCCACGTATTACAGAAATATGTCTCACTGAAGTAGACATTAGTCCGTGCTGCAAATTCTTCTGTCTGATATTAATACAGGGTCAATTTTGTGGTAAAGCATGGTTGACCTCCACGAGTTCACAAAGAAAAGAAAAGGAACGTTTGCCAAAAACTTATTCGATGATGACTCTGCCTCTTAAGAATTGTCTGTGAGGTGAAGGCACTTTAAAGCTAATTATATTTTCAGATAATCTTACCTTTTGAAAAAAGTGAGCTGCTAGAATTTACTAGTTTCTATTTTAAAGATTTGCAAAACAGGTAAACCTGAGAGAAAGCCCACCTCAGATGGTTCCCAAACTATCATAGACCAGCAAAATTTTTTTAATCACAGGTAGTAACATAGAGCTGCCAACTTTTTATTTTACCAAGCAAGAAAAAATTTAATTACCATTACCTACTCTCACCATTATTTCATTAAAGAAATTTTTCATTGCCCAGAAATAGAAAGGACAGAATCTTTAAAATGGCAGTTCTTTGAATTGATTAAAATTTATTTTATGAAGATGCATTCTTTACTTTCCTTATTTCACACAAACAAGTGATGATTCCATTATGAATAGGCATGGTTTTAGGGAACAACATTTGGGAATCATCTATTTATACTATAAAGCCTCTTCTTAATCCTACCCCACCAGAGCATTTTCTCACTCCATTTCCTTAACATTTTGCTCACATTATTTCTTTTGTACAAGTAATCATGTTGCATCATAAAATTGTTCGTTTGTGTATGTCCCACTAGACAATGATAAGGATCATCTTATTCATGTTTTGACTTCAGTGCCAAAGATAGGAAATTTTGTCTATCTTTTTTATGAATGAATGAATGAATGAATGAGAATAAATCAGTAGTGGAATAAACAAATGAATGAAACCCAGGTACACCAAATGCACTTACTCAATTCCATGGGTTAGCCTGTTTTTCTCCATTATGGAAATTGATGGCTGAGGGATCCTGATATGTCCTACACAGGAAATACATAACTGAGAGATCAATCTTGATCTCCCTTTATGGAAATATAGCTCAGTTTGGCACACAAAAACTGAATCAGTCCAGAGCTTCTGATTACCAGTTTTTGGGTTATCCAGAGATTTCACCAAATAACACTCTACATTCCGGTTTTACACCAGAATGATTAATTGATTACGTACACCCCAGGGAGGAGAATCCTGCAATGGCTTCATTTTTGCCCATGCTTCAAATAGTTTTGCTTCAAGTACAATGAATACATGGTAAACATTAATAATAATAATAATAATAATAACAACAACAACAACAATAATAATAATAATAAAAGAATCACAATAGAATGAAAGATTGTCTTCATCCTTTCAGTTCTTGGTAGTACAGATATTGAAGCAGGAAACAGAGCATCTTTTTTTTTGGGGGGGTGATTGTCTAATATTTGATGTTCTTAAAGATTCTTATATTTACACATCTTCTGGGCAAAAAAGACTACACCTTCTATAGTTTGGGCTCCAAGTTGTCATGTTTCAGGTATGAAGAACAGGGTATTCAAGAAGACTTCTCTCAAATGACCGGGTATTTACAGAACATTTAGATCTGGTTACTCATCTATCATCAAGCTGTGGCTGCCCGGTGTTCTCTGGATCCTTCAGTGGTGTAATGGAATTTGATTTTTATCATTTTGCTATTCTATCTCTACCTCTACCTATTTAGTTTTGAAGTATCAATTGCCTGTGTTATGGTCCATGTCTAAACACTGCTTTTGCTTATGAAGGGTTGAATGTCAGAAAATATTTGGTTAATGATAACAAGACATACTATAAGCTATTACTAATCAGCAATGTGCCTGAACTTTAATATGTTTCTTAATCATCAACTTTGAATTTCATATAAATACAGCAGGGTACTTTTGGACTACTTTGTGTAAATGGCAGGTTGTTAAATGACAAATATTATATTAATATCTCTATTTCATAACACGTAAGATTCATGTTGTCCATAACATCAATATGGCATACATAGCTGATAAAACCATCACAAATCTAAAAGCATACATAAAGTCAGGAAAATGAAATACCAAGGAAAAGTCAAAACAGAACAAAACAATATATAAAAGTTTATAAGTGGTTAGTTTTAAACTGAAAAATTAGAACTTCTGTCTACTAAATTTAATATTTAATAGATAGTGAAACTAACAGAGATAAAAACTTTTAGGTAATTTTCTTCATATTTCAAACAAATGGCTGAAAGTTAATAATCTTTACTAGCAGAAACTAATTCTGACACAGTTTTTCAGCTTAAAATTTCCTCAGCATAAGGCTATATATTTCAAATATTGTGTACCATATTAACCAGGAAGAGAGAGTATAAATCTATCACTTTGGAAATTATCACAATAATAAATTTATTCAAAAATATTTATTTACCATTCATGCATTTTAACTACTCTTTTGGTTAAGAAATAAAACTTATTAGGTATTTAATACATGCTTAAGTGTAACTATATGCCAGACACAGTGAAGAAAGAAAATAAATTATGAATTGCTTGATTTTCCAACTGCCTACTGGACATTTTCTCATGGGGCAATATATTTGTTAAATTACATTCTGGCTGTATTCAGCATCCATACACTGTTAAAAATTGAAAATTCAAAGATATATACAACATATTCTGTAGAACCAGATTATACTGGCGTCCAGAACCAAACTTGTCATTCCATCCCTTCTGAGCTGGCTTCTATTTTTACTGATGCTCCCAGTCACTCAGCTGAAACCTGAAGATCAATCTTAAGGCATCATTCTCAGTAAAAAATGATCCTCTGATGTGACCTCTGCCTCATGTGACCTACTGCACTGCCCCCTCCCCCATCCCACTCCTACCCCCCGCCCCATGTTCTTTTACAGGAATTCTCTCTCTTTCATAAAGGCCTCTCAACTGGCTTCCTCACCTTTGGTCTCTTTATCCACCACCCCATCCTAGCCAGTTCTTCTGTAGCACAGTTCTGATCAAGCCAGTTTCTATCAAAGACTTTCGATTCATCCCTACTGACTATGGAAGAAGGCCTAAAATCTTTGGCTTGGCCTCTCAAGGTCCTTGCTGATATGACCTTAAATGTTTCTATTACTTTCTGATTCCTTCCCATGTGCCTATCTTCATTTTCCTTGTGCCTGTAATCACTTTTCTCTACTTCATCCTGTTCTCTGGAGGTGTTAATTCTAAGGATCCTCTCAGTCCCACATGAAATAGTACCACTTCTAGGAAGTCTTTCCAGAGTCCTCCAGTAAGAACTAGTGATCATTTCTGCAGCTGCACCTCTCAACGCTATCTGTAGCTTTCTAAGGACGTGAATCACATTCTACCTTATATTTGGGGCATTTTTGCATTGTTTTATCTACTCTACTACATTTTAAGTTATTTGAAAGTCCTTGTCTAATGCGGCTTTATGTCTTCCTCAAAACTTATCACAGAGTAGGCATTCAAAAAGTCCTATTAAATGAATAAATAAAAGAACAAACTGAGCAAACAAACTAAAAGTGACTGAAGATGAAAACAGTAAAATTAACTTGAAAGGTGTAACCATCAAGAAAGAAGAATGTACAGCATTGCTCAAGAGGTTATAATAACTAGGTATAATGGCTGAGAGTTTAAAGAAATAGTTTATGCTAAGTACTTGGAAAAATTTCCTAAAGGGATTACTTTTCTATAATAATAATTTCTTACTTAGTGATGAAAGATTATCACTTGGATTGATACTAAAAGTTTTCATACTTTTCATAACTATTTCCATCCACATGGGATAGGCCACTGTGGAGAAAAGTCTATGCTGCCATTCAGAAGGTTTGCTTGTTGGTCTCTTATATTTCTAGGTTTTGTGATTTTTATCTACAGGCACCCATAGCAGCAACTCACCATTAATCATGGGAATTTTTACTATAGACACATTAGAGATGGCAAATCAAGATTAAGGATGTAAGATAAATGTGGTAAAAACCTTCTTTGCTTAATTTTTCATATTTACCCATCAAAAATTGCACCTCTGGTAATAAATGCTTAGGCTTGAGTTTTTTTGTTTGTTTGTTTTGTTTTCAAGAGAGTAATCCATCTTTTGGAATAATATCTGTGAAACAACTTAAGAACTGTTGCCTGTGAGGGAGTGGAACATAGAAAACAGTTTCCACAAAAGGAAAAAAGTAGAGACTGTTCAAATCCCAGCTTGGTCCTACCCTTTGGTGCTGGTCAATAAACTTGGTACCCAATATAAACAAAACATTCCATTCAACATTATGTCAACCGTCAGCAAAAAGGTCATCTATCACTGTACATTAATGTTCCGAACACCTGTAAAATCTGATGTGCATTCTTTCAGGCCATTTTTTTCAACTTTGTGTCTGTCAGAGATACCCCCCACCATATACATATTATTTATGTTGGGAGTAGCTTTCTGAATGTCACCCAGATGAATTAGCATCATGCTGAGCCTCGGAGTTAAGAGACTCGCCATGTGCATTTATGTGTTTTCTCTCCCTGGATAGTGACACATTTATATCCTTTCTCCGTCTGCTCTGGCTTTGGCAGGGATGCATAGTACAAGCAGTTTATTTTACTATGACATGGTGACAAAATAGAACTTTATTTATGTGAAGCTGGTTAAAAATGCCTTGGCCAAAAAAATATGACACCAGTTAAGGAAATCTAATAAAACCTCTTGTAGAAATGGTGTAAAGTGTAGTTTTATTTAGAACTTAATGAGGTTAGTAATGCATATGATACCTTACTGTGTCTACCAAATAACATCAGGTTAATGTTGTCAATTTTTTTTAAAGTAGTCAATCTCTGTTAATTTTGTCAGGCAGTTTTAGCTCCTGAGCATTCCTTCATTTACTCATTCATTCATTCACTCATTTATTCTTTCAACAAATAGAATATTTATCACATATCTACCATATGTAGCTGAAGAAGAATTATGCTAGATTTTAGATATGTGGAAACTCAAACCATTTTTATCAATATTTATGAGTTCCCTAAGGGTCTCAGCAGAAGTAACTCACTAATCACAGAGATACCCATTGAAACTGAAAGAAAAAACCCTTGAAATTTGATTATATAACATTTTTATGCTAAATGATTTATCATCTAACAATTATTTTTCAGAACGACAAAAATACCTTCATTTATTTATTATATTATGTGGGTTGGCCATGGTGACGACACAAGCAGCATGTATAAATAATGCAAAAAAAAAAAAGGCTAAAAATCTTAGATATCACCAAATTCATATCTTTGTATGTATACAAACAGAAATGAAATCAGAGCTTTTTATCAAAATTTGCATTTTTAAAAATTTTATTTTAGTTTTTTATTAAAGTTATTGGGGTGACATTGGTTAATCAAATTAAATAGGTTTCGATTATGTCAAATAACTTGAACATATATAACATAGGACATGACTGGGTTACATGTCAGCAGAGAATAACAGAAGGATGTCCTGGTCTTCAGAAATTACATTTTTAAGTCTTTTTTTTTTTTATTCACCCATTAGGCCTTTATCATACACATACAAGCTACTGAAGATAATTCAACTAGACCACTCCAGGTGTGTTTCCCACAGACAGCCAAACTGCCATAATGCCTATGACTGCCTTCCTCGTCCCACAATGCCTAACTGTCTGTGTGTGCCATATGGCACAAGAAAGTAAGATCCCTGGGCCTTCCTGGTTAAGATAGACAATACACCCTCAGAAACGCAGATTACTACAGTTCCAGCCACATTCAATTTAATTTTTGCCTTATATAATGGTCATACACATTTTTTTTTACATAATAAAAAGTGAGTCTGAACAAAGTTTCATAATTAAGGAACTATTTAAGAGATTGTCCTTTTAGGAATCTCAAAGATTAAACTCCTTTGAAGCCTTCCTGCAGGTATGTGCTTCATTATGGTTCTTTACGCAATGAATACCAAGCACTAGTTCAGAGGCAAGCTTCTTGACATCAGAGATATTAAGAGTTATTAACTATGCCTTGTGGAAACTAGCCTTGTCACCAGGTGCTGAAGCCTTACCCAGATATGGGAGACTGACAATCTCCTCCCACATAACTCTGTCAGGTTCACACATGCATGTGTACACACACACACACACACACACACACACAAAGGCGCACGCGTACAAAAAAGCCAGAAGGAGGAGGACAATGAGTGAGGCCACTTGGTTTTCTAGAACTTACACGAGGCCGCCATACAGATAAATCAAAACAGAGTGGAAAGAGCCAAATCACAGGAAAAAGCCTCCAGAAATAAGACCAGGCTTCAGCACTGTCTTCTGTAACCAGCTACTCGATAAATTAACACACTTCTTCAGGCCTGTTTGTTGAAACTATCTTGCTAGACTGATCATATTGACTTCATAAACTTTCAGCCTTTTAGTTGCTTAGTAAATAAATGATTTTACCATTTAAAACTTGGAGTGAGGACATCACTGCCATGTACTTCTTGTGGTTACTTTGACTATCAGTTGAAAATGTCTTTTGAAGGAGTCCAGAGTGTATGGCACGAACTCAAGACTCATTTTTGCCTTCAGTGGGGATCTCCTCCATGGTACACTGACTGAGGGCAGCCGATTCACTATGTCCTCCACCTAATAACCCTGCTCTCCTCCCTTCCTCCCTTCCAACAGGAATCCTATGATGGAGTGAAGGCAGGTAGAGAGGACTGGTTTGATTGCTAGATCCCAAGCTCTTTGTATCTGATTCTACTCACTCTAATCAGGACAATCTCCTCTTCACATTTTCTAAAACAAACCTCAAGAAATGCCTTTAAATATTCTAATCCTCTATAATCCTCCACTGACTGCAGGTAGAGGAGATAATGCTTCACTTGCTTTAATAGCCTGGGAAATAAGGACTCTGAATCTGCACAGGCCCAGTCTTCGCTCATTTCCAAAGGCCCAAGGACCCTTACTAAGGGCAGGCTGTCCACAAAGCCAAAGAGATGGAGAAGGAAGGGCACATGCCACCAATTGCTCTGAGATATCTATGGAAAAAAAAAATGAAAAAAAGAAAGTACAACCTAATTTTTGCTCATTTTCACCTTCAGATCTTTGTATAAATTTCCCAAATCTAGATTCCACAAGTTAGACCATAGTTCCTCTGTTAGGTCCCAATGAACAGACCAACACACAATGAATGTTCCACTAAATATTTAGTAATAATAATATAATCAGTGACCAAAAAGCAATTTAAATGTCTATCTTCTCCTGAATATTAAGACAAGAGAAAAGACAGTGTATCAGAGAAAGGTTAAACTTGGAACCAGAAGAAATGGGCAAGGGATGCCTTCTGTCACTTGCTGATCGTAAAATGTCCAACAGGTAATTTAAGGTTTCTGGCCCTTATGTTCCTCATCTGTCCAAATAGGATAAGATTTCACTCCTTGCTTCTCCGTAGGACTGTTCGCAGCATCAAATGAGATAAGGTAGGTGTGAAACCCACAAAAGCCGTTGTTTTATTTTTGTTTGTTTGTTCTTTTAAATTTAGAAGGGGAAATGGGATCTAATTATTTAATCCAAAATATGGCCAGGTGTTTATATAACCATAATCCATTTTCAACGGTCAATTTAGGTCATCTCTATTTTTAGTCTTGGGAATCCTATTGCCAATTACATTTTTTTTTTTTGAATTTCAGTAGTTTGACCACTTAACCACACAGAAATGTGTTTGTGGCTGAGAAAGTTATTTGGAATTTCTAGGATAACAATGAGAATAAGCCAGAATTAAGAAAATTTGCTTTCATAAAATGGAACTAGATCTCTCTATTTGGGACTAGTGATGAGTAGAGGAAGAAGAGAGACAGAGATAACACCAGATAAACACCTATGTTCATCAAGTCATAATAGTATAATAATTATTTCTATTTTTCAAGAATACCTTTTTCATATTAATTTCCTATTTTATAATGCGGTTTCTGTGCTGATGTCATGCTTTTGCCTTTTGTCTCTTTTCTTTAGCATCTTATTCTCCTTGCCTCAACTGCCACCTCAGTCCTTTCCTTCCCAACCTTCCCTGAGTCACTGTTCATGAAGATGGTCTCACCATTATTCTCTGGTTTCTTTTCTGGCTGGTACCTTTACAGCAAATCCCTCTAGAGTGAGAAATGTAAAGCTGTGTGCTGCAGTTATATGTACAGCCCTGCTCAGCAGCACCAAACACAGTTACAGCCAAAATAAGCAAGAAAGTCCATGGGAACACCTATCAAAACAGCCCTGGTGGTTCCACTCCCCAAGCCACCCCGAGCATGGAGCCACTCTCGATATGTAACTCTTGCTTTGTGCCAATAATCAGAAAAGGGAAGGTTGACACAGTACAGAACACAAGAGCCTAACTATTCATGTGAAATTCTGACAGCAATAACATTGTCATCACTGGACCAGTTTTTAAACTAACCACAATCTGTTAAGGTAAGGAGGTTTGAGACAATTGCTCTCCAGCTCTCATGTGCAGAATTACCTGAGTGAGCACATAAAAATCTACTTTTAGAGAGTCTGATTCTAAAGGTCTGAGGTAAGATGTGGGAATGCATAGCTTTAGCAAACCTTCCACAGGTGTTTCAGATGAAAGATGTCCAAGGGCCACACTTTGAAACACACTGCTCTAAGACTTTGTTGAAGAAATGGCCATTACTATATAAGACCTGCAAGATCTTCTAAGCAGGCATGGTCCCATGAGGCTCACTTTAGCTCCAGACTTGGTGCTGACACCCTTACTGACCTTAGCCTCAGTCTTGTCTCACAAGTTCTGGGCCATTCCCCTTCCTGTCATCCATGTTCCCATGCTGATATGGATTAGATGGTATCTGGACTCTCTAGTTGACACCCAAAGCTATAATAGTCTTTGTAGGGAAGAGTGAAGGAAATACAAGCTCTTCCAGAGTGATGAAACAGTGCCTCAAAAACACCCGGTACACATGAATATTATACGAGAAGTGGAGAGGCACACCCCCTCCCTAGTGTTGAGGAAATAAGTATTCCCTGACCCTCAACTATAAACTCTTTGAATCCATCAGATGCCGAGGCAGTTGTGAGAGCTATCTCCAAAGCAGACACGTTCTCTCCTTCCTCTGTGTCTCCTCCTTCCTCTATGTCTTAAAAGATAATTTTCTACAGAAACATAGAAATAACATTTTCCATACAAATTATACAAAGGGAATTAAAGTTGTAGGCTAGCTTATGAGCAATGCCACTTCTTGGAAGTATTTTGACTGCATCTGCACTGTCTTGGTCTGAGATCTCCTTATCTTTTGTCAGGATAACTGCAACAGCTTTCCAGGTAGCTCTCTGTCTCCATTCTCTCCTACCAGTCATCTTTTCTCAAGCCTGCTACCAAAGTTATTTTTCTCATATGTAAATTGTTTATTCAATTTATATCCTTGTTTCTGTCTACTAGGCTCCATGCTATTCTTTAGTATAATGTTTTTAAAACACAATCACATAGTATCAAATATAAATCTATAGCTAAAATATCTGGAAAATAACCAGAAAAGGTAGTATTAATGTGTGTTTTATCCAGAAAAGAACATAGGAATTATTCCCCAGTTTGATTAAAAATAAATAAAATGCCATTTAACCATCCAACCCTTCTTGACTCTAAGGATAAGTCTCTTTTAAGGTTGAAAAAAGTTATTCACTTTTTATAACATAATTTTACCACTTTTCTTGATTCTAAAATTTGAGGTGGAGATAGCCAATATGTTATTTTGACTAAGCTAGAATTTCTTGGGGGAAGTGGGATAGAACTATTAATATGAATAGCAGTAATTTTAGTTTTTGGCAGAAAACTTACTGTGAGACCTTAGTTGGCAGCCTTTGAGTTTTTATTTTATCATTTTATATTCTTGAGTCATATAAGAGGTTGAAAGAAAGTTAAAATGTTCCAGAAATGTTTTGTACTTTCTTTTGGTTATATATAGAGCCCCCTTTCCACCAAAGGTTAGTACTTATCCCCCACCCCATAGTATAGTAAAGTGGTTAAAGAAACGATAAGTAAAAAGCCAATAAGTTTATTCTATTTAAAAATTCCCCCCTTTTCCTGTTTTATTCCCCAAAGTCATACAGAAATACTGCTTAGATCATGTGAACAGAGGATGTACTATGGTCCGTCTCAGATTATGGTGATTCTGAACAGTATATTAGCAAAGAAGGTATTTATGGCTGACAGACTAATGAGAAATTTTATATTTTAAAATAATTATTAATACAGGGACCATAATAGCTCTATCTGCATTCAGTACAAAGAGATACAAGACCACGCATGGGTTGTGATCAAAGTAGTTGAATCAACATGCTTGGCCACACAGGCCATCCTACCTGGTATCCTCTACCCTCTTGATAGAAGGCATATTTGACTCTTCAGTGGTGAAAAATGGGGCAGCTACAATCTTTAATTCTGCCTGCAAAATGAGCTGCCAAAGGTTCATGCGGAGAAGCACCTCTTCTCTTCTTCCAAGCCAGGCCAGTCTCATTCTGACTTCTCAAACCTGCACAAAGCGTGCCAGGTACCCGGTGACCCCTGGTTATATGGTACAACACAAAGATACCCTAGATAGAATATCACTGTCTTTTATCTGTGAAAAAAGTTGCTAACTGAAGTGGAGAGACATTCAAAATGCTTAATGAAGAATGGCTTTCCCCATCTACTAGGTCTGCTGCTTTCACAATTCCACAGCACATTTCTCCGTCTCTCCCTTGAAAACTCTTTCTGACATTGCAGTTTTGCTATATTTACAAAGAGTATTTAGTGCTTTCATTTATAAGATTTCTTACACACAAATATAATTTTCTAGTCTAAACCCATGAAAAACCAAAATGGGTAAATAGATTTTTAAATGAATAGTTTTATTACTTTCTCATAAATACTAATTATCATAGACTGAAACCAAACATCAATAAAATATTTCTGAGTATTTACAACCTAATCTGTGAATCAATAGCTTGTTTATAATCAGTCTGTGGAATGTAAGCCCATGCAGATGAAATGCTTGGCAACCTTTCTATGCAACAAGTGAACCATTTCTCTCTATACATTTGCTCATTACTTCATTTTCTCAGCAAAACTTTTCTGTATGGATTCTACAAGATGGATCCCTCATGTATTTCAACAAATTATTAATGAAATGGGGTTCACAGGGCCATTCTCTGAGAGAGAGCCATCGCAGAATGTCTTCTTCAAACGTTAACCTCAAGGGTAGAACAGTCAAGCCCTTTTCGGGAGCAACTTCATAGCCACATTAGAGACTTGGTTTGCAGTCTTCAAATGAGTTACTTATATCTATGGGAAGCAGTTTCCTCAGTTATAAAATAGGAAGAATAATCCTGGGAATAACACACTAACGTGAGTAAAGCTCTTAAAGATCCTCTCGTGAGAGATACAGTTAAAAGACAAAATAATATTACTGGTACCTTGTCAGCACTCAAACAATACGCTTAAGTATTAAGCAGAAGTGAATATAAATATAAGTAGAATTGGAGCCTGCAGTATAATCACATAATCCCACTCCATGTCCTCACCCAGAACTATGATTCAGTTATGCATTTCAAGAAGATAAATTATTCAACATAGGCATAGCTGTTTGGCTTTATTATACTAGAGTTACAAATTTGCTTGCGATGGGGTGAGTAATGATTTTCTTGTATCTATTTCATTGCTTTAGATCTGGTATTTTTTATTAGTTGAGATTCCGACCCCCCTTTCTTTTTAGCTATGTGGATGTTTCTATACATTGAGATAAGGCCTTTTTTCTAAAGTTACTTCAAGGAATGGACAGGTTCAACTCTGATTCGTCTTGCAATTATCTACTCCATGTTAAGTTCTAAATGTTTGTGGTTACTTTCAAGGGATATGGATCAATTAGCTAGTTGATGTGCTAATTTGATTCTTTTTCCAAATACTTGCTAGCTTTGTTTTCCCTTCTGGAACCCTTAGAATTGATCAAATTGAAGGTAAACTGAAAATGCGCCCTTTTCATCTTGACCTATGCAATAGAGTTATGTTTTAGTCAAAGGACGTCATATTTTATATTACTGTCACCATGACTTCCCATGTAAAATAAACTCGCAATTCTATGTTATTGTCCATCTTTTTCACACCACTAAATTTACAATCTTAGGTTATCTTCTTTTTAAAGTAATTCTCTTTTCAACCAGATCACTGAATCTCAGTTACAATTTTTTGATAGTTTAGATTCAGAATTTTATTATTTTTAAGAATAGTCAATAGACATTTAAATTTCTTAATTTTTAACAAAGGACAAGGATCCCACGAGATAATGATATTTACAGAGAACTTTATAATCTATATCATCCTAATATTTACATAATTTCATTTTGGTTTTGGTATATATATATATATATATATATATATATATATATATATATATATATATACATATAAATTATATACAGAAATAGTTTACAAATAAGAACTATAACATTCCTATTTATCCCTAGCTGAAATAAAAGTAGACTATTCTGGAGCAAGTCCAATATTTCTTAGAGTACACACCAGAAACAATTTCTTTCTGGGTTTATTTCCTGCTTTCTCATTCTGATAGATTCTTGTTAAATTATGACAAATAATTTTCACATTCTTATGAAGATATTATATTTCGGTTTAACATGATATTCAAAACTAAAAAGAAATCACAATCTATAAGAAACTCCTAACCATCTGATAACCATTTGTAAATATACCTTTGGTTTGGGATAAGAACTACATGGAATGTGAGAAAGTGGGTAGCTTGGAGACATCATTCATGGTCATGAGGGACAGCTGAATCTCCATTTGAATGTGGCTTCTCTCCTCTTGTTCTTCTGCCTCATTTACTACCTCAGAAAACATTTCAGGACAGTGTCCAAAAGAGTGGGGCATCAACAAATAACACATGACATCACGGACATTCTAACCCTTCCCACAATTTTCACCAAAGAGAATGGGCCTCCAAGCAATGTGAATACAAACTAGAGAAAATTCCTTAGTTGACCAAAGGAATTGTTTCAGTCTTTTTGTTCTGCCCAATTCAGTTACCTTAAAGAAGAGTCCTTGGGTGTCCTGGAGTAGATGCAGCACAGTCTTACCTAAAGTCCCAAATGACCAGCAGATCAGTGTCAAGATCATATCAATTCCTTACTTTCCTTGTATGAAATGTTACTGCTTCTCTCCTTGTCTACACACTATACTAATACCTCCCAGCTCACTAAAGTCTGTTCCTCTGACATTCAAACTGACTAACTACTGTCATCTTCCCTGCACAAGAAATCTTGGGCTCTGCAGTTTAAATAAAAGTTAGCAAGTCATGAACTCTTTCTTCTAACGAGATGCTAAAATTCTAAAACAAAGGTTTCAACACAGAGCCATTCTGGTTGGAGAACTGGTGGGGACCAGACCTTTATTCCTTGAGTTTTTCCTTTCCTGACATCACCTTCATAAGCCTCTGCTGGGATTTCACATGAAAAACCTCTAAATTAGCCTGCAAAGGGAAACCTTCATACGAATTTTTATTTCCCTAAATACTTAACTCCTTAGATTTATTTAAACACAACAGTCAACAAAATGCACCTGCTGCCACCCCCAAATCTTCTAAGGAATCATGTTATTTCTCCTTTTTGAATATTGGGTTAATTTTAGAATGAAATCACAAGATTTATGGATTGTAAATCTATATATATAACCATTAACTGAGAGTCGGTTTTATCCTTCATTAGTCCACAGATAAGACCCTCTAGGAGGAAAGAGAATTAAACCTTCCTCTCCTTTGTATCTGTGACTCTCCCACATTCCCACAAGTGAACACTTCCTTCTCTAGTCTTTACCTGACATTCCCTGTTCAGACAATATGCCTCAGGAGGGTAGAGACCTTGTCTATGTTAGTCACAACAGCAAGGGACTGTCCTAAACATGCACCAGTACCTGATAGCCATTGTTTGATAGTGTAAATAATGAGAGAACTTTACTTGAAATAGGTATATTCATTTGATACAAAAATACTGAATATTTTGTCCATTTATTATGAAAAACTTCCTCACACACAAAAGGACGGGTTGCTATGCCTGTTACTAAGCAAGAAACTTGGACTTGCTCTTAAAATATACCACATACAGTGAATTTTGTGTATTTATTTATGTCTATGAAAAATATATAATGTTTCTGCTTTCCTAATGACATAGAAATTAAACACCAACTGCAACAAATATTCATTGAGCAGTGGGCACTAAAGGGAGTGGACAATGATGGGAGCTGACAGCCATTGTCCCTGCTCTTGAGAAACTAGCAGCTGGAGGGGGAGGACAGTCTTTGCATATCAAGGAAGGCGCATCATCTTATGAACACCTCAAGTTAGGAGCTCTGGCCTAAGCAAGAAGGCCAGGGGGCTTCTCCATAAACTAAAAATGGAGAGATGTCACAGTAAAGAAGGCAAAGCAAGGAGGGAAGAGCATGCAGAGCCAAGGGAATGGAAGCTCTGTAGCAGGAGTGAGCCTGGCGAGTACCAGGGCCTGAGAGAAGGCCAGGGAGAAAACATTTCTTAACATGAGGTAAAGCGAAAATGTTGCTGAAGGCATAAAAAGGTCAAGAAAACTCTAAAGAAACTTCTTGTTACTCGTCTATATGCAACCAGATTGTTTTCCCTCAAAGCCCTTCTCTCCTGCACCAAAAACGCATCGAAGTCCCTCTTGTCTGAGAGTGGGAGGTCTTGCTGATTGACAAACAGTCACTAGTGAGTAACAGTCAGTCATTTCTGACAAAGCCAGGTTATTATTAAAGGTAGTGGAGCAGTGAATTCAATGGTTAGAAACGGAACAGAGAGAGCCTGAGAAACAAGGCAAGGCAGCCTAGAGGAAAACCACCTCCATGGAACAGGAAGTCTTTTCTCTTTTCAGAGCATCATCCATCATGCTGGGGGAAACGGCAGGAACGTAACCTACTACTTCTTAATAGGCTTCTGCACAGAAAGTGGCTTTGAAGCAGCAGCTGCCCACAGTAAATTTCACTGACCCTTAGAGCCTTTCCCCAAGTTTTCCAACTGTTTTGTCTCCTGAGCTGCAGCTCAGTGTTGGGTCCAAGTTACAGCACCTGACAAAACTAAGGAGCCTCTGCTGGATGAGAACGAAAAGCATTCAGTGATGTTGTCTTTTCTGTGCTACCCCAACAGTGAGACATGATGCCATTCCATCTGGCCATAAAGTGTATTCTTTCCCAGGGAGAAGAAGCTCAGCAAGGGATTTTATTTTAGGGTCTGGTATTTTACTGTACATATATCAAAGAAAATACCATAAAATACAGCTCGCTCCCATGATAATGCAGGTGAGGGGTCAAGTTTTCTCAATAAAACAGAATTAATAAGTCTAATATGAATGGAAGTATTTAGAGTTCATTCAAGCTTGATTTCTTGTAAATTATGAAGTTGCAGAGACATAAAAATCAAAGCATAGTATCAGAAAAAAGTAGTGCAGAAATTCAGAAAGTATATTTAAAAATTCATATTTTCTTCTTCTGAATAATGTTCACAACAATTCCAATTAAATTTTGGGAAATGCATGTACAAAGCAAGAAGAAATTAAACAAAGAAAGAAACAAATACGGGCCTTTGATGCCCATAGTTGATGTTTCAGGGTTCTGCTGTAGAGCTTATGGGCTGAGCTGCTTTTCCAGAATTGGGGATAGATTTTGCTTAGCTTTTGCTATCTTATCTTATAGTCTGGTTGCTATTGTGGACAATGAAATACTTTTGTGGAAAGACGGGCTAGACCACAGTGAATCTACCTGACAGTTAAGGGCCTGAAATTACACTCAGTTTTAATTACTGCCAACTAAGCTGAGCATTAGGGCCCCCAAAATTCCCAAGACATTCATTTGTATACTTCATTTCTTCTATCCCAAGCAGGTGATAAAGGCAGACGCAAGCAGGGAGGTTTTTGGTAGTACAGGTTTTGAACTGTGCTCTCACCAATGAAATGATTCTCAGATGTTTTAGAACCTTGTAACAGGGGAATAGCAGAGAGGAGCAAGCCTTTGAATTCCATTATCTCTGATTACCTTGAGCAAAAGTCCAAATATATTCCAATAGAGCTGATACAAACTAATATGAAAGCTGAGCGTTTACTTAATGAAGCCATCTCGATCTCCTCAGTCATGAAAATGTCAGAAGGCAAAAATTAATATATCAATGATTTTGTACTATGAAGAGAAAATTTTAAATATAGCTATTGGTTGGGATTGTGACTATCATCATATTAATGATGACCACAGTGACTATAAAGCAAAGATCATAAGCTACATATTTTTCATAGCATCTCTCCATGAGGTCAGGAACCCTATGTTGTCTGAGATAGCATGCCTGAGTAGGTGCTCAAGAAACATTTGCCGATGAAATCATAAATGAATGGATGAGCCTAAGAGCATAATTCATCAACAAGCATGACAGTTACTGAGTCAGGGTCATGACATGGCATGTATATACCTTTAGGACAACTTCAAAGTAAAGGAAATACTCAATTAATTTTATATTTTAATTACTAGTTTAATAAACCCAACTAATTATGAACTAATATGAACCAATAACTAGCAGAGAATTAAGCCAGTAATTACCAGTAAAGAAAAACTAATAGCATTACTAATTAGCACTCTATCTCCACAGGCTGAGTCAAAAGAAAAATAACAAACCAGTTTAGGGTAAAGAAATAAAACAGATGCACACAGATCCTCAGCACTGAGTTCTAAAGATTCAGGACTGATCCCACTCCATTTCAACGTAACTTGACCATGTGAAACTGCTTTTTTTGTTAAAATGCTCAAGCCTCATCAATTTCATATGGTTTAACCTAATATTTTCTTACAGGTATCTTACAACTGAACTAAGAATAAAAGTAATAAATCACTACATGTTAGGTATATTACTAATCTTTTATTCTTTCAAGAGATCTTTAAAAAGTTATGTTAAAATTTCCAGTTTCTTTGCATTTATAGTCCATGTTTATACATTATTTTGAACATTCAACATTTATACATTGAATATATTAAATCAGTTTCTGCCTATAGGTACTTAAAGATTTCTTAGCAGAGAAGATAAATATATAAACAAATGAAGTTCTTGAAGAGTTTTAAAGTTCAGGTAAATTTGTAAGCTCACATGGCAAGGCAAACTGAAATGAACTTTCCAGGTTCCTTCAGCATTTCCTCATTAATCCAGAAGTGATAACAACAGGCTTTTGATTCTTTACCACGTTCTTCCTCAAAGTACAAGTCCTGGTGAAAAAGGGAGATCCCAAGTCTTGGAGTACTGCAAAAGTAACAAAACTCTGGCTGTGAATATTGTGTTAAAAAAAAAAGAAAATAAATAAGTGGAGATATTAGTGATTAATATTTAAATACGTATATACACATACATATGTATGTATGTATGTATGTATGTATGTGTATTTATATTTCACCATAGACATATCTATCAAGCATATATAAGGTATTCTCTGAGAACCATGGAGAATATATGAATAATTAAAGCAATGGTCCTCATCTTCATAGATCTTAAATTCTAGCCAAAAAGAAAGAAAGAAACACAATAATCTACAAGAGGAGGTAAAGGTTGACAGAGTAGGGAAGAGGAACAATTAGAATGAAGACTGGCCAGTTGGCTTGAGGCAATGTAGCAGAATCCAGGGTGGCTTTATGGATAAATAGTATTTGAGAAGGCCTTCAAGAATGATCAGTTTCCTGGCAGGTGATGACTGGAGAGGGAGGTAGTAGGCAGTAGAGATGCAGAGATTTTGTGCAGAAATAAACAACTATTAGAGCCACATTTTAAGAAGTAAAATCGGGCAGATATAAGATGGATTAGAAGTGACAAGGGATAGGGAAGCTGAGGGCGGTACATGTGGTGGAGGGCGGGTAATGGCAGTGAGATGAGTCGTAAGTAGGGAACGATGAAGGAGGAAAAAGTAGTGAGGGGCTGTATGAGTGCAGTGAAGTGATTATGGAACTGAGCAAATCGACGTGAGAAAGAGGAAACTGACTTAATAGGATGTGGTGACCAGTTGAATGTGGAACATGAGAAGGAGGCATAAGGTGAAGAAAATGCCAAGTTTGCTGGCTAGGGTGACTAAGTGGTTTCTACCAAATATGGTGACATGATGACTATATTGCACTGGAAGGACATTGACGTACAGATGTTCAACAAGGAATGAGGAAGACAGATCTGGGTACAGGAGAGAGGTCAAGGCCAATTTCGGGTCAATCTCCTACAATTGAAAATTGACCAATTTACTGATTCAGAAAATATTACATAACTAATAAGACAAAAGGTTTTCACTAGGAGAATTAAACTCAAAGTGCAATAAATTATAACATGTGGTTAAATGGATCCAATTGAATTGCAAAATTAGTTTTAAAGATTAAAGAAAACAAAGTAAATGGAGAAAAATCTGAAGGCTCACAGCAGAAAGAGGAAAGGAAAGAACACAGAAAATTCATTTGAAGGATGAAAACTGGAAGTCTAACTGGGGCAGAAGGAGAAGGAAGTATGGCAAAACAGTTTTTTTAAATCAAAATTTGCAAGGACAAAGTCTAATGCAGGGCTGAAGTTAGCTGAGAATGGGTAAGCCTCTGAGAGAGCCCTGTTCATTTCAGTGTCTCAGGCTACATATGAGGTGGGTGGAAAAGCAACGTATTAATAACAGGACTTGACAAACTCCAAAAGCGTCAAGTGGAAGTGAAATAAAAGGACACTGGGATGGGCTCACCAGAAATATTTGTTTGAAATATAGAAGGAGGTTTGTTTTTCCAGTGTTACGTAAACTAATCACCAGTATTTAAACTTTACTGACTCTTGGTAATCCCAACTTCTAGAATGACTTGGACGTTAACAGACGTGCTCCTGCATTGTTTCCACACAAAGTCAGTGACTGCCTTTTCTTGTTAGAAACATGAGTCACACTTTCTCTTATATATTCCCTCTACTCCTCCCTTTTTATTTGCTAATATAATTCTGAAAGAGTGGCATGTACAGAAGTTTCATTTTGACAGCTCTTCTGCATTTGAGAACTTGTCTTAAAAAACAGAGGAAATGTATTATTTCTTTTTTTTTCTAATCACTTCTGGTGGCTGCTGAATATTCTGTAAGCTTATATTTCCTCAGCCTCCAAATACTTTGCTATGAAAAATTACATACTCTAAAAAATTGGGCCATTTGAAGTCCAATTTTGCAAAAATATAAACAGACATCAGTAGCTGCATAAAATTTACATTGAATGGAGCTACCGTAGCTTGGCCACATGATACACAAGAAGCAATCCAGTGTGCAAGCATTCCTGCCCTTTTGTATTATCATAGTCTGTGCAGATCAGAGGGAGTGGAACTCTGATGAGAGAAGAGCGAACTAGGAATACACAGAAAGGCATGGGATTCCCTGCAGCTTGCTTCAATCTATAACTTCTCCATGAGGGTTTAATAATACGGCTATATTTTTTTCTTCTGCTAACAACCAAAGGCAAAGATTAGAATAAATTTTTAAATGTTGTAAATACTATACTGCATTTAACTTACAAGTATAAACCTGGGGATTTTTTGCTACAAAAGATATAAAATGAAACAAACAAAAAGTTCAAGAACTGTATCTTAGTATAGTTCTCTAGAGATATAAAAAAATAATAATAATGCAGAGCTAGAATACATAAAGCAAGAAACCAAGTAGTTGATAAAAGGGAATCAAACTTGGATCTATGGTAAAAAAAAAAAAAGATAATAATAGTACTAAATATTTCAGCAAGAAAATGATCAAGTTCGGTTCTCTGACTCTGACCTAATGATGCAGTACTGATGAGGGTGAAGATGATGACGACTGTCATTTTAAAAGCACTTTCTAGGCATACATTATCTCATTTAATCCTCACAATAATCCTAAAAGGAAAATATTTTAATTATCTCCATGTTGCAAATAAGGAAATTGAAGCTTTCCGGAACTCTCGACAGGATATACGAGAATAGGCAGAAGAAATAAAGACATATATAAACAACTTGACTGATGACACTGAAGAAGAAACACCTAACAAAGATCCTGGAGAATGAGGAAGTACAACAGATGACTAAATGTTACATTACAATGAACTATACATTGAAAATCCAACATAAATCAAGGAAAAATGTAAGAAAGTTATTTTTTTCTTCTAGCATGCTAACACTCCATCTAGAAAACAAAATTGAAAAGAAATATCTTTTGTATATCTGTGCTGTTTGTAAAGATAACAGTTGTTCAGTGAGTACAAACTTAAAATAACACAGGCATTAAATTTTACAAACCCAAATGCTAAAAATTGTAATTTTAAGATGGTCTTGTTTGGCTGAGGAAGCACCTAGCAAAAGCTTGGTAGTTCATCTACTTCCCAGATAACATTATTTTGTCCACGGCACGTACATATCCAGTGTCCAAATGAAGAGGCCACTCAGACAGACAGTTCTATTATCTCCTCTTTGGCAACACTAGTAGAACCCAGCAGGTGACAAACAGGGAAAACCTGGGGGCCATGGTTGATATCAGTGAGACGATCAAGCAATAGGCACAGGAGGAAGAATCAAAGTTCAAGACATCCTGCAGAAGTAGAATCACAGGAAGAAACAAACTGAAAATGAGAGTTGCAGAGAAAACATCTGTAAGCAGTGCTACTGTTGGGGGTGCAAACCCTTAGGCAGTCCCTTGCCAGGCAGCGTCAGTGTAAACCAACACCTCAGCCATGGGAATTTTTGCTCCAGATCAAAAGGACAGCAGCAATGCCATCTGCTGTTTGCTTAGAAAAATGGTAAGAGCAGATGTTTCCATGTGCTGACCTGCCATCCCTTGACTAAGAGGCCACTTGAAAAATAATCATGAAATAGCACAGGAGAACATCTGCACAGTGTACACAGACCACCAATCACGCAGCATAGGAGGGAAAGAACAGGCAATGAAACGATGAAATAATCGTAGGCAGGTCCCCAACAAGTGGTGGTGTCCCCCTCCTGTCCATGTCCTATGAGAGCACATGTCATATGAGATCAGCATTGGGTAAGTGGTGGTCAGAATGTCCTCCATGGACCCGAGTGATTTCAGTGGGCAAACCCGAACCTATTAAAAATATCTTTTCAAGGCTCACAGCTACACATTCACTTCTCAGACCTCTCTCTCTGTTGTTGCCTATAACACTGTTTGATTTTATTTAGCCCATATTTTAGGCATCACTGAAATTAAATGATTAGCGGTATCTTATGAACAAGCCATGGCCTGCAGATGAAAAAAATCAAATGCAAAGTGCCTGTGCAATGTGGGGCCAGGATATGGTGAAAAGGTTTGCGTCTCACCTCTCTTGCTACCCCGTTTTAAGAGGATCTCACCCCCAGGTGAAGCCAAATCAAGCCAGGGCTCTTGGAAACTGCTGAGTCACTAACTGGGCACCAGGAGGGAAGGCAGAGGCTCCACCTAAGAAGGAACCAGTTCATTTAGGGTTTGCACCTCGGGCTTGCTCCCTTGCTTTGTTGCCACACCTGCTGCAGTGTGCGAATTCTTCTTCTTGCTTTCAGAGACTTGTGTGAAAAGTACTCGTCTTCTCTTCCTGCCTCCCTGCTGAATGCGAGTCCTGGAGCCCCATTCCCCACCAGCTAATCATCACCACAGACTCTCCAGTAATTTTCTCAGCCAGAATACATGTATTCAAGAATAAATTTTATTCAGAATTTTTCAAAATCATGTTTTCCCTTTGTGCACATAGAGGATAAAATGCTTACATGACCTGTATTTCCAATTAAACATGTGATACTTTTATATTCAGGAGCTTTCAAGGCACTATTTTTTCTAACTTTATTTAATTATCTGTTCCATGCTCTTTTAGTTCGTTTTTCTGATCTAGTGATTCATTGCCTAATATGTCCTCAACAGTTTTAGTTTGGTTTTGAAATGTGATGGAGCATGAGAGGTAGAGGGTGGGATGAGGAGATTTGTCTCATTTTAAAATGAACACGTCCTTCCTTTTCCTGATATGAATGAGGCATTTTTTTTATAAGAAAGGTGAACTCAGTTTTACTTTCTTTGTTTTATAGACACACTGACATAGTAAATGCTCAAGTGTTTTAATAAACTAAAAAAAAAAAAAAGGATTTTCAGTAATCTTACAGAAAATGTCTGCTATATCATAAAACCACCAGATAACAGACATTTTTTTTTTAAAAAATGAAACACAGGCACTGATGGGGATCTGAGTTCTGGAATAACTGCCACTGGCTAGTCCTAAACTTTTGGGGAAGAGGAATGGTTGTTAACACTGCTCTCTCTTATAGCAAAACAAACTTTGGAGGAAAATGTCATAATAAATTTCTATGTGTTCTAATGCAAGTGGAGTCTTCCAATAAAGTTTCTTTTCTTAGATCCTATCATTATATAGTATTGTATATGGCAATACTATTTATACCATGTGTCATTCCCAAAGAGAGAAGACATTACTAATTTTCAAAATTGAAACAGATTGTCTCCTTCAAAGTTGTGATCTTGTTAAGACAAATGTATATAATTAGCAGCTTCTTTTTATATAGCACTTTAAGGAATATTTCTTTTAGTTATGCCCTCAGAGCTTTTCCTTCTTCCCGCTCCTCCCCTCTCCTTGTTTCTCCTCTCCTTTTTTCTTTCCGTCTTTCTTGTTGTTTTCCATACTCCCTTTAATGGCCTTGAAGCTTTTCACAATTTATTTGATTTTTGTAAACATCTAAATGTCATTCGGAGGCAAACATAGGAAATAACATAATCAAACTGAACATCATCTGACTAAAATCAAGATGTGATTATAAAGTACCTCATTTATATAAGTGATTAGTTGTTTGCTTCTGTGACTCAAACTAGATCTAAGGGTATAGCAAAAATTTCTTTGACTTAGCTATTCTCAACTAGACAGGGAGTGAATGTCCTTTCCCCAAAGAGCCAGTTGATGTCAGTGTCTAAGCCATTCACCGACCATAGATCAGGCACCTTGCTAGAATCACTGCACTATTAATTAACTTACTATGATCCCTGCTATCAAGTAGCTATTCTCTGTCATTCGAAGAGAGTTCATCATAAGAGAATATACTATGACAGGTTAGACCTCACGATGCTGGTACTTGCCAAACCCAAGTATTTGCCAAGTACCTGGTTCTTCAACGTACTCCAAGTAGAGAATGGGGTCTTTTCCCTTAGAGCCTATATTACTATATTGGAAAACAGCCAGCCAAAATTTTTAGTAAAGATTAATATAGAAGATGGTGAGGTAATCTAAATAAACATCTAAGGTGGTATTATTTAAAACTTGCTTACATTGTCTAAAGATAAACAGTCTTTTAGTTGGTTAAATAAATAATTGAACATGAAAAAAAACCTAGGCACTCAAAACCCAGTTTAAAAACTTTGTGTGTAAATTAAATTCAGTGCTTCTACCTTCATTTTCATCTTGTACACAGAGAGAAAAATCCTATGCAGAGCAAAGATCTGTAGACATACAATCCAGCAAGCTCTGAGGCCATAAAGACTCACATTAAAGGAAATATAAATTGTTGAGTGGAAATTAATTCTTTCATAATTAATCAATGAAATTTACTTAAAAAAGAATTACCCCCTATAAAACCCTGGAGGGCAAGGATAGTGTATCCTCTAAGTATATCCCTGGACCAAGTCCAGTGCTTTAACTTAATAGTAGTTATCTATAGGGAAGCCCTGAGGTCATTGATATTTTTTTCTGGCTTGCTGGATGAAACCACCACAGAAGGAAAGGTTGTCCTTTACGTTCTATTTATTTTCTAAAGCACAGGCTAGGTATACACAATGAGAAACAACTACTAGAAAAACAATTGTTCCACTTCATACCCAACAGGCTGATTTATTAACTGAAATTACTCTGCAATTTCACTAAACTGAATGATTGTTTGGGTGTCATGCAAATAACACTAGGTTTCTATTGACTGTCCTTATGATGTCATGCCCTATGTGACTACAGTGGTCCCATAGAGTCAAATATTCTGGAAAGTGCTTGTAAAATATGGATAATGTCTGTCACTGTCAACATTAAGTGGTTTTAGTACTTACAGGAAACAGTAAAAATTCAGCACCAAACTGAGCTTTAAAACTGACATTAGAGTCCTTTAACCTCATTTTTAAAGAATGTGCACCATGAAGAAATTGTTATAAGACATACTCATTTAAGAATTAAAATTGTTCAATGTGTATTAGTCATAGTATCATTCTTAGTATGACCACTCCTTAATGAGTAAACTCTCGGTGTATGAAAATAGTAGAATATTACTCAAAAATTACAACACAGTAAACTTATTTTCATCCTATTGGGCTTGCATACATGAAACAAGAACAAAAGTCTTATTCCTGATAAGGTCATTTCTTTCTTGAAATATAAAGTGAGGTTCTTAAAGTTCTGTTGCTAAATGAAAGTCCTACTTGTATTTGTTTGCTAGAGTTGCCATAAGAAAATGCCCCAGACCAGGTGGTTTGAACAACAGAAATTTATTTTCTCATAGGTCTGAAGGTTGGAAGTCTAAGATCAAGGTACTGGCAGGACTGGTTTCTCCTGAGGCCTTTCATTTTGACTTGCACACAGCCACCTTCTAGCTGCTTTGACCTCACATGGCTATCCCTGTGTGCACACATGCACCACCCCGTCCCCGCTCCTCCCGCCCCCGAGTGTCTCCCCTTGTATGTCTTAATCTTTTGTTCTTATAAGGACTCTAGATACTTTGGATTAGGGTCCACCCAAATGGTCTCATTTTAACTTAATTACCTCATTAAATACCCTATTTCCAAATTCATACAAAGTCTGAGGTATTTGGGTTAGGGCTAAAATATATGAATTTTCAGAGTGCATAAGTCAGTCCCTAATATTACTACAGATAAACTCCGTTTTCATGTGAAAATATCTTTTTTTCATTCTCATTATTAAAATGTAGTTTTGCTGGTTACAAAATTTTGTTGACAACACTGTAAAAATGTTATTCTAGCGTTTCCTGGCTTCTACTATTACTGTTTAGAAGTCTGCTGATATTGAACTTTCATTCTTTTTTTAGACAACTTGTCTTTTGCCATTTTAAAATTCTTTTGATTCTGGAGTTTTGCAGTTTTACTACCTATGTATAGACTTTAAATTTTTTTCTGCTTGGTGTATGCTGGTTCTATCTTTATGTGTGGAGGTATATTTTTCATGTGTTTTAAACATTAGCTATTTCTTTTTAATACTGCTGCTCCTCTATTCTCCCTATTATATCATCTGGACATTCTATTAGACATATAGTAGACCTTTGCATTGCATTTTCCATGTCTCCTAACTTCTCAATTCTATTTTTAATCCTCTTTATCTCTTTGGACCACATTCTGATTATTTCTTTAGCTCTTTCTTTCAGTTCACTGATATTTTCAGCTCTTTGACTTTCTGTTTGGCCTGTGCATTGACTTTTTAACGTCAACTTTTTTTTTAACAGGTTAAAATTTGGTCTTTTTCTAACTTGCCTAGTGCTTTTGGAAAGCCCCTTCTTCCCTGTGTACTTTTTATTTTTCAATTTTTATTTAAATATTTTATAATAATATTTAAATTTTTTACCTTGCAATTATCTAAAACCTTCATAGGTTTAAGTCTCTTGTTTTTTGTTTCCAATGGGTCTTATTCCTTATTTGGTGTTTAAATAAATTCAAATTGAGAAAAATTGCAAAATTAATACAGAGAATTTTTCTACATCCCTCACCCAGAGATCTGAAGAGTTTCTCCAAATGTCTCAATTATGTACTTTATAGTAAATAATACAATCAAGGATCACACAATGCACTTAGTTTTTATGTCTCTACAGTCTCCTCCAATCTAAAGTAGTTCTTCAGTCCTTCTTTGATCATGATGTTATCATTTTTAAGATTATATTGTAGGCTGATTTCATAGAATACATTTCTATTTGGCTTTTTAGGATGTTTCTTCATGAAAAAATTCATATTCTAGAACTATTGCGCTGTTACCTCAGGGCAACACGAGAGGCACATGATGTTAAATTTTAGCTTACACTGCTATTTCTTTACTGAATTATTTCTATAATGGTTGTTATAATTTTCTAAATATATTACTTCCACATTCAAAAGTCAGCATTCTACTATAGAGAAGACCCTCTTATGACCATTTATTTTTGTATTTATTTATGTATTATTTATTTATTTATTTATTTATATCAACAAGGATTCATGGATTCCTATTTTATTCAATGTGATAGAATCCATTTGTATCATTATTTTAATGCTCAAATTGTCCCAGATTTGGCTAAATGAGAGCCCCTTCAAGCTATTTTATATATCCCTTTTCCATGTCCCCATCATTTGCTGAAAATATCCTTATCTTCTGTTATAAGACATTCCAAGCTTATCTTATACTGTCCCTGACTCAACACTGAAATCAAGCCATTTCTTCAAGGAGCTCTAGGTTTTTGGGGGTTGAGAGGGGAAGAGTGGAAGTTTTGTTTGTTTGTTTTTAGTGAAGAATGGTTTTAGAAATGAAGTTTAAGTGTTGGGTGTGCTCTTCACTACTGAGATCTCTCACACAATCTCAAGTGGACAGGGGAACAAAATATATGCATGCAAATACATACATGCATACCCATACGCATAGTTTTACATTTATATTTATTTCTATATCTGTCTTTGCATGTTGCAAGTCATGAGCTCTCACCAGGACCTGCAATTCTAAACCCATGTCACAAGGTACATTCTATAGTCTTCCTTTTCATATCAGCAACACCCATCTCCAAAAGTGAGAACTACTGTTCTCACGATCCTCAGTCCATTCACTTATTACTTATTTACTCAGTCTCCCTTACCTCTTCCTGTATGAAACCAATGCCTTGACCCTGGTGGGTATTCATCATATTTGGTTGCTTGGCTGATCCTAGAGAACTCATATTTAACTGGACTTAATCTGTGGGAATCCTGAAGGCCTACAGTCAGGTTGCCTTCCTATAGAGGTTTTAGGTTTCCTTCTACCAGTAGCCTAAGGCACAACCAATGTGAAACCCTGTAAATTTCCCCACAGAGGGTCCTGGTTAATTCAGAAGTTACAGGTTAGCAATCTCTCATTACAGCAAGCCTCAGCCAAAGTCTTGTGATTCTTTCATTTATTGCTCTCCTTTCTGATTTGTTCTCTGGTGTTTGGAAAAAGAATTTCTTGAAGGGTGGGGTGTTTTGTTTTGTTTTGTTTGTTTTGGTCATTTTTTTGTTTTGTTTTTGTATTTTGATTTTATTTATTTTGGGGGAGTATTCTTTGTTGTTGTTTTTTCATTTCTCTTTATTTGACACTAATGATTTCCACTTCCATAAACACTATGAAAGTTAGGCTTCTAATTTATCCAGATTTATTTGTACTAAGCAGTTTAACCTGTTAAGAGTATCTAAGCAGCCATACTCTGTCTTTATGTGTCTATAGGCTCATCAAAACTATTAATGCCCTTGAAACACAGTGGGAATCTCCATGACAGTCTGGTTACTGTTTCAAAGCAGAAAAAAAAGTGAGACTAGAAAAATTATTGGGTAACACTTCTATTTTGATCTTACCAGAAAATATAAAATTTTAAAGACAAGGTTGTAATAAGAATAAGTCTTGTTTTTAAATCTTAAAGATAAAAAGGGCTTAAATATTCTGTGGAACCATCCCCTAATTTATACCTGGGGAAAATGCAACCTCAATGGAGAGCAAGGATTTCTATCAAAGTAAATGGTATTTTGATGAGTTTTCTTAGATTTATTTAGAACTCAGATTTCTAGTCTACTATCCCCAAATTATTTCTGTCCAATCTCCTTTTTCTAACCACACTCGATGATTGTTTTTTTCATAATATGCTCTAATGTTTAAAATAATACATGATCCTTTTAGAAAAATAATTTAAATGCATAAAAAGTATAAAGAAAATAAACTTTATTTATAATCCTACTACCTAGAAATACTACTGTTAACATTATGGGGTTTTCAATGCATATATCCTTTATTTTTATAGCTGAGATCATACCAAATAGTTTTGTATCTTTTTTTACATAATATCATTAATGTTTCCTTACTTCATTAAAATCTCTTCATAAGCATTACTATTAATGTTACATAATATTTCATCATATGGATGTACTTAAGTATAGTGAACTATTCACCTTCACTAAATATTTAGATTGTTCCCTTTTTTCCTACTATACATAATGTTCTAAAGAATATTATTTTTTATTTAATGTTAGTCTACACCAATGATTATTGCCTAAAATGATTCCTAGAAGTAGACCTACTATGTCAAAGAATGTGGATGTAATTAAGATTCCTAATATATACTGCCAAACTACTTCCCAGAAAGACAGTAACAATTTGTGCTGCTTCCAGTTGGGTTTAAGAGAGCTGGTCTTACCATATCTTTACCATGCTTCTTCCACACGGGTTTGACCATTTTCAAGTATTCACTTTCATTATTTTCCCAAAGATCCATATTAAAGGGCTCTTGAATTATGGAATGGAGGCTGAAAATACCATGAATAGACCTCCAGCTAGCTAGATAGACATGTGTACAAATGACCATGGGGCACCTGAAAAGCCCTGCTTATACAGAATGGCCCTTCTTCCCTTCCCTGTAGCAACATAACCTTGTGGAGAGATCACAGGCTCATGAGTTAAACATAAGCTATTTCTGTTACCTTTGTAATCTTGGGAAAGAGAGGTAAGCCTCATTGAGACTTAGTTTATCTGTAAAATGAAATTTTGATGTCAATCTGGCTGCAAAGATTAAATGTAAAATTACCTGATACTTCTTTATCCCCTAATTGGTCCTTCTTATCAAGCTTGACTCTCTACCCTTAAGACAATTTCATGAGCTAAATAAAACAGGATATGCTTTTTCCACAGGTCACAGTTAATATCCACAGGTCACAGTATTATATCCTCCTATCATTTATCTGACTGTTGAGTTGATATATTGGATGCTTTCATTTTTATAATGTGGAAGCATAAAATCATGGGGCTTTCCAAAGACTAGCTAGGGAAGAGGGCACCTATGATATAACAGTCAAAACTGGAAGGTTTCATAAATGATTTCATCACATTTTCATTGATTAGTTCAGGTTGCTCCATGTAGGAGCACAGAAGTTTCTGGCAAGGAGTTAACGGTCTAAAGCAATCTCACTCCTGGTTGTACATCTACCTTTTTAAAGCTTTTAAATACTTCACCCAGACCTACTGAATTGGAACTTCTGTGGGATAGGGCCCAGGTATCTGTAATTTTTAAAGCTCTCTAGCTGATTCTGATTCATTGCCAAGGTTGAGGTTTAATGGATAATGTGATTCATAGATTCTGGAATGTAAGAGCTGGAAATGGTCATCTCAACCTTTAATTAAATACCCTTGATTTATAGATTAGGAACTAAGGCCTACAGTTGCTAAACATCACATAGTTTGGCAATAATAGGACAAAAACCTAAAATTCTAGCACATCATCAGAATGTCTTCATGAAGTTCATTAAAAAGAAGATAAATGTCTCATAAAATACAAAAGTCACTGTTTTCAAAGCAATTACTGCCATTTGGCTTGGGGTCTTTACTGTTCTTTTTAAAATTATCATTATTTATTACTGTATGCATGTACAGAACAAAGAAATTGGATCTCAGTTCTCACCTGGATGGAGGGCCAAAAAATGTTCGTTTTGCCATTTGTTCTCCCTCAGGAATTAAGTGGCTGCTGCTACAACTCAATCTTTTCTCTCTTCAGTATGTTAAGTCCTCCTAACCTTTTTGATTTTCAAAACTGTTTGTGTAGTAATCGAAGTGTAGATGTTGTCAAAAAGGTTCTCCACGGGCTGCCACCTTCAAAACTCTTTTTAATTTCTAAAATGTAATTATTATTATTATCAAGAACTTTGTGAAGACTCCCTTTCTTAATGTATACTGTTTATTCTCTAGATATTAAGTGTAAGGATGGTGTGCGTTGGAAGCTGCTTATGTAGGCAATAGTGGAGGTATGATGAGGTTAAAGAGCTTGGGGAGGAAAAGGACTTGACCAAACCAGTTTTTTTACAGTTTCATTCTGACTATCAATGACCTGCTAATGAACTTTTAATCACGTTATATTTATAAAGTCTTGATTGTGACTTTCTTTTAACTTTTAAAAGTTTCCAGAAAAAAATACCTAACCATACAAAAATGTCTGGCTAATTTTTATTCTTTGGGGACCATGCTGGGAAGCTCTGGGTCCTAAAATATTGCTTAAAGGCTCTTAGTTCACAGTTGACACGTTCCTAACATTTTATAGTGATTCTAGAGACCCGAGGTATCTAGTGCTACAGTTCTTTCTCTCAGTGTTTTTCTTGGATTGAATTTACAGCCAACTGGTTATAATTTACCCTCTATAGGGACAAGTTAGGATATTAGTATATGACTTTCCTCTTTAAAAAAAAAAAAAGAAAGCAAGAGAGAGTGACCAAGAAAAAAAAATCACCATTGATATTTATCTTAAACTTCCTTCATTTCCAGCTTCTCTGGCAGCAAGTCAAGCTGCTGTCATAAAGTAGAACCCTCAGTAAAAGAGGTTCCTAGAGAAAGACTGCAGTGCAGTATAATAGAAAAGACAAGTGTTTTCTGTCTTTAAGGGCAAACATAACATCTGAGTCTCGCCACAAAAGTGAGATCTGCCGATTGAGAGTCTAGGCTGCCATTTCCACACAGGAAAATTAATCATAAATAGCCTAAGGACCAATGGGGACAGTGGGTGTGAAATTCTCTATCAGTTCTTCATGAAAAGTAAAGGCTTGTCACTATACAGCAACCTTTTCAGCCCCCAACGGCACTGTCCCCACCTCTCCTTGTGGAACTGATTGTAGCTTTCTCTGTGGAACTCATTTGTGGGTCTTCTTCTGCTTCCTCATTTAGTAGGTCACCATCCTAAAGAAAGAATTACTAAGATCTTACACACTAAATGAGAGTCTGAAATTCTTTTTTACTTAACCATGGTTGGTTTTGAGGAGAGAGAAAAAAAGAATAGAAATAATTCTATATGGGGTACATGAAATGCTTATAAATTTTACCCCCTAAAAAAACTTTCACTGCCATGCCTCTTAGATGAACTACAAGGTACTGATTTATAAGAGTCTTATTTTAAGAATCCAGAATCAGCCATGTCCCAAGCTCTTTAACTTTATGGTTGTGGGCTTGGAGTTCCTACCTGCATGTGCTGAAAACTACAATGCAAATGATTCTATTCAACAGTTTACAGTTTCCCTTTCAAATAAACTCTAAGAAAGTTAACTAAATGAGGTCTGTTTAAAGTCCTAATAACGTGAATAGTCAAATGGAGCATTTTTAGTCATTAGCACTGAAAGAACATCACACTCCAGACTGCTTCACCTGGGTATGCGTGAGGGTGCTGCTTTCTATACAAAGCTGTTGACCACAGTGGGAGATGGCCCATCTGTCAGATTGCTGAATAACACTGAAGTGAGAGTGTGAACCAGGGCCATGTGACACATTTCAGCTCATCTCAGTTTTGGCTCCTCAAGCTTCATGCCAACTTTACATTCTGTCAGACTGAAGCAAATGAGAGGTGGCCCTGGCACAGGGTATTCAGTACTTATAAACTTGGCTGCCAGGTAGAGGAGGGCATGTGGAAGCAAACCTGTGACACTGCTGACTTCAAAAAGAGTTTCTTAAGCTCAGTGCTCTATACTGGGAACTCCTGCTCTCTGGTAATAATAAGAACCTAGAATTTTTGAATGCTTGATTATGCTAAGGTCTTGAAAGCATTACTTTGTTAATTCCTCACAACTCTAGGAGGAAATTATTATTATCATTCCCACTTTATACCAAAAAAAAAAAAACAAAAACAAAAACAAAAACAGAGGTTTGATAAAATGAAGTAACTTGCCAGAGAGAAATCACAGAGCTAGTAGCAGAGTCCAAATTTAAAACCAGGCCTACCTGATTCCAAAGTCCATGCTCGTAACCATTACACAGCAAAAGGAAGTTAATGAGCTTTTCAGTGCTGCCATCCCCTAAGCTGAGCTGTTCATGCAGAGACGCTGAAAAGAAAGGATGCCCACCCAAGAGTGACAGAGGAACAGACTGCTTTGGGGGCTATTTCAGTGACATCAGTGTCTCAGACTCAGCATACCTTATATGAGACCTACGCTTGTTTCATATAAGATCTTTCTGAGATTTGGGTGACATATCACATTTCTATAGAGCTGGTGTTCTATCAGTAGCTCCTCTGTTTCTCATTTAGCAAGAGCTCAAGCTATTCTCTTTTTCATACAAAGCGATTTCAAAACAATATTAATGATTTGTAAAACATCTATATGTGTGAGGCATTGGGCTGGGCACTTTGCAACTTGCTAGAGGCCTCAATATGGCATCAGTGATTACTTCATTTTCATTAATTTAACCACTTATGGGTGGACCCATATGTCCTTCCCATGGATAAAACCCTGATGTTGACAGGTCAGAGAGGTCATATCACTACCTAAACTCCCAGGATATTAAGAATAGCACTGTTCCTGAGACTTTTACTCTGAGAAAGGAGCCTTTTTACATCTGGCTGAAGGCCTGAGTCAGCAACTAGATACATACGCTCAAGGTATACTAAGGAGAAACTATTAACCATGCAAACTAGCCCCAAATGGCTTTTCTGATTATTTGCTAGCATGCAGGTGGCTTGGCGAAGAGTACTGCAATTCTAGAATGTTAGTTTTTGTAGTATGAGAAAATCATAACTTTTTTTTTCCAGGAACTTGTTTTGCCACAGATTTAAGGCAGTAATTTGTTACAGGCAAGACATTTATAGGGGCTGTGTTATCGAAGCTAGAATCATCAAGAAATTCTATCAGAAGACACAATGTTTAAGTATAGGTCTAATTACTGCAATCATTTCTTTTTTGTTTCCTTTGCAGAGATCCACTTAATCCCATCTCTTAGTGTGGGCACAAACTGACAGTTGCATGACAAGGAATGTTTCCCTTTGTAAAAAACCCACTTCCTTTCTGTGTAGTTTTAGCCTAATTGAAATGTTTCCTATTAAGCTCAATCAAGGCAGTAATTATCTAATTACTCACTTATGCTTTTCCAGCCAAAAATTTGCCTAAGCTGGTATATTGGAATGAGGGAGTGCATATTTATTATTGCTCTAACATTTTCCTGTTTGGCTTTAGACAATAATCATAAACATTTACTTCTAGCTTGCCAGAATAAATCTGATTAATACTACTATTTTCTATAAAATTGTATCACTGTAACCTACAGCCCAGTGCCAAACGTAGCCCTGCCTATGAAATAGGCTTTAAAAGACTTGCAGTTGTGCTACATGAATGGTGTCATTGGAGAAGGGTAATAAAAAAAGGGTCTAGTGAAAACAAATCTCGAGCATATATTCAATCATTTCAAAGCCACAAGTTTTATGGCTTTACAAAATAAAAAGTGAATAACAGATTTAATTGAGAAAATGATTTTTATAGCATCACTTTAAAGAAACATGTATCTTGCACGTCTGGATTTTCTCTTCATATAAATCCCTTAGGTCTCAAGATGATCACAACCAGTCAACAACACAGGTGGTCCACACTTTTTAGGTATAAATTAGAGACATATATCATTAAAACTAGAATTAATTTTAGAGTTAGTGACCCTATGAGGTCACTCCTGATTGACTCAATTTGATTGAGGTTATGCAAAAGCATAGCAGACAAATTGGGTATGAGGGATTGATATTTTCATTTCCAGACAATAAATTTTATTGTTGTTTTCATCATAAATGTTAATTAATATGAGACTAATATAGCTTTCTGCCTGGAAAAAGATCCCTGGAAAACGTGTGTACTTCAGGGTGAATTTATAAGGAGGGCACAGAACACTTCATCAATCCCCCAAATGTGGCCACTTGACAATTTTCACCTAAAATTACCATAAACCCAGAAAATGACTCAATGAGAACTGCAACAAGAACCAAATAAGTCTACAAGAAAAATGTTCCATTTACAGGAAAGAGATGAGAGTTTTTGCACTATGTTAGTAAAGAGAAGAGCTGTTTTTCACTTTCACATAACGATGAATCAGCCATTTACAGTATTAGTCCCCTCAGAGATAATGAGATCTCTACAAAGAAGGCACTTCACTTTCTAACAACTGATTTACCGCAGGTACACCCTGAGAGGCCAGACACCGGGTAGGGGAGATGTCATTCCTAAAGCCATGTTACGTTAACCATTTCACGATTAGGAAAAAAAGTCTAGGAAAAAAAAAAACGCATTATGTCGTACAGATGGTCCCTAAGATTCTGCATTCTGTTCTGTTTGTTTATTTCCACTGGGAGAGGAAGGCAAGAACAAAAGGTAGGGGAAAGGAGATGAATCCATTTCTTTGTGAGAATAGGGAGAAAAAAGCAATCAGACATTTCCCTTTCCCAGTTCCTTATTTAAGAACTTGGAAGTTTGTGAAGTGTATTCAGTAAAATGGCTGGAAAATACACTTTGTTTCTTCATGTGACTGAGGACAAACAAGTCTCAACATTCTGTCCGCAATCTGATGCATCCCCATTGTTCCCTCCTAAGTATCTTTCACACTCCAGAGAGGGACTAAATCCATTTTACAATAGCCAAGTGGGAGTCTGGGGTGTTTGGTGACCTCTCATCATCTGTGGAAAAACACAGAGACCAGCGTTATCACCTCTCTGTCTGGATCCGCCCTCAGCTGACCCTGAGCAGCTCCAGGAGCCCTGAAGCACAGATACACTGAACCTACCAACACCTCCTTCATACATGAGCCCAAGAACCTCCTGCTTAGTGCCCAGCAATAAACAAAAGGAAATAAGCCATAAAACCAACGCCATCCTTGTTTTCAACATCATTTAACTCTTGAAATTTTCAAGTTGAGTTACCATTGCCTTTATGTCTCCTCTTACTTTGCACTAATTATTAAATTTCTATCAAATTTCTAATTCAGTAGAACTAATTATATCTTTAAAAATGGTTAAATGAGCAAATAACTAAAATTCTCTTTCCATTTTTCTTGATGCTACGTCAAATGACTCCTCAAAGTTTGTCTGAAGTGATACCCTTGCATGTCTGTCTGGAGTCTTCCTTTGGGATTATTTTTATGACATCCGGAAATACTTCCCAAAGTGTGTTGAAGCAGTGCTATTTTACCCAATTTAAAGTAATACTGGCTGGCAAATCTTAGGATCATAGAAATGTAACACTAAACAAGGTAAACATCCTACATTTTCTTACTTAACAATTGTGGATTCTACATGTATGTGTATTCTAAGTTTTCCATTTGTGAATTATTTTTCTATCTTGTGCAATTTTAATAACTTTTCATCTATTAGTTATTTTACTTCTAAGTCCTAAAATGTTAATGCTTCAGTTTTTATTATAGTAAATATCTGACAGTGAGAACATGAGCAAAACCATAAAATGCTCTATTATTCAAAAATGCAAATAAATTATGCGCACCCTTATTCCTTTGACTATAGGTCATCAGTTGCCTCTGATAAATGAAACTATTTGCTTTTCATTAGTTTATTAAGATCTTACAAATCAAAGTCATTGAATACAAAGAGCACCTACTATGGAAAAGTCTAACATTAAAAGCTTTTTACTTGTCATTGCCAAAGGCAAAAATATGTCACGGTTTAGTGGTGATAAAACATTATAACTCTGATACTGGAATTACCTGGAAGCTTTTAGAAATCATGGATGAGTCTCAGCCCCAGAGATTTTGATTTAATTGCCTAGGTCTCAGGACTTTAAAACACTCTCAAGGTGATTCTAACATAAGTACAAGACTGAGAATAAAAGTATATTGAGAATGAAGTATACAGACACATACACCTGCATAATTAATGAATTTTCCTTTAAGTGTACTATCATGAGTTTGAAGTAAAATGAATGCTTCATTCATTCATTCATTTGACATCAATATCATTTATGTCTTCTGTACAAGTCACAAAATACCACCCCTTTCTGGTCACAAAAGCAAACAAAACACCCCTTTGCAAAAAAAAAAAAAAGAAAGAAAAAGAGAAAAATATATATATACGAGAGAGAAATTTGGAAATAAAAGCTAGTTTGAAGGGGAAAAATACTGTGATAGGAAAACTAATGGCCCTAAAGATGTCTCATCTTAACACCTGGAGCCTATGAATATATTTCCTCACACGGCAAAAATAATTTTGCAGATGTGATAAAATTAGGACCTGGAGATACAGAGAGTATCCTGAATTATCCAGGTGGGCCTATACTAATCACAAGGATTCTTAAAATCAGAAGACATTTCCCATCTGGAGTCAGAGGAGGTCCTGACTACAGAATAAAAACGCAAAGAGACGTCACGTTGCTGCCTTTGAAGATGAGAGAATGAGGCCATGAGCAAAGGCATACAGGATGCCTCCAAAAGCCAGAAGAAGACAAGGAAATCCCTTCTCTAAAGCTAATGTAAGGAACACAGCCTTCTGACAGCTTGAGTGTGACCCAGCGACACCCATGTTGGACTTAGGACCTACAGAACTGGAAGATAAAAATTTGTATTATTTTTAACTATCAAGTTTGTGGCAGTTTGTTACAACAGCAATAGGTAACTAGTATGGATACTGAAGTTAATTTCAATTTCTGGAGTCATCAGGCAGAAGTAAAGGGAATGTTGTAGGGAGTCATAAGAATGCATCTCGCAGACCTCCAACTACAGAGATCATAAATGACCTAGGGGCCTAGCTGCTTCTCTGAACCCCACCTTGGTATTGGTACAGATCATGCCACCCACAGCTGCTCCCAGCCAATAACTGAGCTGACAGCAGTGTTGAGGCAGGAAGGTTCCTGGGAGACATGGGGCTCAGATTGCACTTCAGTCTAGGACCTTCCACTCATGGTCAGATCTGCACAGGATCAGACAGAACTATTCTACCTCTCATGGCTCCCTCCCCATTTCTTTTCACAGGGGTTTACTCTAGGACTAACCACATGATTTAAGTACAAAATAAAAATGTGGGGCCTTTCTTCAAAATTCATTAAAAATTTCAAGGCAGGGATAGCTGAGCAACTTTATGGGTAGCTCATGCATGAGGCTGGCCCTGGTATCTTCTAGTAAAATACTTGCATACCAAATCCCCATTTTGTGTTTGCTCACAGGACCCTGAGTAAGAGAACATACCAGGGCTCTTGCCCTAAAATTAGGTCCTTTAGGCATCAAACCTGGCTGTGATCAAGTGAGTGGAAGTCACACTGTTTCACCCTGCCCTTCTAAGGCACCAACGAGTTTTTAAATTAATTTTATTGGTTCAAGGTAGTTTTCTGTTCTGTTTTGAGACTTTCCTTTTCTACAATAAATAGTACATAATGTTTAAGAAGTAGTGTGGAATTTTGAGCCAAACTCATTGGAAAAAAATACATACTGAGAAGTACAGTTGTGACTGCAACATTTCACTCAAAATAAACACCAAGGCAAAATTCAGGCAGCAAAACTCATAAACACTTTCCTTCGTTTCACGTTTAAAGATAAGAAAGTGGAAACAACTAAAAGGCTACTATGGGAAAGCACTAAAATTCTCTCCTTCTGCTCCCATTTGCAATTCCAGGTACAATTATTTTTCTGAGAAGATGTTTTCCAAATATTTGGCAATTTTAAATATAAGGGCAAAGTTCCCTTGGCCCTCTAGGCTTCAATGTACTAAGCAAATTAGACCCTATGTACTCTCTGAGATTCCTTTCAGCAATAAAATGTTTTGAATTCATGAAAAAAAAAAAACCATCTACTTTAGTCAGCTCTGCAAGTTTTTAAACATTATATTATAGTCTTCCTAGGTATACATTCTACCTGGAAGTGTATGTCTTTTCATGGTTTTTCAAAAAACTGTTGTTACTTACTCTTGTCATAAGGATCTCTTAAGGCATTATAAGTGATATAAAGATGCTCAAATGAAAAATGCAGTTGACACATGTTCAAGTGAGTAACCCAATTCCCCAGTGTTGGTTAGGGACAGGCTCTGGACCAAATCCTTGACTGGTCATCATATTCTCTTGTCTGTGCAATGCTGCCTTCCATAGTCTGTCACTAGAAAGAACCAAGTTGTTAGATGTAGCATTTTTTGCAGTATCAAGTTAATAGATTAACATTTGTCAGTTTAATATGTTCTTTCAGATAGTGCACATCTCTGACCAAAATGCCGGATTCCCTAGGCACCCAAATAGGCTAATAACTTGGCTCCTTCAAATTGATGTTAATTAAATATTCACCTAACACTGATATGAACTAAACATCTAGGGAGAGAAAGGGACTGGGGGGAGGACGACCACCAGATCTTTATTTGTGCAAAAAAATGGCTGGCAGGTAACAGGACCCACTCTCCCTGGAAGCCCCATGGCAGTCACCTGTTGATACTGGGGTGTACCTTTTGTAGTCCTAACCCAAGCAATTCATTCATAGAAGTGACCTTTTGTGTAATGTGTTGGTGCCCTGGGTAACCACCTAACTTTTCCTCTTCTTTCTCCAGCTTTGATATTATACCACAAGTTTTCCCTTAAGCCCATTTCCATTTTATAATTTGAGTCAACAAATAGGGGTGAAATGATGGCTCCTATATCATAAGTCTAATATGAATTTTGAAAACCTCTGTTTCAGGTTTTTCACTTTACCCAAGTAATTTTTCCCTAGTTTCTAGATATAGATAGAACTCCCTCAAATCTCTGAATTGAAAAAAGAATCTCCCAGACCAAAAGTACACTAGAACCATATATACAGTATTATTAAAAGTCATACTTATTGAGTTAAAGCCTAAAAAAAAGCAAATCTCAAAATATCAGATTTCAAGACTACTTGGCATTGCCTGGGACAGGAATTCTAACAGAGACACAGGACACTTAATTTTATGAGGGTCCATGCCAGCCACTACAAAACATCTTTTCTTTTCATTGGGAACTAAGATGCTTTACTAGATGATGATCCTGTCCTAAACTTGCCAAGTTTACCAGAAAATCATAGAGAGACTCTAAATACCTGGAAAAAGGTTTAGGAAAGCAGTATATGACATACAGAGTCAACATGTTATTCAGATCTTAGAATAGTTAACTACTACACTTTGAGCACTGTGGTAGGTAAATTGCCTACAAAGCCAGCCAAAACTGGAAGAGCCTGGTCTCCAAAGTTTCTAACCATTCTGCATTCACTACCTTTCCAACTACTCTTTGTTTCTGTCATTACCATAATGGGCTTCCACTCTTCCCGCCCTCCCAGTCTATCACACTCCTATGTCTTCCTTTGGTTAATATCTTCATTAATAACAGAAATCTTTGTATCTAGCATTCTTGTTCAGCTTACTTCCATCTCATGGCCCACCAACCATTCATCATTAGTTCTCTGTGCCTCACTTGATCATAATATTGAAGTCACACTAGCCAACCTTCATCAGGTGCTCTCAGATGCTGAGCATTAGATATTAAATAGATATTAATGACTTCCTATTACATATGGTAATAGTATAATACAGTGGTTGAAAGAGGGGCCTCTGGAGCCAGACGTCCGGGTTTCGAAGCCTAGATTCTCTCTTTTCTAGTTGGGCAAGTTACTTAACCTTTTTAACCCAATTTCCTCATATGCAAAATAGAGACAATACTATATTGTTGTGACCAGCAAATATAAGTTGTTTATTAATTACATTAGTTATGATAGATCTTATTTTTTCTCCTTTATACTGTTCTAATGTTTCCTCTCTTCTCCTTAAGTTGCTGCCTGTGAGGAAATGGCCTTATAGAGGACTTACAAGTAAAGAAACAAAAGCAATTCTGTGAAGAAATAAAAAAAGAAATAATGGTTTGAAAAGAGAGAGTGGTCTCAGAAATTAGTCAACCAGGCATTTTTTTTTTTTTTAAGATGAAGTGACAAGGCCATGGGCTCTGTCTCCTCAAAATGTCTTTACACAGGAATGTGGTAACAAGTACATAGAGAATATATAAAATTTTAAAAAATAAAGAGGTTCAAAACGAGGAGAATTATTTCAAAAAATAAATAAATAAAAGAGAAAGAAAGAAGGCAGCCTTGGAGTCATTCCTACTTCTACTGATTAGTGTTTGACTTCACTAAGGGAAAGGAAAGGAATGAGAGGGAAGAGACAGCCCAAATCTCGGTAGGAAAGCAGGCAGTGCCCTGAACCACAGGACAATTTGTTCTCAGAACTAGAACCAAAGCAAAGTCAGTGAAGGATTATGTTGTGGGAACCCTGATGATAAACACACTTGAGATGAAGGAAAGAGAGCTTCCCTCCCCCAGTTTTGTGGGTACCAAAATTGAAAACAGAATGATGTAATTCTTAGAAATGGAACAATTTAGGATTCAGTGCAATATTAATTGAACCCCTGCTATGTTCCAGGCACTGAAGACATGGTCTGTGCCATGCAGAGCTGCATACTGGAGGAGAAGCTGATTTTCTCAATTAGAAAACAAAAGAGTAAAGAGGGGAGAGGGAACAACGGGCCGAATTGACGATGACTTCGTGTAGGAGGAAATAGTTTACACAACTATGGACAAGTACAAATTAGATCATTGGTAAGACAAACTTAACTTGGCAATAAAATTACTATGTATATTAAGAATAAATATTACTTTGGAAGATACATGAGATGGAAATTAAATGCTTGACTAAAGAAACACAAGGTAAGGTTTAAAACTATATTTCTTAAACTTGCTTAAAGTTTTTTTTTTTATGTTTTGTACATTTACAGATACTAAAGACTAAGGCAACCTTAGGAAAGCCTGTTATCTCATTTTACAAATGAGAAATCTAGGGAACAGAGAGGTTAACTGCCTTGCTTAAGTTTACAGAAACAAAGCCAGCTTCAATATTGGAACCCATTTCTCTGGATTTCTTGCCTACAGTGTTTTCAGCAACACTGTGACAAAGTGTGCGCTCTGGAACACTAGTTCTGCAGAATGTTAACAAGTTTCTATTTTATGGTAAAATAAGTCTTAAACATGCTAAAGTAAACCGAGTTTTAAACAAGTTTCTTACCGTGAGATTTCTCAGGGCCTTAAAAACGATCATGTACAATATGACTTTACAAGTGGGGTGCAGAGAATGTGGCTTTCTTAGAACTTATTTGATCACAAAACACTTTTTTCATGATTGGTCTCTTGGAGTAATATGGAATACACTGCAAAATGCTGCACTAATGTGTAGTGAGGTTGAGCAAGGAGGTATACAGATTTGGAAAATAGAAAAATTGACAAGCTGATTCTGGAATAAATTATCTACATGAAGCAACTTACCGTTAGGCAGAAAGGAGCTTGTGCCCCCACACTAGACCACCTGACACCTCCATAAATATCTAGGCAACACTAAATTTGGATAAGTATACACATGTATATTTCATTATGGAGGATTCAGATATAAACAATGTCTAGAATTAGTCAGTATAAACCGTGTGCCAAAGAAGGCTGAGGAGAAAGATGCAAATTGGAAAGAAAGAATCATCAGAGACCTGAAAAGGTTGTGATCCAGTGGCTTTAGAAGGAAACTGAGAGCTCACCAGGAGAAAGGCAATAATAGTAAATTCACTTACGTATCGTTTACTATTTGTTGTCTTCCCCCATTTGAATGAAAACTTTTAAAGGGCAGAGATTCTTGTCTTTTTTCCCCCCTATTGATCTACCCCAAAAGTCTGTAACGGCACCTGGCACACAGTAGTAGATCAATAAACAGTGAATGAATGAAAAAATACTCAAATCAGAATCTTTGACGTCTCCTCCACCAACCTGCACCACCCAGAACAAATCTTCCCCATCTTTTCCATCTTAGTTAATGGCAACTCCAGTTCATCTAGTTCTTTGGTCCAAAAGTCTTGGAGTTTAGCTCCACTTCTCTTTCTCCTTCACCCTCATCAAAGAGCAAACAAAATCAAGTCTACATTTAAATGTACCCCAGTTCTGATCTCCTTTCTATCTCCACTGCCAACATCCTAGTCTAAGGCACCAGCAACTCTTGTCTGTCCTATTTCAATAGCCTCCTAATTGTTTCCCCGTTTCCTCTCACACTTTGCTACTGTCTCTTCTCCACACAGCAGCCAGAATTATCCTCTACAACTATGAATCAGGTTCCATTACTCCCCTGCCCAAAATGCTTCAATGGCTTTCCATTGGACTCAGAAGTCCTTCAAGGCCATGATGTAGTCCTCACTCTCGCCCAACCTCAGTTCCCCTGTCTCCTCCTCACTCACTGAGTTCCAGGCTCACTGGACTCCTTGCTGCACACCCAGCACACTCCGCACAGCAGGGCCTTCACACTCACTACCTACGCAGATCTCTCTTCGCCTGGACCTCGCACCCCATTTCCTCCTTCTGTCAGCGATCTCAGAGGCCACCTCACCGAGAGACCCTCTCTGACCACACTATATAAAAAGAGCAGCCTCACCACCATGACTCCCTCATCCTTATATCTTTATTTTTTTTCATACCACTGGCCATTTTCTGATTTTACACAGCTATTTATTTGTTTTCTGTCTCCATATTCCTCTAGAATGTTAGCTCCACAAAACTAGAGACTTCGTTTTGCTAAATTCAGCACACAGAATAGTGCCTGGCATGCTGTAGCCCCTGATAAAATGTGCTAAATAAATGAAATAACTAATGTTTGTCAAGTGATTATTCTATGCCAGGACATTTAAGTGCAGTATTTCATATGATCCTGGAGAGGCAGTGGGTACTATTAACCCACTTTATAGATGAAGAAATTAATGCCCAGAGAAGTTAAGGAACTTGCTCAAGGGCATACATCTAGTAATGAAAGGGGTCAGGATTTAAACCCAAACAGGCAATTCTGGCTCTGAACCTCTGTGCTCTATATTCTGCTTCCATTGCTATAACAAATATGCATCATTCTAACATTCAGAACAGTATTTCTTCCTTAGCTTCTCTTTTTCTTCCTTCTTTCTCCATTTTTTCATTCATTCATTCATTCATTCATGTGTCCACATGTTAAACACTGTGATTGGCTCTAGGGACACAAATTTAAATAAAATACATGTCCCACTCAGAAAAAGCTGCCTTGTCAATAGGGGAGGACAGACATATAAACAAATAATTCCAAGATATGTTTTTATTTCCTCTCAGAAAATGGGAATCATTTTATTCAACATATTTTCCACTTTACATTAAACTGCAAGAATTTTTAGTCAAAGTCATTGCCTACACATAATCTGCTTATCTCGACTGCCACAAAACATGTACCACATGTTGCATGCTTTTTCCTTGCAAGGTGTTTCTGGTTCTTTGGAAAGTAGATGTTTTATAAACAGTAAATGACATTAAATATTACGTATTTGACTATTCCTTAAACAAATACTTATTGTTATTTATCATTGAGGCACAGCACTCAGCACCATGAGAGATAAAAATGACTAAGACATGGCACCACCTGTTCCTCAGTGAGTTCATGGTCAGGCAGGGAAACAGAAGAAACAACTTAAGTGTAAGACCCCAGCAAAAAGCATCATAAGGAAAGGACAGGGTCAGATGTGTTTTCTGCAGAAATTAAATTCCTTGGTGGGATAACAGGGATTTAAGTGCAGAGAGCCCAGGTCCAGTGCCTTTACTCTTTCTTAACCATGTCTCTCTACTATGCTCACTGAGGTTGGTGTGAACTTAGCATTGGCAGATATTATACGGTAGAAAGTTTTCATCTCAGATATTTCAACGTAAAATACCCAAATGATTTGTCTTCTGTGGAATTAAGGGCTCTTCCAACCGTATGATCTCTCTCTACATATAGGTCTGATCTTTAGGATTATATCCTGGTCAGACTTTTAAAGATCTAGTATGACTTACCTGTAAAGCAGGAACACACATTCTTCCCTACTTCCTACCTAAATAACTTTGAGGAAGTTACTTCTCCATACCTCCTCTGTAAAATGAAGTTATATATATATATATATATATAATGATAGGTACTGAGGGCACAAAGATGATTAAAAACCAAGAAGAAAACTGAGAGTGGTTAATTAGGTAAAATATAATAACATTCACATAAAACTATTAAAAATTGTACATCACAGTGCTAGTGAATACAATGTGTAGCTATATACATCCATATGTACTCATTAAAGATAAGGGCTAGTCCATGATATTCTGGTATAGTCTTTCTATAAGTCTACAGTTCAGAAACTGTAGTGCAGCAACAGAGCTTCAGTGATTATTTGCATTTCCAATGACGATGAAAAATTGGCAGTATTTACTAAACCTGAACATTTCTGCACCTCTTAGTAATTCTGTCTTATTATCATATACCCAATGGAAATGTTCATATGTTCACCAAAAGACATTTATAAGAATATTCATAATGGCACTATTCGTAATTGGTAAAAACTGAAAAGTACCCAAATACTCATCAGTATAAACTGTAGTATATTCACTCACCACTAGCAGTTATAGTGAACAAATCACAACTGTATGCAACAACAATGGATGAATCTCACAGACACGATGCTGAGCAAAGGAGCCAGAAACAAGACGTACATACTCTGTGACTGTATCTAAATGAAGTTCAACATCAGCGTGACTAATCTATGATGTTAGAAGTTAAGTTAGTGGTTTCTTAGGGGGTGTAGTAATTAGAAGGAGTTACAAGGGGGCTGCTGGGATTTTGGCAGTGTCTGTTTTTTTGCTTTGAGCACTAGTCAGGTGGGTATATACACTTGGTAAAAATTCATAAACCTGTATACTTAAGACATTTTTCTTAATGTATGCTATTTTTCAGTAAAACGCGACCCACATAAATTTTATAATCCTCTTCACCGTCCTAACGCCCACACCACATGTTTCTTAGCTTTGTGCGTCATTCTACCCAAAGCCAAGCACTCTGAGAACCCATCTAATTTAACTGTTAATAACATTTCCTTCTGCCAGCATAATGATATAGAAAGCATTTCTGCAACCCACTCTTAGGGTTAACGTTTCTCTTGACTATGATGACCTCATTGGTCCACATGTTCTATGGGGCATAAAGACAACATTTTTTAAAATGGCAAAATAATGAAAGGGGCATTTGATTGTAAAGCAAGTAAATAGCTCCATCCTTATTTTCCGAAAACAACCTGCAGCTACCCACCAAATTCTATTTTAAAATGTCATCAATGCTTCAAGAAAAAACTATCAACTGACAACTATTATTTATAAAAGGCCCTATAAAGGGAATTAAAGATGTCAAGAGTGTTTTATCTACTAACCTGAAACCTGTCTCAGACAGAAATAAAAGTGGCAGCAGGGTCAACACATGTATTTCATGTTAGTGCTGTATTTGAGGGCACCTGGGACAAGGTTATATGTTAAGTCAGTGAAAATGTGTAATTCATGGGGTAACTGAAAAATCCACTAGACAGGAAGATGGATGGATTGAACATTTTCTATGCCACCAAATGGCTAATGATCAGGTAAACACCTCTGAGAAAAACAAAATCCAGGATTGTTCCAGCCAGTCTCTAACCACTTTTTGCCTCTGGCATGAGCAGCCATTAGCCTGCTGAGGGCTCCTCCAAAAGAGGGACCAGCTGCAGAGCTCCTGAGAGGTCACATCCTCCTTGCCACCCGTTGGAGCCCAGTAAATCGCTCATTACTCAGAGGCACCTGCTGTGGAGAAATTGATGTGAGGCTGAGCCAGGACTCAAACCAAGTTTGCTGATTCCAAGACCCAATCTCATAACTATTACACTATACTGCTTTCGAATCTTAAAACGCCCTTTCTTCTTCTAAAAGGAGGAATAAGAACAGGGCAAAGCCAAGGAATTCATTATGATCCATATCTATCCCTTCAGATATCTGCTCTGGATCTCTATCAGCCATTCAATGGGAGGCAAGGCTCTGGGTGACACACACTTATGTGAATCACCAAACTCCTTAAGAATACTGTTCTCCAGAATGTCACATTCCAAATTACTCCATCTCAGTAGCCATCCTTCATACCTCTGTGTGCACATAACATGACGAAAAGAATGCTGGAGACTGTTAACAAAGATCTGAGAAGAAAGTCTTTAGGTTCAATCTCATTCTGACTGACTTCCACAGGAAGTCCAGGCAGTCCTTCAAAATGAACCTTTTGTTTTTGGTTCTTAGTTCTCATCTGTAGCCAATGTAGTATCTTGTTTGGTTTCTCTTATTTTTTCTTTAAGTACTATGTCAATATTCATCCATTATACTTTATTAAATAGCCATGATTGGATAGTATAATGATACACAAAAGTTAAAAAAAATTTTCTTACATACAAGCTATGAAACATAATGCAGCATCTGTTAAGAATTGTGCTTACTTATCTAGTTATCAAAGATTTTAGTTTTTAAAGACTGCACTTATATATTAGTTTGTTTTATGCATATTCTGCAATTAATATTCCCTTATGAATAAATATATTGTATACCTTCATGCCTGTGATTCACAGCTAATATTTTTCACAGCTTTACATACAAAATCAGTGCACGTGGAATTAAAATACATTACACACAAAATGAAAAGAAATTACAGCATAAAATACAGATAGCATGTATCTTGCCCACATAAAACAAAGCATATGGCCATTCTATCTCTAGAGTATTTTTTCCTTTTTTCTTCTTAAAAAAATAAAGTCTATTATCTACTTGTTGAGTAAATAACAATGCAGTTTTCTAAAAAAGAATTTGCTAGGTAATGGTAACTTTATTGGGTGCTTGGCTTCAGCCCAAACTATTCCAAAAAGAATTGTTAAAAAACCACTAGATGAAATACAACGTAAATTGTTTAAACAAACATATTTATGTTTAAATAGTTGAATAATAAGTATAGCCCTATATTTATGAACTATTGTCTCATTAATGATAAAGCACAGTTTACTGGCCTCCTTTTCTAAACTTTTATAGTTTTTTCAAATTTTTAATAATAATTTCATGTATTAGTTTCAGCATTTTGTTTTGAAAGATAAGAGTCTTATACTTTTCTCCATGCCTCAAATTATACCCCTATCTTAAAATGTTATATATGTAACAGCATACATATTTATATACTTATTAAACAACTTGCTAAAGTAAGGTCTCTGCAAAAAGATTTACTAAAATCATGTAAAACCAAGATTGATAACAAGGAAACCTCTAACACATCCATTCAATGATTTATTATACTGGCTGGGAAAGAAAAGGCCTGCAAAATTCCATATTGTCCAAGTTTATCAAATTTAATTTTCTAAAACACTGCTCTAGAATCTCAGACAAACCTCAGACAAAATTATTTCCTTAATTTCTCTTTCCTCCCTCATTTTAATGTTCCTAAAATGGTATTATTTTACAAAGCATTTATACATTTTTTTTAAAAGAGCTATACTAAATTGATGTCATATCTGACAAGTCAGAGTAGAAAGTCAGAATCACAGAAATATAGTAAATACAGTATTACTCATCAAGGGGAACTCTAAGTTAAGTACTTTTTAACTTGCCATTTCTTCCAGTAATACTTGCTGAGGTTACTATTCACCCTACCCAAAGTGGAGCCCTTACAATCTTCTAAAATAAAGAAACGGCATAATCCGCAAACTAATTAATTTTTTGATGTATTTTTTCTCTGCAACAGTAACTAATGCCAAGTCATTCACACTTACCAATGTGAAGAATCCAGAAAATGACTTAGAGATTAGAAAGATAAATAATGGAGACAAAGAAAAAATTACTGAAAAATAATTAGGTTAGCTGCCAAATTGACAGCATGAATTATCTGTCGTGGACTGTCTTATAAGATGACACTTTGTTATTCCAAGAACTGGCCAAACAGTTTGACCAAACTACTCGCAGCACTTTCAGTAATTATTCATGTCAAAGCCTTGGCTAAAAGTTACCTCTGATGGCCTGAAACTTATATGGCATTAATAACTTTCAAGCCACTCAGCATAACCTACCCAAGAAATCTATTTTTCTTGATTAAAAAAAAATGTTGTTCATCTAATCTTGATTTTACTGGCACACTTTTAAGGGAAGAAATTATCGATAGTTTATTTATATATTCATTTATCCTTTGAACAAAAGCAAGATAAGCACATTTTAAAATATACCAAATTCCATTAGAACCTCTACCATTTCAAGGATTCTGCATTTACTTCGGACTATTTTAAAGAACTTGTCTATACGATTGCTACTCAAACTTCCAACATCACTTCCCATTCACCACCCTCAAGTAAACCATTCTGCTAAAAGGACTGTACAGATTTTTCAGACTGCCTAAAGCTGATTGTTGGAAGAGACTATCAAATTGTCAGGCTTCTCAGTGCTCCAAGCATCACTATATGTATTCTTTGCTCTGACCTGAGAGTTTAGTCTGCCAAATTACTGAGCAAAATTCTAAATATTTGCTGCAGCCATCCTTATCCAGATTTGTGTGAAAATTTTCCAGGTTAGATAGATATGGTCTTGATGCTGTTCTGACCCTACAGAACCTGACAAAGAAGGTGTGTGTTTGGGGGGAAGTTCCAGCCATTACAGTGGAGGATGTGAAGCCCCAAAGCTCACATAGTCTCCCGCAGCAAATGAATCCACATCAATATAAAGGCACTTTCTCTATCGTTGACTTTTAAATTACATCTTATGACAATTCACCACAACCAACCAATCCATCTGCTAGAGTACCACCCTATAATTTTAACCACCTGGTGTAATGCAGCAATGGCCCTACAAAGAGATATAGCTCATCATCAATTAAGAGATGTTGCTGGGGAAGAAAGGAGAGATGCTTTGACTAAATGTGAAATTTTTTTGTTGTTGTTGTTCTTTCTTTAAAGCCCCTGAAAGGTTTATGCCTGAATTATTTTACGATGAAATCAGATAAAGGACTGTTCAGAAAAAAAAGAATTTTAAATCAAAAGCTGCCAATATATTTTGTTGCTTCTAATATAACATCTGTTCTGTGTGACCAAAGAAATCCAACAAATGACAAATTGAAAAGGAAGACAATCTAAGCTCAAGAGAGTAATTCCTCACAAAAGGAAGTGCGTGGAGATGAAGCATGCAGGAGGTCTCCAAGGCCCAGGTGAAGGCGTGAGTATAGCAGAGCAAACACAAGCCTTTCCTTAGTTTTTCCCTCTCCTCCCACACCTGTTTCTCTCTTTTCTCTTTTTTAATCTCACTCCATCGGCTGCTCAGAGCCAATATATTCATTTACCTCAATCACAGCCTTAATCCTTTTCCTTGGAACTAAGAGACACTAATGATTAAAGAACTCAGTTTTGTATTGTGTGAAAAATAGTATTTCAGAAAGATCTGGAGAAAAGACTAAAATAAAGAAAAGGAGGCTTCTATTTGTCCCTAAATGTTAACTTATATCATTGGTGACATCTCTGAATTAGTGTGTGGTGTATAAACGTAATGAAAATCCTCTAATTTTGTTGCCCTCTAAGTAGCTTTTTCCCCCAGGAAAAGCAACAACCTCGCCATAGAATGTTCAATGACTATTACAGATAGATTGACATTATTGACATTATCCTCTCAGTGGTCCAACTAGTTCAGGTGTTAATGTTTAAAAGACAACATAGGACATGCAAAATCAACAATAAATCCACATCGTAGATAGTGGGGAGAGAAGGGCTCAGGAAATATATTATAGCTTTGTAGGCTTCAACGACTTAAGAAATTTTGACATAGCGTGAAAAGTGTCTCTAGAACTCAAATAATTATCTAGTCTGGTTGGAATAAGAATTAAAGACTTGGTTCGAATAGAATGGTGGGGAGAAAACTCAACTTAGAGTTGAAACATCTGCTTCAAATCTTACTCTGCCATTTATTACCTGTGACTTTGGACACCTTGCCTCTCTTTGCCTTAATTTCCTTACCTGAAAGTTGGGAAAATACAAGTACGTACATGATAGGATTGTCTTGAGGATTTAGTAAGATGAAACATGTGAAACCTAATAGCTTAGTACCTGAAATGCAGGAGACACTCAATAAACATTTTACAAAAACAACTTTCCTCCACTGCAGTTGTACATTATTAAATCATAACTTAAAATCTTTTGGGGGGAAGCTGGGGGAGAAATATTTTTCTGATGTGGCCATTGTTTGATATCCGTACTGCTTGAAATATTAAGTCTCTCTTAATCTTCTATTCTCATATGTGATATGATTTGAGGTTCATTCATATATTTAGTAAAGACCTACTTTCTTCCTCAACAGGCTTGCAGTCTAGCAGTAAGAAAAAAATGTAAATTATCACAATGAGGGTAGAACTGCTACAACAGGGCAGGCTGGTGGTACAGTGGCAGTGGGGGACAGGGAGGAGTACTTGAACCTGAGGGAGCCTGGGAAGCTTTGATGAGAAGCAGGACCTGGACTCCGGCTTAGAGAGCAGAGAAGAAAAGAGTGAGGAGGTTTTCCAGAAGAACTTAAAGAAAGATATTCAAAGTCTAAAATATTTTTAAATGTTTACAATGCTCTTTTGAATGTGCTTTCTAAATTCGTATGTTTTGCATCAATATTAAATCATCCATAATTATACACATTATCCTCTAGAGACTCTGAGATAATTTTAAAATAGAGATATTTACATCTTTTGAGATTCATAAAAACTTTTATAGGAACAAGCAGTGAAGAGAATAAACTGATAAAGCCACACACCAAACATTCTATTTGCATAGACTTGTTATTAAATAACTGCAAAGCCATACAGCAGACTCTGGATATGTGCTGTATGGAAACGCCTGTGGAAGCTGGTTTTCTCTCAAATCACAGTTCCATCCAGAATCACATTATCATTATCACCATCAGCATAACAGATAATATTTGTATAGTGTTTTTGAGCTAAATACTGTTGCAAATACTTGATAGATAGAAACCTCTTCCCCAAAATGGTGAACATATTCTCATACCAAAAGTTAATGGTCTTTTCGATTTTGCTAAAAATTTCTTACCTGATGAGCAATCTTTACATTGTCTAGAGCACTTCTGGCACAGATTAATAAACCATTTATTTCTTTGGGGAGCATATGACAGGCTCACTTCATCTACTTAAATCATGGTGAAATAAATATTACTTTTTAAAGGCTTTTGTATCTCATTTCATATCATACTTACTACTTAGCTCTTAACTCTGGACAACTTTTCATAAACTTTTTATTCTTCACAAAAGTTATAGTATAATGATAACTAGATTGGAACAACCAAGTTGACCTGAAAAATTCTTACAAAGTAGTCAGCGGACTCACTCCCTGACTAAAGTGATTTGCCCCATCCAGTACAAGCAATTCAAATCCATGCTTCAGCAAAATGACAAATTAATACCTATCAGGACTCTGGGACTATGCATAAAGAGCAAAATCAAGAATATTAAATCCAAAGGTCTATTATTGTATATGATCACTGAAATTAAGAGACAGCTTGATGAATTTAGCTTGATGATGAACATAACTGTAATATCTAGAAATAAAGTTTAAAAGCCACTACTACCAAATTTCATTTTTATGTTACCTTGACATGTCAAATGTGTTTTTACATGTAATTTACATATTTCATCACACTTACAATTAACCTATTATAAGAAAAATTTAACACTGAAACTTCTGCCTCTACCACTTTTAAAATGAGATGATTAGGAAATCAGAAGCTAAATTATATGTCTAAATAATAACATGCCCACAAATAGTATAAACTGTATATGCAGAAAGTAGTAAATAAATCTCAATTATCACAGAAGTTAACCTCAATTTCAAGGCATCTATAGAAAGTGAAATATTTTCTGAAGTTTTGATAAATTTTAGTCAAATCCTGACTATTTCATGATTCCATCATTTAATGCACATAATGTTTTTAGAACAGTATCTGCACATGTGTGGTAACCAAATTTCCAAATTTTATACTTATTTGGCTTAAATGACTCAGTTTTCATAACAGGACCACCACCTAGGACATTCAGTATAAAACTGATTGTTAGAAGGGTCACCACAAAGAATCCACAGTGTTGAGCTGTGTTTAACTAGTCTTTCCTATAGTCGAAATGAAAAAACTGATTTGATCATAAATAGTCCTCAAAGAAGGCCAGTGTGCCTTGGGGGCACGCCAACTTGGTCCAAGCACCGTGAACTTGGAACTCTGAGAGCATAGTATCAGACTTCTTGGGGGGATAGCAGTGAAATGTGGACCTCAGAACCTAGTTTAAAAAAAGAGTTAAATGCTTTTTAATTAAAAAATATATACTCTAAGAATTCTAATAATTGTAGTAGTATTTGGAAATAATAGCTTCAACAAATAAGACTTTTACCATTCAGAGTTGCCAGTCTATGGGCGTGAAATAAAACACTCAGCTTTATCTCACTGAAATCTGAGAGGCAAGGAGCTCGTTTTAACCATTCATATGTCTGTGTTGGCTTTACAGATAAAGATCAACTCAATGGCATTTGAGAAAGTTAGTTGTGTCTAATCCCTGGCGTCCTAGTCAACATTTCCTTTATTAATAGAACAGGACACACAAGGCTATGGGTAGCCTCTTCCTGGTTTTGCTATGGCTGTTTAGCAGCTTGCAAAGTAGAGCTATTTTACAGAACTACACTGGGCTGCTCCAAGGTTGAAAAGACTTTACCAGGCCCCTTGTGTTAACTTTTTCTTCAACCAGCAAAGTCTCTTCAGCACTTGCAGATTTGTCTTCAAAAGTTTCTTCAGATACAGGTAAAAAGGCAGACAATAAAATACTGATTTCTAAAATGCCTTCTAAAAACTACTTCTAATATTTTGTTAATGTACACTATAATAAGCAAAAGCATAACTGGAGATTTTTGTAAAATATTTAACCCTCAGCCTACTAACCACTATCCAAAATTCTCATGTCATCCAATAACGAACAAAAAAAATAAATAAATAGTAATCGGGCCTCCATTTCTTTCCTTTATTCTTCCTTATTACATTCCTTTTTTTCCTTCCTTTTTAAATTTCTCATTTTTGTTCTTTTAAATATCTGAATTTTATTTTGCTTTTTCATTTCTAGAATCATTTCATGTTTTCACTTAGAACCAAAAAATGGAATAGATAATAAACATATGAAAAGATGGTCAACATCATGGATCAGGAGAAGGTAAGGTAAAATAACACTGAGATATTTTCTTCTTTCAGATTGTTAAACATAATGTGAATTGACAGAATCCAATATTAGGGAAACTGTCACTCTTACACATGCATGAATAATGGCACAGTTTTTTCAAGAGTGGCGGTTTCTATCTAAATTCAAAATGTGCATACCTCTTTAACCAGCAACTCCACTTTTTGAAATCTATCCTACAGAAATATTGGTAAAACTATGTAATTATATCCGTAATAATGGCCATATATGGAAATTGTTGATAAAATTGTGGTATAGTTATACTATCATGCAACTTTAAAAAATGATAAATTTATCCTACAGATACAAGAAAATTTCAATAATTTATTTTTAATGAAAAGATCAAAGAGCAGAATAATATTCATAGCATGATCTTTCTTTAATTTATAAATACTGAGATGCCTATGTATTTGCATATTCATATATTTAGTTGTCTACTTAAAAAATCTCCATTTAGGCACAAATGTCTCAAATTTAATGTCTCCAAAATTAAAGTACTAATCTTTCCCCCAACGCCATCCGCTAACCACTCACTTGCTCATCCAAGAAACCAGAGACACCTTCTTCTTTTCATACTCCCCACTTGCAATTCAATTCTAAACAAATTTCATATATGTCTACTTCTCACTATCTCCATTGCCATTACCCCATCTGAGTCTCCATCATATTTCACCTGACTTTTACAGTAGCCTCCTATCTTATTGTTGTCTTTTTCCATTGTTGCAATTTTCTAATGTTTTTATACCCCTTTAGAAAATGCAGTTTGGAACATGTCCCTCCATGACTCTAATGTGTCACTTTGCACTTAGAGACAATATACTCTCCCTTTCTTGGCCTAGACCACCTGCATTATTTCAATACTGATTACTTCTCCAGACAATGGCATTATTATTATAATGGCAATAATAATATTGTCAAATATTTCCTCAGGTTTCAAAAGAACTGTTTAAGACAGAATAACTATTAATAACTATTCTGAAGATAGCAGTGGGTTTATTCCAAGATCAACTATTTCAAAGTTACCTCTTCCCCAAAACTTTGCAATAGCCTCCTTACTGGTTTCCCTGAGATTCTTGTTCCCCTCCAGTCTATTCTCCACACAGCATCGACAGAGGTAATATATTCATAACATTCCTTTGCTTAAAAGCATTCAGTGGTGTAGACCAACCTGATTTGGCCCCATCTAGCTCTCCAACCTTATGTCATGCTATTGTTTCCTTGATTACCATACTTGAGCCAAGTGGGTTCTTCTCAGTTGTAAAATACACAATCTCTTCTTCATCTTAGAGCTTTGTATGTGCCTCTCTGTCTGAAACATTTTCCTTCTATGCTTTATGTGGCTGGCTCCTTCTTATATTTTTGGTTTCAGCTTAAATGTAACTTTTCCAGAGAGTCCTTCCTTGACTAGTAAGCAGCCTATTCCTACTTTTCATTCCCATTGCACCACACTCATTCCCTTTAAATCACTTGACACGAGTTGAAATTGTTTGTTTACTTGTTTGTCATCTATATTCCCAATATTCTGGAAATTCTATGGAATGCAGCCATAACAGAGACATTGGTAATGGGAGCTATGAGTCATGCTTGCAAAGTCAGCAAGACCTCTTAGAATATAATATTAAGTCTTGAAATTAAGGAAATGTGCTAAGAAAGGAAATAAGGAAAGTCATTTCATGTCAAAGGGACAATGGGTGAAGTAAGACAAAAGCATGTAAGAGGATATCAAATTCCAGAAGACTGTGTATTTGGGACTTAAGGGGCGAAATGAAGAGGGGTCATTGAGACTGGAGGGGCACTGAGGCTGGAAAGATAGGTGCAACTAGATGGTAAAAACTAAGGGGCCTTTTCTTATCCATCAATGTAGGTTGTTTTAGGAACAGGAACAGAGTTATTTACTGTAAATAATTTAAAAAATGTTTTTGAAGATTACAATCCATGTATCATTTTGGTAAATTCTGCATAGTAAGATTGCTGGATTTATAGAAAAACAAAAACATCTCCAGATACTTGAATATAAATAAAAGCCGTTATTTAAAACACATTAACAAACTTGGAAAATATATGAAATTTAGTATTTTCCATTGATAGATTAATCCATTAATTCGGGGAAAAAACTAGCAAATATGAAAAAAGTCATTTTTTTCCCAAATCACAGAGTTTAGATATGACCTGATTTGACCCCAAATTCCACTGGACATTCTGTTACAAAGTAATAAGAGATACACAATGTATTTGTTCAATTTGTTTGTACTATGTAAAATTGATTTTTTTCTTTAATACTAAAATTTGGTCCATCTGTTGGGAAAACAGAAAATGTTCTAAATATATACAAAGAGTGGAAACGCTTCATTCCACTGGCTGTATCCTGTAGTATATGCATTTTCATCAGTATGTTTGCAGACAAAATGAATATCAGATGGTGGTTTTGAAAAAGGGCAGACCCAACATGAGGTGATTAGTTTCAAAAACAGATTTTTATTCTTGATAAATTATTACCAAATACAATCATCTGTTGATTGAGGATATAAAACAGATTGGTCATACTACAACCCACGGGTTAAATGAAAAACGGAAATAATAAGTTTACTTAACATGGTCTTGCATTAGGTTCCCAGCAGTGCAAATCTAAGGCAAATAATTAGATTTCCAATTTAAAGATATATGTTTGTTAAGCCAGACATTTCCTGAGGTCATCTATTTCTCTGTTGGCTAGTCTTTTGCACTGGCAATGTATTTATGATATTTTCAATTCAAAATTTATATTACTACAACTTGTACTTACCCTGATCAAGCCAATATTGTAGTTTGAATCAGGGATAATGCAGAGAGGGCAAAAGGCTAGTTGTGATAACTTCTGGATACAAATCAGATTCAAACATACTGCCACTTAGACTTAAAGAAAATTAATGTCTTAGAAATAAATTCTAGTGGGGAGAATAGGACGAACTTACCAAGAGACCATTGTTAAACCAAGCAAATCAAAACATCATATACTAAGTAAATGCGGCAACAAATAGAGTACGCTCAATTTCTTAAACACGCATTCTTTTTCTCAAGGCAACCACTTAATTTTGTGGTGAAAAATAAAAAAGTTAAAAGACAACTGCTCTGATCAATACTAAAGCCTATTTTTACTGAGCTTACTCTGCCTCCCTTCCCTTTATCCTCCTGTATTTTTTCAGCAATTTACCGCTCTGCTAGGTAATATCTCTCCAGGGAACAAAGAATCCCATTACAGATGATTCCTTTCTGCAGACTTTAGCTCCATAAATCAACAAGCTGAGCTCTCTAACAGATTTTAAATCCCTGCTTGAGGTGGGCTGGGACAACCTGCAAATTGGTGGGGACGGAAGTGGGAGGAGGATGGAGAATTTGGTACCAGAGGACAGTCCAGAAAAAGACCTTCTAACACAAATTCTGTTTTTGTTAACTTTCTCCAGTAACTACTGTGCCTTGATACAGGACCAGGGAGGTCCATAAATAACAGGGATTGAAAAAGTACATCCAATGAAGATTTTCTTTCCAGAAGAATATCCCCAAGGGAATGTAATAAGCCCACAGAATGTATCAAAAGTAAGCCTCCATGTAAATAAAATTTCTAAACAGATAGAGTGAAGTTGTATGACAAAGGTAGAGGGATTATTTCCAAAATAAACCTCTGAGAATTAGATAGCTCATAGGGAACTTATTTTCCTATAGGGCTTCCCATGTCTTCATTACTCAGAAAATGAAATATCTTCAAGAAATCCACTGATGAGGTGGAAGAAATTTGAGAGACGGCTGCTATTTTTTGTTTGGAACAAATATTAAAATAATGGTTAATAATGACAACAACTAGGATGTAAAACATAGCTAATTATATAAAAATTCATTTTGTAATATTTTACACACATTATACCAATATTTACCATATTAGGAAAGAGATTTTGTATATTTCCGTTATTAAAAATCTAACACGATGTGGTTTTAAATGTTCCTTAAAAAAGTAAGACTGTGTTCAATTTGAACAAAATATTTACCGACATAGAACAACAATGAGAAGAACAGGGACAAGGAAGACAGATCAATACTTCAAAACAAAATAGTTTCTGAAGGTCCGTTCTATGTAAGACCCTGTCACTTGAGTCTTGAGTTTAACAGACTACTCTTTTATTACTATCAATACGTAAGGTAGGCCTCTCCCTCTCTGCCTGCCTGAGGAAGTCAGAAAACATTTCATCTTTCTCACACTTCATCTTTCTCCCCTTTTTTCCTCAAATTATTTTCTCTTTTTAACTTTTCCACTTGGCCATTTCCGTGACCAGCACTCCAATTCTGTCCTATACTTTACTCCACTTACATTTAATTGTTACTTAATCTTGTCCCTCCTGCCTTTTGTATTTCCTTATTTCCTTTTCATTTTTTTTTCTCCTACCATCTTAGTACCAAGTCTTATTACCTCTACCCTAGATTACTACTATTTTATTCTGGCTGCACTATTTGCTTTGAGTTTTTCCCAGATCTTCAGCCTCTGGACACATTTCCAATTAATCCCTCTAAAACATTACCCTAATCATGGCTTAATAAAATCTGGAATCTGAGCTACTACCCTTTACTTAGTTCTCTGGTCTCAGAGAACAAACTTTGACTTTGCTGAAACATTCTGAAAATGAATGCTGTCTGTAAAAGAATGAGAAAATGAATGGATTGGGACAAATCACTTATAGACAAACTACTCCAAGCAACATTTACGTCTTAGGATAAAAACAATAGCATATAATTATTAAACTGGAAGAGGTTTTAGAAGATAACATCATAAAACTGTTGATGCAGTCATGATTATCAATTCAAGGTTATTTCCTATAGGGTCCTTTTTCTTGTCTAGCACCAACCCACCTCTCAAATATTGCCCTTGATGACTGTGATTACCAGAGGGCTGAACACATCTCTAGGAGGGGTTTGCTCTTCTGGTGAAAACCTGAGTGACATTCTGTAACAATCTTGGCTGCAGTTGGTTTTCTGGAGGGGTCTTACTGTCAATCTTTATTCTAAAAGTCAACCTTTTCTTTAGCATGGATTATTATGTAGGGGCTTTTCTGCGCTGCCAGAAAACTTCAGACTGAACTTTTAAATGGAAGAAAAAGCCTTAAGGCATAATTGGGCACCCATATGCTGCTTTAAGAATGGTGTGTTTGTTTTAAATTGGTGCTCCATCTCTAAAGTTCAAGAGGGACCTTTAAAATAATCAATGTTTAAAAAGATCCTATTTCCCTGCACCCTTGGTCAAGAGTTCAAAGTTATTTCCTCTGTTAGGAGAGCTAACTTACCTTAGCAATGGCCAAGACATTTCAAAAACAATGGATTCCCTTTTCTCTATCTGCTGATGCATCAGTAACTTTTTTCCTAAAACTATCTTTGCCTTTGTATGCACAAGCATTAATTCTCTATTTGGCATTTACAGTCTCAAATGTAAATAATGAATGCTGAACTCCGGAATACTATTTACTTCTTCGTACCTAATTCAAACAGTACTTCCTTGACTTCTAACTAACAATTATGTGTGCTTTCACAAAACACTGTCTCCCCCACCACAACACCAATACAGCACTTACCACACTGTACTATAGTGGTGGTAAAAGTTTGCTTCCTCTCTGCCGGCATTGTCTGTGAGCTCCTGAGAGCCAGGAACCACATTTCATTCACCTTTGAATTTCAAAACATATCATCATAATTAACATATACTAGGTGCTCCATGAACTTATTTGTTGAATTGAATTGGACTGACAAATTGCCATTCAGGCCATGTTAATTAGTGGCTAAGGCCAGGCCTCCTCAAACAGAGGATGGCGGTAACTGAAATGAAGTAATTATCCAGATCACTGATGACAAAAAAAATGTGCTAATTTGGGCAAAGTGAGTAAGCAAGATTTTGCCTAACTGAACTAATCCATCATTTCATTCCAATGCTTAGCTTTGCTAATGGAAATCTGACCTGTGGGGCAGTCCTATTCTCTCTTGTGCTTTATGTTATAACTGAGTCATCTGTTTTACATTGATGCTGAACATACCCTACACCTCTTGTGCACAGATCAAAAATTGCATCCTAGTCCCTGTCAACTATCTCATGGGTGTGCCATTGGTTCCAAGTAGAATCAGATGAGGGCAGTGTGTAGATGGTTCTATGAAACACATGACCGGACCTACTTTTTATACACCACACCCCACTAGCATAGTGAGTCACTGGTAACTTCTTCATACACCAAAGTCAGCATGTTGCATAATTAATTCAACTTTCAGCACATAGTTTCCTCAGATGAGGTCGGCATAATCCTCTAGATAAAAAGTAAGGGGAGTCTCTCAATACATTTACCCTTTTGGATGAAGATAAATCTTTACTGGATTTTAAGGATTATTAAAGAAATAAAATAATGTTGCTTTTTAAACAGACCAACAGCTTTGCTATTTATAATGTATATATTTGTTGGCATATTTCCTTTTCTGGCTCATTTGTACTTGGTCTAAGCAGGAAAAGCAAAACTACTCATACAACTAAGCAATCGATTAAAAATTTAAATACGTCTAATCTTTTGTCATTCTATGACTAATTAATTTCCTTATGTTCATGTATCTAGCTTCAGAAATGGGGAAACAAGTTTCTACTGTGTTTCACGAGGAAGAATAATTTTTTAAAAACACTTTGCATTTGTAAATTTAACATTTTCAATTTACGAGCAGTTATTTAGTTTGCAAATAAGTAGAAAAAGTCTACATTGAACACATAACTCTGTCAAACTTAGCAGAATTTTTCAAAAACTTTAAAGGCATAAAAGCAAGATGAGTATTTTTTTAAAAAAATAGTGGCAGACAAAATATATAATGAAATCTAGGTCCAGACAGTCAGACCTATACTACTCCAGACAATATTGAGTAGTAGAGAGAACCTGGATATCAGAAAAATCCTGTGCCAGTCATGAACAGTGGGCAAATCACTGACCTTTTCTAAATCTCACTCTGCTCACATCTAAAACAGAAATAATGGTTTCACCCTTGCCTAATTCTTGAGGTTGTTTTGAGAATAAGGTGAGATAATATACATGAAAGTAATTCCGAAACTATAGAAAGCAATACAATATAAAGACATTATTATTACCAGTTTGGTTTGTAGATATTGATGGTGATAATGGCAATAATGCCCTGTTGTTTGCCCTCAGATATACTGCTAATGCCTTGCTGATAGTTAATGCAGTTATCACACCAGCAAATTGATTTTTGTTCAGATTCAGCCTTCCACAAAGCTGTAATATTTGTTTCAACACCAAGTGGGAAACAACTTACAGTAGTTTAAATAGGATAACAAACAAACAAATATACTCTACAGATCTGCCAGAAAAAAGCCTAAAGTTCATATTTCTTCAAATTAAAGAGTCCTTTTCTCATCTGGCTTCCTCTTCACTCTTATAGGACAAACTTGTTAGCAAATGTTGATCATATTTTATTAAATGACTGTGAAAAGGGTAAATTTCAGATAGAGATCTTCAGCCCTAGGCTCCCTTGATTTGCTTGTTGCAGATGCAATTTTATCAACTCCTGTTCAAGCTTCTTAAAGGAAATAAAAAAGAAAAAAAGAAAAGGAGAAAAAAAGAAAAAAGGGACAAAAGAAGTACAATAAACAGACTAGTGCATAAATTCGAATTGCTGTGGACAGAAACAAGTGGTCAATACCAGAACCTGAAACAAAGGAAAGAAGCCCTAAGCCAGGCATACTGTCACTTATGCTTCATCAGGAAGTTTAGGAGCCAACCCAGACATAATCCACTATGTTTTAGGTAACAGGAAAGCAACCAGAAAATAACAACCATCTTCCTAAAGACTAGACTTCCTAAATAAAGAAGCAGTCTTCAAACACCTTTCTCTCTTTGTGTCATGCTAACATCCAAGAGGCAATTCATGATCCTTTATAGATTCTGTTGTACCACTGGAATAATCTTTGTTTTTCTACATACTATTAGTTTTCAGTTATTTTCAGTAAGGCTCTTCCCCAACACCGTTAGGAATTGGCTAGAGAAAAGTAGTGGCATCACTGTAGTTCCCTGGGTTTTGTCAAAATGATTACCCTTTAACAAAGGGATTTATGATGAGCCTTGGCCAAGCTGGTCATGTCCCAAGTGTCTTAGCTAGCAGCAGCAAGATCTCTGAAGTATTTTGTTATTAAGAAATAGGCACTGAAAGGAGCTCCTTTCCCCAACTGCTTTACATTCCACATATTTCTCCATATGAAGAAATAATTAAATTAGGTAATATCAATATAGCATATGTCCCAACCCAAATTAGTGTCCAAAGCAAAACTATTTTGTGAGATATCATGGTGTCATATGAAAATAAAAGTGTTTCATACTCAAATAAGTTTGGAAAACACTAAATTAAACTTGGTTTAAAAATTTTATTTTCTGCTGGATTTCTCAGAGCTACAATATGCTAAAATATTGTGATATTTTAAGAACATATTTGTAAAACTTATTTGACCATGAAACTCTTCATTCTCAGGAAGCTCTAAAAAAATCTGGAAGAATTGTAGTTAAGAAATGCAGATCTGTAGTATAGCAGAAATATGTCAGAGTTTATCAAATAATTGTCTCTATGTCCTTGATTCTATTTATGCCAATCCACGTAGCCACAGAGAACCTACTGTCTTGCCAGGTTCTGTTTATTTAAGGAGCTGATTCAGATTGCTTTGAGAGAAGAGAAAACCAGGTTTAATCAGTGCCAACAATTCCAAAGATTTTTTTCCCCCAAGTGACAACATTCTTAAGAAATGGTTTAAGCTACTCTTTCCATGAAGTCACAAGGTCCCGATATTGTTTCGCCTTAATTTCACTGGGAAGAGTGGGGACTTCATGCTTATGGAATGACAAAAGTCATAATACAAACAACAAAATACTGGTGTATCTTCATTTCTGAAAATTCTAGGAAAACTGGTTTTACAACTTAACAGAGGACATACTATACCATGTAAGAGATCAATTTTAGGGGTACTGACTTAATACCTGATACATCTGTATCTAGCTACCAGTAACTCACATTTGAATTCAAATTTCCTATTTCTGAGTCTCTGACATTCCTTTCCCTAGTTTCCAAGATGGTTGAGCTCTATGACACAGTTGGTGACAACTGTTTTTGCTACTATAGGAATCCAAACCGGGTATTCACTCCAGAAGACGTTTCTTACAATTGGAATAATGATGACCAGTTTTGCTCTGCTTTGCTTTTTTAAAGGGCAGTGGGAAGGACGCAGATTTTATCTGTTTTCATGAAGCTCCACTTTTCCCCGGGCCGAAGTGGAGCCTCCCACAGTACTACAGTAGCTCCTGAGTGTTTTCGGCGGCTGCGGCAGCTCAACCATGCAATTTTACAGCAGGCAGCAAACAAGGCAGAGAATTCAGGGTTAAAAACTCAAGTGAAGTTTTGTCTTCTACAGTAATGAAAGCTGACTAAAAGAGTAAATCAAATGGATCTCCTAACAAAATGAAAACAGCTGTTTGGCCTGGCTTGGTCTCTGATTTAGGTTAAGTAATTATTGCTCTAGTGTGGTTCAAGGTTGTTCTGTATTAGTGAAATGGGATATCACATGAAAATCATCCAACTTTTTAATTTACTGTAGCATCAGAAATTCCACTATATAAAAAATTCCAGAAATGTAATCTTCTAAAAACTTTACCTATAAACCTTTTCAAATACCAATTGATTAAATCTTTCAAGACATAATTACGCAATACATAATTACATTATATTAATAACATTTAATGTCTACGCTGAGAAAATATTTTAATATTTTAACTTTAAAACACTAAGTGTTTCAAGGTTTCCTAAAGTGATATATTCTATTCTAATTCCCAAATATCTGTAAAGATCATTTTTTTGGTATAGAGATTTTCCTATGAGAAGTAACCAATAAATACTTCTTGAGGCCCAGACAAGTCTATTTAATAGTGTAAATTTTTTTATTTTTTAATTCAACCTTGGTATACTAATAGTAGTTGAGAGGAAAATAATTATAATGAAGAATTAGAGCAAAGGAATATTCTTGAGGCAGAAGTTTCTGTGTTTAACACCATTCAAAGTAAAATTAAATTATCAAGTCATTTCGAATTCCATTTCTTGTTTGTGGACTTTTGCTTTTGACTCTTCTATCACTATCATTAATGCTATTCCTCCCTTATTTAAGAACTTTATTTTTGCTTCAGCTTGACTATAATTAAAAAAAAAAAAAGGGACAAATCAATGTCAAGCTAATGGTGCTTTTTAATGACATGCTGGTAATAACTGTTAAATGACTAAAAAACTTATTTGAATATTATCTAATTCAAGATGTTAAGTTCTTAAAGAAAACAATGACAGAGCGTCTTGGCTACCATAAATTTTTAAGTCAACCTCCATTAGACCACTGGAAAGATACTTAAATGTCTGAACAGATAATATTAAAATATTTTCTAACACTAAGACCTATTTTAACATTAGGATAACATTTCTTTAATAAAATGATTATTTTTGAGCATTTTAGTTCACAACGGCACATTCAACTTGGTTCCCAACAAAAAATAAAAGGGAGTAGGAGAAAGAGAAAGGATTGCATCAGAAAATCAATATTTTAAAGAAAATTACTTAAATGGTGTAAAGCCCAGAGGAAAGTCTCAGATGTTCCTGTTACAATTATTGTTGCTGGATGCAAAACATGACACATTTACCTTTCCAGTGGGACAGTTTTTGTAGCTTTCCTAAGTCTAAATAATATTTCTCGCTAGTCCTTGCCAATTATTCTAACTAGTGTTTGCCAGCACACCAGAGTAAAAGAAACAGCAGTTACATGTGTTATTTCTCCAAAATATTAATGCATTATAATCCTTCTTTGGGCTTAATATTCCTCAAATAGGAGAATATATCATGTTTGAGGTTTCCATTCAGAAACTGTGTTATGGAATGAGATGAACAGTGTGTAATTAACCTAAAGATCCGAGAGGAACTCAATGAAAAGCAATATTTAAAAGAACGATTAAATTTTTCCCTTTCAGTCAATTAATGTAAATTCTATTAACTGAGATCTTCAAAAATGATAGGGCACAAGAAGCCATTCTTAGCCATCTGCAATACAAGGAGGGTAACATAGAGGAATGGTCCCACCATTTTGCAGTGTTTTCCTTTCAAGAAACACAGCCCGCTGTTGTTACCACACAAAACTTAGTGAATAGGCAAATGTCATTAACTCAAATTTACCAAGAAAATCAGCAGAGTCAGAGCCACTTAAACAGTGCATTTTTAAGTGCTTATAGTACAAGGTTGAAGCCCATCCATCTCTCTGTAGACACATTTCCATTAGTGTGTTAAAGCAGTACTTCTAGACCGAATCTCTATGCCAAAAGGAGCATCTCCCTCCCTGAAAGTCATTTATCTTCCTCTCAAATACTTTTTCTGAGCCCCTGGTCTCTCTTGAGCTCTCAGTTAGTCTTGATATTCTTATACCTGGGATATCACCGCTTGAATAATCCCTTAGTTGCCACATCTTCGTGAGTTCTATCTTGGGAGCAAATGTTTTCTGAATCCACAGTGAATGAGACTTACTCTATATTTACATTTTTTCCTGTTTGTTTTTTTTTCTGGATTAATTTCCTAAGATATTACAATTTTCTCTCTCTCTCTCCTAGACAAAATTTCAGGGATAAATCTAGTGTAAACTAAAAAATTAGTATTAATGATGATTTTTTTTTGGTATAGATTATGTTCCTGACATAGTACTCAGGTCCAGAAAGGACACATAGTAGGAAGGGAGAAAATGGACATCCATGGTGACTGATGTGACAGACTAAGAGCCTCATACCTTTCATATGTATTTATTGATAAGTATTTATAATGACAAAAATTCCTAGTTGGTCAAGCTGAATATAGGTGAAGGTCTAGATTTTCTGAATTTGGTCAATGATCTCTAAATCTTAGTGGTTAAATTAGCACCAGGTGGCCCAAGGTAGTTGAAATCAACCATCCAACATTTCAGCAGGGGTACCTAGAGATTGGGAGTCTGACCCAACTTTGTTTTGAAGAATTTATTCAACCAAGGAGTTCTCTGTTAGAAAGCATAATCCAAGCCAAATAGTACCTTTCTACTTCCTTTGTTCCCTCTATCATGTAAGCTCACCTTGAGGATGTTGAAGGCAAATGGAGTCTCCAAAGATTCATATCCTTTAAGCTTCTCCTCCACCTTCTTACCTATTTTCCTCAGGACCCTAATATGGAGCTACTTTCCAACAGCCCAGAGACTCCTAAACAGCAAGCCTTTCTGCACATGCTTATTAAAGAAAGGCATGACACTTTGCATAAGACAAGATTAGATAGATGGAATACACAAACTACCTGAAGAACCACTAGAAAGGTATGAACAGTGTTTCTTACCATTACACAGTTTACACCCTTGCAGCCAATCTTAGAAGCACACTCCCCACGCAGTTTTTCTTCTCCTCTTAAATTCCCTAATAAAGAAATTTCTGTTTTAAAAAAGTCCTTGGTTCAAAGTAACCAAGTAACTCCTTAGTTCATATCATTTAATTATATATTACTTTCAAGTTTAAAAAATTTAGAATATAAAATGAGTCTAGAATATAAAATATTGTTTTATCATATCAACTTCCATAAAACTTTAATAAAAAGCCTTACAAAGATGTTTTGGAAAGTATTCTACACTAACATACAGGTTACTTTGCATTGTAGGTACTTTTTCACTTCATGATGGCTGAGGTAGGAGATGATGTCTCAATTTTCATGACCCATGAATACAGGCAACCATATTGAAAGCTAAGGTCTTTGCTGGAGTAAATTCAGCCATAAATTTAAACTATTGAAATCTTTTGTGGTAAAATATTCACTCCTACTCTCAAATCTCAGGATCTGAATTGGAAAGAACCTTAGCAACTATCCTTTTCAAAGTCATCATTTTATATATGAGGATATTAAGGCCCTGAAATATAAAGTAACTCACCCAAAGTCACCCAGCTGGTCATAGATGATCCCAGACTACTTTTTTCTTCACCAGGCAGTAGTGTTATATCCAGAAGAGACAAATATGATCTCTTTCTAGAATTCTCAATTCCTAAAACTAAACATTTTAGTCTTCCACTCTTTAGCACTGACTAAGCAGTACCAAATTTAGTCATAGGGGTTTGATTATTTCCATTCAACATCTCTATTCCTTTAATCACAGACCTTCCCCATAGTTTTTTCTGTATAGCTATCTGAATTTTATATTTGAAGAAAGTAAGGTCTAAAGAAAGTATTTCATCTAAATCACAATATTATTTTTATGTAGCTAGATCTTTAAACAACATTTTCTGAGTTTTTGAAGTAAATGCCAAGTCTATAATTAAAACTAATCCATTCATTGTTTTTAATACACCAGAAAAAAGGGGTGGAGAAATAGATTAAACAAGATTAGCAAAATTATAATTGTAATTATAATTTAATTATCTTTATAATTATTATAAAATTTTAGTTGGTAATGGATATATGTGACTTACTATACTATTCTATGAATATTTGAATTTTTTGTAAGAAAATTTATTTAAAAAATTAATCCATATACTGCCTTTGGGAAGAACTAAAACAGTTACCAAGTCCCACTGTACACCTTTAGTATTCTAATCAATACTAAAAGTAAAGGAAATATAATCAACGTCTTCATCTTTTCTTCTAATTGTATAAAAACATAACATGAACTTAGCCATCTTAACCATTTTTAAGTGACTGGTTCAATTGTGTTAAGTATATTCACATTGTTGTGTAATGAATATCCAGAACTTTCTCATCTTGCAAAACTGGAACTCTATACTCATTAAACACTAACTCCCCTTCCCTCAGCCCCTGGCAACTGCTACTCTGTGTCTGTGACTTTGACTACTTTAAATATCTGGAGTAAGTGGAATCATACGCTGTTTGTCTTTTTGTGACTGGTTTATTTCACTTGGTTCATCCATGTTGTAACACGTGATAGTATTTTCTTCCTTTTTCAGGCAAAATAATATTTCATTGTATGTACATTCTATTTTTTTTTTTTTTTGTCTATCTATCCATCAATGAACATTTGGGCTATTTCCACCTCAAAGTCTTCATCTTATATTTTCAGAGGAAACTAAAATAAAAGATGCTGTGAGAAGAACTCAATGAGGCAACAAGAAGAAAGGATGAATGGATGTGCAATAACTGGAACAGAGTCTCTCCACCTGATATCCATCACTCCAGGGCCTACCAGAAACCGGGTCTATAAGAAACTAAATTTGTTATTTATTTACTTTTGTTTTCTAACCATCTCTTTTTTGGGTACCCTTTATTGTTGGAGCTATTCACAAGATATTGATAGGTATAAATGCAATTTTATTCCCTCAGTCTAGAGATATAGTAAGAAATGTAGCTTGACTGAGAAGAGGGTACCATGGATGGATAAATAAATAAAGATTGGGAGAGTGCCAAAGTTTTTAGACTGAAAAAATTTTTATTAATACAAATTACACTTAAATACCAAATATGGTACTCTGTGGCAGCCACTGAGCAGGCTGAAATCTATTCATTTGCATGCCTGTCTCTGCTTCCTCTGCAACAATGTCTGACAAACCCAATATGGCTGAGATTGAAAAATTCGAGTTGAAATTGAAGAAGATAGAAATGCAAGAGAACAATCCACTGCCTTCAAAAGAAACAACTGAACAGAAGAAGAAAGCAAGTGAATCGTAATAAGGTACACAACCACCAATACACGCTGTACATTCCATGAGCATTGCCTTCTTATTTTATTTCTTTTAGCTGTTTAACTTCATAAGATGCAAAGAGATTGGATGAAGTTTAAATGACTTTTCACATCAAAGAACTGATGATGAAGGAAAGTTGCACCTGCCTCTCCCATCTATCTGCCTGTCTGGCTGGCAGGGAGGGAAAAGAACTTCCATGTTGGTGAAGACGGAAGCTGTGTGGGAAACCAGTGCAACCTAGGGTAAGAGCCAAGCTGGTCCAAAGTGTCCTGCAGGCTATAAAATGCATTTAGTCAGAGTGCCATTTTGTTGTTGTTGCTGTTGTTTTTCAAATGATTTTAATTATTGGAATGCACAATTTTTATGAATGCAAATAAGTTTTAAAACCTGAAAAAAAATCCCAAAGTTGTCAAAGAAACAATGTCCAGGTATTCCATGGTTTACTCTGATAATGAATTTGATAAACCATGCGATTTCTAAAAGGTTGAACACCGTGTTCCATTTAGAGACTTAGAAAAGTTTCCTAAATGACACTGTGATATCATGGGGGAATAATTATTTATAAGTTATTTAAGAGAATGCACCCACCATGAGGACAGAGCTCTCCAGATGATTGTACTCCATTTGATTCTACAAGGGATAAACTCCAGCTAAAATCACTCAAGTTTTTTAGGAACTGAGAAGCCACTGCCATCTTATCCGGAGCTGTCATATTTTGCATTTTGCTTCTAGTTCACTTTCTCAGCTCCTACTCCAAGGGGTCATTGATCCCTTGGGCTCATTAAATTTCTGGCTTGAATTATGTGGAGTGATTAATGGTGGTGGGCCTGGCACATGTTGAGGTCATTGTGCTGAGCATCCTGTATGTCAGTGACAAATACAGCAGTGTACACCCAACAACTCACTGTTCCCCTTCGTGACTATAATTTATTCATCCCAGAGTACACTCTACCATCTGCTATTTATTTTGTTTCCTTAAGTATTATTTCCTTCTATTGGCTAAGCCAGGGCACAGGTGAAAAGTGGTAAAAAGCAAAGGGAAGTTGCTGTTGCTGGACACAGGAGGGGTGAGTTGAGTTCCCCGGGAGGAATAGCAGTCAGCTCCACAAAAAGAGCCTAACTGTATTGCTTAATACTTAAATCCCTGTCTAGTAGGAGCATTTGGGCCAGGCACAACCATAACTAGCTAAGCCTAGACCCCTGGGGTGAGGAGTGTAAAGCTGGGGGAATTTTAAGCATCCTTAATAGTAGCCCTGTAATAAACTGATGCTCTGAATCTTCACTAGAGTCTGTACAAGACTGGGCTATAAATTTTACATTTGGCTAAGTGACTCATAAAGAAACACCCGCCTGATTTCAGCCATGCATTTTTGGCAGTCAGGGCACTTGCTAAATTAGCTATGGTTCTATTTTTAACTGCTTTCTTTCTCTACCTAAAATACAATGATTATCTGTACAATTTAACAACTAATACCCTCCACTATTGCTTATTAGACCGTCTCTTGGGCTGGGTGATTACTTCTTTTTTAAATGCCCAAAATGTTGGAATAAGTTTTGTTTTTTCTTTTATCTATAAGCTTCTGGCCTTGTAAACTGTTTTTGCCCAAATAAACCATAATAAATATTTATCAAAATATATTTCAGCTTATTTGTTCTACCATGATCTCTGCTACTACAGAGTGATAAAAATATAAAAACATTTTTTTTCTTCAGGAAGAGTTGAAGTATCTCTTGTCTGGGGAGGTCCAGTGTTGACTTGAGGAACTTTGGTCAAGCTGGTATTTGACCTTTGGCAGGAGGCTGCCCTGGGTCTTATATTCTCAACAAACTGGGCCCAAGACAATAGCGTGCTTTATAGCCCATAGCCTGATCAGTGTGTTTCTCCAAGGAAGACCTCAAGCTGAAAAGCCAACATGCCTGACAAGTACCGTCAAGGTACCAAGGGCATAAGCACTAGACATTGGAAAACAAATGGAAAAGCACACACAGCTACATCTGGAATCCTAATGGGCCGCCAATGGTTCCCAGCTAAAGGAAGAATTACCCGTGTTATTTTATCATCCCTTGCGCTAACTTCGCTGTTTATGTACAGCAATAAATGATTTTTTAAAAACATATTTGGGTCATTATGTCATATACCACCAGCAACTAAGGTTGTTTTATTGTGCTTGGAGTCAAAATACACTGCTATACCCAGATGGACGGGAAATTTAAAATCTCTTGTCCTCTGTATTCATTCCTCTTGGATAAATGAGTTAAGTTTTTAAAAGGGAAATTGAGAAATTTTATGGCTTCTACTCCCAGCTCTCCAGTAAAATTTGCACCGGTATTTTTCTAACCAGCAAAGGTGCTTGGCCAATGATAACACAAAATAGTAATGCAGAAAACCAAACAGCTCCAAACAACAGGAAATGCCAGAGATTTTTTTTTTTAACACTTTTAACAAGTTGGATTCTTCTGCCAAGGCTGTGCCATAGCGGAAAAGTAACTGCACATCAGGAATATGGAGTGAAGTACAGAGGTTTAAATTGACTCTTCCCATGCAATGACAAGTGGATTCCTTCCTTCCTTTCTTGTTACTCAGGCAATTTTAAAATACACCTGCTCTGTTAACTCTTTTGTCATGCATATCCAACATTTACCGACAAGATGAACTATTTTCTTAGTTTAAAAAAATTCCAAAATGCTTATCTCTTTATAATGTATTTTATGCATGCTCTTTAATCAATGACCTGGTTGGTTTCTTTTTCTCCCCCTTCCCCATACATTCCAAAATTTTAAAGCTCAGGTTATCCAGAGCTACTTCCATTTCTTTAATAAATAAAGTTTTTCTCACATGTGAATAAAGAAAGTTAAGGACTTTATACACCAAGGAAGGAAAAGGGAGAAGAAAGCCTAAGAAAAGCAGATGTTCAAACATGACTGTCCTACCTACCCAGAGGATCAGTTCTTCTGTGTTTGGCTTCTGACACAGAGGATGCTGGCTTTCCTGTTTACTTAGCTAGCCCTGTCACTGGTTTACAGGTGGCCTGGAAAGAAGATTTAGAATATGTTTTCCCTCTCCATAAATGAACATCAAATTATTTTACAAGGTGCTCTGGTACATACATCATGACAGGTTGGAAGCCAAAGACAATCTCAAAGCAGAGGTGAAGGTGATGGTGGGTGGGAGGATGGAGTTGGGGGAGTAGAGTGTTGAGAGGGGCTGTAAGGAACTTTGCTTCAGAGTTCTTGGTGGAACAAAATTGTTTTAAAATTTTCAAACATTTCACTAAGAGGTAAGTCATTTTGTTCTTTAGCCTGGCACCCATTCCCTTCCTAGCCCCTTCTTCAGCAGGATTTCTAAATTCTGGTTATTCTTGCAATGTAACAGATTTTAATATTTCAGAAGACCGCCTTTTAGTACACAGTACTGAGTTCTCTGGATCCATCACCATGATCTTACTTTTGTTACTAATAATCAGTCTTTTCAAAAAGTTAACTTAACCTTAAGTTTTGCCCAAAACCTCTGCACAAGAAAAATCTAAAATCACCATTATTGTTTACATATGAAGAAACCATTACTTGACAAATTATCAGCAAAGGCTAGTGTTCCATCTCTTTTTTCCCCTCTCCCTTTTTTGTGCTAATTACATTTATCTTTTACTTTTGCCCAATTAATGAATTTTTTTAATCAATGGTAATTTTGATGATTTCTTCTTTTTTCTTGCTCATGTTCTGATTCTATCCTCCTGACACATTTCTGGCTTACATTTCAGCAGCATCTAATTCTCATCATATTTCACAATTCCAGAAAATTTGAGTCACTTGTTTCTACCTCTATATTCCCTTTGCTCAGAAGTCTTCATAGATCATCTATGTCAACTCATGTCCTTCTTCCTTAAGAATTCTGCAGGAGTCACCTCCCAGGCTAACCCCATATGGCTCTGCTCAACTGAAAAACCTGAACAATATTGTTTGCACACTGACAGGAGAAATCACTTAGGAAGATGTTTCTATATTCTGCATATGTTTCTATTTTTTCTATGATTCTTATGCTTCTGTTCTTTTGTTTTTGTTTTTTCATTTGCATATATCTTCTTATCTTTATTTAAACTTAAAACTTCTTGTGGGTATGGAAAGACCATACTATTAAATACTTTTTTATGTTTCTAGAGTTCTCAGTTCTGAGTTCACTATATTTTATGGAGGAAAATCAAGAAATATGCCTACATGACTGAACTGACATCTGAAATTGCTTTTCTGGCTGCCATGCCCTCCAGTCTGTTATAGATGGCTAAGTATATCTTTAATGACCACTCACTGATATTTGTTTGCACTTAAGTATATTAGTTACCTCCACTGGACTCAAGGTTTCTGAGGTGACATAGGGCATACCCACCTTCTATTTGTCAGTACAAAATAAATAATAGAGCTGGCAAAGTTACAACATCTTAAAAATTTGTCTTTTTGCCTCTATTGTCCCTCACATTTGTGAGAGGCCTCTCTCCTTTCCCAAACTCAAGTGTTATGTGCCTTCTTACTTTATAATTTCTTTAAATAAAAACAGCAACATGTGATATTATTGAAACTTCAACTGAAATTAATTATCACAAATGTGTTTTACTCTTTTAAGTTTTCAATTTAACCCTCATTTCCTATTATGGAAATAAAGTACCTCCTGAGAGAGGATTTAAGAGGATATTGAGGAAGTGAGAAATATATTGGAGTTAGGGTATTTCTGGTCTTATGAGCTGTAGAGTTAACTTGCTTTAGTTTTGGAGGATACCTTTCTTAGGAACTAATAAAGCATGTGACTTTCCATTTTCCTTAATACAGAGATTCCTGTGCCCCAAGAGTCACAGAGGCTAGAGGTCCTGCACCCCCAACTTAACCTGGAGCTCTTGGCATCACTGACATTCATAAACCTCCCTTAGCCCTACCACAACCAAGGGACAAAGGGTATGCCCTTCCCCAGTCCCCTCTGTGCTTATTCTAAAAAATAATCCATAATCCCATGATTCAAGGTTTTAGTTATTTCCAATATCCCAAACAATTAAATCTGACACCAGGGAAGCAGAGAACAGTTGCTAAGTAGTCATCAGGTTAAGTACTATGATGGTAAGGAGGGGGTGGGGACCATCAGCTCAAGTACACACATAGTTCCACTGTCAAACACCATGGTTATTAGCAGATATGAACCTGACTCTTTACCTAATCCCCCGATAGTGTGTCCCAATAAAGTTCAAAGGCATTCATTGACACATTCATTCCTCTGTCTCCTGGCACTATTTTTAACTGAGATATAATCAACATGCAATAAACAGCATATATTTAAAATGTAGAACTTGATAATTTTTGATATTTGTATACACCTGTGAAACCATTATCACAATTCAAGGTATTAATAAACATATTTATCACTCCCAAAAGTGTCCACATTCCCTTTGTTATCCCTCCTTCCCATTCTTGTCTCGCTCCAGATAAACACCTATTTGTTTTCTGTAACTACAGATTAATTTGCATTTTCTAGAATTTTACAGAGGTGGAATTCTATTGTATGTGCTCCTTTTTGCCTGTCTTCTCTCAGCACAATTATTCAGAGGGACATCTATGTTGTAGGTATCACCAGCATGTTTACTTTTCTTGCTGAGTAGTCTTCCATAATAAGGATGTGCTTATCTGAGAGGTATTTGAGCCTTTTCTATGTGGCAGGTGCTGTACCACTGGACTATACAGTCACTAAAAGCTAGGCTCTGGCCCTCAAGGATCTAGTTTGGTATCTAGTACAGAGATAGATAAGTAACTTGATGGTTCTAGCTAAGTTTGATCTGTGCTGTTGGGGAGGTAAACACAGGGCTTTTTGAGCCTCAGCAAAGACCATGTGAATCAGACATAGTCGGGGAGGTTCAGCAAAGCCTCTTGAAGGAACTAGTGCTTAAGCTGGGTTTTGGTGAATAGACAGAAATTTGTTACAGGGTGAGCATGGTGGGTACAGATGAAGCTAGTCAGAAGGACCTTTTATGCTGGATAAGAAGCTTAAATTATATCTTGGGACTTATTAAAGGCATTTAAACAGCAATGAATGACATCATTAAATTTATTTTTTACTATGTAGAGTTAATTGGAAGAAGACCAGACCGGAGATAGGAAGACCAATTAAGAGACTATCAAAGTAAACCACATGAGGAGATGGAGGCTTAGGATCAAGTGGTGTATGTGGATGTAGATGCTGGGGGAAGTGGACAGACCAGAAAAGATGTGATTTGGACAGAGGAAAGAGAATTTTAAGTATCATTGATTGATCAAGTATGTGGGAAAGAATCCAGTAGATTCCCATAGTTAAGTCTTGAGCAACTAGATAAACAGACAATGGAATAAGAAGTGAAAGGAGGGTTCATAAAGATGACAAATTCATTCTGATATTTTGAGTTCAAGGTTGTGTGTGATACTCAAAGGGAGAAGTCCAGAACTTAGGTTAATTTAAATAAGGGCTTAGACTGTGCAGAAGTTTAGAGATATACCTGTCCTCATATTTTAGGCTCGAAGGAACAGGAGAGCAGAAAACAGAAAAAAAGCAAAAGGCTTAAAATACAGCTCTTGGAAACACTGCCTCTGTGGGGAAAAATTAGCTAATGTATCTTATGAATTCATTTTTGCCACTTAACTAGTTTGTAAATTCATGAAGGAAGGGGCTTTGCCTTAAACTTTTCAGTAACTTGGTGCCTCTAACAGAGAGGGGTTCAAAACTAATTTATTATTTACAAATTTGAAATATGGTCAGTCTGGGTTGATACCTAGCTGTCTCTAAGAAACTGATCCATGTGACATACTAAAAATGCTGAAACAATTGCTTTGTGAATGCTAGGACTTGAGTTTTCACCACCACATGTGATCTATTTCTGTTGAGTAGGAGCAACACTACTAGTTACAGAATTTTCTGATATTTAACTAAATATGTGAAAAGGAAAAGTGCTTCCAGTTTCAAATCCAATAATGTGACTTTAGCAGAATCCATAACATTCAAGACCAGCAATGGGCTTAAATATATAGCTAAATAAAAATTCAGATGACATGCCAAACACCAATTTTGCCATTTTTTAAAATAACACGTGCAACGTAGCCAGTGAAACTCGGATACATTTTTACTTAAATGATTAAGAATCCCAATTCTCTCAACAGCACCACCACCAAAACTAGGAAAGCCTTTCTAATCCAAATTAAATCCAAAGACTGTAAATATTATTCTATCTTTAAACTAGATTAACTTGAGGTAAATGAGTGTAAAGAGGTCAGCAAAACTTCAGTGAATCAATCCTCATTTTTCTCACCACATCAAGTGGAGAAACTGTGTTTTAAGAAGTTTTTGCTAGGGAAAGTGCTTCCCGTGCAACGTTTTTCCTCCATGATCTCTCCTCCATAATACATTAAGGGATAACCTTTACTTGCCATAGAAAAACAGACATGAGAATTTGATACTCTCAATTTGTTGATATGTTTTTAAAGCTGGCGAGCAAATAGAGTACAGAATGTGATTTTTTTTTTTTTTTTTTTTTGCTTCAACTGCCACATGGCTAGCTGGAAGCTTAGTTCAGGACATAGCAAACTGTCTATTCTGATTTCCAAGAACAACAAAAATATTGTTATGCTGAGGAGAAAAAAATCTTATTCTCGATATTATCAAACTATTGTTTCTAAAACATCCTCCAATTTCTTCTAGGTAAAGAACTTTACAAATGAAATAAAAACAACAAAAAATGACTAATAATTTTCAAAGAAATTTTTTAGGCTCTCATTTTCTTTGAAGTTTCTTTTTTAAAATAGAAAACAACAATATAGTTTGAGTTCCAATGTAGTTTGATTTGCTAACTCTTTACAGAAATATTGTTTAGATATATCTTGATTTAAGAAAATTTAATATGCAAAATCCTTCTAAAGAAGATAATTGAAGAGATATTAATTGTATTTAAATAGTATTCTTTACATTACAAGATTCATTAATATACAAATCTCTTCAAATGGCTTTTATAAAATTTTGTTCACATAGCCGTTGGGAGAACACGTTTATTGTATAAACCAAGGCAAGTGTGAATATTTTTTATAATGACAAGTCCATGATACTCAGGCTATCATTTTCTTCTGTTTCCCTTTACGTATTCAATTTCCTCCAACATGCCCAAGCCTACCAACTCTGTCCTACCAGGTCAGATATCTTTTCTGCTCTCCAGACCTAGGTATTTTACTCCTTATGACATGTCGCCATTTTTTAACCCTTGAAAATCCAAATTTGATGCATTCAGTTTTCCAAAGCCTGCTCCCCTTCCAGTTTTTCATTTCAGAAAACTGCTCACATCAGCCACCAGCAGTCCAACTCGGGATCCTGGGGTCATCTTTGAATCCTCCTCAGCTTTTACCACAGAAACAATGCAAGTCTTGTTATTCCCACCTCTTTAATACTAGTTAAATGCATTCACTTCTCTTCCTCTACATCTTCACCCTAATTTGGACCAACTCTACTCTCCTTAAACAAATGTACAGCCAATCGTATCTTTCTCTAATCCATTCCCTGTACCACAACCTATGACCTTTTAAACTGCAAACCTAAGTAATTCCTATTCAAATTCTTAAAGAATTTCCCAAGATAAGGCCTAAATCCTTAGCATGGTATCAAAGACTCTTCAAGAGATACTTCTTTCCAGTCCTCCCCACATTCCCATCTGAGCTCCAACCACACAAAACTATCTGCAGTGCCCTGTGTGGCCCCTCACTGTCACTTAATTTGTTCTGCCTAAAATGAATTTGCAATACTTTTTTTTTTTGCAACACTCAAACTCTTTCCCAATTGCCTTTGCTTACTTGCCCTTGGTGCCTCATTTCAAAATAGTACATTTCCAAAAAGCTTCCTCTGACTATGCTCTACACCCAATGTAGAGAAGACAATGTCCCTCCTGTGTGTTCTGGAAGTTTCCCTGCAATTATCTGACTGTGGCACTTATTGCCCTGTATTGTAAGTGCTTGTCCATTTGCCTGTCTCCTCTTCTAGACTATAAGCTTCCTGAGAGTAGAGGCTGTGTCCTTCTTTCCATTATATCCCCAGGGCCAAAAACAAAGTCTAGCACATAGTGGACATTCAGCAGTTAGAGGAATTAATAAAAGTATGTAAAAATAATAAAAAACCAAGGATTAAAGGTAATTTTTCCCATTTTGCTATAATATTTTTAATTCTTCATTTTGACCTTCCTTTTTTATAACACTATGATCTGAGTTTCCCAAAGAATAAAAAAATTACAAAATATTTACTTTGTCATATTTATTTAAAAACAAATTTCAGCATGTTCCTTCCCCTGAAAACTAATAGTAGACTGTTACTTTAAACTAAAGGTATACATACATATATATTCATAGAAATTTCAATGCAAGTACACTTTGATGTATAATATAAAGGAAATCCTAAAAGATTATAGGTAAGCATTGTACCATTGGAATTTTTGTCTCACTATTTATAGAAACACTAGCTTTTTTTAAAGTGACTTATCATTCTCTTCAGTTTTAGAAACTTGAATTTCTATGTGTAGTACTGGGCTTTCTTTTTTTAAATTTTATAATTACTTGCAAATATACAATACATTGGTTACACACTTATATATTTTATAAAATGATCCCCCTAAAGCTCTTTCTCTCTTCTACCCCTTCACCTACCCATCACATTAATGCTCACTGCATTCCCTATGCCATGCTCTCCATCCTCATGACCATCTATCAGCTACAAATTTAGTACTGGCTTTCTTAAGGTAGAATACAGTCATGAATCACTGGGAACCAAGGAAGACTTAGGACTCATGAAGAAAGGAAAAGTAAATTTTGAAACTACATTATGAAGAATGTTCCCCTAACCCTGTATTGATTTAAATTAAAATGTAATCTCCAACTTTTTTGGTTTTTTAAATCTGTGGAAAATCTCAAAACTTGAAGATTAAGGTAATTATTTGCCATTTGTTTCCTCCTGGATAAAAGAAGAAAATTGGTCTAGATCAAAGTTTCCCAAACACCATTCCAACTGAAAAAACTTTTCTTTTTTAAAATAAATTTTATAAAGATGACCGAGATATAAAACAAGACAAAAACAATTCTGTTGGGGGAAATGAAAAAGGGAGACACATGTTTCCCTACTGCATTTACCCCACAGCATGCTGCTTCTAAAGTGCCAAGAATTCCATGGAATGTCAGTTTAAAACCATTTGTTTGTTTGTTTTGTTCATCTATTGCTTTCAATTTTATTTCCCACATGAATGAAATCAAATGGTTCTCAACTTTTTCTGTCACTCATTTTGCTTAGTATCTCAACATCCATCCATGTTGTCACAAATGGCAGTATTCCATCTTTTCTTATGGCTGGCTAAGTAATATTCCGTTATAAATATGTCCCACGCGGACAACAGTCTAGTGGTTTTCAGAGGGAAAGGGTGGAGGGGGGTTCATGTTGAAGACCTAAAATCATATGAGATTCCCTCTGTAAATTCCCAGGAGACTTTTAGAAGCATGTAAAAAATGATGTAAAATTTTAAAATGGCATCAGACATAGACACAGACAACTTACTGGTTACCAGAGAAAAGGGGTGGATAAGGAAAAAGAGGGTCAAATATATGGTGACAGAAGAAGATTTGACTTTGGGTGGTAAAAACACAATGCAATATACAGATGATGTATTACTGAATGGTACACTTGAAACCTATATAATTTTATTAATTAATGTCACTCTAATAAATGTAATACAATTTTTTAAAAATAATGATAATAAATAAATAAAAACATTTGATTGTGAGATCTCCAAAGACTCCTCTCTCCACTCTGAAGTTACATGATTCTAAAATTTACAAACATTTCTGTGTATGCAGTTATCTAGAGTAGAGAGGCTAAACAGTCAAATCTTTATACTGGGATTTTCTAGGGAATATGAAAGTATATGATGTAATACAGGTGTGTTTTAAATTATTACAGTTATGAAATGATCTCTAGGAATCATTACAGAATTAATAGATTCTAAAATGTTTTGTAATTATTTTTTAGTCTATTACTTTCCATTACTTCAAAGAGTCTGTGAGAGTACATACAGTTGAATGAAAAGACAAACTGCTGGGGAAAAGTTCAGTAATATTTCAAAATTGGAAAGTGAAAAGAATGCATTTCATCAAGAACCACAATATAATGACAGGAACTCAGTTTGAAGAAACCCCAAGACATTCAGAGACTCAAAGTAATGAGTTTAATTCCCTAAAGTCTCAAGCAGTTTCCACCCCAGGGTAACAAAAACAAGAACTCATGTTTGTTTGTTTTGGAGTCTCCATTGGACCTGTAAGGTCAGGCTCCGAACAGCAAAGCCATTGTTCAACATCATTCTTACTGATTGTGGTACCGCACCTGACGAGGAATTAGGAGACTTGAGTTCTCTTTCTGATTTTGTGATTGACTCACTGGGGTTTTTGAAGAGTCACAATTTCTCCACTCCAGAGTATCCATGAAATGATCTTTCCCCTTTAGATGATGGAGGAATGATAGAGATTTTGTTGTGTCTTCAGACTTCAAATTATGTTAAAGATGGTTATGTTGATACTTTATTACCAATGCTTTTTGTTTCGATATCTAAAAATAACAAGTTATCACTTCACTGAAGGATTATTCTGTGCTGGGACCTGTTTTAAGAGCTTTATGTAAATTAACTTGCTTTAATCCTCACAATAACCCTATCATTATATTATAATCCTCATTTTGCAAACGAGGCAGCAAAATTATAAAGCAGCTGAGTAAACTGCCTAAAGTCACACAACTAGTAAGTGGCAGATCCTGGGCTCTAATGAAGGCTGTGGGGCACTATTGTAAACTCTATGGCTTTCACCATGCTGTACTATCTTACCATAGCAGCTGTCAAGTTTTCCCAGATCTATTGCTATGAATAGAAAGGGTAAAACATATATGACCTCTTAATTACTGGTCTAATCAGAGTAACGAGGTTTGCTTTCACACTATTATAGACTATGATATATATTGGCCTTATACACCCCCCCCCCAAAAAAAAAGATGTTATTGCTTTGCAGGATGCAAGTAGTTGGGGGAGGGGTTTTAAATAGCTTCAAATGGTGTTTATAACTAAATTGAACTATCTCAATACACATGTGTTTATAATAGAAAGGGATTTATAAATGATGTTAAATATTACTCCCCATAATAACGTTAATAAAAATGGCAAATCCTAAACTTTCTGTTGGTGATACTTTGCCACTAATATCAAAGTGCCAGTAAGATAACAGCCTGTAAAGTGCAACCTGTTGCAGAGCATTTTCTGATCAAGTTTCCAGGAGGCAGATGTTGGATTGATTTCATAAGGTCTGTACACATTCATGATTGTGCTCTGCATTTTCTTTTATTCCACCCTCACTAATCAGAAATTCTATCCTCAGATTGTACAGGAGAGGGGAGTCTTAAGTCCTCACAGAAACAAGAAAACAATTGGAAGTGGAGTGCACTGTTGAATGCAGCTGCAAGTGTTGAACTATTTCTGCCCCACAGAATGCCTCTGGTCCTAACTCCTCCCCACTCCCCCCACCAGTGATACCCTGGGTCTGTCTTAAAATGAACTACAGTATCCGGAACATTCGGCCTTATTGCAGTTTGTTTTAAGACACTGAAGTTCAAAAGCCTCTAAGCCACTACTGAGCTGCACTAATCACAAAGAAATCTCTCATACAGGAACTATGAAATAATTTAAGCAAAGTCTTCCTTCCAAGAGTTCAGTAATTTTTAAAAGTCACAATGAATCAAAGGATTTGGAAAGGCATTGAAGCTAAGGAAACACACACTGGTGGGGTTGTATTAACCCCAAACCAATCTGGAAATCAATTCACACAAAATTGAGATGAGTACACTACAGGCTAGAAGAAATGAAGCCTGAGTGTCAAGTTCAGACCCTTGGAACATATAAATAAGATACTTTGTCCAGGCAACTGAGACATCTTTTGAAGTATACATTTTGTGCACTAACGTGAGGATAACCAATAGTAATCAACTGCTGTGAAACCAGAACAAAGTCGGAAGTATGGAAGCAATAAGTAAAACATGACCTAAAGTGGCAATGTAGCACAGAGCAGACCAGGGACCATTGCTGGAACTTTGCTAAGAGGCAAAAGCAGGAGGTTTTGGGTCTCACCAAATCCAGATGGTAATGAAAAATAAATGAATAAATGCTGAGTAATTATTTATCAAAAAGCACAATCATTCCAGAAACAGAAAATATGTAACATAACAAGAACTATTAAATCAATCCCAGCAGAGTTTTGAAATGGGGCAGTAAAGAAGTTCACATTGATTAAGAAACAAAATACAATCTTGTGCTTTTGATTTGCTTTGCTCTTAGAAAACAGAAGTGTTTTAGCAATATCCACATGTGGTGACAGAAAGCAAAACCTTTCCTAAATTTCACGCAAAGTAGATGTGGTTTTCAGTGTATTGCCCACTCTATGTCAGGCTTCAAACTATCTTTATCAGGCTTATCAAGAAAAACAAGAAAAATATATTAACAGCACAGAATTGCAGGTGTTGGATTTCATACCACCCCTAAAAAGAATATTTATTTTGGTTTGGCCATAATTTTAGTGGAAAAAAAAATTTAAATTAATGTAGAACTTACCACAATTACCAAAGAATGAAGACTCTTTTCATATTTTAGACAGAAAATTATTCCTTAAAAACTTCTTTCCAGGTCCCTTCACAAAGTTCTTCCATTGCTTACAATGTTTGCATACCTATTTAGGCCCTTTTGAAAAATGATCACTACTTCTATTCCTCCCTCAACATATCTGAAAGGAAGCCAAGGAAAACCTTCAGAAAAAAAAATGCTATCTCCTGAGAACTTATGAGAACAGTATCCAATTTAGATTTTGTAAGATTAAGATAGACCATAGAAATACATATTTCTTCCAATGGCCGTGTCACTTTTCATTTGCTAACTACCACTTTCTAATAACACATAGGTAGGAAACTAATGTCATCATAAACTGGGTCATGTGTCTCAATCCACTACAAGGTAAGAAAAGCTATGCGATGAAGGAGGGGAAGAGGCATTACTAAATTCCTCCATCTTTCTGGTTTTATTGTAAAAAGTGTGCCTTTGCACACTGATGAGAAGGTGGGACCACCTAAAGAGATCTACATTATTTAACAGATTCAAAAATGCAAAGCTTGTCTGTAACCACAGAGATGTCACTGGCTACTTACCTATGATACGTAGAGGTACCTAATTATAAATCTCCACAGAAAGGTCAAAAACTTCACTCTAATATTAGTTAAATGAGAAAGTACTTACTTAAACTCTTTGAGTGTCTTTTGATAAGTAATCAATATAAACATTATGGAGATATACTTACATTCTTTTTTGTACTGTCTTTAAAATCTTGTGAATTTTATGCTTAAATAACAGCTCAGTTTTAATGAGCAACATTTCCAGTGCTCAAGAACCACATGTGGCTAGTGACTACTGTATTGAACAGCATAGCTTTAGACAGTAATACATATCTCTGTAGCTATAAACATAGTATGTGATATAATTCCCTTCACACTATTATAATTTTTCATACCTGTATGACAGCAACGTAAACTGGTTATCATATGAAGTAATAAAGTCTATGACTATTTCCAAGAGCTATTGGGCAGAATTAATTTGTCTATAGTGTGAAGTGTGTTCAAAATGATTTGTAAGATCAGAGCCAAAATACATAATAAGAATGGTTGAAAAATAAAGCCTACTTTAAATAAAGTTTTTAAAAATAATGTCCTCTAGAAATATTGCTTCTCCTAGGAAATCAGGTATCTTTCACATATACTTATATATGTACGAAGCAACTCCAAGTAATTATCTGGGGATCTAGTACAAAAGTTGAGCAGTTTTGTACTGCACCAAGATTCATAATAAAGAGGGCAAGTTGGAGCTGAAAGCTCTCCCTCTCTTACTAAGAGAGGTGCCTGAATTCTTCTTTTAACTCATTAGCAGAGAGAGGCACCCTTTTTAAAATAATTTTTTTCCAATTACAGTTGATATATAATATTATATTATTATAATATATATAATATAATAATATAGTTTCAGCTATACAACATAATGATTAGATGCTTATATAACTTACAAAGTGATCATCCCAATAAATCTAATACCTGTCTGGCATCACACATAGTGATTACAATATTATTGACTATTTCCTATGCTATAATTTACATCTCTATGACTATTCTGAAGCTACCAATTTGTACTTCTTAATCCTTTCCCCTTTTCCACTCACTCCCCCAACCCATCTCCCGTATGGCAACTGTCAATATGTTCTCTTTATCTATGAGTCTGCTTCTGCTTTGTTTGTTCATTTATTTTGTTTTTTAGATTCTACATATAAGTGAAATTGTATGGTATTTGTCTTTCTGTCTGACTTATTTCACATACATATTGCCCTCTAAATCCATCCGTGTTGTTGAAGATGGCAAGATTTCATTTCTTTTATGGCTAAATAATATTCCATTATATATATCCACTACTTCTTTTCCCATTCATCTATGGATAAACACCTTGATTGCTTACATATCTTGGCTATTGTAAATAATGTTGTAATGAACATATGGATGCATATGTCTTTGTGAGCTAGTGTCTTGGGTTTCTTCAGATAAATACCCAGGAGTGGAATTACTGGGTTCTTCCTTGTCTCTTGTTATAGCCTTTGTTTTAAAATCTATTTTTGTCCAGTATAAGTATTGCCATCCCAGCTTTTTTGTTTTGTTTCCTTTTTCATGAAAAATCTTTTTCTATCCCTTCACCTTCAGTCTGTGTGTGTCTTTTGACCTGAAGTGAGACTCTTGTAGGCAGCATATGTAAAGGTCTTATTTTCTTACCCATTCAGCCACGTATGTCTTTTGATTGGAGCATTTAATCCATTTACATTTAAAGTAATTGCCATTTTATTATTCATATTTTTTACTTTCTTCTTTTTCTTCTTCCTATAGAAGTCCTTTTAACATTTCTTGTAATACCAGTTTGGTGGTGATGAATTCTTTTAGCTTTTTCTTTTCTGGAAGGCCTTTACCTGTCCTTCGATTCTAAATGAAAGCGTTCTTAGATCAACTCAGCTGTAGGTCCTTGCTCTTCATCACTTTGAATATTTCATGCCAGCCTCTGGACCTGCAAAGTTTCTATTCAGAAATCAGCTGACACTCTTATAACTCTTATAACCTACTCCCTTGTAGGTAATCAAATGCTTTGCTCTGGCTGCTTTTAAGGTTCTTTCTTTGGCATTTTAATGATGATGTGTCTAGATGTGAGCCTCTTTGGTTTATCTTGTTTAGGACTCTGCATTTTCTTGGCTTGTATGTATATTTCCTTTGCTAGGTTAACAAAATTTTCAGTCATTATTTCTTCAAATTTGTTTTCAATTCCTTGGGCTCTCTCTTCTCCTTCTGGTACTCCTATGATGAGAATGTTGGTGTTATCTCAGAGGTGAGGGGCATCTTTTTTCTAATACAGCAAAATAGGACCGTATTTCTTATGGTTGACCTATGTCTTGGAAGCACAAGCATTTTTATTAGAATTCATTCATTTGGGTAGAAGTAGATAACAAATCTGTTCCATAATTCACATCTTCTAAGCCAAGATCATCTCTTCCTTGCTAATACTCAATAAAGCAAAATTGAAGTGGCATCCAAGTAGTTCTCAGATTCAAGGCAGCTTCCTATGAAAATATTAACCTGTAGCATCTACTAGTAAAAAGGTTTGAATGGCCCCGTATCTAGGCATAAAGTAAATCAGACTTTTAGTGCCCTTAACAAATAATTAGGTTTGCCACCTATGTGCCTGGTTTTAAAAGTACTATATTGATCTTATTTCAGACAAAAGAACAGAATATCCACCCTTCAACCTTCTCCATCTAAAACAACTAACTCTTACACCCCGGGTACTACTGATGAAATGCAACATGAAAGGTTTGTTTTACATTGCTTCATCTTTCACTTTTATGTTAAAAGCATTATTTGAATTATTTAAACATAGAATTGTTGCCACCAAATCCAAAAGGGCAAGTTATATACTTAATAAATTTCCTTTAATAGGATAAATTATTTCACAGTATTATAGTTCTGTTAAAGTAAAGAACTAAAGAAATGTGTTTTTGATCATATAAGTTGATACAGAGATAGAGTTATAGAACATTGAGGAATTGATAGTACAACCTTTAGGCCAGTGGTTCCAAACATGGCAAATCATCAAAATTGTCTGAAGAGAATTTTACAACTAAAAATTCTAGCATCCACCCACTCTATCCCCTGACTCTGACTCTTCATGGCAAGGGCACATGGATTATGATACACAGATTTAAGAACTAATGTTTTAGAATTTCCCTTTCAAATGTTTACTCTCTTGGTTCTTTTTAAAAATGTTATTTTTCCACACTTGCTTTCATGCTGTTTTAAATTAAGTATTCATCAGGGACAATTTGTTATTCAAATTTATAAAACCAATTAGTAAAATAATTAATAAACACAAACATTTAATAAAGGACTTCTGGGAATTCTGGTCCAAGATGGCAACACTACAGACTCCTGAACTCACCTCCTCCCATGACATTAAATATAAAGTTCTTGTTAGCACTAAGACCAAATAATGATTAAAAGGGAAAGTTAAAAATGTATGTAAAGGCTATATACTCTAACAATGTAGATACAACTACCTCTTTCAATGAAGAAAATGGAGAAAGCATGTGCAAAATAATTTCCTTAAGTTTTCACAATCCTTTTGGTGACAACATCCAATTTGTGGTCTTAAAATAATATTTTCTACTAAAAGATAGCAGGACTTCTTGAATAAATGGCTGATTCTAGGTTTAGGGAAGAAATATGCAAGATAAAGCCTAAAACATTTTGCCATACCAGATAAGAATGGTATCAAATGCTATTACGGTCAGGTCAAAAGGAATCAGAAGTCAACTTGAGGAGACTCATATTATCCAAAGATAAGGTAATCTCAGAATCAATAAAAAAATAATAGCTGCAATGGTTGAAAGCACATCAAATATATTTAAATCTATGAATTGATAACAATTCTCTTTTTTAAAAGGTTGCCTTAGAATAATAAGTGTAGTAGATTAAAAGATGACCACAAATTCTTTGTTATTCTTCCCACTGAGACATGAAATATAATTCCATTCCCTTTTATGGGTGGGCCTTATAGACCTGCCTGAGCAATGGAATGCAGTGGATATAACATCCTAGGACTTCAAAGCCTAGGTCATAATAAGCCTTGCAGCTTCCAACTGGATCCCAATTCCCGGGCCACTGGTGCGTGGCCTGTTAAGAACCCGGCCACACAGCAAGTGAGCGGCAGGCAAGCTAGCGAAGCTTCAGTTGTATTTGCAGCCACTCCCCAGCACTAGCATCACCACCTCAGCTGCATCTCAGATCATCAGGCATTAGATTCTCATAGGAGCACAGGTCCCTGGTGCCAAAAAGGCACTCTCACTGGAAGACCTGCGATGTCATCATCAGACAATTGAGTTGAAAGGCCCAGTGGAACTGAAGCTTCAGCCATCCTCAACAGGTCATCAGACATGTAACAATGGCTTGGATGTCTCAAACCAGGTCATCTAAAACCGAATGATACCAAGTGACCTCAGTCGATGCCATACGGAACAAAAGAATTACCTAGCCAAGGCCTGCCTGGAATTCCTGACCTACAAAATTATGTGGTATAATAAAATGATTTTTGTTTTAAGCCACTAAGTTTTGGAATAGCTTATTATACATCAATAGATAACTGGAACAAATGTTTATATTTGGAAGTAGAGTTCTGCCATACTTAAAACCTAAATCATGTGGCATTTGTTTTGGGACTAGATGGTGAGCAGAAGCTAGAAAAATCTCAGAAACTAGTAGTGACAGCTAAAGGGACTAGGGAGACTGTTGGGTGAAGACTTGAAGGACAGTGAGATGCTAATGAAGTTTGGAAAAATGGGGAGCCTTATATAGTAGCCAAAAGTTTGACAAGACTGAGGCCTTTAGTAATATGAAAATTAGAAGAGAGGAACTAAAAAATAAACAATTGTTTCATTTCTTTTTTTAGCTGAATTTAGAGGGGAAAAAGATCTGGATCTTTCTGTTTGTTTGTTTTTTTATTTGGTTTGGTGGCCATCTCCAATTTCTTTTTTTTTTAATTTATCAGGGTGACACTGGTTAATAAAGTCATATAGGTTTCAAATATAACATATCATATGTCTATTGCATTGTGTGTTCACCACCCACAGTTAAATTTCAATATATTTGACCCCATTTTCCTTTATCTATCTCTTACCAATTCCCCTTCCCTCTGGTAACAACTAAACTACTGTCCATGTCTGTGAGTCTCAGTTTATTTGTCATGTTCATTTGTTGCTTTCGGTTTTATATCCCATATATAAGTGAAATCATATGGTTTTCAACTCTGACTTATTTTGCTTAGCATAATTATCTCAAGACCCATCCATGTTGTCACAAATGGCAATATTTCATCTTTTCTAATGGCTGAGGAATATTCCATTGTATACTTGTACCACAACTTCTTTATCCAATCATCTATCAAAGGGCACTCAGTTGTTTACATGTCTTGGCCACTGTAAGTGAATAATGCTGCTATGAACATCAAGGTGTATATATCTTTACAAAATAAAATGTTTTCAATTTGGGGGTGGTAAATATCCAAAAGAGGAATTGCTGGGTCATATGATAATTCTATCCTTAATTTTTTGAGGAAACTCCATACTGTTTTCCATAGTGGCTATACCAATTTACATTCCCACCAGCAGCATATGAGGGTTCCTTTTCCCCCACAACCTCTCCAACTTGTTATTACTTGTTTTATTGATAATAGCAGTTCTTACAGGTGTGAGGTGGTATCTTATTGTGGTTTTAATTTGTATTTCCCTAATAGCTAGTAAAGTTGAGCATCATTTTTACATGTCTGTTGGCCATCTGTATGTCTTCTTTGGAGAAGTGTCTGTTCAAGTCCTCTACTCATTTTTTAATTGAATTCTTTGTTTTTCTTTATTGTTGAGTTGTATGAGTTCATTGTCTATTTTGAATATTAGACCCTTTTGGAGTCCTTGTTTGCAAATATCTTCTCCCATTCAGATGGTTGCCTCTTTGACTTGTTGATAATTTCTTTTGCTGTGCATAGCTTTTTAGTCCCTTGCCTTTGAAGCCAAGTTCATAAAATCCTCTCTAAATCCAAGGTCCATGAGTTTAGTTACTATGTTTTATTCTATGCAATTTATTGTTTTAGGTTTTATATTTAGGTCTTTGAGTTATTTTTGGTATATGGTAACAGATAGCAATCTAGTTTCATTCTTTTATATGTGGTTTTCCAAATTTCCCAGCAAAATAATTATTTTTATTGCAAAGGCTTTCTTTTCTCCATTGTATAAGTTTGGTTCCTTTGTCAAAAATTATTTGCCCATATAAATGGGGCAAATAATTTGCCCCATTTACTTTTAGACTCTCAATTTTGTTCCAGTGGTCTATTTTTTTTTCCCCCCAATACCATGCTGCTTAAATTATTGTCACTTCATAGTATAATTTGAAGTCAGGCAGAGTGATACCTCAGCCTTCTTTTTTTTCTCAGGATGGCTTTGGTTATTTGGAATCTTTTGTGCTTCCATACAAATCTGATAATTTTTTGCTCCATTTATTTAAAAAATGCCATTGGGATTTTGATAGGGATTGCATTAAATCTGTATATTGCTTTGAATAATAAAGTCATTTTAACTATGTTGATTCTTCCAATCCATGAACACAGGATATCTTTCCATTAATTTGTGTCATTGATTTTTAAAAAATAATGTCTTATAGTTTTCAGTCCTTCACATGCTTCATTAGGTTTATTCCTAAGTATTTTATTCTTTTTGTTGTAATTGTAAAACAAATTTTTTTCTCACTTCTTTCCCAATAATTTACTGTTAGTAAACAGGAATGCTATGGATTTTTGTACATTGATTTTGTATCCTGAAACTTTACTATATTTTTTTATTGTTTCTAATAATTTTTTGGTCTGTGTTTAAATAAAACTCTTTCTCATCTCTAATCTCTCCCAGTGAAATATTCTTGAGTTATAAATGCTTCCAGACAAAGATCAAATCCAGAGCCCTACAAATAAAGCATGACCACAGAGCAAATATGTCAAGTGTGGCCCCAAAACACCTTGGTGAGAACTCTAAAACATTTAAGTGTGTGCCTAGTAGAGTCTCTAAGAATCATAGAGGTATGCCTCGCAGACCCCCTCTGCTAGACAATCAAATCTTCAAAAATCTTAACAGTGTGCCAAATAGACCTTTTCAATTAGACAACAGGCTTCTAAGAAGTTTAAGTCATCCCACAGCACCCAGACATTCAGCTCAAAGTAGAGAGTGATGAGTTATTATAATACCATGTAGATGTGGCTTTTGTCTAAGTGGATTATAATTTGAGACACAGGAAGCCCACAAATTTTTAAAGAAATTGAATAAAAGGCACAGAGATAATCCAAAAGGAAAAGAGAAATTTGATTCTCAAATTTCTACTGACAAAAATCAAATTGGCAAGTTTATTCTTTTGCAAACATAGAAAGAAAAAGGAAGAATGACTCAGAGTGTGAAAACAAAAACCCAGAAGGCAATACCAAGAGCCACAGAGAATCATTTCCAGGGAGAAGGACTGGGCCCTAATCAAGGAACTGGTGACATCTGCTCAGCTAGAATTCAGAAATGCTATAGACCTCATGGTTATGTGCCTCCTGTTTTACCTCTTTGTGAATGGAAGATACTATTGATATCTTATGCTTTTGTCACCACAATATGTTAGGTGTATGGAGTGGGAGGTGGGGGTCAGATGAACTTGTCTCTAATTCACAGAACTTAAGAGCAAAAGAAATTGTGCCAGAGAATGCTACACTTGAGAAATCACACCCAAGGAACTTCATTAGCATATGCATCTGGACCTGTTTTATATAATGTCTCTCTTCAGGTTGTTATGACAAATTACTATAGACTGGGTGACAAAAAAAACAAACATTTATTTCTACAGAAGCTAGAAAGTCCAAGATTGAGATGTTCACAGATTTGGTTCTGGTAAGAATCCACTTCCTGGTTTGTAGATGGCCATCTTCCAGCTGCATCATCACATGGCAGTGAGCAGAGAGAGAGAGGAAACAAGTTGTCTAGTGTCTCTTCTTAGAAAGGCACTTATCCCATTCATGAGGGCGCCACCTTCATGACTTAATTACCCTCCCAAAGGTCCCACTTCCCAACACCATCACACTGGGGGCTAGGATTTCAACATATGGATTTTGGAGGAACATAAACATTCAGTCCATAACACATAATGAGTATTAGACTTCAAGAAGATGTCAAAATGAGATGAGAGTTTGGGAAAACTGGGAAGATAACTAACTATAATTTGCAGTTGGTAGGAATGTGAGAATATAAATACGACAGAGAGCAGCCTGAAGTAGATTATTTATAGCCACAAATTCTTCACTATTCCTCCCACTGAAAAGTAGAATCTCTTTTTCTTCTCTTTGAATCTGGTCTGGTCTGGCTTTAGTGACTTGCTTGACCAAAGAATGTGGGGAAAATGACATATTAGGATTTCTTATGACTTAGAAGCCTTAAAGCTTTCACGTGGCCCTTTTAAAAAATTTTTTCTGGTAGACTTGACCTATAATACATGTAAATCCAACTACTCTGATATCTTTCTGCTGGAAAGGCAAGGGATAAGTTCTCTGGGTGACAGTACTTGCTGAGCATAGTCTTTCAGCCATTCCCATTAAGACATTAGACATGTGAATGACCATACAGAGTTTTAGTTGGAGATGAAGACTCCTGTCTCACTCTTTAAAAGATTAGATAATGGTCTAAATGAAGACACTATGAAATTTCACAATTATTATGAATTCTATAAAATAACATATACAATCTGTACATGTAAAATGACACACACACCCCTCCATAATTTACACATTCTCCTAGTTTATAAAATGACTCACATTCTTTTCTACCAAGTCCATACATAATGAGCCTGCCACAGTTGTCTTTATATTGTGGCTGCCACCCTGCTGTGCACTGACCTCCAACTATAGACTTGGAGTCTGTAATCAAGTCAACTCAGAAAGATAATTTATTTTTACATACAAGGGGAAAGTATTCATCCATATCCATCACACCTTTCCAAACCATCAAGCTTTTCTTTTTCCCATACAAACTTCCAATAATCTTTATTTAGACATGATATTGATTTGAACCCTGGATCCAAAAAGACTACACACACTTCAAAATCTTCTCATTCCCTTCCCTGGAAGCATTTAAATAATTAGAGTTGGATTTCTGTTTAACTACATCTCAAAAGAAAGTCAAACACATTTTAGATTTCACAAATTTCTTTTTTTTTTTTTAATTTGAGATTTAATGCAAATCTTCCTCTAAATTTTTACCATTATATCTAAAGTAATGTAGTACCATTTTCTTCCCTTTGGATTTAGAACTTTCAGATATGTGTACATAACAACAACAACCTCTCTTTATTCACGGGTCCCCTAAATATTTTTAGCTTTTCCAGTCTTGACATTCCTCACTCAGCTCATTTTTTTGAAACAATTTTGTTTTACTTTCATCTGTGACACAAGGATAGACAGCTGAAATCTAAAGCAACATTGCAGGTGGGTCCTTGATACAGTATTTTCTTGTCCTTGATACAGTATTTTCTTCTCTGCCCAATCAGTTTTACGATAAATTTAAGTTAGGAACATTTTAGTAAGTTCACTTACAAAAAGGACAAGTTGTTATAAGTAGAGAATTTTCATAGTAAACTGTGTGACTTCCTTTGATTTCTGTAGCTCCCTTCTCATATTCTCAGCCAAAATATTACTGGATCTGAAAATCTTATGAAATTCTCCCAGTTAAATCAATAGACATTTAGAAACAGTCCTTTGAAAATAAAGCATTACAGCATTGACCGATTCTTGTGAACATTTATGTATGCTTGGAAGTAAACCCACTCTTATTCTCCTTTCTTCTCTCTACTAAAGAAATATATTGTTTTCACTTTTCATTTTGTTATGTTACCTTGGATTTTCATACAACAAGAAGTTTCCCTTTGGTAAAATATTTTATTTTTGAACTTTTAGCTCTAGCTTGTAAGTGGATGCTTCCTTCGATATTTTGAGTGCACTTTCCATTTTAACAACATGTGAATATTAAGATCTAGAAAGCTAACAAATTATAAAAAATTCATGTCAAGCACTCAGATACTCTCCATATAGAAAACCCTAAAGATTTCTAGAAACAACAAGCAAATACAGTACAATGTCTGGATATAAAATCAATGTTCAAAATCCACAGCACTCCTATACTCTAATAACAAAGTTTCAGAAAAATAAGTGGAAAAAATAATTCCTTTTGCAATTGCAACAAAGAGAATAAAATACCTAGGAATAAATTTAGCGAAACATGGAAAGACCTATATAATAAAAACTATAAGACCCAGTTAAAAGAAACCAAAGAAGATACGAAGAAATGGAAAGATATTCCATGTTCTTGGATTGGAAGAATCAACATAGTTAAAATGACCACATTACCTAAAGCATTATACAGATTTAATGCAATTCCTATCAAAATCCCATTGGTATTTTTTAAAGAAATAGAGCAAAAAATCATCAGCTTTGTATGAAAGCACAAAAGACCCTGAATTGCCAAAGCCATCCTGAGAAAAAAGAATGAGCCTGGAGGCATCACTCTGCTCAACTTCAAAGTACTACAAAGCAAAAGTAATCAAAATGGCATAGTATGGCAGCAAAACAGTCACACAGACCAGTGAAACAGAATCAAGAGTCCAGAGTAAACCCATGATTATATGGGCAAATAATTTTTGACAAAAAATAAGCCAAAAAACAGACAGTGGAGAAAGGAAAGCATCTTCGATAAATGGTGCTGGGAAAACTAGAAAGCCACCTGCAAAAGAACAAAACTAGACTATTGTCTATCATCATACTCCAAAATTAATCAAAATGGATTAAGGATCTGAATATAAGACCTGAAACAATAAAATTCTTAGAAGAAAATATAAAAAATAAACTCAAGGACCTTGAACTTAAAGAGGATTTTATAAATTTGACCTCAAAGGCAAGGGAAGTAAAAGCTAACATAAATGAATGGGACTACATCAAACTAAAAAGCTTTTGCTCAGCAAAAGAAACTGTCAACAAGGTAAAGAGATAACCATCTGAATGAGAAAATATTTGCAAACAACACCTCCAATTAGGGCCTAATATCCATAATATACAAAGAACTCATATGACTTAACAACAAAAAAACAAATGATCTAATCAAAAATGGGCAGAGGACCTGAATGGACACTTCTCCCTGGAGGACACACAAATGGCCAACAAATGTTTGAAAAGATGCTCGACATCACTAGCTATTAGGGAAATGCAAATCAAAACCACAATGAGATATCATTTCATACCTGTTAGAATAGCTATAATCAATAAGACAAGTAATAACAAATGCTGGAGATGATGTGAAGAAATAGGAACCCTTACACACTGCTGGTAGGGACACAAATTGGTACAGCCACTATGGAAAACAGTATGGCAGCTCCTCAAAAAACTAAGAATTGATCTACCATATGATCTAGCAATCCCTCTACTGGGTATTTATCTCAATGAATTGAAAACTCATGTTCATAAAGATATTTGCACTCCAATGTTCATAACAGCATTATTCACAGTGGCCAAGACATGGAAGTAACTGAAACATCCTGCAATAAGTGATTGGCTAAAGAAGCTGTGGTACATCTATACAATGAAATATCACTCAGCCATAAGAAGATATGAAATACTGCCATTTGCGACAACATAAATGGACCTTGAGATAATTATGCTAAATGAAATAAGCCAGACAAAAAAAGTTAAAAATCACATGATATCATTTATATGTGGGATATTAACCTGAAAGCAACAAAGGAAAAGGGCGAAAAAAACAGAGACTCATGGACATGGACTATAGACTAGAGGTTAACAGAGGGTGGGTTGGGGGTGGAAGAGGAGTGGGAGGTAGACAGGGTAAAAGAGGTCCAATATCAGGGGGTAGGGGTAGAGTGAAGTGGGTAAAAGGGGATCAAATATATGATAGCTGAAGGAAACTGGACTTTGGGTGGTAAATACAGATGTCAAATTATAATGTAAATCTGAAAATTATATAATTGTATTAACCAATAGTACCCCAAAAACTTAATTTAAAAAAAAGGAAAAAAAAATGAACCCAGATATCCACAGAGATTGTATAGATGAACCTTCAGGCCAAAGCTCATAGTACCTGGAATGGTTTGCAATTTTACATTTGGCATATGAACAGCTTTCTACTCATGCAGCAATGATCATATTCATGCAATTTTGAATTTGGAACATGCGCATGAGACCCTAGAGTCAGAATTTTCCAATACTCAAATCACAATAGAACTATATAGTCTATCCATCCAAAACTCTCAAAATTTTATTAAAATAATTTAAAAATGAATGAAGCACATCAATGGCAAATTAGTCTTCATATTCACTAAAACATTCATAAAATTCAATCAAATCTGTTTAAATCAATTCAGCAAATATTTATTAAATGCCAGAAATTTAATAATGAAAAACACAGTCTAATGAAAAACACTACCTAATAAAGCCCTTATATCTACTACCATTAAGTGACCTTGCCTTTTTGGTAGACTTTAAGTTAGTAAAGATAGAACTCATTTGACCAACCTATGTGTGCAACTGTTATGTTAAAGTAGACCTTCAATAACAATCTTTGTTATATATCACTTCCACGAAATTATATGAAATAATGAAGGTGTATCTTTTGGGTCCAAGCCCGTCAGATATGGGAATCAACCATTTTATAAAAGTTACTTTTCCTCAATGACTTTTAACATTCTCAGCTGTAAGATGAAGGGATTGGATTAGTCCAGTTTTAAGGTATGTGGATTCTGTTCTATCACTGGTAAGAAGGAGCATTATCTGGACTAGATAAATGCTGTTCTGATATGCATTGTAATAATATTTGAAATATTGATTAGATTTGGGTACATAAGGTTTTGAAGGCCATAGTGAGATCTTTTGAGGACCCGTCACATTTGTGGTCAGGTTTGCTGAAGCTGACAGTTGGTCCAGGACACAGGTCCTTTTCCATCCAGAGAAATTTACAAACTGGCACCAGTTGTCTGCTCCTGAGAGGCTTGCTTGGCCTTGTACTCTTAAAATCAGGTAAATGTGAATAGTATCTGCACTGGTGGAAACTCCTTCCCTCTCCCTCAAATTCCTTTCTCAAGAATTCTTCTCTCAAGAAAGGTTAAACATCTCCATGAATCCTTCCATGACCTCTCACTATTATAATCTTAATGTAACTATAGTTATGTTCATACTCTGCTATCATTATTTAAGTATCTTCTTATTTTAACCATGTACTTCTGGGTAAGAAGTATGTCTTATTTATCTTTGTATCTAACAGAGTTGACCACATAGGAGACCTTCAAATAACAGTAATAGCCAACATTTATAGAGTATTTACTAAGGGCAGGTACCTTATAAATAGCTTTTAATCTATATGCCATCCCTATGAAGTATATATTGTTATTATCATTACCATTTTACAGATGAAGAAACTGAGTTAAGAAGTAATCTGTCCACAGTTAAACTTCGCTAGATGGTTGAAGAGTATGAATAGGAATCCAAAGAGTCTGGCTCGAGTCTGCACTATAAATTACTAGGTAATGATTAATTATTGTGTAATAGTACTTTTCCATATGTTACTGTGATATGCTATCACTCAAATTATTCTTCCATTCCTTATGAGATAAGGACATTGTTTCTAGGCTGGGCTTCCAGCTGATTATATGGAGCTATATAAAGTTAAATTATATTTTTAAAAACAGCTATAATTCTATTTGGGAGAAGCTAACTGAAAAAAAAACTAGTCAAAATACAAAACATGAAAATAGATATTTTTGGTGTTTATCACTAGGAGATAATGACCACAAATGTACACCTGCAAGCATTATCTTCTAAATGGAAGTCTTCATAAAGTAAACAAGCATAAATAGAGTCCTTGTGGATAGAATCTGGCATTGGAAATGGCATCTTCCCATATTGCCACCCCACAAGGCAAGTCTGAGATGGCCAGATGACAGCACTGGTGGAGCAGATACAATCAAAACTCAAGAATCACCATGTAACAGTTTTGGATCCAAAGCTGGGGCCAACACATAGCAAGCTCCATACCAGCAAGGTCTAAGGAGTGGTCTCAAATTCAAGTGCTTTTAAGGGAATCAGGCAGCTAACAAGATGGAAGGATATCATGTTAGGAAAACATTTACAAAGACTGAGACAAAAAGAAATATTTCATTTCTACCTTAATGCTACTATATTGAAAAAATAATTATCATGAGAAAAATAGGGGATGGTGTGAACTGAGGTGAACTAAAGGGAGAAAGTAATATAACATTCCAGGCCTTGGTTGCTAAATCTTTCCATTTTTTGTGGGACACAAGAAATTCAGATTTTAATGTGAGATTTTTCAATTGTTAAAATATTAGCCATTGATTCAATAACACACACACACACACACACACACACACACACACACACACATAATGTAAATTAACCCTAGATGTAGCAAACAAGATACATAATTGCAGGTCAGTTTTGGTCCACAGCCCACCAGCTTGCAACTTTGGAATAGTGACTCAAAGTTCCCCAACTATTAACAAACAGAAAAAAACAACCACATGGGTAAACATGTTTGCTTGTGGTAAGAAATAAAAACAGAGAGTAGAATTCAGCAAGTTAGATAAGATGAGGAGGTGTAAAGGGATCCTAGAGATAAAAGCAGGAGAGAGCCTAGAAGTCAGAAAGATCAATGGGTTAAGACAATGGTACCAGAAATCCACACCATGGAATGCAGTCTGAGCCAGGGGATGTTTTGCCCAACAGAGCCATTACTTCTAGCTATAAACCGAAGCTGGCGGTGGTGGGTGGTGGCCACCCCTGGAACCACAGTATGTACGTAGAAGTGGATTCAGGTAGTTGGAAGAGAAAGCCCTCTTCCCACAGGTGTGCTCTGATCCCTGCAGTCCAGCTAGGATTCCAGGGGAATTCTTATGGTAAGGGTCCCTGAACTTTCCATCCTAAATGGGAAGCACACCTCAGGGACAAAGAGGTTAAGCCCTCCTATATTTCAGAGCCTCCCTTTGTTTGCCAGGGCTCCTTGAGTGCTTCACAAATAAAACATATTGTGGTATAACACCAAAGAACAGCATTGGTTCCAAGTAACAACATTTAGTCTGATTCTTCAAATGTCAGTTTGTACAATCTGCCCTTTTTCTTGTAGACCACCCAGTCTTTTTATAATGGCTCTACACTGTCTCATTTATTTTCTTCATGGCAGCAGAGACCCAGTTTCCTTAGTTGAATTTCATTCCTTTCCTTATGCAACTGCTGATTTATTGGTAATTCCCTGGCTCTATTGTTCAGCTCTGGATGATTTTTTTTTTCTATCTAATCAGCTGAGAAATAGAGTAGAACTGATAAACTTACTTTTCTGATCTACTTAGAGTAGATTGGGCAAACTGAGAAAAATGTGGAACAAAAAAAAGTAAAAGAAAAAAATTAAGTACAAAGTGATTAGAAGGGAAAGGAATCAAGAAGGCAGGTACTACAGATAGGTGGTTCATAGTTCCTTGTGTCCTTTTCACTGAATGTTGTGAAAGATATGGACAAGAAAAACGGTCTTAATGAATTTACTCTATCATTTGGTGCAGCCCATGTTATTGCATTATTGTAATGAAAAACATATCAGAATATGTCTAGACACATGACATACTCCTGGTAGAGAGTTCCTTGCACTTCAAAAAACTGTGGTTCAATTTCCTTCTGGGAAGTGCTCCAATGGCAACATTTCAGGTTCTTGAAAGACTCTTCAGAATAACCGCCTAAGGGGAGGCCACCTCCAAAAGTAGACTTAAAGCACCAGGGCACTGTAAGAGCTGGCAGAACTTTCCATGGGAAAATGGTCAGAACAGCATGGCCCCCCTGTAGAAACCCCATGTACAATAATCCACTGATAGATTTTGGTATATACAGAGTAGCTGTGACAGTCTAAATAAAACACTGAAAAGAACCTGTAAACAGAAAAGAAGTAATGAAATACTTTGTTTTGGTGATTCTTTAATTTTAACTACATATGGATTAAACAAATCCAATTGGTATAACTTTCACCAATGTGTTGATTTAAACCAAATTCTATAGGCATTGGAAGTCAGGAAAGAAAAGCAATACCACATCCCCATGGTACATTACTTATTATAGGGTAATGATGCTATGCCTGTGTTCTCACAGAAGAGTCATGAAAAGAATAAGTCCTAAATTGCAGCCATCATGCTTAGATTATAATTCTGGCAGTGCCACTCACTCTTAGACTTAAATCTCTAAATGCCTGAAGCTGGAAAAGCCACATGACCTCCTACCATACATTTGTAAAGCAAAGATTATAAAACGAAACAGAAAAAAACCTGTTCAGTTCAACTCCTGGAATTCTCAGGTTTTAGCACATATGGGACAAGATGATTTGAGAGGATTGGGGATGCTATCTATCTGTATGCAACAGGTCAACAAGTATTTATTTCCTGAGTGCATGACAGGTATCACAACTAGATCAATGGCCCACCAGGGTAAATACAATTGTCTTTAAAGTTGGAGAAGAGGAGTAAATCTAATGTGGGAAAATAATTAAAAGATGAGACAAAACTAAATATAATTAAATGCAGAATTTTGAGGGTGTAGATAAGTTGTAGGAGTTTGGCCAAGGGATGGAGTAATAGAAAGGGTATCTTAGAAGAGGTGGAATTTTAGTTGGGCCTTGAACCCCAAGTAGACACAAAGAAAGGCATACTAAAAAGAGAAAACATCACAGCAAAGGCACAAATTGAGGAACACATGGTAGAGGGAAGGCCAAGAACAGAAATTACTGTGGATTTGTGGGCATTTCAGCTTCTCTAGAACTTACTGAAAAGAGGCAGTCAAGTAAATAAGGCTTGAAGTAGCCAAATTCCACAGGCTTAACGCAGACCTTGTAGAGGTAAAATCTCTCTTCAGAGAATTTAGCTCTTGAAGCAATGACTAACTCAAAAGAAGTTTGCCTTGCCCTAAGGAGCAGCCTATGCGATACTCAAAACACACGAGTCCCACACAACAATTAAATCCTAAAACCAGAATGCAAGCACATAGACCTTTCCCAAAACCACTTCCACATGACATTGAGCATCACTATCTACCCTTCCTAATTCTGGAGTTAAATAGATCTTCCTCCCTAGCCTGAATCTCTGAACAATCATAAATTATAAATTCCCAGATATTTCAAATTTACTTCTGTTTGGTGAGACAAACTGGATTGTATCCCTTCAGGACTCACTGTAATTCTACCACCTCAGCTACCACCATCACCAACACCCCGTTCTCTGAATTAACCTGCTTATGTACCCTGGCCTGTGTACTGCACTAGTCATTCTGTCCCTTAGCCTATCTCAATCCCAGGTTAAGAAAAAAGTTCTATGAAGAAATAGTTATCAGATACTAGTATGTGACAGAAACTGCACTAAACACTGAGGTCACAAAAGCAAACAAGACACAAGTTCTCAAAGAGTAAAGTCCATTGGAAAGTTGGATCTGCCTCCATTCATTTGACATCTATTAAGGGCCTATTATATGCCGACCACAATACTAAGCCTTGGGGTTACAAACAGGTATAAATATGGTAACTGCTCTCAAAGAACTTCTGGTCTGTTTGGAAGAGACAGAGAAGAAGGCAAAACAAACAAACCACACAATAAAGCCACATATATGCTATAGAAAACTGTACCTTGAGGAGACATATTTGTTCAGGGAAGTCTTTATGGAAGAGGTGACACAGGAACTGAGATCTGAAAGCTAAGATGTTTGACAATGGTGGAGAAAAATACTCAATGTATAGATTATAGGATAGGGGAACATCACAGCCTATGTTATTCAAACCAGTTTTCCCACTGAAAACAAAACTGGATAACGTATAAAAACATCTGCTGAACACTGTTAAAAAGATGATAAGAAACTATGGAATGGCCAGGTTAAAATCTAAGTGAAGCAGGAAGCTCAGAGAGGTGAGCAGAGCTCTGGAGTTGCTTTTGTTTTAGGACATCTAGCAGTTATGTAACTTTCAGTTTTTATTTGTAGTCCTTTCTGGGTGAAGAGCAAAACAGAAATCAAAATTCAGGTCCTACAAGGTATAGAGACAAATCGAATATTCCTGCATTAAACTGTTTCTCAAAAGGGCTTACACCCTCAGGGAAAGGATGAAATAGAAGTAAACTCACCCTATCCCATCCCCTACTCCATGGGACTAAGTAAATTTGTTGACTGCTGAGAAGCTTAGGGGGAGCAAGTCCCTGAGAAGTTGTAACCATAAAATATCTTTGGAGTAAATCTTAAGACCAAATTCACATCACTTAAAGAAAGGTAACCTGGGCAAGAACCAGCAGAAACAGTAAAGTGTAGAAACAATTCTGCAAAGATTTTAGGTAGTGAAACATTGGATATAAATTATTAAAAATTTATTCTTACTAAATTAAAAAAAAGTTAGGAAAAAGTGGGATAAAGTTTAAAAGGAAAAGGAAAATATCAAAATGTTCTCTAGCAAATCTGAAAAAAATTAAATAGATTGTTCAGAATTCAAAACTAACTTTAAATGAATAGTTTTTGCAATAATTGTAATAAGAATTAGAGCAAGAGTCATAAGTGAATGCTATATCTAAGGCTAGATTTTTATAAGGAGCAGTTTATTGGGGTTTCTTGTTTTTGTTTGGTTTTGCATGCACAGCTAATTTATTACTTGATTTTATTATCTTCTACTGTCTTAGACTTTATTTTGTTTTTAATTATGGCAAGACTATAAGATCTACCTTCTTAATAAATTTTTAAGTGTAAAATACAGTATTGTTAACTATAGACATGATGTTATACAGCAGACCTCTAAAATTTCTTCATTTTGCATAACTGAAACTTTATACCCTTTGAAACACAAATTGCTGTTTAGCCCTTCCAGGAGCAGGGTATTTGTATGATCTTAAAGTGTTATCACACAAACTACTTATTAGTTACAAGAGTGGGGGAGGGTGAAAGTAATTATATTATGGAGAAACTAGATAAATTGACTAATACAAATTCATATCACTACCTCCAGATATAATATTCTGAGAAAGACACAGTATCATTGATGCAGTATTCTTGTCCAGAATGCATAACCTGAATTTAATCATGAGGGAATACCAGACAAACCCCAAATTAGGAATATTATATTTTTTAAAAATGAGCCTGGTGGCTATGGTTTCCCAAAATGTAAATGTCAGAAAAGACACAGAAAGGCTGAGTAAACATCCCAGGTTACAAGAGGTTGAAAATACATGACAATTGAATGCAATACCTGACTCAAGCCCAAACACTGTACTGGAGGGAAAAAAAATGCTACAAAAGACATTATTAAATCAATTGAAAAAAATGAAATATGGCAATAGATTAAAGTATTAAATCAATACTTTCTAATTGTTAAATTTAAATTTACCATGTAAAATGTATTGAAATTGATAAATTTGCTGTAGTTACATGAAAATAGCCTTACTCTACGGAAATAACTAAAGTACTCAGGAGTAAAGGGCCATGATGTATGCAACTTACCCACAAATGCTTCAGAAAAAAGTTATAAAATAGACAGAAAAAAGGATACATTATCTCCAAAAAAGCAGCAGCTTCACAGCTGACTTCACAAAAAACAACAATTAAAGCCAAAAGACAGTGGAATTATGTCTTTGGAGTGCTGAAAGAAAACCACTAACCTAGAACTCTCTACCCAAAAAAAGTATCTTTATTAAGATGTTTTCAGCCAAATAAAGAGACTTTTTTTCCTAGCAGATTCTATGTAAAGGAATTTCAAAAAGTTATATGTGAAGAAGAAGAAAAGAGATCTCAGATGGAAAGTCCGAGATATCAAGAGTAACAGGTAAAAAGCATGTTAAATACATGAAAAGACAGCATGAATAAAGGCATAGGGTAGAAAACAGTCTGGTGTGTTCAGAGAATTACCAGCAGCTTGGGTGTGGGTTGGTGGGGCAGAGGATTAGTCTCTCAACCTTATCGAATACAAATGCAATCAGTAAAAAATAAAATTAAGTATGTGTTCTGAATACACAAATTTTTTAATGAATGTATTATGCATATTATAAAATACACACAAAAATTAAAATTCAAAAAGATGGAATTAAAAACAAAATATCAATAGAATTTCTGGCATATGCTTTCCATATTCTAAGGAATTGTATTGTACAACCAAGGGTTAGCAAACTGGCCTGCTGTTCTTATAAATAAAGTCTTACTGGAACACAGTCATGCTAATTCATTTACATATTGTCTATGACTGCAGCTACATAGCTCTGGAACATGTATATCCCATTGACATCTGAAATATTTGCTACCTGGTACCTTACAAAAAACGTTTCCAAACCCTGGAGTTGAACATGGGTAAGAACACGAGTAAAGAGCTCATAAGTCACCACATGTGGACACAAATATATAGAGAATGGGAAGTCTTCAAAGGATTTTAAGGAGGAGAAAAGCCACTCTGGCAGCTATGTCATAAAACGAAATAGAGAGAAGCCATAAGAAAAAGAGGCCGATTAGATTTTTTGCAATGTTGACTAAGGTGTTTTCTCTGAAATCAATTTCCTTGTCTATAAAGTGGAAGTGATAATTCACATAGAGTTCTTTAATGGGTCAAATGAAATAATGTGTATTAAAATGCTTCTTAAACTGTCAAAACACTATGACAAATTAAGGTGTGATGATTTTACTTGCAATAGATTTTCATTAAATTAATGTTTTAGAAGGTGTTATATATGTTTTCCTATCATGAATAATACAACATGTATAATTGTATCACACATATATTGAAATCATTTAGTATCAAATTTTAGATGTGATTTAACTGTGTTAATTGATTTAAACCCATATTAGTCACTTGCCTGGAAAAATATTTCTAAATGTTAATATTCCACATAATTTATTTGCCTGTTCAGTTAAAGAATAAATTTTCCAGGCCTTGACTTGTTATTAATACATAACATGTATGTACCATGTAAAAGATATAAGACCATAAAGAAATGATATGGCAGAAAAAGATCTCAAACCACAATTTATATTTTTTTATAATTCTTGCGACTTCAAAACATTAAATTCTTGTGACTTCAAAACATTAAAAGATAAATAAAGCAATTCAAATCTTCTTTTAAAAAGAAACTTACGGTAATTCTCTTATTACTATTTACAGCATTCAATTATATTAGATTGTATTAGTACATCCTATTTTAGATTTAGGAATATAGTTTTCAAGAGCACCTATCAGCATCCACCATCTCACAAGACAAACCTGGTTGTGATGCATTATAGAATATCTGTTGCAATAGATTATGCCCTCATAATTTTTACATGTCTCTGTCCATCATGTGTGTACAAATACGTGCTTGGGAACACATGTGAAGATGTCCTTCTAAAACATGCCAGCAAATTGGTGAAAGAAAAAATATATTACCATCAGTGAAGATAGAAGGTGAGAAACAGTGCTGCATGCATTCTAATAGAAATGCAGGCTGTTTTCATTTAAATTAGTTTCAGCCTTCTTCGTTGAAAACAGAAGTAAATCATGTAAGGAACTAATTCATACTGGGAGAGACAACAAAGAATGCCAATAAAATTTATTTGTAAAAAAAATTACTACAAAAATATTTCTACCACATTTCCAGTGTTGTTTTAAATAAAAGAATAGAGGCCCTTTTCCAGGAACATTTTTAAAGGATATAGCTTAAAGGAAACTTTTATTTCTTTTTTTATATAGTATATGGCTGGGTCTCATTTAATTGCAGACAAAATCTTGGTTCTCTGCACAAAAACGCTTGACATAAGCAATGTGGTGGTCTATGGGACAACGGTTACACAGCCCCTAATTCTGCTTGTGTCCAACAGATGTACATTATTATTTGCTCCTCTGATAACGAAGAGCAGAAGCTCCTAGTGTAAAGGTGCACACTGTTTCATACAGGCTTTCCACCACCAGTGTCCTAAAATTCATACATAGTGATTTTATTTACATGACTTTGGAACATAGATAATTCAGTGAGTCCAGTTTTTTCCCACATTTTGGCAGCTGTCTTACTTGCCTAATCAGACTCTAATTTCTATCTTACAAATGGCCCATTCACCATAATATTCCTTCTTTAATGGACACTCCAAGAGACATATGGTGAAGAGTCTGTCTGGTCTCCTTCAAGAGTTGTGGACATACCCCAAAGTGTCAGTTTCTCCAATCTGTTATTCATGAGCTTATCTCAACTTCTAGTAAACCTATTTATAGCTCCAATCTGCACCACATCCTGGGATAATACATTTCACAAGTTTCTACTCATCATAGATCTCTTTTAAGCTTCTGAGAGTGCCCTGAATTCTAGTATACCAGGATTCAATAAATATAAATGCACAGTTTTTGGAACTTTGCAGATTTTAATCATATCCCTTTTTTTAGCCTTCTTCCTTTGTAACTAGAGCCCTCCTCTTTTTACACTACTCAGAAGAAATTTAATGAATGAATTCAGCAATTGAAACTAATTAATCAATATAGAAACATATTATTTTGCCCATGTTAGTTAACTTTCTCTGGACCGTCTCACTCTCATCATGTCCTTATTGAGGGTTGCTGGCCAGAACTGAATACCATGTTCCTGGTGCAGTGCATAGCAAGGTACAAAGAGAGACTGTTTATTCTAAAACAATTTATAAGCAAGCCTGGAAATGATTAAGATACTTGTGGACTCACCACACACACCAGAATCAAAAAGGGCTTTGAGTGAAATGGTGCTTGTCAGTGAAGATAGGGTGTAGAGGTGAGAAGCAAGCTGCCCTTGTCAGGTTCACCTCATCTTAATCCTGGGCTGCCTTCCTCACTGGACAAGTTGTCATGTCAGTTTCTCCAGGGCAAAGCCTCCTCACATAAGGCTTGGAAATATCAAGATTTTCTTTGGAAACAGAATTTGCAAATAATTCTGCAAGACAAGCTAAAGTACAGTGACCATACAAAAGGGAAAGGAGAAAGACACTAGGATATTTGCCCATTTGTGCTCATATTAACCACATTCCAAAGTGATTACCCATTTATAAAACATCCAATAGATCTTCAAGGGCACAAATCCCCCAGAAAGCTAATTCAGAAGGTTTCTTGGCAAGTACAGAAACAAAGTAGTTTACATGGTATTGATGAAAATGAAAAAACATGCAAAATTAATCCTACTGCAGAACCCAAGAGAGCTGTGTCATTACCAGACAACTTATGTCCACCACTTTTTCAGAGACCTGGGCGATGCTAGATAAAGTTATAAGTTATCAATTTCCAATTCCCCTTTTCATATAAATTCCAAGTGGACAATTCCTTTTCAATTACTTTTTAAGAAAGAAGATAAATGCCTGGCTCACATGCAGTCACTTTTCTATTGCCGTGTCCAATAAAGACCTTATGATTGGAATAAGCCCTGAGCCAGTAGATAGCTTCAGAAGGTTTCTTGGTAATCATTACAAAGGCATTATTGGGTAACTAGTAATTAAATAGGTCTCAGCTTTCCTGGGTTATATTCTAGTTCTAGAGATATTCTGGTTGTTCAAGCTAGAGAAATACCCAAATTATATTTACAATATTCTTTCAAGGTTTAGTTTTTTACCCGCTCAAAGATGCCATCAATCATCCCATGCACCATTGCCTGTATGTGTCTCTAATGAAGAAAAATGCTTCTAATTATTTGTAAAGCTACAGCAATTATAAAATACATCCTGATTTCAGAGATGTTAAACTGTTCGGGAAAATGTATCTTGAAATCTGTGAAATACAGTATTTTCATTCTCATTATATTTTTTTCCAGATCAATCTCAAATTTTGACAGCACTCTTCATCCCAGCACCCCTGGTCTGATTTCCACATATTCTCATGCTGTCCTAAAGGCAGCTTAGAATTAGTGAATTTTGAAAAACTACATCACTATTAGCAGCCTCTTACCCTTAGAAGTAGGGGACAAGAGGGTTTTATTTGAGGTAAGGCTTCTGGTTGACTACAAAAGAAAAAGAATCATAAGAAGAACAATTCTGGAAATATTACTTAAAACAAGAAATCAGGACACTAGCAGGCTTAAAAGAACCACTGCTTATGAAGTAGCCCTTTCAGCCATACATGCACATGTAGGAACACGGTTACCATGAAATATGGCATCATTAAGTACCAAAAATAATAATAATAATAAAAACCATATACATTTATGTGAAATATTTGTCCTGTGACAAGGTGTCACCCTTGAGCTTAGTTCCCAGGTTCGTCTAGTCCAGCGTGCCCCTGCTACACAGGCTCCTTCCTAGCACAATTCCTTAAGCCAAGGCTCTTTTAGGCTTTGGAAACACAGTGTCCTTGTCCAAAGCTTTGCCACTGTGCACTCTGGCATCAGTTCAAGAAAATATGCTGACCAGGCTTAACCCAGGGTGGCCTCCTGTGATCCCACTGCTCCCTGGTTGACCATGGAACTTAATAATTTCTCCAGACTCCTGTACTCTTGGAACACATATGTAGTATCCAAATATCCTCTTGTGTTTCTTCCACATGGAAAAACAAAAACAAAAAACCTTTATTAACACCTGAGATGCAAAACCCCTAGAATGCCCTAAAAAGAGGCCCAGAAATCCAGTCCCTTAATCCTCTCTAGAACCTGTCTTCTTATCTCCCTAAGAGCAGTGTTCATCTCTGTCCAAATTGGCCAGGTAGCATCTTACTTTAGAAAATAAGGAAAGAAGAAAGAACAATTACTCTATACACGACTTAATACAAATGGAAAAATCTTTAACCCTTTCTTTAGCGTTGCCAACAACAAAACATCTCAAATGTAGTGACAAGAAAAACTGTTTTCCTACAACAAGATTGTTTCTAACGATTTGGTACTCTTTCCTAGGGTTGAAAATGATGTTTTCTGTATTCCATAACATATAATTTATATACATTATTGAATGAAAATGGCACAGCTCTCCTCTGATGGACTAGAAATCAGAATCCTCAGTTATGCTACATATTCTTTATTTGCCTCTCCAGATCCACTTTTCAACTTGACGTTCTTCCCAGGAGGCTAATTTCTAAGGACTTTGTCAACTGCACTCCCTTTGCCTTCTGGTTTCCAGTTGAGTTTCACCAATTGGAGGTACCTACAAATTCAAAGGCAAGAAGAGGGTTGAATATATATTTTCCCAGTTCCATTCTCTCTATGCCTGGCTTTGAATTGTTTTCCCTTAGAGAAAGCCACAGACCCTATAATGCAGCCTTCTCCTCCTGCTTTAGCTATGTCCAACGGTGGCAACAGTTTGCCATTATTGCCAGTTTCTGGTGCTGCCCTCTCCCTTGTTGGTTCCTTAAATCTGCCCAGCTTTGACAACAATTATTCCATTCACCTCTCTATAATTATGCCTGTTCAGTGTGCCATATCCTGCTGGAAGCTGATTGATACATCAGATTTTACAACAATACCTGCTATGTAATGCTTAGTGTGGATCTCTTCTTCAGTCTAAAGCTAAGAATACCTCTTCTTCAGATAGTTGCTGGTAACCACAATTTTCAAGAATTAAAAGGGCTTTAACTATTTGGCTACTGTCAAATCCTGCCTGAAAAATCTGAGGATTATATATATATATATATATATATATATATATATATATATATATATATAACCTCCCTCTCTTCAAGAACCCGTGTTACATCTACTTTAGACCAGACCACAAGGAAGACGCATACTTCAGTCTTGCCTCCCCAAACACACTCTGCAGAGCTGCTTGGCCCTGTAAAGGATTGTGACTCTCCCATTTCTTTGGTCTGCATTAGCTACTCTTCCTGTGGGCTCTCATAGCACTCTTATGCTGTGAGAACTGATCTATTTGTCTCTCCAGAATATACCTGTTTGTTATTTTTTTTCTTTACTTATCTGGCCCACTATATTATAAGTTCTGTTGAGGGCACAACTTGTCTTGCACACATTAATATTTATTAAAGAACCTAAAACTGCCACTAAATAATATTTGTTTAAAAATAAGCAAACTGAACATCATGTTAGTGAATTAATTTAGTGGGCAATAAAGCAATAATGAGAAATGATCATAGTTACAACACATGCGCATTATAAATTAACTGCTAATGGGTACACTGGTCACTCTCATTGCTTCATTCACTGCTTCATCCATTTATTGTTCTATCAAATGTATTTAGGGTCTATTATTGGACAGCATGGCACTAGGTCCTGGAAACACAAAGTTGTGTGAGGCATTATCCCTGCCAGAAAGCAGCAGCATTAATCACATGAGTCCTGTGAAGGTCATATTTTGATGAGGATTTCCTATGCAAATTCTTCTCAAAGGAGCTGGGTTCCTTTTGCATCCCAATAAGAAGTGCAAAGACCACTTTGAAACTTTGCACAATGTTTTATATGAAATGGTCTAGCTTTCCAACACTTGCACTTCTTGACTTAACATTTCCCTTCTTTGAACATCTCCCTTTCTTTCTCTCATTTACACTTTCTGAATGGGTCTTGGCTATTTTCCTTTACCCTGGTTTTTATTGTAAGCTGATTCAAATGCTTCTTGAAAGAAATTGAAGCATAAATAATAACAAGAATAACAACAAAAAAACAGACTGTTTTTCCCCTGACTTAAATCTTACCTACCTTTGAAATGTTTTATTGATAGATCTAGCTATTTTTCTCACTTAAATTAATTTTAAACGGCCATAATTCTATTAGTACAGGATTAACAACAGAAAATTCCTTTAATCATTAAGAAGTATTGATACATAGCAAACTGTTAACATATGTTAAGTAATGGGAAGTGGGAGAGGCTAGCACTGGGGAATTTGGATTCTATCTTATGTAATTTTCAAATCTTTGCAAGCATTTTACTTATGCAAAAAATACACATATAAAAGAAAACAAAACAAAGAGAAGACAGCCTAGATTACCTTCATTTTCCCATGTTCACATGGTGGTCAAATGAGCATGCAGATTTAAGATATATAGGGTGGTAATTTGATTATTGAGTCATATGTGACCCAGCTGAATGCATGTAATAACAGACAGATGATGGTTTATGTCATTGATGTGATTTCCCTCATTCCATATTTTAGCAGCCAGTCATTTCCAGAATTGGCTTGGCCCTGAAATTTCCTCAGCAGGAATGCTGTTTTTAGCCTGGGACATTCTCTAACAGCTGGAAGACTTTCAGTGACTCCAAATGATGAGGGCCAGAGGGAGCGTGTGAGGATGGACGCCTGTCCTGGAGCTTCCCTGAGCTAGCAAACACCTTGCTCTGGCAATGAACTCTCCCCTGGGTGTTTTTCAGATATTCAGTTTTAGAAGCAAATATAAAAAATGACAGTTCATTTGAAACAGCCTTCATATCTTGAGACTACATTACAAGACTTATAAAAATTTAATATGAGTTTGCTTGAGAGAATGTGGGGAAGGCAAAGTGTGGCATAGATAGTCTTATAGTCAAATGGCTAGGCCACCCTATTCAGAATAATTCTACAGATTAATAAAGCAGAATCTCTCTACTACAGAGTAAAATAAAACTCCATAAATACAAAATGAAATGTAAAGTGTGTGTGAATAATGAAATATCAGGATTCCGTATTTAAATTCTTATAAAATATTTGAGCTGTTTAACATTAAACCCCAAAGATCTAATCAACCAGAATCTAAGTGACTCAGACATTGTAATTTCAGCATTGTAGCATTGTACTTGCCAGCAGATACAGTCAGTTCTTTCACCAACTGAGATATCACTTAGCCTATAACTTAAACAAGCACTGATAAAGTTTTTTACAAAAGATGCTATCGGTAAAACAAACAGGGGACTTTGTATTACTTCAAAGCTTATTTATAATGTGTTTAGAAAAAATTCAATGGAAACAGGAAAATAATGTCTTGATTTTCTAAACTTCACAACATCTGCTTTTACTTACTGTTCGGCATTAGAAAGGTCTCTGGATTTCAAAGCATTACTTGCTTTTCCTTTGTCTATTCCTTTATTTGACTATCTTCACACTAAGTTATACACTAAGGCACAATCGATGAGCCCATGAAAATCTCTATGGCATGAATAACAAAGGAATTTTAGAACACATGACACAGTATACGGAAATATGTCTGAAAAGAAAGGCCAGGTGTATAAGGAGCAGATCCCTCTATAAAAACACTAAAATTTCTGTATCATTTCCTTTCTCATATAACCCAACACTGGTTATTTACATGTCATTCACAGTTTTTGCTAGATAGTATTAAAAATAGTTAGTAAAGAAAAACAAAGGACATTTATATGTGTGTGTGGATCTAAATATGTTTTGCCCCAATACAAATGATAGTATTAATATAATCAGTAAATCCCCAGGTTTCGTGCATACCCCCCACACACAAAAAACGGCACTAAAATCTGCTGAGAACAATATTCTCAATGTTAATCTACTTTTGGAACTTTTGTTTTCCTTTTTCCCAAGTCAAAAGGATTTAAATCCAAAGACATTTTAAAAATGTTTTCTAAGCCTTTAAAAGAAAGATATTTCTTTATACTCAGTGAGAGTTGCCCATAAAACACACCAATGTCCAAATACTTTGGAGGGCATGTACGTCTCTCGTTCCTTGACCTTTCCCTGTCTGACTAAGCATCCACTTATTTCATTTAAAATAAGTTACCTTAGAGAAAGGCAACCATTCCTTCTGCTACATTTCCTGACTTGAGATTTTGGTAAACTTTGCATCAATAGGAGACAATGGGTAAAAAAATAAAATAAAATAAAACTGATATATTGGTCATGATACAAAACAATTTTACTCAGGACTTTCTTGGAAAACTTGTTGAGATGCTTTAAACATTTCTTGGTGGTTTCTTCTGAAGCTGATTTAAAGGTTGTGGGTTATTTGTGGTTAATATACAAAAGAAAAACAGGGAGAAATGGCCTTTAGGAGCACACTCCTGAGGTTCCACCACTGGGTTAGCTGACATTCTTTCCGTCACTTCCCCAGGTGGGCTGACCTCAAAATTCTTAGTGTCCAAGACTTCTAAAAGAATGTAAACCACATCATCTTCCCCAGAGGGGAAAACAGAAACAAAGTTGGATGATACGTCAGAATAAGGAATAGGTTCACCACGTGTTTAAGAAAGGGAAGAGTTCCACTGCAATCACACCAAAAATCAAAGTTTGTGGGCATGGGTTTATCTTTGCTATTTAGTCAAAGGTCCTTCAGAGGACATTAAAGAGCAAGCTGAGAGCCATTATTCTTGATATCTGCCACACACCTGTGATATCAAAATGAGAGAGAGAATACAAAGAGATCTATACCTCTAAAGGATTTTAAAATTGAGTAGATAGTGGAAATCAGGAGTAAAGAGAGAGAAAGGAAACTGAGTCTTTGGTCATCATTGAATGTTAGCAACACTGCCTTTTATGACTGTTTTGATTATGTGCTAAATTCAAAAGGTTTTAGGCATGGATAATTTGATGCTTTAGTTTTCCTTTATTATTTATGTAACAACAGTAGAGACTTTGACCTGGAATCAAAAAGGAAATCAGTTCTGAAAAAAAAAAAGGAAACTCTGTCTCATAAGGCTTCCTCTCTTTCTTAAAAACACTTTAAAGATGTTTTTATCTATTATCTTTAAATCTATTATCTATTTATCTATTATCTATTATCTTAAAATCTTTAAAGGATCTTTGGAAAAGATCCTTTAAATGTCAATTCTTCTCTGAGGGCTTAGTTATCGGCCCTTCCTTTTTCTCATTCTATGTAACTGTACTGACTTGCAGAGTTTCAATTAGCAACTGTTTATTGGTCATCCTCACATTTCATCTTTGAACCCATGCATCTAGTGCCTAATAAACAACAGCCTACCTGGTATCTCATAAGCCCCCAACGCATTGTGTTCAGAAGTGAATTCACTTCCTTCTTCCCTGTCTCTCCCCCATCCCAGTGTTTCCCCTATGTTCCTTGTCTTCAGTGTCTACACACATAGCCCAAATAATTAATCTAAGGGTTTCTTTGACTCTTCTGTCTCATCCCATTATTGACCAAGTCCTGTCAATCTGGCTCTTCAAATATCACCTTCAATATCCATTTGTCTCCATCTCTACTGTCACCCTAGGTCATCATTATCTCTGACAAATTTTGCTGAAACAGCATCCTAGCCAATCTCCTTGCCACTAATTTTATTCCTGTCCAGTCCATTTACCCACCCTTGGAGTAAACCTTCTTGAGATGATCCTCAAGAAACACAAATCTAATCAAAGACATGCCAATTTAAAACTCCTCGGTATATCTTTACAATCAAGTCTAAACACCTTAACTTAGAAGATTCTTACTGTGTAGCCTATGCCTACTTCTCCAATGCTGGTTTCACTTCTCCCTCAAGTCACACTGAGCATCTTTTAGTCCTCAGAACCTGCCATACTTTCAGTTGAAATATGCTGTTCTCACTGCCTATCCCCAATACAAATGTCACTTTCATAGGATTATCTTACCTAAACTAGAGCAAGGTTTTAACTATGCTTGTAAAACACACTATCTTCTATTGCCTCACTCATTACACCTTGTTGTAACTGTGTGCAGTGTCTCCTTTACTTTGCTACAAGCTCCATGAGGAAAGGAACCATGTTTGTCATATTAACTACTACCAAGTACCTGGTATTTGGTTGGCATTTAATAAATACTGATTGAATAAATGAATGTATTATCATATTTTTTTTTCCTTCACTAACACAATAGGCCATAAGATCTGCTGTAAAGCATTGGTGACTGACTTATTTAACACCAAGTATGAGCTACCTGAGATAGAAATTAAGATTCAGGATGCTCCAAAACCAAGACATCTCACAGAATTTATAGGCATCACTTGCTCCAAATTCTGCCTCACTTAACAGGATGGCAGCAGATTCAGCCAAGCTTGGCCAGGCTCAGAGACATACCTACCTTTGGCTAATCCAAAAATCGTGAATAGAATAAATAAAGTTGTTATTTTCTACCTCTAGCTGTTCACCCTGATCCTGCCATCTAGTTTGAAGAAAAGTAGGGGGTTATTAAAGATGTCATTAAGCTGGGGGACTATTTTGCCCATCCTCTGAATCTAATTCTAACACCTAAGTTAGTGAGAAGGGTTATTTTTAAAGGCTTATTTTAACTCTCTCTAACCCTTGTACATGTTTGTTCCTGGTGTTAGATGGAACATAAGATTTCATCTCTTGAGATAGTTATAACTGACAGAAGATGCAGTGCTAGTGACACATTATGGAAAATGGCTCAACTATGTCAAAGCTGGGTCACAAGACATGATTCAAACCAAAGTCATGCTACCTGTAATGGTCTCACCTCATGACCAGCACTCAGCCTATTTATAATGTTCTGTTATTTGCAGCTGTCCATCAGAATATGACCATTTGCAAATGGTCATCAGTCCCCTAAGAGTGTTATATTAAACAGGAATTCTCACTGCCTTATTTATACTTAAGGCCTGCAAACATAGGCCTAGGTTATCAAACCAAACATAATTATTGGCTTAAGAGTTTTATTGCTCCATATTGCTTAGGGTAATATAATATAGTAACAATTAAGAATTACAACATTTTCACTGATCTCTTTAATTCAGAACTTCAACTACTGATGCTTCAAGTCCAAGCACTGAAAATTATAGAGTAAAATGCTGCGTAGAAGAGAAAATTATGGAATGAATTAGATCAGCCCTGGATAAACAAAAAGTTTCAAGAAAAATCATATTCACATTAAAATCTCTTCAATACCTAACTTGTCTTTAGTAAAAGCTAGGAAACTATGATAAAGTAGCAAGTCTGCCACGTTACTGAAAACCAGAGAGTGACTTTCTAATGAAGTGCCCTTTCCAAAGGTAGTAGTAAAGGACTGGGCACACCTGGGTTGGAAGCTTGGTTCTACCTATTTCTCACTTTGTCTGCTTAAAGCTTTGGAAAAAGACATGATGACACCAATTTCACATAATGACTGTGAGCATTGAATTAGGTGGTATCTGTAAATCTCCTGGCAAATGGTGAAATACCTAGCCCATAGAGGGTATTTGAAAAATGTTTTGTTTTGCTTTTGTTTTCATTTTTGTTTTTTCTTATTATGGTGACATTGGTTAATGATATCCAGTAAGTTTCAGGTGTACAGTTTAGCAATAAGGAATATATATATATATATATATATATATATATATATATATATATATATATATATATATATATATATATTATTGTGTTTTCACTGCCCATAATTAGCTTTCTTTCTGTCACCACATATTTGACCCCTTTTACCCCTTCTACCTTCCTCTTCCTCCCTCTCCTCTACCCTCTGGTGACCACTAGTCTATTGTCCATGTCCATGAGTCTCTGTTTGTCATGTTTGTTTGTTGCTTTTAGGTTTATATCCCACATATAAGTGACATCATGTGGTTTTCAACTTTTTTTATCTGGCTTATTTCGCTTAGCATGACTACCTCAAGTTCCATCCATGTTGTCGCAAATGGCGGTATTTATCTCTCCTTATGGTTGAGTAATATTTCATTGTATATATGTACCACAGCTTCTTTATCCCATCATCTATTGTAGGACATTTCAGTTGCTTCCATGTCCTGGCCATTATGAATACTGTTACTATGAACATTGGTGTGCAACTGTCTTTTCAAATATATGTTTTCAAGTGTTTGGGTTAAATACCCAATAGAGGGATTGCTGGATCATATGGTAATTCTATCCCTAGTTTTTTGAGGAATCTTCATACTGTTTTCCGCAGTGGCTGTACCAATTTGCAGTCCCACCAGCAGTGTATGAGAGTTCCTTTTTCTCTGCATTCTCTCCAACACATGTTATTATTTGTCCTGTTGATAATATCTGTTCTAACAGGTGTGAGATGGTATCTCATTGTGGTTTTGATTTTATTTCCCTAACATCTAGCAATGTTGAGCATCCTTTCATATGTTTGTTGGCTATTTGTATGTCCTCTTGGGACAAGTGCCTGTTCAGGTCCTCTGCCCACTTTTTAACTGGATTTTTTGTTGTTGTTATTGAGTTATGAGTTCTTTGTATATTTTGGATAAGTTTTCTTCCTTATTCCTTTCTCCACCCACCCTCAAGTGCCCACTTTTACCATAGGGTTATCACATAACCTCTAGACAAAATAGAAATCATTCAGATTTGATATTAGCAGTTCCTATTCTATAGGCATCTCTTCACAGTAGTTAGATCTATTATTTTTCTATGAAAATTAAGAGTTGTTCTTTAAGTATTTCTTCCATAATAATGAATAAGGGGCATTTTGTAACTTTGTGTTTAACATAGCTAAAATTCAGTGCAGCAACCTAAATAAAACTAATTTTTAAAGTAGATAACTCTACAACTACCCAACCTCTATTTGAAAATAATATAGAAAGTTAAAGTTCATTGTACACCCAAACACCAGGAAACTCTCCATGTAACTGTCTCATCAATTTCAACTTGAAATCTATCCTAACTGCTTAATACATAAAATTGTTCACAGCTGAGAGGCAAGATTTTCTTACGCTCTAGTTTCGATTGAATATCAGCAGATAAGGTATTCTCTGAGAGTAAAAGAGGTGTAACAGAATAGGGATCAATTATTTCAGTCCATATGGTACTCTTAAGTAAATTTACAAATTTGTCTATTCAGTAAACAAGTACTAAGAGCCCACTAATGCCAGGCACTGATGCAATGGGCATGAACAGTTGCCTCTGTGTACTTCTAGAATTGATTTACAATGCAGTATCTGAAATGCAGACACAGTTTTATTATTAGAATATTACCCATAATTATTTTTCTTCCTAACTATAGTTACAACAATAGCAACGATACATGCTAAATGACTATGATAACACCAAATGTTTTATCCTATTTACTCTTCACAACGCTTACATAGGAAAGAAGTTATTATAATCCCCATTTTACCAGATAAAGAAAGAGATGTAGAAAGAATATTTAACTTGTGTAAGGCTACCCAGTTGGTAACCAAGAAAGCTGAAATACAAACCAAGTCTGTATAACTCAAAAGTCTATTCTCTAAAGTCTAAACCAAACCAGTGCTACTTAAAGTCCAGTCCTCTATGGACTGGCAGTATCAGCAGCTCATGAAAACTTGTTAGAAAAAAAGAACCTACTGAATCATAATTTCAGTGGGTATGGCCAAGCCACACATTTTGACAAGTTCTCCATGTGATTCTTATTTATGCTAAAGTTTGATGCGCACTGTTATAAACCAAACACTATACATACTATTCAGTTTCCTGAATTCATAAATTACTAATGGTGCTGAGTCACATTATTGCTCACTTGCATTTAAGAATTGTTAGTCCTTAGAACAGTTGTCCTTTGGGGTTAGATTCTATCTTATTAAAACACAACTCTGTACCACATTTTTTTTAATCAGGGTAACTATTCATCCTAATTCTTCCATGACAGTCATATTAAACCTGTTGTCTTAATGTAATTAACAGTAGCCCTTCACTCTCAGAAGTACCAAAGTTTGAACTATAAATCATTTGGAAACTCTATCTATAAGGCACTACTTGCCCTGTCTGTCACTCTTTCCAATGTCATGTCCTATCATTCATCCCTCACTTCTATGCCCTAGCTACAATAATAATTTTCTTTCAGTTCCTTAAAAATTTCAAACTCACTTGTGATGCAAGGGCCTAACATTTCTGGTCCTTCTTCATGAGAAGCTCTTCCTCTAGATTTCAGAATGATTTGTTCCTTCTCAGTGGCATCCCAGGTACATATAGGCAATTTAGAGAATTTTATAATAGTAAAACCAACTTAAAAAGTATCATCAGAATTTTAAGCAACATTAATAAGAAAATACTGTCCCTCCTAAAAAAAAAAAATATATATATATATAATAAATATATATATATATATATTGTTACTTGTCCTTTAATAAATATGGTATCCAAATTGAAGTTGACTTGAAGAACTCCCAGGTTCTTGCCCTTAACAAACAGACATAAATACTTGCATTCATCTCTAACTTACTATTAGATTCAGAACAGTTCTAGCTTATTTGGGGTAGTCTGTATTTCCAACCTCTGTGTTATTACATATTACTCAGTTAAAACAACAGATTTGAAATAAGTTGTGGTAGCACAGTGATCAAAAAGATGAAACAGAACCTGAGTTACCTTAATTCTGTCATGTTATTTGACTTCTTAGGATTTTTATTTATATTTAAGATTTAAAACATAGGGAAATCTGAGGAAGCCAGAATAGCCAAAATAGTCTTCAAAAAAGAACAAAGAAGGAGGATGCACACATCTCAATTTCAAAAATTATTACAAAACTACAGTAATCAAGACACTGTGGTGTTGGCATAACGACAGCCACATAGAACTGAGAGTCCAGAAATAAATACTCACATTTAAAACCAATTGATTTTTTACAAAAGTGCCAAAACAATTCAATGAGGAAAAAAATCTTTTCAACACATTTTGCTGGAACAACTGGATATCCATATGCAAAAGAATAAAGTGGGATTTTTATCTCAAATCAATTCATATGGAGCAAATATCTAAATGCAAGAGTTAAAACTATAAAACTTTTATAAAATTGTAAATCTTCATAACCTTGGATTCAGCCATTGTTTCTTAGATATGACACCAACATCACAAACAACAAAAGAAAAATAGAAATTAGACTTCATTAAAATAAATAACTTTTGTGCCTGAAAGAACACCATTAAAGAAAAGGGAAAGACAACCCATAGAATGTGAGAAAATATTTGTAACTCGTATAGCTGATAAGGTACTTGTATCTAAAATATATAAAGAACATTTACAACTCAATAATAAAAAGAAAAATAATACAATTTAAAATGAGCAAAAAAGACATGGAAATGATCAGGAAGAAGATAAAAAGATATTCAACATCATTAGTCATCAGGAAATGCAAATCAAAATCACAGCAAGCTACCACTTCACATCCACTATGGTGGGTACAATCAAAATGTCAGATAACAATAAGTGTTAACAAGGATATTGAGAAGTTAGAGCCATCATACATGGTTGCTGGGGATGTAAAATGGTACAGCCACTTTGGAAAACAGTCTGGCAGTACCTCAAAAGATTTAACATCGAGTTGCCATATGACCTAGCAATGCCACTCCTAGGTATATGCCCTCTAAAATATGAACAGGTGTTCACATAAAAACATATACATTAATGTCCATAATAGCATTAAGTATTCATAATAGTAAAACTATTAAAACAACCCAAATGTCCACCAACTGATGAATGGATAAATAACATATGGGATATCCATAAAATGAAATATTGTTCAGCAATAAAAAGAATGAAGTACTACTGACACATGCTACAAATAGATAAACATTAAACACATGATTCTAAGTGAAAGAAGCTGATCACAAATGAGAACATATTTATAATTCTATTTATGTGAAATGTCCAAAATAAGCAAATCTATAGACCCAAAAATGGTTTCCTAGGGCTTGGAGAGAAGGGGTGGTGGAATGGGGAAACAAGTGGTGATAAAGAGTAAGACATTTCCCTATGGGGTGATGAAAATATCTAAATGGGAGAAGAAATTTATAAACAGCACTTCCAATAAGAGGTTATTATGTAAAATACATAAAGAATTCACATAACTCAACAACAACAAAAAATAAATGATCCAACTCAAAAACAGGCAGAAGATCTGAATGGATACTTCTCCTAAGAAAATATATGGCTAACAGACATCTGAAGAGAAGCTCAAGTTCACTAGCTGTTATGAAAATGCACATCAAAAACACAATGAGATACCACCTCACACCTGTTAGAATAGCTATTATCAACAAGACAAGTAATAACAAGTGTTGAAGAGATTGTAGGGAACAAGGAACGCTTATATACTGCTGGTGGGAATGTAAATTAGTACAGCCACTATGAAAAACTATATGGAGGTTCCTCAAAACATTGAGAATAGAATTACCACGTGATCCATCAATCCCTCTTCTGAGTATCTACCCCCAAAACTGAAAACAATAAATTTAATAAAATGTTCTAAAATTGTGATAATTGCATAACTCTATGTGTATACTAAAAACCACTGTATTGTAAAATTTAAATAAGTAAATTATATAGTATGTGTATCTCAATAAAGCTGTTCCAAAAAAAATTTTTAAACAGTGAAATACATACAAACACATACTATGTAGGTACATTTTCTTTCTCTTTTTATTAAAAAAAATACAATGATGTACTAAAAAGTACTAATACATTACTTGTTTCTTTCTTTGTAATGGTCATTTACTTTTTACAGTAATATTGTTACTGACATGATAATACAGAAATTCAACAACATTTCTTTCATTGTGTTATTTTCTAGCCATTATTATCATTCCTTTCATTGCACGATTATGACTAAAAATAATTTTGTCCAAAGAGGGAAGGAAATGTTTTAAAAATTACTTATCCCAGATGACATATATACTAGAAAGGCCACTGCTGCTTCATATTATTTGATTTTTGCTCAAAGATCAGCACCTCAAAAGACCCTTCTCGAACCACCCTATTTAGAATAGACACCACTCCATGTCCCCAAATGACATTGCTTTCTATCCTTTTCTCAACTTTAATTTCTTTATAACTCTTATGATTATATAATATTATATTATTTATTTTTGTCTACTTCATTAGAATTTTGGTTTATTAAAGGTGCTCAAACCGTCTTGTTCACTCCTGTATCCTCAATGCATAGTAGACATTCAGTCAATTTTCAGTGAAGAAACACAGTAAAATTATATGTACGGCTTATTTTCTTCACATAAAAAAATAAAGATAGTTTTATCTTTGTGCACAATTTCTGTTTTTTTGTTGTTGTTGTTGTTGAGATGAAAACATTGATTCTCGCCGTTCTCTTCAGAGTATTTCCTGTATGGACATCACATTCTGCTAGATACATGAAAGATGTTTAGACAGTCAAAATCCCTTTGTCTAGGAGTTTGAAATAAAAAAAAAATATATGTATGGCATCCTCTACTCCTGCATTATTTTCAGTGAAGTTTATGAACTGTAATTCACTCAACTTTGCAGTGTCTCTTTCTTAAAGTTACAAAAATAAAACATAATTGTTAAGGTTAATCAGTTTAGATTATCCCAGAACTCATTATTCCAGTACAGTGATAAAAACCAGCCTCTTTTATTAAACCTAAATACTGCTGGACTTTGTTAAACAGACTTCAAAACATTTACTTTTGAAAACTTGACAAATTTTTATAGAAACTACTTCTTGGAGCCTAAATTTTTTTTTTATTGTTGTTGCTTTACCTTTTCAAAGTAATAGTTGTATTTTTAAAACAAAGCAGAACTCTGTTATAATACGGTTCAATATTATAACTATTTGGATAGGCTATAGGTCAAATTCTGTCTCTCCCAGAATGCAACAACCACACATAGTTTAAACTTGACCACACTATTAGCCTATAACCCTTTTGTTAGTCATGTGCTTGGATGTGAAAATTAAGAAAAAAGAATATGACTATGTGTCTAATTTTGTTAACATAGCATTTCTTCTAAAAAATGCTTCTAAACATAATAATCTATTCTTTGGAATACTGTTTCAAAAAGTCTTTCAAATAATAAATATAGTGGATTTAGATGTTTGTTTATAGATCTTCAGCTACTTAACCAAACTAAAGACTACACTGCGGAATGGTTAAGAGCCTTTCGTCTGGAGTCAGAATGCCTATTTTCAAATCCCCAATCTACCATTTACTAGCCGCATGACACTGGCCAACTCACTTATTCTTTCTATACTTCAGTTTTATAATCTTTAAAGTGAATATAATAAGAGTACCCACTTCTAGGGGTTGTGATGATTAAACAAGTTAATCCATGAGGAATACTTAGAAGAGTACTTGTTACATAGGACACTATCAATAAGTGCTAGCCATTGTTTTTAGGTTGAAAGGAAAAAGACATTTAAAATTAAAGTCTTAGTTACCACCAATATATCAATTAAAAATAAAAAGAATACAATTTTACACGTTTTAGTAAAAAATTAGTAGGAAAACTTTATAGGCTTTCCATGTATAATTATGTTTCATTTGTGCAACTAAGGTAATGACTCTCTTACGTGAAAATTTATGCAAAAGCCTAAAAGATGCAAGGTTATTTCCTTATACTGTTGCTGCCCAGTAGAAAAAAGGATCCGTGGCCCTCCTGCTAAGTTTAGACTAGACGCTTTTCCTAAACAGTCACATATTTCTTCATTAAACTGTTTTTTAATGGCCCTTTTGATGACTGCCAGTTTCCTCCACAATAAAAGAAGTTTAGACCTGTGAATTCATTTTTTTAATCTAGTAATAACTTTGAATACATTAACTGAGCATCGTGGACCAAATAAGGAGCAATTAGCTATGTTTTCCATCATCTGAATGAAATAAAAATGAATCAACTTCATCACTAAGCTTAAAAGGTTGTCTTCATTGGCAAAGCAGTCTAAACATTGTTCTGCTAACTCAAGTTCCTTTTAGAAAGAAAGGAAAGTTGAATTATCTGTGACCTGAAAACAACTGAGTTTCATTTTCCCTTTCCCTCTATGAGGGCCAGTCAAGTGACCTAATACTGTTCTACAGTAGCACTCCCCATAAAATTACTTTAAGAACTCCTTACTGAGAGCATTGCCTATAAATTATGACCCAGCGCAGTATTCATTTTCATAAATAGATGTTGTTTATTTTTCCTTCTTCATTCATTATTTCCTTCCTCACTCATCTAGATTTTGGGACAATATGATGAATGCATCTACCCATCAAGCTACCATTTTTAGTAAACAAACCTCATCAGCTAGTTACAACAAATTAGTAATGAAACAACCATGAGTGAGTCTGTAATCTTAGGGCAAACACTCTCCAACCAAGTTTGCTTTTTGTAAAAGCACATCCTTTCTCCTCAGGCCTTTAGTTTTTGTAGATATAAGTTAAAAATATTTTTAAAAACACACACATGAAACACAACATCACCATTTGTGCCTCTCTGGGTAGTGTGTGAGAGGATACATCAAGCGTAACAGGAAATATAGTTTCTTTCACGAATGCATATTGGAAAATATCCTCATTTTTAGTGTCACTTTCTTTGAGGTTTCAAAAGAGAAAGTGAAATATCAGTTTTAACTTTAAATGTGTGAGCACAGCTTTGAGAATTTTAATATTATAAAATTAAAAACCCGATTGAGACTTATTCTTGAATTAATTCACAATTGAATGTTTAAGTATGTATAATGCATTTTTTTCTCTTGAAAATGTATCCTGAGATTCAGATGGCTTTTATTTTTCTAATTATTTCCTAATTATTTGCTTACATTGCTGCTAAATCGTTATACATACAAGTTCTAATTTTAAATACTCTGATTTGAAAATATTTCTGCAGCTGTTGTGAGATTCAGTTTTTTAAAAAAGTTGAGGAATAATACAGCTAATGATATAAAGATGATTAATAAACAATTTTGCATATAAAGGCAATTCATTAACTAGGCAGCTAACTAAAGAGAGTATAAAACCTTACTTTTAATACTCATAGATTCTTATTGTGAATATGTGTTCTGTGGAATACTTTTCTGTCGGCAAAGTCTCAGAGTTGAGAATAGCCCCTGCCAAGTCTCTGAAAATCGATTGTTCAAAAATCTTAATTATAAGAAAGTAAACAAAGAGCAGGGTTGAAGCAGTGCAGAGTTCTAATGAGTTAATATAACAAAACTCGAGCAACGTCAACTCTCTTCAAAGCCAGCAGGCTGGGCTCTGACAGTCATCCATCAAACTGAAGGTCTCCTTAATAAATGCCAATTATAGGGCATATATGCACAAACGTGGCTAGCATAAGCCACAGGATCATTTCCTGCTGAGAAAACTAGTGACCAAGAAACTACCCAGGCAGTGCAAGCGACCAGCCCACCCGACAGCAAGACTTGCTTCTGATCGGAATACTAACCAGCATGATTTCTCTCCCTCTTTTTTCAACTTTAGAAAAGTTCAGAACCACACAGAATTTTGTTTGGGGTTATACAAATTCCTTCACAATTTGTATAGAAGTCTAACATAACTTTTTAAAAGCCATGACATGCCCATAATGTATACAGAGTCTCTGACTTCCGCTGTAAGCGAGGCTTTTTCCTAACTTAATCATACTCAAATTTCACCCCTTTTAAAGATCCTGATTCAAAAATGTTCACTCATTCTCCACAGTCCACAAATTTATACCATCTCTTCCTGTGGTATTTTATGTGCATAAATTAAAAAAGAATGGCCTCCAATGAGGATTAAAAGGTTGAAAGAAATCATAGACTTTCTAAATTTAGTTTCATTTTTCTTATTTTAACTCTCAAAATATGTCTGTTAACGAAATATATATATTTTCCTACACTCATAAAATAAATCATTCATGTTAACCCTATTACCTACAGGAAATGCCAGCTCAACTCAGATAGGAAGTTACATCGTAGGTTTTTCATATCACCAGGTATCTCAGCATAAATGAGAAATAAACATATGCTAGCACTTGAGAAATAACTAAAATATGCCCTACTGGAACATTAGTTCTTCTTGTGGAATTCACACCATTATATGACTCTCGACTTTCAAAAATGTTCCTCTGTTGCCTTTTTCATTATCTACCTGGATGCTCAGGGGCTTAGCCCATCTTCAAACAGGTTTCCTTAGTGGTGTCTGATGTCATGGGGCAGGGGGAGAGGGGATGGGAAGGAGAGTGGGCAGGGGAGGAAACTTTCTTAGAAAGTATGGGCACAAATCTTTTGTCCAGAAGCCAAGGGCCAAAATTTTATACCACAGCATTACTTCTTTAAGGTAGATAGGTGGGTTTTCGAAAAGAAGGACTATATTTTCCTATGATGACAGAGATAATTAATGGAATAAATGAAAACATTCATGTTTGATATTTTTATGCAAATGGATTAGAATAGTCTGCATTAGCCCCAAGTTGATGTCTTATTTAATTGCCTTTTAAAGTGACATCTTCCATCACACATGTGGACCCGTGCTAAATTCATTTATTTCCATCTTGCCTGAAATTATGATGAATGGTCTGAGCTCCATTCAATTATTTAAAATGTGCAAAGAAACAGAAACAATGAAACTGGCAAAGCCCTCTACATTCTTAGGAACAATTTAGGCTAATTAGCATCAACTTCTCCCCCATTCATCATACCCCTTTAGAAATATAAACAAACTGTCAGCTCTAACCTAACAAACAGATCACTGAGCTACTTAACACAAATTATTCTTACATGAAAAGCTCCTTCTCAGGCAATATTCTCCTTTAGGGCATCTGGGAAGCTGAGCTATTAAAATTGAAGACATATGTTCCAGTCAAACTCAACTCCCAGATTGTAATGATCGCTGTTGTGACAGTTTTCAGTCAGCGTACTTGCTGCTGGCAGCACAGCACAGCCCCAAGCCTGAGCGAAACAAAAGTCAAATGGAATGATGCAGACAGAGTCCCAGATACAGAAGACACCTCTTCACACTATCTATCCTGATTTAGTTAGTGGGTCTCATTCTTTATGATCTCCTATTGCAGCTCAAAGTTTTGATGCGTTTGGTTTAGGGCACTAGGAAGAGGAAAGGAACAAATGTGATCTGTGACAAGACTGAATTTCATCATGTGTTCTTTTTTACTATATCCTATGTGAGATGCTACCTAGCTTTCAATATTTATTTGAAGCCTGTAAGTATTGGCCTGTAACTTCAGAGAAGCTACAAAGGATATAGTTGGAAGGGTCCAGATGGAGAGAAAGGTAGCTTGCAGATAGATTAGATATTTCACTCAAATGGACTACTTAAAAATGCTGAACTCCTTCCTTTCACCTAATAGAAATTATTAATAAAAATCAATTGTTTACAACATGACATACTAGAACTCTGTAGTTAAATCCTTTCATCGATACTGAGCCAAAATAATATTTTCTTCATTTGTTCAATCACAGTCACATGTGCACTATCAATTTTTAGTATTTTCCTGAAATATGTTCTATAAAGTCACCATGAACAATGAATTAGCCAATTCTGAACACTGCCCCTAGGGGAAATACAAGGTTAAGTTCCTGTGAGCCTCTGGTCACAACCTTTTCATCAAATGATCAGTATGTAACCTTATTTTATGTGTGTTTCTGTTTAAAGACACCTTATTTGATATATATTGTTGATTTATTAACATTGAACTCACAGCCAACAGCACTATAACTCATGCCTGAGTCAAGCTTATCTAAGCCACAAATTTTCTCATGACACATCACAGCCGCCTTAGGAATACTAGACAGCACTTCAGCACTATGCTTGGGGACCATGCATAAACAGTGAAACCACCAACAAAAAAATGCACAAAAATGTGAAAAATATGGCACTAAATAGACCATGAAAAGGACACTTGTTTACAGCCTGAGAGTTATACAGGAAGGCAGAGTGTCCTTTTATTCAACCTCAGCCTGGAACATGCACTTCAGATGACTTAAATTTTTTATTACTCTGCATATGTCTGTGAATGACCATGAAAACACCACAAGTATTGATTTTGGGTTACAAATAAACTTTGGCATGTAGGCAAATTCACAAATTCTAAATCTGCAAATAATGAGGATCAACTGTATATACATTTACACATATGTTCTCCCATCAGATTTCTCACTAAAAATCTCTGAATTATTTCTCTCAGTAAGCAAGGGTCATAGTCTGAAAATTAAGCAAAGCCTTCACAAGCTAATTGATATGTTGGCCACAGACTTCCTAGTAACATGGTAAGCCACAAAATGCTTCTAATATGTTCCTATTCTCTAGCATCCTAGGAACATGAATAGTGATGGCACCTCTAATTACTGCGGTAATAATGCCAACCCATACCCAGCCCATCCTACACAGTACTGAGTCTCTACCTTACTACATTTGAATGACTATTATTTGTTGTAGTGGATGGTTGTACTAGCATCTGTTCCTAACCCCTACCTACCTAGGTTTAAAATTTCCCAACCACATTGTTTAAGCGGGGTTTTCTCTAGAGGTGGAACTTTAAGCCAATTAGTGCATGTTATCCTCTTAGCTACAGTGACTCCTTTAGGGATGAGCACATGACTCAATCTGGGCTAATGACACACAAGGAGATATTTGCTGAACACCTCTTGGGAAAATGGTTCCCCTCCGAGAGCCGTGGTGGAAATCAGCCTCAGGGTGAAGCAGATACTATGCAAAGTAGATTAGAGAAATGGAAAGATACTGGGTCCTTGTTGATAGGATTAACCTACTGGAAAAAGTCTCACATTTATCAAGTCCCATTTAAAAATTTTTCAACTCAATAACTAATAAATACCCTTCATTTTTTAAGGCAACTTGGGTGAGGTTATATTTTTCTTATTCCCCAAATAATTCAGATATATTTACATGCTAGTTTTTACTTGCCTGTGCACCCACACATGCACACACACACACACACACACACACACATTAATGATCTGAATTATCTTTTGCTCATCTTTTTGTATACTCTTTACTTCCTGGCATCATGACGGATAATAGCAGCCATTAATAAATATACCAAATTTAATTAGTAGAATGAAGAATACTTTCCATGGTTGTAATCATAAACAGTATACCACATTAACCATAGGAAGTTTAACCAATATGGCTGCTATCATATTTCTGCTTGCCCATGAGAACAAAGTTCTTGGTAGAATTATCTTCAATAAAAAGTGATTCATTTTACATTATACATATTGTATTATAGAAAATTAAAATCTTAATATAACCAATCAAGAATCATTTTTAGTTCATCAAGTTAAGTGACAAAAGTAACATGATCTTGTCTCCTTTCCACTCCTCGAAGTAGTCTAACTTTAAAATACTTTTACTTCAGTATCTTTAACTCCAGTTTCCCTGGATTGGAATAAAATGAATAGAGCTAAATGTTACATTCATGTATAAATGTAAAGCAATACACCAACTTTTAAAGTTTCTGCCCAGCCTTTTCTTTCTTGATGGGTGGTTTTAACAGCCACAGTTACTGGTGGATGCAAAACTGTGTATAATAAATTGCAACTGCAATTGACTAATCTCAGAAAAACTGACAAGTGACTAATTACTCCCACAGGTGGCCAACTGCTTTGGCAATTAGCCCATTGTAGGCAAAATTCATTGCATGTAAGAAAGAGGCTTCCTTTTCAAAATATCCACACCTCCTTTTTGGAGGATGAATGGAGGGGAGAGAACTTACAGGGAAAAAAGGGGTGAAAGGATGAGGGATAAAGGGTAAATGGAAAAACTAATGGTTTCTTCAATAAACAAACCATTTAATATGATATTTTTTCTCTGACGGTGATGGAATCCCATCCAACCACTCCCCACCAAAAGAAACTTCAGTAACAACCTTAAAAAGAGACCAGGCCATCTAGCTAAATATTTTAAATAACTCTAAGGTCATCTGCCATAAACAATATTTTCTCTTTAGTTTTATGGATGTTTCAGAAATATCTGAGTGATACTCTAGCAGTTTTAGAGACTATTTTAACACATTCTTCATAGCATATAGAAAGTAGGATAAAAGAGATATCTAAATGTACATTTTCCCAGTTATTTATCTATGATTATACTATTTAATTAGCTTCCTACTAAAATGTCTCTAAGTCCTAGATAACGTTCCTATTTCATAGCAATGTGGCCAAGTGCTGAATTTAAATTTTAAAGATTTCTTTCCATAACAGACTTCGATCAAGAATTAGTTGTTAAAATATCTATACTACCCAAAGTGATGTTCATATTTAATGCAATTCCTATCAAAATTCCAATGGCCTTTTTTATCAAAATAGAAAAATCAATCCTAAAATTCATATGAGACTACAAAAACCCTCAGTAGCCAAAGAAATCTTGAGCAAGAAGAACAAAGCTGGAGGCATCACACTACCTGATTTCAAAATATACTACAAAGCTATAATAATCACAACAGTACTGGCATATAACACCAACAGAAGAGAGAGCTTAAAAATATACTACTCATTTATAGTCACCTGACCTTTGACACAAGTGCCAAGAAAACCAAAGGAGAAAGAACAGTCTCTTCAATAAATTGTGCTGAGGAAACTATATATCTATATATAGAAGAATGAAATTGGAACTTTATCTCACACAATCTATAAAAATCGATTCAAAATGGATTAAAGATTTAAACATAGGACCTGAAACTGAAGCTACTAGAAGAAAACATAGAGAAAAAGCTTTTTGACATTGGTCTGGGAATTGATTGTTTTGGATATAAACCCAAAGCACAGGCAACAAAAGCAAAAACAGACAAATGGGATTGCATCAAAAAAAAAGCTTCCTCACAACAAAGGAAACAATCAACAGAGGGAAGTGACAACCTGCAGAATGGCAGAAAATATGTGCAAACCATCTGATAAGGGGTTAGTATCTGAAATATATAAGGAACCCAATTGACTCAATAGTAAGAAAATAAGTAACCCAATTAAAAAAGACAAAGGACCTGAATAAATATTTCTCAAAAGAAGATATACAGGTATATGAAAAGGTACTCAAGATCACTAATCATCAGAGAAATGCAAATCAAAACTGCAATGAATTATCACCTCACACCTTTTGTGAAACTACTTACATGTCTGTCAACAGATGAATGGATAAAAAAATGTGGTGTGCATATAAAATACAAATCTCACTTGCAGCAACACAGATGAAACTGGAGGACATTATGCCGAATGAAATAAGCCAGATACAGAGAGACAAATACTGCATGTTCACATTTATTGTGGAATCTAAAAAAGTTGAACTCTTAGAAGCAGAAAGTAGCCTGGTGGTTACCAGGGGCTGCAGGAAGGGAACAAAGGAGATTGTTGATCAAAGGGTACAAAGCTTCATCTATGTAGGATGAACAAGTTCTGGAAATCTAATAATGTACAACATGGTGACTATTGTCAACGATACTGTACTATAAATTTGAAATTTGCTAAGAGAGTACATTTAATTATTCTCACACACAAAAAAAGGTTTAACTATGTGAGGCAATGAACTTGTTGATTAGCTTACTATGTTAATCATTTCACAATGTATACATGTATCAAAAATTACACTGTACATCTTAAATATATACAACTTTTATTTGTCAGTTATATCTTATTAAGGCTGGAAGGGAAAAAAAGAAATGGGCAATTTTTCTAAAGAAATAAGTAGCAACCACCCTATAATCAGTCTCTGTTCACCAGAAGTAGGTCTCTAGGAGGATAAGATTCACTGCACTGCAATAATCAAACACCAACAGACTAGGAAAAAACTGCACTCCTCATTACCATCCAGCTAAGATGACGCCTATTAGTATAGACAATATGAAAACATCTAATAGTATCCAGTTTGGTGAGAATGGGGAGATACAAGTGCTGTTCTGAGAACAAAAATTAGAGAAAAATGACAGCATCTACCAGAGGTAAAAATTAAATTTGTTTGAACTGTGAATTTCTGTTCTAGGGAATTATGCTACAAATAAACAAGTTTGTACACACACATATAAAAACATTCACACATATACAATCACACACAAACATCTACACATATACACAGATACACACATATGCACATACGCATCTGGATGGCACTACTACATTGCAGGGTGCTTATTGTAGCATGGTTGGTTAAGCAAAAAAACAAAAACAAAACAGTGGAAACAAGCTAAATGTCATCAGTAGTGACTAGTTGAATAAACTGTGGTACATAAACAACAAAGTTGAATACCAGTACCTAGTTTTTTAAAAAATAAAATAGCTTTACATATTAAAATACAAAATATGTCCAAGACAGAATATAAACTCTATGAGAGCAGGAATTGTGTCTGTTTTGATTACTGTTATATCACCAGGGCCTAAAACAGTGTATGGCACAAGTGTGCTCCATAAATATTGTGGAATTAAAATAACTATGATATTCAGTAAAAACATATTGTAGAAAGGGCGTGAATTAAAATGGTAGCAATGAACAACACCTTGATTAAGTATTCAAAATCAGCATCATAAATGAGGCACATATGAACACGTATGCCTCTAGTTGTGATATCCTAGAGGAAGACATCATCACTTATATTGTATTCCACCCAAGGATGCATAAACATCAGACAAACCCAAAATGAGAAAGTCTATTAAATTCTTCAGAAATGTCCATGTTATAAATAACTGCCGAAAAACTGTTCCAGATTAACAGAGACTAATGGGATGCAACAACTAAGTACAATATATGATCCTAAACTAGACCTGGTACTGAAGAGGAAAAAATACTATTAAGTATATTGTTGGATCAATCTTATAAAAGTTTTGTATTGATGACAAATAAAGTTATATCAAAGTTGATATTATATGGTGCTTGTGAATATCCTTATTTTAGGAAATATACACTGAAATATTTAGGGGCTATTATAGGTTAAATCACGATGTCTCCCTCAAATTCATAAGTTAAATCCTAATGCTCAATGTGACGTTTTTTGGAGTTGGGGTCTTTCGGAGATGATTAGGTTATCGGGGTGGAGCTTTCATGAATGGGATGAGGGCGTTTATATGAAGAGATCCCAGAGAGTTCCCTCATGCCGTCCACCACATTGAGGACACAGTGAGAAGAAAGACAATCACTGGAAGCAGTTCTTCACCAGATATTGAATCTGCCTGTGCCTTGATCTTGGATTTTCCAGTCTCCAGAATCGTGACAAATAAATTTCTGTTGTTTATAAGCCACCCAGTCTATGGTATTCTGTTATAACAATCTGACTGGTCTAAGAGAAAAATTAAAAGACCATACTATTTATAATTTACTTTCAATTGGTTCAGGCAAAAATAATTGGATGGATGGATGGATGGATGGATGGATGGATGGATGGATGGATGGAAGGAAGGAATGGATGGATGTTTAGATGGATGGACAGACAGATAGCTATTGAGAACAAATGATAAAGTAAATGAGGCAAAATGTCAGCAGTGAATCTAGGTAAAAGGTTCTTTCTATAATTCTTGCAATTTTTTTGTAAGTTTAAGCTTTTTTTCTAATAAAAACATTTTTCAAAAAGATACACACATACATACACACACAATTTCTGGAAGTTAATACCAAAAAATGTTCACAGTATTCACCTCTAGGAAATGGAAATACAGGGCTTTGCTGGGGGGAGGTGCAGAATTGTTAAGAGGGAGGGAGACTCTTAGCTTTCATTTAATATCCTTCCGTACTGTCATAATTTAACCCTTTTCCCATTTGCCTTGAGAATACTCACCAGCGGCTACAGCATTTACCCCAACATAACTTGCGGATTATAGTCCTAACCTTAACCCAAAAAATTTGCCACGAAATATCTTGCTTTTATTATTATTTTCACATCACTCTAGTATATCGATAGTCTTTGGAAATAAATGACATAATTCTATTTACAGCATTCTGTTTTTAGTAGTTCAATGGCTGAAAAATGTCAAAATCCTAGAAAACAGTATTCCTACACATGCTGTTAAATGAACAACTGGCAGCAAGCTGCACTTTTTTAAAAAAGGGAAAAGCTTGACATGAACATATGCTGCCTTTGTAATAAGATAATGCCTAATTAATTTTAAAGCAGCAGTGTGGAGCCACAGAAAGTGTGTGGCCTTTGGAGTCAGAGAGACTTTAAAATCCCTTCAGTGGCCACTCAAGGTACAGCCCTGAACAAGTTGAGTACTTCCCTGGGTGTGAAATTCCTTAGATGACCTAATGTTTCTATTCCCAACTCTGTCACATACTCACTGGGGACTATTAGGCAAGTCATTTCACCTCCTTGGGTCTCAAATCTCTTGTCTATTAAACGAGAGAAGGTAACCATGATTTCTTTTTAAGTCCCTTTTTGCTGCAAAAAAAAAAAAAAAAAAAAGAAAAAAAAGAAAAAGAAAAAAGTTTGGTATCCCAGGCTATTATCTACTTTTATAGAAAAAGTTTTTCTGAATTTTATCATTCACATGAAGTAAAGATAATCTACTATTTTTTGAGCTAATGACTATTGCTTAATCTCCTACTATGACTTTAAATGGTTTTTATTTCTTTTCTTTTTATTATATCAGAAGATAGATGTTAGCTGAACCTATTGTAATCATTTCACAATACACACAAATCAAACCATCATGCTTGTATGCCTTAAATTTATAAAGTGACGTATGTCAACTATTTCTCAATAAAACTGGGGGGGGAAAGAACCTAAATTTTTTTTAATTAAATGTTTTTTAAACCTTTGGAGCTGAGGCCACACTTATTTGTAATAATTTATAATTCCTCAAAGTTGGACTGAGGGTATAATATTCCTTCCCTGCTCCTTCTCCTCCCTACCTTCCCCAGGGAGCATTTCTCAGCCATTTCTCTGTGAGTCTACCTAAAACTCTCCTGGGGCAAACATCAGAGAGCTCCTAACCCAGGAGAGCCCTGTTCTCACGTCTCTTTCCCCTTAATGTTTAAACCTATGCATTGCTGAAAGGAAATTTAATCCATATGCTTCTGAGTAATTTACACTTAACACATCAAAATATTCAGTTGTAACAGTCATTTGTTGTCACAAGAATCCTCCTGAGCCTTTTAAAGCCTTTTATTCTTAGCAGTCTCAGTTTAGCAGTCGTAAATGGAATTTGAACTCCAGAACGATAGTTCTTTATCCTTATTATTCCCCACTTACTTGGCAGACCTGGCCAGGCTTATCCCCCATTAGGTAAGAAAGTCTTTGTTCTAAGACACTTTTTATGTTCTTTTCGTTATATAATCAGGGTGTTAATAACTACTATTTGCTGTGTGTCAACAGTGACAGGCTCTGTAATAAGAACTTACTTATACGTATCTTCTTTAATCTTCATATTGAGATAAGCATAATTTTCCCCTACTTTTCCAGATTCAGAACCCAAAGCTCTGAGAGATTAAGTAATTTGTCTAAAATCACCTAGATAATAAGAACTGAGGTGTCGTGACTAACTCCAAATATGGCACTGCACTCTTTCTAAATTAAATTAAAAATAAACAACAGATGCTGCTCCAACTTCCAGAGCTAGAGGCTCTGTTAGCAGACCCTTCAGCCGTGTCTCCCTTGCAATCTTTATTCATCCTAGTTCCAATGTCACCTCTTCTCTGAAGGTTTCCCTCTTCTCTGCTGCCTTATACATCCTTCTTCCACATGAACGGAATAAGGAAAAAATAGTACCTCCCTGATTGGGTGGCTGCAGAACACAATATATATTGTAGACATTACATGTAAAATTAGAATAGTGCCTGAAACACAGAGCTCAGTGATTATTAGCTATCATCATCATCATCATCATCATCATCATCATCATCATCATTATCTGTATCACCTAGCCCATTTGTTCCTTTCACTGCTAATCAATTTAATTAGCCATTATAAACTAAGAAATTTAGTGAAGTAATCCGATTATTTCACAAATGTACTATCTTTGTGAAAGGCTTTTATTGTGCATTGCAAAGCAATATATTAATGCTACCCAAAACTGCCTAGACCAAGCAGGTCTAGGATATTGAGAATTTCTATACAAAGCACAATTATTAATTGACCAATCTCTCATTTCTGTAATTTCTCCCAACACAGATATAACTCTCTTTTCCACCTCTAAAATTTCTACTCCGTTTTTAAATATGTAGACAACTCTATATTTTTATTTTCAGTTTTTCCTTTCTTATTTCTTCTAAGTCTGTCTGACCCTGTGTAAACAGACAAATGTTGATGAGGCCAAGGTCATTAACTTTCTCCCCTTGCAAGTTAGATTGTTCACTGTTTGATGGCTACAGAATATACTCCGAATTTTGGCCAATATTACTAATGAAAATCATTTATCACAAGAGATACCAGTGGATGAGGATACCATCCTATGCTTTAAAAACCATTGACGCCTATTAAAATGTAATAACTAGGTAAATGGAAACTATTTACATGCAAAGTCATTCATTATGTTATTTTTAATTATTAAAAAATTTTTAAAAGTAAATGTTCAATAATAGAATGGTCTAATAAACTTTATAGTTGTACAGTGGAGTTTTAAGTGACATAATATAAAAAGCAGAATACAGAAATGCATTTAATTATGTTAAACAATGCATTAAATATATTTATACAATCACCTATATGCATATAAAAAAAGCAAAAATTTTTAAAAAGCACTAAAATGTTAAAAGTGGTTATACTTGAATAATGAAATTAACTATGGGTGATTTTTATTTTCCTCATTATTAATAGTACCAGTTTTTAATTTTATTGACTCTGTTAAATGCATTATGTGAATTCCCTCACCTTCAGTTTCCTCATCTATAAAATGAGGACAATGAGAATATATATTGTACAAGTATTAAAATGTATCACATGAGATAACAGACATAAAAACCACTGAAAAATTTTTAAAGTAAAGTTTAAATACTAAATTATTGGAAAACAATGTAACTTTATTGTATGTATAAATTACAGCAGCTAGGACTGGAAAATTTACTTTTGTAAATTCTTTTGTTTAAAAAATCCAAAAGAAAATGTAGTACACATGTGGCTTTTTCTTCTGGGACTTTGCCCAGTTCCCTAGGATTCCCTACTCCTTTACTTTGCTTAGCTATGGCATTGTTACCACTGGGAAGGCTGGAGAAATTTTAAGAAGGGTGGGGGTTTAAGGTAGGAGATAGAAAAGGGATCAAATAAAAAATGTAGAATTGGATGCCACCATCTTAGCAAAGAAATGGAAAATAAAGCTCAACTCTGAAGCATAGTAAAAACTTAGATTTAGAATCATTCACATGTCAAATAAAATAGATAATGAACAATTCAGAATACTGGACATCTAATTAGCAATAACTTTAGTCAGAGATGGCCTGATTGAAAAGGTGCAGGCCAAAAAGGCTAAGAGAATAAGGTGTCCAATCCTCAATACCAAACAGAAGCCCCAATTGTCCCAGTGGGGCCAGAGGTGTGGGTCTTTTCTCTCAAGGCCAAATCACCACAATGCAAAGTGCAGGGAAAATGCCTTTCTGCATGTTTCTCATCTTAAACTGAACTTTTTAATTTTATTTTTAATTTTAAGAAAGAGATAAGTCAGTGTGGAGATTAAGTCAAGGCTATCCATTGCAAAAGCAAAAACAAGATATCTTGAGTTATTAAAATGAAAGAATCAGATGATCTCAAATGTAACACAAAATATGTATCATAAAGACATATGATACATATGAATTCAGAAAATGGTAGACTCATGAAGTTTCATTTCATCACATATCCAAAATACTCTAAGATGACCATTAGCTTACTAATACTGTCTCTAATTACATATATGTTAATAGTGCTACACACTAAAACCATAATCAGATTGTGTCAACCAGTAGAATTAGCACAGACAATAGTAATTTCAGGTATAGATATTCAAAGTACAAAGTAGACAATATTCCAAGAATTGATTCAAAAATGTGCTCTGGAAATAAAACAAATTGTTCTTAGCAAAATAGCTTCCAACTTTTCCTTTTTTTAAAAAGTAGGTATCAAGGTCAATATTCATATTTTTATTTATCAAATATATATTCCAAGAATTTTACAAATAAATTAATTTAACAACCTCATAAAGTATTATTATTTTCATCCCTTTCTCACTGAGAAAGAAACTGAAGCAGAAAAAGATCAAGGTGCTTGAGGTGCACCCAAGAGTTTGCAACTAATAAGTGAAGTTCCCAGGATTCAAACCCAGCCATGCCCTCTCTTATAACTATTATGTGCATATGTATGTACTTAGCAAGAACACAGGAGAAATCTGAGAACCATAGAAAAATGAAAATATGTGAGAATCAGTTGTGGATCCTAGTAAAATGACAACAGGTCTCAGGTTCCCTGGGGCTGTCCAAGTTCATACTTATTGTCGAGATATAATGTTAATAGTAGCCTTGTCACTCTCAATAGTGTCCAAGTTTGGGTAATAAATTATAGAGTCGACCTGTTAGAAAGGCTCTATTCTATTACCATGTGAGAGCCTCTTAAGCTCTGCTGTCCGTAATTTCCCTACATATAAACTGGGAATGCTAATGTTCACTCTCTTTCTGCTTCCCAAGATGACATTATTATGGCATTATGCAGAAAAATACAAATGTAAGATATTTTAAAATGCTACAAACGTCAGATAACTGAATAAGAAACTTCTATAACTGCTGAGCTTCCATCATGTGCAGCACATGAAGGCAGATGCTTTAAATGTGTTAACAGACTCATTGCCCATGAGTACAAAATGACTTTTATTCTTACAGAACAAACATTTATGATAGAAACCTTGGTGTCAGGATAGGGTACAAACAAATCATTATGTCACTCTTAATCATTATTACTGAACCAGAAACTATGTCAAGAAACTTGAAAAGGAAACTTTGCTAATTTCATTATATGACATCTACTTTATGGTTGACTCATTATTTCCACATAAGTAAGAAAAATGAGCAGAATAAAAAAACTGTTTTGTTATTAAAAATACAATTCAAACAGCCAGTACTGCTAAGTAATTAATCAGAAAGAGGTTCATCTTACAAAAGAAAAAGTATGTTGAGACCTTGCTGCTATGAGTCAAAATTCAGAAAATCACCTAAATATATGATATTAAAAGGTATGAGCTTTATCATCGTGTGTGTGTGTGTGTGTGTGTGTGTGTGTGTGTGTGAGAGAGAGAGAGAGAGAGAGAGAGAGAGAATCCCTTTGTGTTCTCACTTTTGAAAATTCACAAAAATAGAAAGAACATCTAAAGTGGAAAAAGGTATAATATCCTCAGCATTCAACTTTTTGTTCCTTGTCTCCATCCATTCACTTCCCAACAACCTAATTTCTGACATACTGGCCATTTTGTCACAATCACTTCCTTTACTCCTCTTTAATTTATCATCTCAGTAAATGTACTCATCTCGTTGATTGAAAATAAGAGAAGAAATCTAAGTATATTCATTGTGTTTATTTTTTCCTTAAAATTTTTCCCACTTTGCAAAATCAGAGTTTGGGTCACAGTTTCCTCACAGATTAATTGAGAAGAAATTCACAGCTTTGTAGATTACAATATATCAAGAAAATGGAAGGAATTTAATAAAGGCTTCAGACTGAGACAAGGATATAGATTATAATAGTGTAAATGATTCTATTTTGCTTTGGGGAAAAATCACCATAACAACTAACTTTGCTTCAATTAAGTAAATAATCTTTGGTCAAACAGAAAAAGAAAGGACCAAAGAAAGAAGGAAGAAAGGGAGGGAGAAAGAGAATACAGGAGAGAGGGTTGGAGGAAGAGAAGGAGAAAACCTTTTGGTATCTAAAAACATAAGTGTCAAATTTGTGACATTCCCTAATTTCTTGTCCTGTGAAATTTGATCTGTCATCAGAATGTGAAATACAAAGCCAAGATACATGAAGACAATTTCGACTTTTTGAAAAAATTTTTTCTCTTTACCTGTCATAAAGAGTGGTTATGAAAGCAAATGATGTCACATAGTCAGGACACCCATGTACTAATCTTAGTTCTAATTAATTGCCCAACAGCAAGTAAGTCACTTGGTTTTTTACAGGTCTGGGTTTTGCCATGGTTCCTGAAGCATCTCTCATAATGGGAAATAATGGTGTGGATTATATCTTCAGTTCTTCACAACTTTTCACATTGCAAAACTGCCGTATAGTTGGCTAATTCTTTTTTATTGATAATTTATGGTCTTTATGAAAAAATAAATAATTTTAATGAATATTTTGGCATTTAAATTTCTAACATTGCATGTCTAAAACTAAAATAGCTTAAATCTATATAATGGAAGTAAACTATGACAAAATTATTAAAAATATTTTATGAGTCCTTTTTATATCATAATATTCCAAGAACCAAAGCTTCTGACTAAGGTGACCTGTGCTCTCCATGAAGAATGTTTCAATAGTTGTGAAGAAAACCTGTATAGCTGATGTAAAACAATAGTTTGTGAACACTACTTCAGACTTTCTAACCATGCTCTAGGGAATTCAAGAGCTCATTTCCTGTGAACTTCCATTCCTTATGTTTTATGTTAAGAGGGTATATTGGTTTGCAAAGGCATTATTTAGCCAGAAAACTAGTCTCTGGAGAACTTGCTTCATTATTAAAAGCAAAATAAGATACTAAATAGCAGGATGAAGGCAAGTTTCACATTTACCAAAATTACCTAAGAGGCTTCAGAGAACAGGTGATTGTCAATGGCTTCTGGAGCATTAAGCACATGCACTTCAAATAGGGCATACACAGAATCTTCTAAGCATGAAGGAATCTTCATCTTTTATTTCTCAGCACCCAAAACACAACACATACATACACAAGTTATAACAAAGATACAAGGAAGGTGCAGCCTGTCTGGGCTGAAAGGTACAGAAGAGATAGTTATGGGGTCACTCCACCCCGTTTCTCTCCCGGCCAGGCCCTGTGCTGAGCCAAGGTCAACTCCACCTACACCACCTGCTCAGCACCATGATTTAGTTTTATAAATGATCCTGCTGTATTGTTCTCAATTATAAGTTAAATTCATGGCAATGAAAATATTTCACTCCGAAACAACTATTTATTGGTAATTGATAAATAGACATTGGAGCAACAGCCTGTTTGAACCAGGAGATTCTAAAGTATTGGAAGAGCTTAGTCTCCTATTTTATCCCAAACCTTACTATGTAATTCCAAAAATACTGCTCATTTTTGGAACAAGTTACTGATATACAGATACTTTGGAGGGGTGCATGTACAGTGTAGTGCGAAGATATACAGCCAAGGAATAGGAGATATAAATTCTGGACCTGGCCCTAACTTTGAAATCTTTGAAAAATTACTTCTCTCTAACTCTTAGTGTTCTAACCTATAAGTTAAGGAAGCTAGGCTCAATAGAAAGTTTCTAAACTTTTGTAAGAATAAGAACCCTTTTTTCTCCAATGAAATTTACTAATGAACCCAACCTGTTAAAATGATAAGCATGGACTTTCTCTGGTCTAAAAGAGGGCAGGAAAGCCAAAGCTCACCAATCACCTTCCTGTCTGCCCCCACTCATCTGATTCAGACTGCAAACCAATAAGCTTTAGAATCTCTAAGGTCCCATCTGTGATGCCATGGGGTGACAAAGAAAACAATTAATGTGGATGTTAGTTTTTCAACACTAATAGTGAGGCTGTCTGAAGCCCTGGAAAATAGTTTAAGAGAAAGACAAAGGGAAGGAATCGTTGGCCATCTTTTAGTGGTTCTAGATTCTGGCTACTGGGGGCTTTGTTTTAGAGAACCCCTTTTCTCTTGCTATAACTCCTGGTTTGAAAAGCTACAGCAGTCAAATAATAGAGTCAACTAGAAAGAATAATTTTATTGTAATGAATGCCATATTCTTATCTGTCCTCAGAGAGCCAAATTATGTTTAAGGTATAGGTTGCCTCCTGTATACTTTCTCTTGTATATAATAATTCTATGTTTATTAGGGACATTTATCCCTTGGAGAAACAACTAATTATAATTTTATTCAAAAACAAAATCCAAACAAAAACAAAATTAAATCTGTTATTAAGAGGCAATTTGAGACAAAACAGCTGAATTTACAGATAGCAAATTCTTACTATTTGGCATTCAGAAAATTTTTTTAATGGAAAAGTAGTATGTTTGATGAGCTGAAAGTTTGAAACAAACTCGAGGACAAATAGTGAAATGGAAAAATAAATTTGTTTTGTTCATTCATGTAACAAATACCCTTTGAGTCCAACAACAAGCTGGGCAATACTCCAGAGGCTGAAAATATAGCTGTAAACAGAACAGACAAAAGTCCCTGCCTTCATAAACCTTATACATATTCTCATTTACTTTATTTTCTCTTCTCCTTCCTTCTTTTTCTTCCTTCCCTCCTTATTTCCTTCCTTCCTTCCTTCTTTCCTTTTATCTTTCTTTCTTTCTCTATTTACTCTTTCTTCTCTCTCTCCTTCCCTCCCTCTCTCTCTTTCCCTCTCTTTCTCTTGCTCTTTCCTTTCTTCCCTCCCTTCCCTATACTTAACCTTTTCCAGAAATAATTAAAGGTGGTGAGGGCAATATACTCCATGGAATAAAAAAGTTAACCTAAAGTTTGGCCCAGAGAAATATTACAGGCACCTCGTAGAGTACAGGCCACTGGTGAACACTAGTTATTGAGGTTGAATATTGGCATTGTCATTACTATAGTTAGAATAAGGAAGTGGAAGTAGTAAGCAAAGAAGAGGAATAATGAAGGGAGAGAAAGAAAAAGGGAGACAAAATCAAGAAAATCAGAAATTTGAATTAGAGAAAGCCACAATTCTCAGAAACTGCTTTGACAGAGACCAGTAATTCTCCCCCAGTAGTTATTCATTCTCCTCTTCCTTCCTTTTGGTACTAGAACAAACCCACCATTACTACTACTTTTAGCTAGAAACATAATGTCTATCCCCTACTTTAATTCCCAGACTTTTTTGCAGCTAGTTGTGATCATATGACTAAGCTCCAGCCAATGGGATGTGAAAAGAAATGATGTGAACAATTTCAAGTCATATCTTTATTAAGAAGGTTGCTTCCCTTCCCGACTTATGACCCTACCACCACCAGTTCAGGCTGGGACAAGGACATAGTGGTAGTAATCCAGCTTTTACTATGTATATGGGTATCACATTCCAGGAAAATTGGGGTAAAATAAAAGTAATCTTTATTCCTTGAACTTATGGAACAATAACTCCTACATGCTTTATTTCTTTTTTGAGTCACTATATTTTAGAGTCTCTTTGTTATGGGACCTTAGATCATACTCTAATTAACATAAATTCCTTCTGCCTTATTAATAATTTTAAATAGAAAACAAAAAAGTAAGGATAGATGCAAAAAGACAACACCCACTAAGTGCCTGTGCTTTGATGCTAGGATGGCTAAAATCCCCAGGGAATCTTAATTCTAGTTCAGTTCTTAGAGTGTCAAGTCACACTAAGAAAGCTTCATAAAGTGATTCTGAGGATTTCCACACACACTTCGGACAAGTCAAATTTCAACAGGTCTAAATAAATTTTAACAGGAAGCTGAAATCATTCACCATACTCATATGTTAGCTATGGCTGTCTATTAGTTTCCTATTATGTGGAACTTAAAATTACACCTTTTGTCCTATCATACAAACATCTCTCCCTTGCCAATTTGTTTAGAGGGATTTGGAGTGGAATTGATTAAGCATTTCTAGTCTCAACTCTTTAATTCCATTCCTCATGACAATAAAATAGAGAGTGATAGAGTAGATCACAAAGATTGTATATACAAACTGGGCAAATACAGACACAGAATATAGTATATATGTAGGCACAAACCAATTGTATTTTATTTTATCACTAAGATTGCCTGCCTTCCTCAGAGCCTTTTCTCTGGTTATATGAATAATACCATATATCATTATTAAAACTTATTCTTTGAACTAATAATGATAAACTTCTCTCTTCCATTCATTATATTTTATACCTGCTTATATATTTGCTACTAAGATATGGAAAACTATTTTTGACTCCAAAATGAAATATATCTATATATCTATATATGTATGTTCATATATATATATATATACATATATTTCATATACATACACACACATACATACACATACATATATATTTTAATAACCTAGGTAATTAAGCATCAAAAGTGGTAGACAAAAATAAGTTAAACATGGTAATGTAGTAAAGATGTTTAGCATGTCTTGACATTCCATTTTTCTTCAGATTTATAATTGTTTGCTTTTCCTCCCAAGTACCATAATAAAACACTGAGTTACAATCAAAGTGTGATGACAAATGGTCTCAGGGTTGGGTTTGCATTCTTCTAAATATATTGGCATTTGTAAGCTGGAAAAGATAGATGTAATCAACCACCCTCAGACGAAAGTAGGATGACTATTCTGGCAAAATGTTCAAACCACATTAAGACTTAATTTGAAATGATGTTTGAAAGAAAGCAATGCAACTAGGACCAATTTATTTGTACAGCAACTAAAAACTGAACTTACTAGATTTTTTTAAGAGACGGAAACAATTAAATGCATTTGTTTTCTAAATAGACCAAGTATATTAGAAACTTTGAAGGTAAAAAAAATCTGATTTTACTGGATAATATTATTTGTTGCTGTGCAATACTTAAATCATTTTCTTTAATGGCCCTCTGAGGTTGTTCTAATAAAACATGCTATTTTTAAGAGTGAGTAAACAGTCTTTTTAATTTCACATTATCAATATATCGTAGAGTTTCATTCTAATTAGCAGCATATGGAAGGAAGTAGCTGTGTGGCAGAGTGGGACAACTTAAACAGAATGTCATTTTATTGGGGATGGTTATTGTTGTTTTTCACTTTTGTTTCTCAGAAAAGATAAATCTTGATGCTTTCTCCTTTGTATTGAAATCAAGTTTCTATGGTATTCTGGTCACAATAGGCACTCCAACAGAAGATAACAATTGTCTGGCTCCAAAAAGATTGAAATAATAACCTTTCTATCCAGAATAATATCATACCCCAAATGCAGGATGGCCAGTTACCAGCATATCATCAAGTCTTTGACTAATAAATGTACCCTGACCCCTCAATCAAAGAGAGTTTCTTTAAAACCAAGTGTGCTAGACTCTCTAGTGTCTTCTCTCTTGGGCTATATCCCGATGATCCTGGCTAAGAAAGATGGCTCTTTACACACCAGTAAAAGTACCAGTCCTGGAGGGCAGCACTGCCAAGGCACCATTGAAGTGTGCCAAGAGCTGATGCTACAGAGTACTGAAAAGAGGACAGGGCCCTTCTTAGTTCTACTCCTCTGTATCACTAGTTTATAGAAGAGTGTGATGAACATATGAATGAATAAATATCAAGAAGAAATTTTTTTCCATAAGGCTCACATATCACTAGGAAAAGAATATAAGGCCTGACCCCATATGGAAGACATAGGAAGGATTGGTAGGAAAGGGAGAAAATGCTAATTTATTAATCTCATTGCTGTATAACTCCACAGTACTTAAGGCTCTTCTCAGAGCTTATTTACTTTAAGTTGAAATAGTACCAATTCAAGTGTACAGCATTTTCCTAACACTAGTTGTCTCTCCTAGAAAGACAACTAGAAGACTTTGATATCATGCTTATTCAAGCTGCTGACTAACAAGATAAGGAGATTCTGCTGATAACAGCATTCAGCCTCAAGATATTTCAGAGGTTAAAATACTGGTGAGACTACTAAAGCAAGACTGAAACATCAAATCTAATGAATTGCTTCATTCTATACCAATATAAGATTTCATACCTAGCAAGTCTAAAGCACATATTAATTAAAAATAATTGAATGCTTCAGACACTATAATTGTAATTATTCAGCACTTCGACTAAAATATTAAAAGATTTCAAGAGATTCTTCTACTTAAAAAGTTCATTAAAAATTAAAATATAAAAGTACATGTAATAAAAATACATTTAGATTTATTTATGTAAAACAGAACTTGCCCAAAAGAACAATTCTATAACATCAAGGAATATAAAGTTGAAAAAGATTTTTAAAGGATGAGCTCTTTAAAAAAAAAAAAAAAAAAAGTTGAAATACTTAGCAAGGACAGTCATTAAATTAGCCAGCAAACATTAAGTGAACACATGTTATATGTAAGACACTGTTTCAAGTATCATGGCACACAACATACAACTTTTCACTTCTACCCACTTCACAGAATGAGCTTGGTATTGAATGGATAGAAGATGTTATACCCAGAGTAGCTAATCTTTAAGTAACCTACTCTTAATTAGAGTTTTGCGAGTAGTAAGAACTGCCTTCCATGCCTATACATTCACCATATGCGTGTCTTACAACACACAAGGTACACTGGTACTTAAGGCATTTGTTACGTTCTCTAACTTCAGCATTACATTTTAAGTCCTTAGACATGCTATTGGATGCCTTTAGTAAGCAGGCCTTTCCAAACTAACCAGAACATATCCTTTTAATAAAAAATAATAGCTATGTTCTCATTTTCAAAGTTTGCGATTAAAACCTACAGTGAAAGAATCCAGCTGAGAAGAAATTTCCTTTTAGTTAAAAAAAAATAATAATGTCATTAAATTTATCGGAACAATATGAAATGAAGATGTTGTTGTTGGGTCCTTCCCTTATAATGGAAACCAAAGAGGTTTGCTGGCTTAGTTAAAGCCATAAATTATTCGTCACATAACATTTCAACAATAATTTTAAACATATAAAAATTAAGGTACTAAAGAAAATCTTACTATCAATGATAAACTAAACAATCACACATCTTTTTGCATGTGACTTAATTGCCCAGATTTCAAAGAAAATCACATAAGCTCACATGTTAAAGTATTGTTTTTACATATTTTAAGCATCATAGAACAGCATTTCAAAACATAAATTGTAGTACTGGATGCCATTCCAACTGCTGTTTCGGATCCTTTGACATGGCAGCTTTGTTTGCTAATCTTGGCTTATGCTTTTAAAAACAACTTACTACAACTTTATATGCTAGCATTCTACCTTTTTCTTAGTTTATAACCTAAAATTTCACTGTTAAATTTCTCTTGATATAGACAAAGGGCACTGCTACTTTTTTTTTTTTTCCCAACGTGTAGCTGAAAGGTACATGAATCATCTTTTTGAAACCTGGAATGCAGGCAAAACAGTGGATGTGAATGGAGACTAAGTAAATAATTCCTCTCATCATCTAAACTTTTTTTCAGTGCTTCAGTCCTGGAAAAAGTCATTTTCTTAGCGGTAGCCTATGGCCCTAAAAAAAAATGGTGAAAAATTTATTCCCAGAGAGCAGTTTATTTACCATAAGATGTGGCTCAGTGAAGTGTTTTGTGTTCTGGAAATGGAAAGTTAATTCTTCCTGTCAAAGCATCAGGAAAACACACACATCGTAAACATACTTTGCATTTCAGAGCTGACCCTCATTTTATTTTAGAAGAGAGTTGTTTCTATGTGTCTCATAAATGGCGTTCTTAAATGTGCAGAAATGAGAATAAGTACTTTAATAGTATCTGTGTACAACAGATCTAATATAACACATATTAGAGCTCTCTTTCATTCTCTATATGGGAATGAATGAGAGTGTGGGTAGAAAATGAAATCCCAAGAGCTGAAATTGAATTTAGCTAAAGTGATACTTTTTTATGAAGAATTTTAAGCTCCTTTGAATAGTGTCAAGTCAGAGCCAAGGCTCAATACTGCCATCTCCTTCTTAAATGCTGAAATACAAGGAACGATCTCAGGGTAAAAATACAAGATAACAAAGGAAAAAGAAGTAGTTACCGGACACATAAAATTCACCAAACACATAATTGTTATGTTTATCATATTGGAAGGAAAGCCCAATCACTAAAGATAGTATATATACTCTATCAAATCAACAAACACTTTAAACTACAAAATGACTAATATTTTTTATGGATTCTCCCTCCCAAAAAAGGCAATATATACTGACAACATTCATTCTATTATTGATAATAGTTCAACTTGTTTTTCTTTGTTTGAGGATATTTCAGGATTGAGATAACTACTAAGGCAGTCAATAAAGTCAGTCTTAAATTTAAGCTGAACTATATTTTAGGGCTCTTCTATTCATTTTCTAACTCTCATAGATTCTTTATCTACTAATTGATGGCTAAAAATCCACCATTAGAATGTTTTTTTTTTAACTTAAAACTTTGAGCTCCATTAAAATGCAAATAGCTCACTGAGGTAAATTTGTAATGTATTAGCAACTATGCAGATCTTCCTGTGCACTGTTCTTTACATTTGTAGGACTTAAAAGGTAAAACACATGTAGTATGTGCACACAATCTCAATTGACAATAGCAAAATGTGTATTTAGCTAAAATAAATGTAAAACACTAAATTTGTGTTATCATTAACTTCTTTAGCAATTTATCTTGTTCAAAAGAACAAAAATACTAATTTTGAATCTCTTGTTCTCAAACTGAATAAAATGCTACATTTCTCAAATCCAAAGCAAAGAGGAATACATTCAGAATCAGCCTAAGAGAATCAGAGGCTCAGGGGAGGCATGTTCCACCATGAGTTCTCACCCTATTTTGCAAAACACATTTCTCCCTCTGGTATATTGAGATCTATGAGAGAAGCCTAAAAGAAACAAGGAAAATTACCTTCTTATTATCTGTTATACAGGTTACTCGTGGACAAAATACCTGGCTAATACACAAAACCTCACATCCTTAAAGACTGGGTTCAAACTCAGGAAGGACAACTGACCCAAAGGGTAGAGAGGATGTGCTCACTATTACAGAAGCAGTAATAAAGGACCAATGCTCTCACCACATGAGTGGTAGAAGATGATGCAGTGTTCAGGCTTTACAAATAAAAAACAAGATAAAAGCATTTATGCGAATCTATCAAAAGAAGAACACACTTCGTATAAGCTATAAGAATTACATTAAAATTTCACCAAAATATATAATGTTTCAATACCTTCTAAATTCTATAATTAAAATCTTAAGAGAGTTTTTCTTAAAGTAAATTAACTATGAAATGAATCAGACGTAAGAGAAGTTTCCCCTTCCTCTGATATCTTGGAATTTTTTATTAATAATAATTTTTTTCAGTTATAGTTGGCATATTAGTTTTGGTTGTACAACATAGTGATTAGATTTCTATCTAACTCACAAAGTGATTGCCCCAGTAAATCTAGTGTCCCTCTAATACTGTACATAGTCACTACAATCTTTTAGCTATATTCCTTATGCTATACTTTTTTATCAACATGACTATTTTTAAACTACCACTTTGCACTTCTTAATCCCTTCCCCCTTTGTCACTAACCCTCCTCCCATCTGGTAACCCTCAAAATGTCCTCTGAATCTAAGAGTTTGTTTCTGGGGTGTGTGTGTGTGTGTGTGTGTGTGTGTGTGTGTGTGTGTGTTCTGTGTGTGTCTGTTTATTTTCCACATATACATTCAATCATGGCATTTGTCTTCCTCTATTATACTTACTCCACTCAGCACACTACCCCCTAGGTCCATCATGAAATATCTTTTTCCATCTTATTACTTTTAGTCTGTGTGTGTGTCTTTTAATCTGAAGTTAGTCTCTTGGAGGCAGCATATGTAAGGGTCTTATTTTCTTATTCCTTTGAGCCACCCTATCTTTCGATTGGAGCATTTCTTTTCTATTTGAAGTACTTGTTGATAGACATGTAGTTATTGTCGCTCTTTATTTAGAGTTTGATACATATTTTTTTCCTCTTCTTAAAGAAGTCTCTCCAAGATTTCCTATAAAAGTGGCTTGGTGGTGATGAATTCCTTTAGCTTCTTCTTGTCTGGAAAGCTCTTTATCTATTCTTCGGTTCCAAATGATAGTTTTGCTGGGTAAAGTAATCTTCGTTGTAGCTCCTGAGTTTTCATTATGTTGAATATTGCCAGTCTCTTCTGTCCTGTATAGTTTAGTTTGAGAAATCAGCTGCTAGTCTTACGGGTGCTCCCTCATACATAACTAATTGCTTTTTTCTGTCTGCTTTTAAAATTCTCTCTTTGAATTTAACATTCAGCATTTTAATGATGATGAGTCATGGTGTGGGCTTCTTTGGGTTCATTTTATTTGTGATTCTTTGAACTTGCTGGGGTTGTATTTCTATTTCCTTCACTAGGTTAAGGAAGTTTTTCAATTATTTCTTCCAATAGGTTTTCAACTTCTTGCTCTCCCTCTTCTCCTTCTGGTACCCCTATGACGTGAATGTTATTATGCTTAATGCTGTCCCAGAGTCTTCTTAAACTATCTTCATTTTTTTTGGATTCTTTTTTCTTGCTGCTATTCTGATTGGGTGTCCTGTCAACCCATCCTCTATGTCATTGATTCAATCTTCCATTTTATCCACTCTGTTGATTCCCTCTAATGTACTCTTCATCTCATATATTGTACTCTTTGTTTCTGACAGGCTCCCTATTATTGTTTCCATCCCCATTTTTATGTTTTTTTTATCTCTTTGTTCAAACTCTCACTGTGTGCTTTGAACTTTGCATCTGATATATTGCTTATCTCCATTTTGGTGAATTCTTTTTCTGGAGCTTTGTTCTATTCTTTCATGTGGAACATGCTTTTTTGTCTCCTCATTGTGGCTGCCTTTCTCTGTATGTTTCTATGTATTAGGTCAGTCTCCTAAGTCTTCTGGTCTTAATAGAGTGACTTTATGTAGTAGGTGTGCTGTGGAGCCCCATGGTACAGACCTGGGAGAGATCCAGCTGTAGGCCAAGTTTAGCCACAGCCTGTGTACCTCTAGGGCCCCCTGATAAAAGTCACCAAGCAATCCACATATGGTTGCTCCCTGTGCTGGGTATATAGGTGTCTCAAAGGGCCAAAACAGAAACTAAGGCCAGATGCACTAGTGCAGAGCTTTGGGCTCCTCAGCAAGAGGTACAGTGCATACCAAAGCCAGATGCTACTTCTTTGGGTTTTGTGAGATTTTATGAAAGTCTGCAGCAAAAACTAAGGCAGCCCATTTGTATAGAATAAATCACTGGAAGTGGCTGCGTAGGCCCACAAGTTGCAAGAGGTGGAGACACAAGGGATGGCCAGAGCGGAGCAACTTGTGTTATCTAGATTAATGTAGCCTGCATCTGCAGGCTGGGAGGTAGGAGGGCTCAACAAAGAAACAATGGCTTCTGCTTGCACCACTGACTGCGAGCAGCCACCTCTCCAGCCCTCAACCTGAAGTCCAACAGTTCAGCGTCTCCCCATATGTCCTTGGCGCCACTCAAGCAACTGCTGCCCCAACGCTGGAACCCAAAGCAAATGAGTCTGTCAGTGAGAAAGTCCAGATGTGGGCCCTTTAAAAGGGATGGTATCCAATTCCCACAGTTCTCCATCTCACTCAGCCACAACCTCCACTGGTTTTCACAGCCAGAAGTTATGAGGACTTCTCTTCCCAACACTGGAATTCTGAGCTGGAAGCCCAGTGTGTGGAAGGGGCCACTCATTCCTCAGGTGGAGGAGGTAGTTCTGCAGCCAAGATAGCCCTTCCAATTCTCAATGGCCACTCGCGGTCATGGGACCAGGCAGTTTTGTGTCTCCGCCCCTCCGTTTGAGGTGATCTGTTATTTGAGGTGCCCTAGTTGCAAAGCTTCTCTTCTGCTGGACATCAAGTGACTCCGCATACTGGTTGCTCTATAGTTTTGTTATAGTTTTGATGTGGTCACTAGAGGAGGCATGTATAGCCTCTACCTTCTCGCCATCTTGCGAAGCTTGGAATTTTTATATAAATGTTACTGGAGCAAATTATCTCCTCATCTATCACATCCAAGTTTAAGTAATCTGTGTTTTAAACCAGGGGTCCCCAACCCCAAGGCTGTGGACCAGTCCCAGGCTGCACAGCAAGAAGTGAGTGGTGGGTCATCCAGTGAAGCTTCATCTGTATTTACAGCCACTCCCCAGCACTAGCATCACCACCTCAGCCCCACCTCAAATTATCAGGCATTAAATTCTCATAGAAGCACTTGTCCCTGGTGTCAAAAAGGTTGGGGACCACTGTTTTAAACATTTTGGCTCAGACCTTTTCATGAGAAGCACATATTTTACATGCATCTAATGTCATTTGAAATAACATGTCTTGAAAGTTATTATAAAATGTATTACAAAAAGTAAAAATGACAAATGTTTTTAAATGACCAAAGGGGCTTACTCCATATTTATAAATATTTCCTTTATTTCTCTGAGAAAGCAATGCCTATTTTAAGTCCTCTCTGTCTTTCATCCAGTTAGAAACAAAGGACACCAAGCAAAAAGTGGCCAAACTCTGCAATGCAGAGGACACAGGTGAGGTTACTGAGGCAGCACAAAGAGTACCAGTTCTGAGGACTTCACCTCGGTCCCTTGAATAAAAAGACACTGCACATTACAATGCCTGCCATTCCTCAAGTTTCAATGCCAGGCATATTGGCTCAATTGTGTAGTTAAAAAAGGGGTCAAGGGAAAAATTCAGAGCTAGACTGTTTTATCTAGTGTCCTCTTCTTCGTGTTAGTGATTGGTGGCATTCCCACTGGCAGGCCAAGCAGCAACGATAAGAGAACACAACAAAGAAATTCAACCATATATAAATTAGTAGAAAAAATATATCCTGCACCTGGAAGAGTAAAAATGTCTTAACTGGTACAACCACTACTAGCCTCATCCTTCTATTATTTCCTCTTATAAGGGAAAAACCGAAAGAGCTGTGTGGGTGTTATAGAACTGAGGTCATTTGCTATCTGAGGACAGGCAGTCTGAAGCTACCAAAAAGGCCAAAAAAAATTTTTTTTTTTTTGCAAAACGTATCATGATCAAGGCCTTCTAATTTTAATGACTTCAGGAAATGCCCAAAGGGTATACTAAGGATGTTAAGACACGATTTGAAAGTACCTTTCAAACTTTTTCAGAACTCCAGACCAGTTGTGCTGGGCTAAAGTTTCATAACCACACTTGTTCCTAGATACAGCTCATGGAAATTATTGAAAAGAGCAGCTGTTGTTTTCATGATACCCTTTTGGAGTGTCCATGTCCTCAGTTATTTGGTCTTTTCTTTTGGCTGATTACATGATGGAGCATGACTTTTACCCTGAGGTAAGTTGCATGAAGATAAGCTCAATTAACTTAATGTTCCTAACCTCACTGTCCTGTTATGTGAGAATAAAATTGCCTGTAAATGCAAATGAGTAGAAGGAAACATATAAAGAGCAAGAGAGGGACATAACAATTAACACGGGGATACCAGCATGTAATCCTTTTTAACTAAAAATGTACTGACTTCATTACACTTCAGGAGTAGGGAATTTATGCTGGAGAAGCCTACTCCCTTCCTTAGTTTCCATCTCATCTCATGCTTCAGTCTTTCTCTCTTTCAAGAGCCTGCTCAAAGGTAATGTCTTTCATCAGGTGTCCCCTAATTCCCAGAGACAACAATAAAAACTCTTCTGATCTCTACTGAGAATAGTTTCTCTTTCTATCCCCCTCATGTTCTAACATTTTTCTTTCTCCCTAGCCCCAGTTTTGTTGAGATATGGTTGACATGCAGCACTGTATTAGTTTGAGATATATGACACAATGATTTGCTATATGTATACACTGTGAAATGATTACCACAATGTTAATCTTCATGACCCCACATATTTGCAATTATTTCTTGTGATGAGGACTTTTCTTGTAATGAGAACATTTTTTTTCTTGAGGAACTTAACCAGCTTGATTACCTCTAGAACAACTAGGATGATGCCTTTCCCTACTAAGTCTTCAAACACCTTCGTGACATTTCTGAGAATGTCTCTTACGGTAAGGAATAATTCTCTTTTTCTTGCTGAATTCTAATTCTTTATAAGTCCTATGTTAAAACACTTTGTAACTCTTATGCATAGATCTGAATTATATGTTTTATGCAGAAGTCTAAACTTTCATGGTATAATCCTTCATTGTTTTATTTTCCATACTAAACACCCACCCCCCATAACAAATGGCTTCTAACATCCTTCATCGTCTTTGTCATCCATTTAAATATATCTTCCATTTCATCAATATCTTTAAAATTTTTCCATCATAAATAGGAAAGATATATAAGAGAGTTAATATGAGGACAATTACAAATGTATGAAATAACAAAGTACTACAGAAGCACAGTGGAAGGAAAAATTACCTGGCTTGAGAAGTCATCCATTACTAATCAATGAAATAATTGAATAAGACTAAACCAACTTCAAAGAATCCTATAGCACTCCCACAAACACCTATCTGTGGGTCACTGTTTTCCAAGGTGTATAGTAAGTAGTAAACAAAACTAATAACTAACATTAATTTAGCATGTATTACGTACCAGGGATTGTGCATGCATTTTTATATATTAGATCATTTAACCCTCACAATAATCCTTTAAGGTATGATTAATACATAAATTTACAGGTGAGAAAACTAAAGCTTAAAAGAACTTATTTGCTCAAGGTAACAAAACAGATACATGGGAGAAATGGGGTCTACCGCAGTGTATCTGGTTCTAACTCCCAAGCTTTTAAATCTCACGTTATGTTGCTTATTCTTAAATATAGGTAAGTAGGTAGACAGACTGACATAAAATTAAAAGTAGATATGGTCTATTAAATTTAGAAAACTTTAAAGTTATATACAGACAACTATTCAAATTCTCAGAATCTTAAAAATGCTAATTCATATTGCTAATCTCCATCAGAGGGATGTAGTTAGCCAGTTTCCCAAACTTATTTACCAGAAACACTTTTTTTCTAAGAGCATCTTGTAAGACTTGTGTTCCACAGAACACATTTTGGAAAATACTGCATAAAATTAAGAAGCTGTTTAAAGAAATTTTTCAGTACATTTGTTTAATCAGTTTTGGAACTAGCCAATGGTGCTCATGTAAGTAAATTTTCATAACTTAATTCTTAACTTGGAGAAACCAACTACCTAAATAGTCTGGGGAGTAGAGAGGAGTGTATCTCGACAGTAGCTCATTCTTTTCTTTATTCATTAAAAAGAAATGAACAACTACTACAAGCAGAGCTCTGTGCTAAGTATGAGACATATAAAAATGGGCATAAACCAATTCCTTCTGTCAAGGTGCTGATTGTTTTATGGGAAATGTAGACAGAGACACAGCACATCCTCAGGGGAGTGACGCACATTGCACATTGTGTGCACAATCAGTGTAGCCTCCTGTAGAAACTTTGAAGGGAGACATACAAAAAATATGAAATAGTAAAATGAGTGCAACATTTGAATCATAAACAAAGTTTAGATTTCACACAAATGGAAATGCAATTCCATTTGAGTCTATCAGTGAAGATTTTGCCTAAGAGGGGCTGCCCGCTCCTTCTCTTCACCCTGATAACTAACAGTGGTCTAAATGTTTTATTGGCTTTTCTGTCTGCCAGTGACTAAGAACTTATTTCCCAAAATACCATAAGTGAAAGTATTGCTAACCTTGAAATTGCTCAAAAATTGCTTTTAACAAAACAATTTGAAGGACATAGTTCCATTGTGTATTAGTCAGCACATGTGCTTTACATGCAGAAGGTCCTTGGTTGACACCCCAGTGGAGCGATGGTCCCTGGTCTATAGCCATGTCTCCCTGAACAAGCCCAATGTCTGAACTCGGAAGCCAAGCAGGGTCGGGTCTGGTTAGTACTTGGATGGGAGACCAGCTAGGAAGACCAGGTGCTGTAGGCATAAATAATAATAATTTTTAAAAATAAACAATTTGAATGCTTATGTATATGGTTCAGATACTTAATAACAATTTGCTACCGTCTTCAGTATTTTAAATCCAATATCAAATAGATACTTGGGCCTATATTGACAGATAATGGGAAGTTACTTATATAATATTATGAATGAGAAGAAAGTTAAAAATGTAAATTAGTTGTCTTCTAAAGCATTTTAATATAGGAAAACTTTAGCATTTGGCTGAAGAAAAGGCTTCAAGATTATTGCAAAATGCCCTGACATCTTGGACTAATTTAATCTGGAGGGCTCGGGGGAAGGAGGTAAAAAGGAGTTACACTGGAATGGATCCAGGCTTAATGAGCCTGCTTTGGACTAAATGTCCTTCCAGTTCCTCAGTTTCAATCACCAACGACTAAATGAAAACAAGCATATAGAACTGACAAGATAGGAAGGTTCGGGTCTACAGAAAGTAAAGAATGTGATTTTCCTTGTTATGGAGGAATTTTTTAAAACTAAAAAAATTAACAAAACAACAAAAACAACAAAAACATGCTACAAACCAATATGCTCCTAATGGTATTTGCACAACCAGACACTCCCTTTGACTAGGCACTCAAATTTCCCATTTAATATAATAATATGTTGTTGTAAATAGTGAAAAATTAAAAAGATCAATAGATCTAACATATGGGGGTTGATTAAATAAATTGTGAAATATACAGAATGGGCTGATACTTAGGTCAATGTGAACAGCTATGAAAATTTTCTAAGGACCACTTCCTTGAAAAGTATTAACACTCATAATATAAAATGACAGAAATATGCTTATTTAAAAATATGAAATTTTATAAACTTCATCATGAAAACACTATAAATACAGTTATAAGTACAACAACTAAAGACTAGAAACAATATATAAAAATAATCATAATTAACCCTGGGTGGTGGAGTTATTAGTGATTTTAATTTTTTCATTATGCTCTTCTAGATATTCCAAATTTCGCAAATTAAATTGTATTGGTTTCAAAAGAAAAAAAATAGTATCATTTTTAAGGTACATACTTCTCATTTTATTTTTCCTTCAGGGGCACTGATTCAGGACCTTGAATAATAATGGAATTTCCTATTTCATATCACCTTTGCCCAAGGACATATGTCAACATTCCTATAGACAAAGGATCCAGTTTAAAGACTACAGAGCCTAGATTAATACCCAAGGGTTATAACACAGGGTATATGTAATACTAGCAGTTTTCCCAGTGTGTTATTGTTACCTGTAGTAAAATAAAAATCTCCTGAGCATAGGGCTGTACCATAATGATTCCTTTCTTAAGCTGGAGAGTTTGATTTCCAGTGTAGAAAAATCTCACTAAGGCCTCTTTAGATGTCTTTTTGCATATAGATGTCACTTATATGCAAATGTTAGGTAAACTGTGAATGGGATCTGGATAGATGGTCATCCAACAGAAAGAGCTCTGCACTAGGTAAAAGTCAGGCCATCAGGCCTTGTTCTAGTTATACTACTAAAAAGTTACGCGAACATGGACAAATCACATCTTTACTTAGAGTGTCAGTTTCCACATGTGTAAAACTGGAGAGACAATTTACTTGACCATGGAAGGACTCTACTGATAAGAGTTGCAAATGTGTAAATATTGGGAAGTCAAATACAAAACGGGGTGATAATTAGGTCAATGTGAACAGCTATAAAAAGATTCTCTAAGGTCCAGAATCTATAATCTACAAACCCTTGGTCTGCCACTAGCTAACTGTATAATTTTCTGAAAATCATTTCATTTCTTTAGACCACTGCATAATAAGGTAGGTAGACTAGATGAGCTCCAAGTTCCATTCTATGTCTACATTCAATGATTTAGGATTCAGATATGACTCTAGAGAGGACAAAGAATACAATGAAAGAAAGGATTAAAATAAACGTGAAATTCTCTGACTTCCTCATTTTTACACTGGGTTAGATTTTCTTTGTGTTATTTGATAGCAGAATAAGTGAGGGTAACTCCCACATTCCAGTTGATGGTAGGATAGCAATTATTAAAAACAACAACAACACAACAATTATGATTATGTTAAGAGGTAGAAAATCATTTACTCAAATGCTACCTATTACTTTACATATAATAATTAGCTCCAGAAGGCATAACCATCTAGCACTTTTTGGCAACTAGAAAGCACTTAATATTTACTTTGTAAGTTATGACTATCGTTGTTTTATTTGAATGAGGATAACTAGGAAAGACAGTCTTTGGTGGAGAATTCTAATGTTTATTAATCCCTTTCCTTTGTATTTCAAATGACTCCAAGTCTATGGACCCATTAAATATTCTTTATGTTTATGGTCTAGCACAATGAGAAGGCGTCACCTGGGATATACAGTATTTCAGTTACTTTGAAGATTGTCCAAATCTTGAGGCGAAATCTCATTGTACTGTCAAAAGGAATTCGAGAAACCTAACAATTCAAAAGAACACTCTTTGCTCATATAAATTAGCAGCAATTATGTCTTTCAAAGTACAGTCTCACAAATGATATCATAATTTTCAAAAATATGGGTAATATATAGAGATGGTCCCAAAGTCTTTCACATCTCTTCTTATTCTACACACAATTTAGTTTAAAAATAGTATATATATATTTATTTTAATCATAAGTCAGGGCATTGATCTAATGTAGCCTGACTGAGGGCTCTTCTCACTGCACATGTGTTAGGTGCATATTCCAATCAGGAGTTCAACAGCTTTGTCATTAATGAGTGGAATGATCATTAGTTGTACTGTCACAGAAGGGGCAGTTCACTAACAGTGGATCAACAAGACGTCATCACAAAACCGTCAGTCAAAGCCTGACAGCACTGGCATTTTACTGGAGCCACTGAAATGGAAATTGATCGATATCAATGCCCTTATCATTATATAGCTTAAGTAAAACAGAAAACTCAATTGTGGAATTAATTTAATTATTCATTTCCTTCATTAACTCTCTGTGATGAGACATCACCATTGTAGCTGTACATTTCACATTACAAGTTACTGAGACATTGAAAAGAATTTGTAGCAAGGAAGAATTACATGTGTATAATTTTATATTTGGGGCAAAATTATACAATACATACAGTGCAACATAAAAATAAGAGGCTATTGATTTCCACAAACTTATCATGTATAGTTCAATTACAGAAAAAAGTTTACATGAACATGTCAGTCTTATTCAATTTAACAAGCATTTACAAAGTGACCGCTAGATACAGGCACAGAGGGACATTCAGGATGTGTTATCACTTCCTTACCCTCAAAGAGCTTCGAGGGCATTTTAGTTGTCCCTTATTAAAAAAATAAAATAATAAAATCGATGGGTTTTTTCCTTTAATAGAGTTCCCAGAAAGAGGTTCTGCTGGAAGTTAACGAATTGTATTTTTGTTACAGGCCTGTATTTGGGAAGAGGACCATAAAACTAGATCTGATTTGAAATAAAATAGCCAGGATCTACTGGAAACTACTGAAACACATGTTCCTACAAAAATATTAAAATGATATTGTGTGCCCAGCTTGGTTCTGAGAACACCAGGTTCCACTAAAGTAAAACAAAAAAGAAAAGCAAGAAAGTGATAGAGGTCATATTTGTTATAATACGGCCCTAGCTAGTTAGGCAAGACTATTAATAACTACCCTTCATTGAATATCTAACAAGTCCCAAGCACATTACAAACATTATCCTATATTAACACTGAAAAGTGTTTCTCAAATGAAGAAAACAAGGTTCAAATGGCTTAGGAAATTTGCCTGAGGTCACAGAGTTATGAACAGCAGACCTAGGACCCTTAGCCAGGAATGTCCCAACACCAGGGACTGGAATTTCTGCTCATCAGTTGCTTCCCTAGAGAGATATCTCTATGGATACCTACAAGGATGCCTAATATTTGGTCCAAATTTCTTTTACTTAAACTTTGTTGTCTTTAATATTTATTTTTCAATTATAGTTGACATTCTATATTACATTAGTTTCAGGTGTATAGCATAGCGGTTAGACATTTATATAATTTACAAAGTGATCCAAATTAGTCTACTATCCAATTGGCACTATACAGTTATTACAATATTACTGCTATATTCTCTATGCTCTACTTTACATCCCTGTGACTATTTTGTAACTACTCATTTGTACTTCTTATCCCTTCACCTTTTTCACCCAGCCCCCCAAATTTCTTCTTTCCAGCAAACATCAGTTTGTTCTCTATATCGATGAGTATGTTTCTATTTAGTTTGTTCATTTACATTGTCCTTTGATAACACATATAAGTAAAATTATATGGTACTTATCTTTCTCTCACTTACTTCACTTAGGATAACACCCTCTAGGTCCATCCATGTTGTCACAAATGGTTTAGATTTCATTCTTTTTTATGATTGGATAATATTCCATTGACTATATGTATTATTTCTTTATCCAATATCTGAGGCTTCTCCCATATCTTTTCTGTTGTAAATAATGTTGCAATAAATGCAGGAATGCCTATATCTTTTCAAATTAGTGTTTTAGATTTCTTTGGATAAGTACTCAGAAGTGGATTTGCTGGGTCATAGGTAGTCTGCTTTTAGTTATATTTTGAAGAATCACCATACCATTTCCCATAGTGGCAGCACCAATATGCAATCCCAGCAACAGTGTACGAGGGTTCCTTTTCTCCACATTCTTGCAAATACTTGTCATTTGTTGATTTATTGATGATAGTCATTCTGACAAGTGTGAGGTGATACCTCATTATGATTTTAGTTTGCATTTCTCTGATAATTAGTGATGTTGAACATTTTTTCATCTTTTCATTTCAATATGTCTTCTTTGGAGAAAGGTCTACTCAGGTCCTCTGTCCATTGCTTAATTGGCCTGAGTTTTTTGTTGGTGGTTTTCTTTGCTGTGCAAAAACTTTAGTTTTATTTATTTATTTTTTGCTTCCCTTGACCAAGGACATATATCCAAAAAAATATTACTAAGAACAATATCAAAGAGTTTACTGTATTTGTTTCCTTCTAGGAGTTTTATGGTTATAGGTCTTCTATTTAAGTCTTTACTCCATTTTAAGTTTATTCTTGTACATGGTATAAGAAAGTGGTCTAGTTTCATCTTTTGCATGTATCTATCCAGTTTTCTCAACACCAATTATTAAAGAGATTGTCTTTACCCTATTGTATATCTTGCCTCCTTTGTCATAGATTAATTGACCATATATGTGTTGGGTTTATCTCTGGTCTCTCTATTCTGTTCCAGTGATCTATTTGCCTGTTTTTATGCCAGTACCATGCTATTTTGATTACTATAGCCTTGTTTGGTATCAGGTAGTGTGACATCTCACACTTGGTTCTTCTTTCTCAAGATTGCTATGGCCATTCAGCATCTGTTTTGGTTCCATAGAAATTTTTGAATTATGTGTTCTAGTTCTTTGATAAATGCCATTGGTATTTTGATAGAAATTGCATTAAATCCATAGATTGCTTTGAGAGTATGCACATTTTAACAATGTTAATTCTTCCTATTCATGATCATAGTATATGCTTCCACTTATTTGTACCTTCTTCAATTTTTCTTCAATGTCATAATTTTCTGAGTACAGGTCTTTTACTTCCTTTTTATTCCTAGCTATTTTATTTTTTGATGCAATTGTAAATGGAATTTTCTTAATTTCTATTTCTGATAGTTCATTATTGATGCATAAAAATGCCACCAATTTCTGAATGTTAATTTTGTATCCTGCTATTTTGCTGAATTCATTTATCAGTTCTAATAGTTTTTTTTTTTTGGTGCAATTTTTGGGGTTCTCTAGAAATAGTATCATGTCATCTGAAAATAATGACCATTTACTTTTCCTTTCAATTTAGATGCCTTTTATTTTGTTTTTTTGTCTGACTGCTATAGCTAAGAATTCCAATACTGTGTTGAATAAAGTAGTGAAAAGAGACATCCTCATCTTGTTCCTGATCTTAAGGAAAACATTTTAGCTTTTCCCCATTTAGTATTATGTTAGATTTTAGCTGTGGGTTTTTCACATGTGGCCTTTGTTATGTTGGGATATGTTCCTTCTATTTCCATTTTGCTGATAGTTTTTATCATAAGTGGATGATAGATTTTGTCAAACACTTCTGCATCCATTGATATGATCATATAATTTTTATCCTTCCTTTTATGTAGTGTATCACGTTAACTGATTTGCGGATATTGAACCAGCCTTGCATCTCAGGAGTAAATCCCACTTGATTATGGTGTATGACCTTTTAAATGTCTTGCTGAATTCAGTTTGCTAATATTTTGTTTGAGGATTTTTGCATTTATGTTCATCAGGGATGTTGGTCTATAATTCACTTTTTTTTAATGTCTTTGTCTAGCTTTGGAATCAGGGTAATGGTGGCCTTGTAAAATGAGCTTGGGAGCCTTTCCTACTGTTGAAATTTTTGAAGTAGTTTGAGAAGGAAAGGTGTTAATTCTTTATTGAAAGTTTGGTAAAATTAACCTGAAGCCATCCAGTCCAGGACTCTTGTTTGTTGAAAGTTCTTTTGATTATTGATTTGATTTTTTTTAGTAGTTATCAGTCTGTTTAGATTTTCTATTTTTTTTACTGTCTTAGAAGATTGTATGGTTCTAGAAATTTATCCGTTTCTTCCAGGTTGTCAATTTGTTGGCATTTAGTTGTGTGTAGTATTTTCGTATAATTTTGTATTTCTGGAATGCCAGCTTCTACTTCTCTTTCATTTCCGATTTTATTTATTTGGGTCTTCTCCTTTTTCTTCTTGGTGAGCCTGGGTAAAGATTTATCAATTTTGTTCATCTTTTCAAAGAACTATCTCTTGGTTTCATTAATCTATTGTATTGTTTCTTAGACTCTATTTTGTTTATTTCCATTTTGATCTTTACTATTTCCTCCCTTCTACTATGGGCTTTGTTTGTTCTTCTTTTTCTAGCTCCTTCAGGTGTAAGTTTGGTGGTTTTTTTTTTGACAAACTTTAATTTACTACTTCCAACCCTCTCAGTTCTCACCTCCTCTGTAGCTGGATCCTTGTCTTTGACTTCTAGTGATTTTCTTGCCTTTTTTTTCCTCTTAATGGTGAAAGGCTAAAAGAGTGTGTAGCAATTACTAACTGTTGGTACAGAGTCAGAATGGGTCTGAAAATGTTCTTTTTTACTTGTATAAACCTAAAATACAATGTTTTCATTTGTCAACTTCAAAATAAATTTTTAGAGCACAAAGACCAGTTCTCTAGCTGACTGCTACATTCAGTTGTCTTATCTCAAATAATACACATGGGCATATGGAAAACTCAAAACTAAAAATCTTGTCAGAAAGCCAGAAGTGGAGTAAAACCAACATAATTTATTACATTTTTGAATGGTGGTGGAATTTTTTATAGTAAGGATAGGCTAGACTGACACTCAGTAAAGGCCATATCAAGTTGTCATAAAGAGGCTATTAAAAATTTTAAGGAGTTGGTGAAACCAAATATTTTGCTATCAGCCAAGCAAACTAACCAAGAGAAAAGTTATTTTACAATCTGTACTTAACAGTTAGAAGTTAGTTCTCCTGAGTATTGTGTAATAAATATAGCCTTTCCTATAAAAAACCAGAAATGCCTATTCTGTATCTTCTTACTTTTAGGTCAATATGTATTCATCTTTAAGAAACGTCCACACTACCATGGTTTAAAAATATTCTGTTGTTTAAGAGAAAAAAAAATGCTTAGAACTACCAGCAACCACCAGAAGCTAGAAGAGAGAGGCATGAAGTAGATTCCCCTCAATGCCTCCAGAGAAAACCAACATATTGATTTTTGGACTTCCAGATTCCAGAACAATAAATAAATATCTGTTGTTTTAAGCCCCGCACTTACCATTATGTTGCTGTTTAGTGAGATTTTAATCTCATAAAGTGAAACATGAGTTAGATTGAATTATGTTATTTTGATGTGTTAATACAAAAGGATCCCCCCACTCCAAAGTAAATCTGTAAGTCAATATGGTCCATTATTCTACATTTTAAACATTATTTCTTGGTTTGCACAAATGCATTATCTAAATGGTTCTGTACACATATAGCTGCTAGCCACATATGACTATTTAAATTAATTATAATTAAATGAAAAATTAATTTCCTCAATCTCTCTGGCCACATTTTAAGTATTCAATTACCACATGTGGCTTGTAGCTACTATATTGGGCAGCACAGATACAGAACATCTCATCAATGGAGAAAGATCTACTGAAAAGTGCCGGTCCAAGAAGATGAAATATAGAATAGAGAACCACTGCTACAACTAATGCTTCTATTTAAAGAAATTCCTGGCTTCTCCTCCAATATTGACTAAATAACACTCATATAATGACAGTTATACTCCACAGTCCCATAAATATTACTTTCTTGGATTGACAACCTAAAGAAGCCTAATGACCGGTGCTTTGTTATGCACAGTGGCAAGTCAGCATCGAGTATGGAGATGCTATTATCCTGACCTGTTAGTAAGAGTTACTTTGTGCAGTTCCATTTGTCTATGTTAGAACACAGTTAGGGTAAGAAGATGGAAACAATGATGCTTCCCCTTCAGCAATGACCTAGACTTACCCAGTGTTCCTTTCAGGATAATTCCTAAATGACTATAAAGCAACATTTTACACCTGTAATAATCCTTCTTTTTTCAAAAATCATAGTAAGCCTTCTTGAATAGAGAAAAGCTATGCATTTCCCCATTACCTATATTCTATTATTGAGATAGAAATGCTGTACTAAATATATTTTAAATGAGTGCTCAAAACAGTCCACCCAGAAGGCAGATAATCAATACTCAACAGTGTGACTATAGCTCCCAAAATAGATTTAGAGATTTTTGTAATTATATTGTTCAGTTCCAAAGTTATCATAAATAAAATTTTATTTATTTATTTATTTGTTTGTTTGTTTGTTTGTTTGTTTCTAGCCTTAATTAAAGTTTCCAAGTATATTTGAGAATTATTTTAATAATTTTTCTCAGGACCAATGTTTTTAGCATTATCAAAAACCTTTAAAACACTTTTTTAAAACAAGGGTTCAATATCATTTTTATAGCATCCTATAAAAATGACAAAGAATAAAAATAAAGTTGAATCCTGCTATTAAGGCAGCCTAGATTCATTTTTTGACAGATTATCCCCACTAAAAAAAGCAATGGCCAGTATGAGTCCAGAGATGTCATGATATAGATCCCTGAGACAGCAGCCAAATATGTTTACTCCACATTAACATGTAAACTGAATCTATCCTCTGATTATTTTTAACTTTTATACTTATAACAAGTATATGTAACATGTTATGATGCTTAAAGCATACATCTAAAGAAAAATAAAAAATCTATTACTTCAACTATAAATATGATAGAAATTCTGGCCTAAGCAAAAATTAAAGAAAATTATTTTTTAAAATTCACAGTAATTTGTGTGCATGGCATGGCTCTTTTGAGAAACACTGGCCCCAAGAGACTTATAGCTGAAGAAGATTTGGTGGTTTCTCATTAAGCCCCTGGCAGTAAGTATTTCAGAAAATTAAGTAGTTTATGGAGCACATACTCCTGAGACATTCCCTTGCTTGATTAGATGAGGCAACAATACAATGTGGATGTGAATTCCAAACAGATGGGGAAAATAACCATGGAAAAGGGGCTGCTGGCTTTGGCCAGATTGTAAACGGTGTCTCCTAATGGGCAAAATATACCTCACTGAAAAAGAGGTTTGAGGAGATCTGGCCACTAAAAAGTAAAAGCCAAAATTAAATGCCCTACCTTTGGGAGAAGGTAATGACTGAAGAGAGGAACAAGGGGGACCTCTGGGTTGCTGTTAATATTCTATTTCTTGACTGAGATAATGGCTACATAAATTGGTACCTTTTGAATAATTTATCAAAATTCATGCTTAAAATTTGTGTATTTTATAAAAGTGTATATGTTACACTTAAATTTTTTTAAATATAAAGAAGTTAAACATCCCCCTCCTCAACAGAGAGTCATGAAGACTAAGTTTAGAATCTTTGTGGGTTTCTATTGAAGAAACAACAGAAAAGAATTAGTTTAATGTAACACTAGGGCATGTCACTGAATCAGATACGTGTTTGTTGTGGTGACATTTTGTTTTATGAGTTCCTTTAGTGAACATTCTGCTGTGCTATTAATCCAAGCTCATTGCTGAATATTCAACAAGATATTTTACGTTTGGTACTAACCAATGCAGCTGTCAGCCAGCAGGTATACATAGAGGACCTCAAAGATGAATAGCGTTGCCTGCACTGGCCACTGCAGCAAGAGAAGTATTCTATCCACAATGAAATAACTATGACTTATGGTTTTTTTCATAAATGACATATCAACAAGTATAAAATAATACAATTCACATAAATCAAGTTTAACATTCTATGTCTCTTCAACAATTCCTGCCCTTTTGTCTCTTGGCAAATTTATTCAACATCATTTTTATTAGATTTCCTTCATTCCACTTGCAAGTCTTCTAGATAAATTTGAATTCTGTGGCACCCACGTCATTGATACAAACAATATACTTAACTCTTGCTGTAAATAATTTAATAATTTAGTTTGTTCAGCAAAATTGTAGAGTTTTGTGATTCTGAGAGCGGGCTTTAGAGCCAGACTATCTGGTTTGAATCCTAGTGCTATGCCAACATGAGCAAGAGTTACTCAATTTCTCTCTTCCTCAGTTTTCTTATTTATAAAATAAGATTGTTGATGGGTCCCACAAAACCTGGTTCTGCTGTAATACTTAGAACAGTACCTGGCACATAGTAAGTGCTCAATAAATGTTAAGCATTATGATAAAACTATCATTATTATTATTTATATAGTTGTGATAGTTCAGTGACAAAATCCATCTTGAATATCTGTATTTATGGTATCTGTCTTAGTATAAAAAATTCCTTGGTTGTTCAAGGGAGGAGAAGGATGTACATCTAATCAAAGGTTTTGAATAATACCTAGCACAGAACTCAATTCTATTACAACTAACAGAAACAGACCTTCAGTAATTGAAGGAAACACTCTAATCTCCTGACTACACTCTAGTAGTTGTCTTATTATGTATTAAGTTCTCCATTGTCTTTAACATGACTCATCCTCAACTATTAATGATAATGGTCTTATCAAATTATGAGTTTATTGCATCAAAAAAAAAAAAAACATTGGTAAAGCATGAATTGGAATAGCTTTTTGTGGCTGTGCATTCTCTGCAGGAAGAAACAGAGTATTTTTTAAATCCAGAATTCAACTATATAAAACCAGGAACCAAATTTTTGCTTCTCCTATTGTAAACAAAAGATGTGAATATTCCTATATACCAGAGGCTTAATTTTTACAATTAAGTCATTTTAAAATATTTCAACAATCCAGCAATCACATCCTATATATTTATTCAAATGAGTTTAAAACATACCCCCACAAAAATCTGCACACAAATGTTTATGGCAGTTTTACTCATAATTGTCAAAACTTGAAAGCAACTAAGATATCTTTCAATAGATAAATCAATAAACTAATTGTGGGAAAACTCATACAATGAAATATTATTCAGCCATGAAAAGATACAGGGAACCTCAAACACATATTGCTTAGCAAAAGAAGTGTCTAAGAAAACTGCATACTATATAACTCTAGAAAATGGAAAACTATATCAACAGTAAAAAAAAGGTTCTGATTGTCAGAGATTAGGAGCAAAAGAAAATAGGTATAACAGAAAGGAATTCTGGAACTATTCTGTATGATTCTGTAATGGTAGATTCATGACATTATGCATTTGGCAAAAGCAGTATGGCAATGATTTTTAAATACTAGTATTAAAATCTTACATTTATGTTTAAGTATTATTATTTATTCATTTGTGTTAATCAAATTTTTTTCCAAAATTTAATTATGTAAATTTAAGTATGCAAGATTCCAATTTTAGTTTGTTAGAAGATGATTTTCTTTAAAACTTTCTTATTGTTTATGTCAAGGACGTGAATATGTTACACTAAAATATAAGTAAGATAACTTCCTTTAATGGCTCTTAAATGTCTTCTTATTTGTGCTAGCTGCCTGATTTTAATACATCACTGCATGCAGGATCATGAGTAAAGTCAAAAGAATGGGACGATGTATACAAATCATGACAATTATGTATTCTGCCTTATCAAGAAAGTGGCAATTACCTCTGTTATTCTCAAAAGTAGAGGATACAGCATTAAAGTAAGCCATAAGGTATCAGCCCTTCTTTAAAAGTTACAGCCTACTACCATTTAGCATATCTGCTGGTCAATGAATTTTATAGGTATTCATTAACTACTGACACTCAGTAGAAATATGTGAAAAAAAATTCAAGTATGCTAACACTGGATCATCCATTAAGGACACATTCATCAATGTCAATAAAATACTGTTCAAATTTAAAATGCTTTTACTTATGTTGCTTGCATTCCTAGCTTCTTTTGGTCTTCATTCTGCCCCAAAATTTGTTTCTTAAAAGATTGTGACATGGATTCCATTTGCTTCTCTCTTGAGTGATTATCAACAACTCAGAGAGTTATCAGTCACTTTGTTATAGTGACAACAGAATCAGATGTAATATCCCACTCTCCAAAATGCATTCCCCTGGTGACTTTTTAAAAGCCATTAAAGAAACAAGATCACATTTTCAGAAAACCGATACAGGAAAAAGACAGTAGACAAGGTAAAGAAAAGGAAGAGAAACAAACAGACAATAGGCTAGAAGTTTTAACTCATGTGCTTCCTCAAGTAAATCATGTACTTTGGCATTCCAAGAGTAATAGTTCAAATTCATAAGATAAAGACTTTAAGTCTTATATATTTTATGTAAATTAATATTCAAAATAAATAATTCTTAATAACTTTAAAATTTCAGAGAAAATGTGAAGGTTTTCATTATGCCAGGTTTTTTAAATTATAATTTCCACGGCAATGGGATTTCCAGTATAACATTCTAGCTGCTGCTTAAAATGACAATATGCTAATAGCTATATAGCTCTGCTTTATACACATTTGTCACATGTTAATTTATTATCTTTGGACAACATCTCTTATCTTTTATCTATTTCTCTCTACTCAATTGCCAATACATTTCTAATAGCTCCATCTTCTAATTTCTCTTCATTGAAATGTTAAATATGGTTTATGCACTCCTTAAGAGCTTTTTAGATACATTAACTACATATTATAGCTATATTGATTTTCATAAGAAAAAAATAGTTTCTGAAAAAGAAAAAACTATTTTAAATGTTTATATTATAACCTACAGTCTTCCACTGAAATTTTTTGGTAAACCATGTTGTAATCTTTTACCAATGTTCTTTGGTTTGGTATAAATGATATGGTAAATTTGCATTCAAATTCATGGAACTTTTCAAATCTGTTTCCCATTTAGCTGGCCAGCCAAAAACAATATTTTCATCTGTAAACAGCTGTTTCATAATCAGCTCTTTTGTATTATGTAGAATTCCATAAAAGATAGAAAATTTTATTTAAAATACAGGAATTGCATTAATCCACTGCAAATCATTGATTAGTTTTTGTATACTACCACAAAGTTTAACGTATAAGGAAAGATTTTAAGGAAAATTTAATCTTGTGTCCAAATATAACATTACTTTAAACATGAGGTCATCAAAACATCTGTCTCCAATATATCACTGGGGATTTAAATCAAAAGTCTGCTAAACATGTACAATCATTTTGAAAATAAATAACAGGACAAATTTTGTCTTGATTATGATTATCATGCATTTTAAAAGGAAACGTTTATTCTAATAAGAAAAGTCTGAACTAATTTAAGCTTTATTGACATTAAGTTAAAATAGTTTCATACAAGAGATATATTTCATTTATTTGATGCTTAACAGTATTTATATTTTAACTCTTCAACATTATACCCTATTTCTTTATCTCTTTGTATATTTTTATTTGCAAAATAAAAAAAATTTTCAAGGCATAAAATGTTTTTACTTAGTAACTGAAAAACTAACAATATTCCTTCTGAATTTTCCTTCCTTTAGGGCAATTATGAATCTTCAACAAGAACTAAAATAGTTCTATCCATTTAACTGAATCCTACTTTATGCTTTAAAATAAAATAAATGTGTCTAATTACAAAAGACAGTTAAGGCAATAACTTCACTCCAAGACTGCAATCGGCAAAAAAATAAATAAATAAATAAATAACCCTGATGTTTTTAAAGAGAGTTTAATTAAACTAAACTCTACACCTTACTATAGAAATCATTTGTGTCTAGTAAGCGAGAGTATTTTAACTCAGCTACAGGATTACTTCAAAAAATAGTTAATATTTGATATGAATTAGCATTAAAAAGAAACCAAAATACATAATCTTAAAAAGTTTCCAAAAGTAAAGAAACATTAGCAGGTGAAAAGCTAGAGAAAACAAATTAAAACATCAATGAATAATACATTCTTAGGAAAATACCCCTGCATTCCCTAATGTGACAGAAATCACCAAAAAAACATCCATCTAAAAGGAATATCAGTGTCCAGGCTGATCTTGCATCCAGTAAGTTGTCACAAAATATCACCGTAGAAGGTGGTAGTTACGGGTTGCTGAAGTACCTCAATTCTCTTCTTCCTGTCTATGTCTGGGAAGAGTTGATAGTTTTGGCCATGACAATTTTCAAGTCATGTATTCTACCAGGGTAGATACAGGCTAAGAACTTTAAAATGCATTCACAGCACTGTGTATGGAACTACTTAAAGGCAAGAAGTGTGTCTCACACATCTTGGATCCCCATCACCTAGAACTGCGTCTGACATATATCTGCAGCTTGGGAATGCTTGGTAAATGCATGAATGCATTAGTGAAAGGAACATCTGACTAAAAACCAATAATTTTCACCCTGGATGACTTGAGACTGACTACTAATAAGCTATCTTCATTTTCCCAACTATAAAATAAGGCTAATTCTGGACCTCTGCCCTCAAATAGATTTTGTGAGATGTGAATGAGAATATATATACAAAAGTATCTAGAAAACTCACATAGTAAACAAGTGTAATTATTATGATGATTATCAACAGTATATGTAGGTTAAAACTATGAACAAAGAAACATACTGAATGTGAAATAAAGTATTTTAAAACTTCTTTTAACGAAGATTAAAATTGAAATAACTTGTTTAACAAAATAATGTGATATGTTGAAATACAGAGAAATTCACTTTGGAAATAAAGAAATGGAGGCTAAGAAATCCCTTCAGAAAAGTTAAGTCTTGTGGTATCATTTTTAAAAACTTTATAAGATCTGGAAAACTTAATAATTAACATTTTTTGGATTACTAGGAAGAAATTTAAGCTCTCTTATACAGCTAATACAACTGTTTATCCCAGATCTTTGTCTTCCCATTCCAAAAAGCTTAATACTATAATAGATGGCTAATGATGCTGATTCAGCATATGCAATACAAAAGCATTTATTCTTATGTTGCCAAGGGTTTTCTCAAAATTTAAATAGTGATATAATCTAAGTAGGATGTGTTTGAATTTATGTTGATCTTTGCGGCAAAATAGCACAGATTTGTCTTTTATGATTATTTCTGTCAATAAATTCACCCATTTTTAAAACACTATAAAAATAATTTTGCTGTAATGTAGTTTCTGTTTGCATTACTTTCATATTCAAATGTTGAGTCATCACATATTTTATAATTTTCCATTTCTTCCTTAGTAGATTTGCTCTACCTTATATTACTTGTAAGTGGCTCCTTGAAAAATCACTTAATTCGGCTTTCCCTATTCAGTCACTCGAAATACCTGTAACAAAATATACAAGGTACCATATGTCACTTTTTTTTTCTAGATCATACTGACTTTGATTTTTCAAAATATCCAAGTTAGCTAGTTTTTCATTCATTAAGGGACAGTATTTTTCAACCTTGCCTGCACAATGGAGATAGAGCAATTTTTAAAATGCTAACTTCTGGGCCCAAACCCCAAAGATGCTGATTTAGTTGATCTGGAATATGGCCTTGGTATCAGGATATTTTAAAGTTACTTAAGTGATTCCAAATTGCAGTCAAAACTGAGAATCGTTGCTATGAAAGATTACAGTCTTGTAGGTAGGCTCATTTAAAACAGCAACAAACCACCAGTTTCAGGGGTACATACTTGTGCCAAGCAGCAGGCCAAGCGCTTTATGTTCATTATCTCATTTAGTTCACAACAACTTTATGGGAAAAAAAGATTCTGTTACTAATTCTTACTTTGTGAATGAGGACACAGAGATGAGAAAGATTAAGAAACTCATCCAAGGTCCCAGCACAGCACTGTCACTGTCTGAAGGGAGAACTCAGTTCTGTCCATTGCCCAAGTGGGAACTCTTCGTCCCTGACTACCATCACCTTAAGAATTCTGCCACAAACCAGACTTTTTAAAGGGGCAAGAGGGAGTGCTAATGAATAGAAGTGACAGAGATTTAACTTTGGAAATAAAAAAAAAAAAAACCACGAAAATGAGCAAGATATCAGAAATGCCCATTTTTCTCCTTAGCCAGATTGTCAGAATAAACTGCATACTTTCTCAGAACAGTAGTATTTGAGGCAAAGAACACTTCCAGGCAGTTTTCTGGTCTAGCAGAATACTTCTCAGTTGTCAAGAACACAGGAAGGAACAATGAAATCATTATTTGACTATGATTTTTTAGTTGCTAGTCAGCATATGATTCTGTCTGTAAACTGCATCCCTGCATTCCCTACAGATCAGGGGAGCTGTCCCTCCTGGTAGTGACAGAATAACCACAAACAAAACAGTCCTTCTCAGGGGAAAGCCATCTTTATCTGTCAGTATTAGTGAGTTGGAAACAGAGATGCAGGCAGCTGAAAAAACAGTCTGACTGTTTTAAGTTTACAGGTGGCCTTATAATGGAAAGTTTTACAGACTGAAATTCCTTTTTCAAGTTAAAAAAGTTTGGACAACAAGGGACAAAATTTGGCAGCATTTTAATGCAATGTTTCTAACCAGCTTGAGAAAGCAAAATATAAAATTTTAGAAAAGCTCAGTGAACTAAGCACTCGCCTTCTGGCCAACAGACTCAGTTAACTCGCTCCCTCCCCCGCCTCCCCAGTTTCTATGCTACACATTGTTCATGGTTAAAATCAGATCAGCTACACATACCTGTATATACAAGACACTTAAGAATGTTTTCTGAATGAATTCATGGACAATGGGGAGAACTAATTCAAAAAAAAATTTTCTGAGAATCAGATTGTATACACAGTAACATAATAATGTTAGCATGTAAATAAAAGAGCAGCTGCTTAAAGCCCAGAGAGTATTTTGATGTGCATGTTTATTTGTTCGTGTGCGTGCGTGCGTGTGTGCGTGTGTGTGTGTGTGTGTGTGTGTGTTGCTTATTTGGGAGAAACCAGGATGAAAAGAAGAGAAGGCATTTGACTGATAATTCCATAACCACTAGCAGCAAGAATCAGATACTTGGGGTTCCATGAAAGATACCTGTTGTATCCAACATTTACCTGTTGTTCTCCAACATTTGGGGTAATGAAGCAGATAGGACCAGTTTATTTTGCAGATGCCTCAAAACCCTTTTCCTGATTGGCCTATTATAACTTTTTTCTGGGCAAAAGGCGCTGTTTAGAGCCTATAACATAAAATAAAGTACAATTAATTAAATTTATAAATTTAGCTATTTCAATAAAAATTTTCCTGAAAAAAAATCAGGGTTTTAAAAAGCCAGATTAGACAATTATCAACAAAATAAAAGCATGGAATGCCTTAAGGAGAAGCTGTAGAGCATCCCTGATGAGAGCACTGAACCTTGGAGTTGAGAAATAGGGAACAATATAGAGAAACTAATGAAAAAGGAGAAGCAGTTAATTACAAACTTGGGTAATGATTTTGCCTTTAAATCCTGGGAAGAAGACTGATAGACCCTAGATAATCAATAAATCGGTTTCCTATCAGGTGATCTCTATACCACTGGGGTGGGATATGAAAATAACTACATCAAGGACAAGATCTTTATTACTTGAGTTGATTAATAATGCTTAATAAAATTTGCTCCAAATAATACTCTGCAATTTTAAGATCCCAAATGTTATTATGAATGGGAAGTAGTATTGAATACTTACACAAATATAAGTGCCTTTCTCTTTAAAAAAAAAAAAAAAAAAAAAAGGTAGGTCTTGAGGGAAGGGAGTGATCCAAGTTATTTGATAGGGTGACCAAAGAGATATTAAATAACTCTCTAGGACGCCAAAGTAGAAACTATAGAATCACTTCTATAGGCCTTCTATGGAATACGGGAAAAAAAATTCCAAAAGCAACCTAATGACTACTTTGGGAACAGGAAGACCACTATATCTGGTGAAAACCAAGATTATATTAATGATATCCAGGTTTGAGAGCAAAATAAAACTCTACTACTCCAAATCAGAATTAAGAAAAAATAAGGTTTCTAGAAGGTAAACAAAAAAATACAGTTTTTATTATGAGTTGTAGAAAAGAATTATAGTGAGCACATGTTCATATGTCACTCATCTTTGAAGATTTTTTAAATGTTTGAAATATGCCTACTTTTATATTTTCTCTCTCCATTAATAATAACATTGAGTGCTGGGCACAATTATAAGCACTTTACATGTAACAACACATCTGATCCTTCCAACAATCTTATGAAGTGGATTGCAATGTATTTCTATTTTTATGGATGAAGCACAGAAATGTTAAACTCCCTGCCCAAGGTAACACATCTAGTGAGTATCAGATTCAGGATCGGATGCCCGACAGTAAGTAAAGCAGCAAGAGCCCCTCAGGACACCACCTCACTGTCAACTCTTTTTGTAAGGTAAAGTTCACTATAAAACATGGATGCCTCCTGATGGGGTGCCCTATTTTCTTCTTTGTTGTTCTTAGTTGTACCTATTTCATTGCTTAGCTCCAATAGTGTATTCAAAAGTTTGCCATCTTTATAAGTATTTACAGAAAACTAATTCCAAAACAAAGATCTGAGAACAATAATTAGGTAGATCAATGTTCACACACACACACACACACACACACACACACACACACACACACACACACACACACACACACACACTGAATGAGTTAAATAACTCTCTAGGACGCCAAAGTAGAAACTTAATAGACAAGAAGAAAAAATTAAGAATCGGTTGCTATTACCCCCCTGTCATGTGACTACATGCTTCTCTCTGTATCTGCAACAAATGTGGGAGTGACTCAGCTATTCCTGAGGGAGTGTGGGACAAGGAGAAAGATTGTCAAGAAACACAACTAACAAAGTGGCCTTCGAAATTGAGAAAATAAACCTGCCTTCAAACAGTAAACAACTCAATAATCAGAGAGTCTATACTTCTTATAATCATTCCTGTGAAAACAAGTATTGGGTAAAAATAGGTCTATATCCATGCACAGACATGATCCAAGAATACACATATCCAGGTTTGCAGAATTACTGGGAATTTAAGTATGCAGGATTAAAGTCTCTCCAAAACTGAATCCTATTTTGAGCAATCAGGGCAGAAAAACTAGGACCATTTGGATTTCCTTCTTCTTCCTTTGCAGCTATTAGATATAAATTGGAATAGAACATTTAGGAAGCAATATAAGCTCTACTATCTTGATGAAAGGTTTTAAATTTTTAAAATAATTATAATTCAAAATCAAGAATCAAAATAAACTAGACATTCATTCAGTCATCTATCTATTCATTCAACAAATGTGGAGCACCTATCCCGTGCCAGGTTCTATTTTAGGCACCGGGGGTATAACACAGTACCAAAGAGACCATGATTCTTATCCTCAGGGAGCTTACTATCTACTGATAAAGAAGAGCATGTTTTAATATCTGTCATTATTCTACATCAAGTCTATTTAACAATTAATATTATGCATTCTTACATTAAAATAAACATGTCAATGGTATAGGTCAATAAAGATTAGGATATTTTCTTTTAATTTAACATATGGCTAATCTTAGCTATACAATGTTAATTACATATATATTAAATATATATATATATATTAAAAGTGTGACTTCCCTCACATTTAGTCAAATGCAAGAATACATAAATGCATATAAACTGACAAATTAAAACAAAAAACATAGCAATTTTCCAATGTAGAAATAGTTGATTTGCTAACAACCTATACATATGAATGACCACTGCAACCCCCATTTTCTCCAATTTTGATGCCTTCTTCATTACAATTCTTCGGTCTGTACTTCCCCTTTGGTCCTCCTCTGCTATCTGACTATCCAACATTCATCTATCCAATCATCCACCCACCCACCTATCCATCCATTTAATTCACTGAACATATATGTGCCAGGAATAATCGAGGTGAGAACCTCTAGAAACCATTTACCCTTGTTCCTAGGACCAGAATCTCTCAGAGGCTGAAAGACACCTAAGACTCTTCTTTTTGAGACTCTCAGTTTACTAAAGAAATGCCAACTAAGCGAGTTTCTAAAATGTAGTTCATATTAAACGCCTACTTTTACATATTAATACTTTTAACACACACAATTGCAATCACAAAGGCAATGACTTTCTGTCTAGCCTTATTTGAAAGACAGGTTAAAAGTTTAAATTTATGAGATCTTCTGTGAAAGTGAGGCCCCATTCAAATAACCTTCCTGGTCCTGTGGCACCTTACCCCGTTTGGCTTCTGGCACGTCCCTATCTTATTTCCAAGGAGACGACATCAGGCTGTCTCCACATATGAGCCTTTCAGTTTCATTCCCCCCTGCTTACAGCCCTGGAAACTTCCAGGGAAGTTAACTGCAGAATGGAGCAGGATGATACAGATGGACTTAAGTGTCCTAAATGCCCTGCGGTTCAAGGCTCTTATTAGTGGCATTTCACACTCAGTACAAGATATAAAAAGAAAAGATTTTTGTGGCTTGCCCACAAATTACATAACATTGTTTTAGGAGATGCACCTGACTGCAAACAACTCACATGAAACTACAGATTTCTGGAACATGACCTATATGTTCAGGGCATTACATGAAATTATATTTTTCTTACACATGGTAACTGCATTTCTAATTTTTTTCCTTATATATTTGTCTTATATGTTTATCCCATACATGATAACTGTGAGTCTATTTTTTTATTTTAACTTTCCCATCAAAAAGAAAAAAAAAAAACCTTGCCATCCATTTCTAACTTATATAAATCATGAAAAGTTAATAGATGTCCTTTCTGAGTTTATGATATAAAATATTTCTGTATATAACTGCACACAAGCAGCAACTGTGCATCTTACATTTATTACACATCCAATGTTCCATTACAGAAAGCAAATCGTATTGTTTATCATAGGACCACTTGCATTTACATACACCTTAGGTCAAAAAATAGAAGTTTTATTTTCAGTGCTGCTCTGAGAAGCTATCATTCCTACAGGAATATTCCCTCCACAATTAGCAAAATAAGATGCTACGAAAAAGTTCAAACTACTTGGCTTCTAAACTAGAAGGTAGTTTCTTTACCTCTGCCACATTTATGGCACATAGGCAAAATAGGTCTCAACAAAATTTCATTGCTCTGTGGCAAATGCAATTTGAATAAAAAGAGAATTATTGAGTGACTGCTATAGTCTAAGCACTGCTAGTCCTAAAGATACAAAATAAAGGAGAATTGATCTTTACCTAAAAGAAGCTCACTCTTTGTAATCCTTAAAAAAATAAGAAACAGATTCAGTTTAATCTTTTAAATGAATCACAAAAATCAAAGAAAACTAAATTGTGAAAAGTATCCATGTAAAATGAAACATAATACACAGAGTATCAATGAAAACATTATATATACACGCGTAATACTGGATAACAGCTATTTAAATCCCACTATGGATAGTTGATACATTTTTAAACTATGGAATATATAAATCCAGCAAGGAAAAAAATCCAGTGAAAAAAATTACTAAAGTCTTAGTACTGCTTATATTAAGTACTTTCAATATTCATCCTCTATTTTTTTCCTAAAATTTCAAAGCTGTATAGATTTCTCACTAAGAGAGCAAAAATAATTTGTTTTATTTAGTAATCGTTTTTAAAATGTTTTAAAAGATGGGAGTTATACTGCCATCTTGTGGTTAAAAGTTCATTTATAGTAGCAAGGACTAGTATTTCCCATTAACTCCACGATACAGTAGGTAATCTTTTAAAAAGTCCCACTTGGAACTTACATTTAAGAAAAATATATTCTTCATATATCTCACTCACTTTCTTATATTAAAGCCCACTAGATTAAAACAAAAAAATGGTATTTTGAGTGGCGACTTCAGATAAATAAAAAGAACTATGTATTTGGCACTCTAGATCCTGCTGACAGAGGCTTACAATTTACTATTAGCGTAATACAAGACTCTACCACTGAGAACTTAGAGAAACAAAATTATGGAATCTAAGAGTTTTGTTTACACAAGGTAACCTCTAAGACCTACAAGCAATTTATACAACATTTATGCTAAGCTTTTCAACAAGTTTTGTTTGATCCAGTACTCTCCTTTAAATTTGAAAGCAAGACCACCACAGAGAAAATAAATATAGCAACATAGTTTCTTCAGTCTCTCTTACTTAGATACATCTATTTTTCCACATAAAACTAAGAATCATAATTAAATGAAAAAATTAATTCCAAAAGTACAGTTCCTTACACTTTTCAAATGTATAAGTCTTTGTAATTTATGCAAGGCACCTGTTACAAATGTATTATAATGGCAGAATCTAATTAGAAGTTAACACTTCTACATCTGTCTGCAGAAAACTTCCTTTTTTAAGCAAGTCACCAAAATTATAGGAGGACAGCACCATCTATAGGTCTGCACAAATATAGAATGGAGTCTCAGATGTGACTGCCAATTGTGTGATACAGTAGCCAAGCAAATGTACTGCCTAGAGGGAAGCTCTAAAATAACCCTACTCATTCTTGAATCTCCAGAGAGGTACCTTTTCCTTATTTCAAAGTGTCTTCATCTATCTCTATAATAATTCTCCAAAATAATAATGATAATAATAACAGTCACAGCAATACAAATAAAAAACAAAGTTTCCCATAATTGTATTACTCTTAATTTGGTACACGTGGTGATCCATAAATATTGGTAAGAAGACAGAAGAAGGGAGAAGGAGGAGTAAGAGGAGGAGGAGGAGGAGGAGGAAGAGGAAAAAGAAGAAGAAGGAAGAAGAAGAAGAAGAAGAAGAAGAAGAAGAAGAAGAAGAAGAAGAAGAAGAAGAAGCAGAAGAAAGAAGAAGAAGAAGAAGAAGAAGAAGAAGAAGAAGAAGAAGAAGAAGAAGAAGAAGCAGAAGAAGAAGAAGAATCAGAAGCAGAAGCAGACGAAGCAGAAGCATTAGAAGCAGCAGAAGCAGAAGAAGCAGAAGCAGAAGAAGCAGAAGCAGAAGCAGAAGCAGAAGAAGAAGAAGAAGAAGAAGAAGAAGAAGAAGAAGAAGAAGACAAAGCAGCAGCAGCAGCAGCAGCAGCAGCAGCAGCAGCAGCAGAAGAAGAAGAAGAAGAAGAAGAAGAAGAAGAAGAAGAAGAAGAAGAAGAAGAAGAAGAAGAAGAAGAAGACAAAGCAGCAGCAGCAGAAGAAGAAGAAAAAGAAGAGGAGGAGGAGGAGGAGGAGGAGGAGGAGGAGGAGGAGGAGGAGGAGGAGGAGGAGGAGGAGGAGGAGGAGGAGGAGAAGAAGAAGAAGAAGAAGAAGAAGAAGAAGAAGAAGAAGAAGAAGAAGAAGAAGAAGAAGAACGAAGCAGCAGCAGCAGTAGCAGCAGAAGCGGAGGAGGAGGAGGAGGAGGAGGAGGAGGAGGAGGTGGTGGAGGAGAGGAGGAGGAGGAGGTCGTCGTCTTACTAAGGCAATACTCTATATGGGGCTACTAGACTGATTTTGACAGCAAAAAAAAAGTTTGAATCATGCTGTCGCCGGCCTTGAGCAATTTATTTAACTTCTCTGAGTTTCATTTTTCTCATCTTCAATAAATTACAAATTAATATTGATAATTTAAGCAAAGTACGAAATGTTAGTACTTAAGATTCATCTTATAGTTTCGTTTGTCTTACAATACTTACTGATTAGATAATTAAGTAGAATCTACCCAACCCATACACCCAAAGAAGTCCATTTATAACTTCTGAAGATAGCAAAAAGAATGAATGAGAATGACTAAACTCAAAATAAAGATGACTACTATTGTACACAAAGAGAAAATGGTATTTGGGGTCTAATATCAGTTTCAAAATTTAGCTCTGAAACATTTTTGAAAATTATTAGAGTCCATATGATTCTTGATTCCATATTTTTACTGCATAAGTTATAAATTTGAATCTGCAGGGCACAGAGTTGAAAATATAGATTGGGGAGTTATCTGCAAATGGAGAATACTGAAGCTAGAGAACAGATGGGCTTGTTCAGGGAGATAACAGGGTGTGGAGCAGAGAACTAGGAACCATCAGTTTTTGAAAAAAAGAGAAAGAGGAACCAGCAAAGGAGACAATGAAAAAGTGACAAGATATGAAGAAGGCGGTCAAAAGCAAGAACAGAGACAACTTTAAAGAGAGAGATTCATCACAGAGGCTAGCTAAAATTCCACAAAGACTAGGTAAAATTAGGAAGGAAAACCTAATTTTAGGAAGGATAGTTAATAGTTTCAACAGAAAGGTAAGGACAGATATACCTTAGAGTAGGTTAAAAACTGAGTAAGAAATCTTTCACAAAGGGTGACTTTGAAAGGAAGAGAAACACAGGTCCATAGCTTGAGATATGGAACATGAATGTGAGAAAAACAATATGAAGCGAGAAATACAATTGACTGTCTATTTGGGGCTCTATTGTGCTCCCTCCCCCCTCAAAAAAAAAAAAAAAAAAGATATGTTCAATTCCTAACTAACCCTTGGTACTGAAGAGCGTGACCTTATTTGGGTATAGGGTCTTTGCAGAGGTAATCAGGTTAAGATGAAGTCACATTGGATTGGCATGGGCCTGAATCCAATGAGGGGTATCCTTATAAGAAGAAATTTTTTTCTTCTTATAAGGATATAAGAAGACAGAGAAGACAGAGAGGGAGAGAAAGCCATGTGACAGCAGCCAAAGAACACAAAGATTGTTGGCAATTGCCAGAAGCTAGGAGAAATGTACAGAGCAGATTTTCCTTCAATGCCTCCAGAAGGAACCAGCTCTGCTCACACCTCGGTTTCAAACTTGTAGCCTCCAGAATGGTGAGACAATAAAGTCGTGTCATTTTAGGCCACCCACTTTGTAGAACATTGTTCACACAGCCCTAGCAAACTAATAAAAGGGCTATTGATAACAATCAAAAGATAGAGACCTAACAGAATATTTATGAGTATAAATCATAATTGCATCAAAGCACAGAAATAATTGACACAAACATCGTAATATAAAAGCAAAAAGAAAAGACAATTGGGAAGAAAAATCGGTTAAAATCCAGAACAATTATGAAGAATCCCTTAGCCTGGTTTCATTCATTGCCATTTTAAGATACCACCAACTTTAATCTTGAAGACGTTTGAAAATGATTTGTCCATCTCTTTTCAGTTTGGGATTATAGAATGAAAGATGGTACATACATTTAAAATTATCATGAGCCTCTTTCAGAAGACAGCAGAGATTTTAGATTTGAAGGTAATCTTTTTCACTTCATTTACTGAATGATTACAATGAAAAAAAAAATAGTGTTAAAAATATTGTTGCAGCTATCAGTTGTCTAATACCTAGAATCCTAAGAATAACATTCTGTGACTTGTGTTTCTGATATCTATTCATTAATGTAGTCAAACATTTCTGAGAACCTACTGTGCAGTATTTAAAACACCAGGTTCTCACTGGTCTGAGACACTGTAGTTAAGAATGGGGCACGGGGTGGGGGGGAAGGTTGGGGTGAGGGAATGGGGGAGGAGGTGAGAAAGAGCTGCTCTAACAAGGCTTTTTAAAATGTTCTGTAAAAGCTGTTTTAGGTCAACTGAATCATATACCCACATACTATACTTACACTTTTAAAATGTCTTTCATTGAAGGATAGTATAAGAAATCCTTTGAAATGTGGTCATGCAATTCATATTTTATTTGTTCTTAAATTTATACTTTTGAGATCTATATTTTCTTCAAGAGAGACAGGACTAAATTTTAATTAAAACACACCCCTTAAAGGTATTTTATAATTAATTTGAGCAGTAGAATCGCTTCCTCCTATGTGGTTGAAATAAGGGGAATTTTTCCTCCCTAATTACCCAGATAATGGGTTCCAGCCACCCTTTGATGTGTCATAAAGGCTCACCTGTTTCACTACAATATGCTATTTATTATCAAACAATTGCAGTTTACCAAATCCTCAATTTCCAAAGTGCCATTTATCCAAATCACATGTGTGTCCCCTTTGCGCCCACTCTGAAAAAGAATTTTCCTTGATCAAAATTTCAACCTTGATCACCCCCTGGTGCATCAGCCCCTTATTACCTGCTCCAAATTAAAATCCATAGGACTTTCAGGATACATGCTGCCTGTTAAGGCATTTAACTGTATTTTAACTATTATGAGTCACAGTAAGAAAAGATAGAAATCATGTGAAAATAAAGATGTATAAGATCAGGAGTTTAAAGGTAAGATTTAAAATTATCCTATACCTTTTTAGTAACCTGTTAGGCTGAAAGTCTTGGACTCTCTCCCATCAGTATGATGCACATTTGACATATATTTTCTATACTTAATCTCCTAAAAGCCTATCCATGAATCTCAGATCTCCCTCCCTCCCAAAAAGGTCTTTCATTTCACTTTTTCATTTGACCCCTTGAAAATGATTAACAAGACAAACTGCACAAAGTACTTGAAGTGCGTCTAGTGAAAAATTGGAAAACTTGTTTCCAGATTACTTTAACTAAACAATTAGACTAAAACTTCTCCAGGGAGATGCAGGAAATAAAGATAATGATTGAAGATGTGGTGGAGTGTGTGCCTACATGATACAGGGACTGGGACAGGGAAGTGCAAACGGCAGCCTGTAAATTTTGGGAAACAAATCAGTGTCCTGCCAGCATGGTGATCATTTAAATTACATATGGAGGGGAAATGCTCTAGAAAACCTTCTCAGTGGAACTTGCAGACTTCCAGGAATATGAGTATAAGATTCGGGGAGGCAGTACGAGGAGGATCCTGGAAATGCCACTGTGGAAAGGAATCCAGTGTGGATAGGGCCTTGACATGCCCTCAGGAGGGAGCCTGACAGGCCCTGGTGAGAGTAGGGTCTCTCAGGGGTATGAGGAGACTTCATCAGAGACCCTAGGAGAGTCTGAAGTTGAGTGCAAAAGCCCTATGAGAACTTGGAAAGAATACCCATCTGAGTGGGCCTAAAAAGCTCCTACATGACATGAGAATCCCATGAGCTTCAGAAACACATGGAAAAGCCCAAACTGGTCATTAAGGAGGACAGGAGGGTCTGAGGTGAAGCCATGTTCCGGGTCCAAGCAAGTGATGTGCATAACAGGAAAATCTCCTGGAATCCTGCTGATGAGTATACAGCATGATGATGTGGAGGCCTGACGGATGCTGAGGCCCAGGGACCTTGGCTCTAGCCAGTCTGGGTAAATTCTTTCAGTGTGACTGTCAGGTTCACTGGCAATCCATTTTGCCATCTTTGTGAGAAAAAGAGAAAGGGTTTCAGGTGGACCCATCTCTGCTCCAGATTATGAATCAGAGCATGGTGTATATCTCAGCTCCCACTTGCTCCAGTGGCCAGAGTCCTTTTTCCGTCTACCATCTGCCTAACTGCACAAAGAGACCCTGGGTGGATTGAGAGTTTTCTTTTGGCTAAAAGCTAATCTTGTGACCACATGAAAGTATTTGGAAAAAGCAATATTGTATTTAACAGAAAGACTATAAGGATCGTATTTGTAAACAAAAGTTCTTTTAAGGGATGTAAACTAATAAGAGATACAGAGATAATAAGAGATAGCATACTTGACTTGGTCTCTCCAACTTCTAAAAATGTCTGTCAGTGGGAATAATATTCTCCTAGTTTCTTTCCTATCTTGATTTCCTATAGAAATGGTGGTATGCTTGTGCAACAACAGGCAAGTTAAACTGATGCCCTCTGTGCATCACCTTCTTCACCCTGGAGTTGTAGTGAGTATGAAAAATGTTGCTACATGTAAAGCTTAGAATCAGGTATGGCATTTGGTATTGACTCAATAAATGTTAGCCATTCTTATTATTTGTACCATTCACATGTTAATGAGAATGTTAAAGCTAAATGGGGCTGTAGATGCCATCTGGGAAACATTTTTGCAGAAAATAGTTTTCATGCTAGGCCTCGGAACAATGGATAGGACTTTAATAGGTAGAGAAAATCAGGGGAAGACATTCCAGGAACTGGAAATAAAGATAGAAAAGTACAGACAGCATTCAAGTATGATTAGAAGATCTATTTAGCAGAAACATAATAAAATGTGTAGGAGAGGGGTGGTATAAAACCTGAAAACTAAAATCGAGGGCACAAAACAAAGTATACAGAATTCATTCTTCTCTCTCTGATCAGCAATAAAAAATGAAAAAGACTTAACTTGCAACCTTCTGCATTCTAGCTCTCACTCCATGGACTCTTTTCTCAAAGGTCTTCTAAGGCAGTGCTTCTAAAACTTGAAAGTACAAATCAATGACTTGGGGAATTTCCTAAAATTCAGATTCTTATATGGTAGGTCTGGAGTAAGGCCTCAGAGCCTATGTTTTAAACAAACTTCCAGGTGCTACCATGCCCCTGCCGATCGTCTATAGACCACACTGAGTACCAAGTGTCAAATCTAATAGCCTCTTCTCATTTTCATCCTTAACCCCTCTATAGTGTAAGGCCTTGCTAACCTTCCTGAAGCTCTCACATTGGCTTCTATTCTCTTACCCAAATCTTATGCTACTACTTGAAGGAGAGAATTCAGACTAGAAGCCTGTAACACTCCAATATATATTGACTTATCTTAAGCACAGTTTTCATCATATAAAACAAAATTGCCATTGGTAACAATATCTACCTCTAATACCTAGCAACAACCTCAAGGTCAGTGTTTAAATGTGTATTGTCCAAACAACTGTCAGTGAATCATATCAATCTCTTTGATCTTTTTAATATAAATATTATAAAGCATCTTTTAATAAATGATTGGCATATATCATTATAAAAGATGCCTACAGCCCATCTCATGATGTGTGTAGCTTCTGTGGAAAATAATCTCCTCTGAGATCCCTACCCCACCTCACCCCAACCATCCACATGGACACGGGTTATAACTGGTTGGTGCAGAGGAGGGTCCCTGACCAATACTGGGTAATTTTGAGTCTTTTCTCTGGGTTTTACACTAGAACTGAAAAAAGCAAGTCAGTCTCTTACTCTCTCCACAGAAGTCAAGAGTGTTTACACTGAGGAGCTTTTGGGGACCACATTCCACCATGTGAACTGAAGAGCAGAAAAAAGCAGTCAACTCTAAGACCGATAAAGACACTGGGAGAGCACAGGAAAAGAGCTCTACAGCATTACACCTGACAACCTCACATAGGCCGCATAGGAAAAGCGTAACTACAGTCTGACTTGAGTCTTGGCAGAATGCCCTGTAATTTCCTCTAGCCTAAGGGAAGATAAGCAACCTGGCGGGGAGCTGCTGAGAGGCTGTTTCTCCCATTATCTTGTAAAAGACTGCCACAAGCCCGTTTCTCTTCTATCTCCCTAGTTCCAGCTGAGCACTAGGCTTTCCACCTTACCCCTCCTGAGGTAAGCTGCAGACTTCAGGGTAAGCCTGTAAAACTGCCTGGACGTGGTTCTGTGGTGGCTTCCCAATGGCAAAGGCACCTACTGCTCATACCATCTATCACCTAGTCTCTTCGGTTTGGTGTTATCTGTGGAACAAGAACACATAGAATTGACACAATAATGACTTGCTTTTGGCTAAGTGATAACTATCTGAATCCATTTGAGCATGTTTACTCCTTACTGAGGATATCTATGGAAGTATGGCAAGCCATCCTAACAGCTGTAGTAGTATTACTTGTGACCCTATTGGTAGCCTTGGAAATGCCTAACCACTTGACAAAGATAAAAGACAGCAAGAGTTCGCTTTCTGAGTTTCCCTCAGTGCTCCAGCTCCTGATTTCAGTCTGTTCCACAAACACATTCCAGACCTTGAATTCCATGAGATACCTGGTATTTCTCTAATAAACCTCCCAACTTTTTTTCTACCCCCTTAAGAAAGCAAGAATGTATTTTTAACCTTTACCATTAACAGATCATATAATACATACACACAGAGGTGTTGCTGATGACACCATCAGTAATCAAAATGCCAGCGCTAGAGATTCACATGAAATTTTTTGGTATTTATTAAATTCTGCCTCTTTTGTATATTGGTTTCTTTTGGGCCCCTGACATGGTATATTTACTATGGTTAGCCTGAACTTATTAAAGTCCAATAAATATAAAATTTTATGAAAATGTTATTGTCCAAGTGGAAGAAAATATGACTTTTTCATTATAATGAAAGTATAAATTACTCCCATCGCTTATCAATAATTCCATATAGTAAATGTACAAATCAACTATGCTATGTTTAATTCACCTTATAAATGTGCTAATTTTCATTCATATTAGTTATAATTGTAAGAACATGATGGATGGAGTCACACATTATATTTGTGCCAAATATTTATCTTCCAATAAAACAGTGGAATTAGAGTTTGATCTACTTTTAACATCTCTTAAGTTTAGCTGTGTCTAGTACATAGTGTGATCATCCAAGCCAACATACAGATGCCTGTGAATCATAGACATAGGTTAGGAAACTCATCAATGAGCTTCACTTCCCTGTTGAGCCAGCTGAGTTTTCTTTGATCAGAGTCATGGACTCTGAATCAAGCAAGTCAGGGACAGCTGGCAGAGTCTTGGACATTGTGGAATTTGACCAAAATGGTGAATAAGTTGGTGCAAATTTATCATCACTATGGGGAAACAGCTAAAAAAAGTAGACAGTGGAACCATTGATATAATGGATGAAAACAGCACAATTACACATTAAAAATGAATGCTTTGATTGACATATTAATGAAATACCTTTAGAAAAGTGTACAGATTGTAAATGATACATCCTGCTGTTTGTGGTACCCAAGATGTAAATATTTCATAACATAATGAAAACCAGTCATAATTTGTAGTAGTCCCTTTTAAGTCCAAATTTGTTTGAAAATCAAGTAAATTTTACTAGTAGAAGTTAAATATTAGACATCTAGTCATTGTCTTAATTTATTAAGAGAATATCTACATTTCCTAAGAGAATGTTTACATTTATAAAAGCGTTTTATGGTGATGTGTGAACTATAGTAATTATTTTATATAGTTATAATAAAAATGTATCACAATGTGTAAGATTAGCCTTTCAATCAATCATTATTTATATTTTAAAATATCTTTAAAACTCATTCACATAACCTCATGGGTAACTTTCCCTAGCCACACTCAGTAATTATTTCCATGATTAGTATCACAGATTTTTTTGCTAAAGGTTTTTTTCCCACACCATAACTCTCCATAAATGAATGTGAGCCCATTATATATAAGGTGTTTATATGTGCTAACATATGCATTTAATTTTAATATGCCTGTTGAAGGTACGAATAGCCCCAAGCAAGCACAGTATGCAACAAGACCTGCGGAGTCCTGAGGTATACGGTCTAATGAGGGAGTTGGAGTCATGCAACATCTGAATTAACTCAAAAGCAAGAGGCTACAATTGACAGCAAAACTAAGTCTGACAGAGACTGGATCATTTCACGGCCTCCCTCAAAGTGGCAGGCCTAGGAACCGAAAAGGCGGGGAAGCCGAGGGAGGCCGACGCGGCCGCCTCGGGAGCTTGACCCCGGGCATCCCGCTGCCCGCCTCCCGCTCCCGGCCTCTTCGGCTCTCGCGCTGCCCGGGGCCCGGAGGCGGAATCTGGAGGATGGAGGCGACCCTTTGGCTGAGAGCCCTGTCTGAGAAACGCTTTTCGGTGCACGCCGAAGGAAACGCGACCGGCCCGGCGGGACGGGGAGGCCTTACCAGCGGAGCCGCCGGCCAGGACCTGCCGAGGAGCCTCCTGCGCTAAGCCGACCTCAGCCGTGGCCGGCATCTTCGCAAGCCTGGACGAGGCGTGGGCCGAGAGGAGCGGGCGAGCTCGCGGGCCTCAGTGCCGGCTGGCAGGGCCTCTCCCGACTGAGAGATCCCGGGCTGGGTCGGTCCTCGGGCCGGGCCGCGCCTGGGGAGGCGGCAATCCCGCGACTGCTTGGAGGCGGCGGCGGTTCGGGGCGCGGACTCGCAGCGTGACCTCCCTCTGGGCTAACCCTGCCCGCGGCGCTCCTGCAGGGGCTCCTTCTCGCCCCTGCTCGGTCCCCTGGGCTCCACGAGGGCCCCTGGAGGAGAAGAGACTCGCGGATGGGGTTAGCTTGGCGGACTGCTCAGGTCCGGGTTTGGTCTCCTAGACTGGCGCCCACGCGCTTCTCTATCTGGAACCTCCTGCAGAGTTTGTCAAGCTGGACGTGCCGCCCCTGATAATACAGTAACCCTGGCCTAGAGCGCTAGCATCGGGGTCGGGCGACCCTTGCCCGTCCTGGCAAGCCAGAGCACCGTGCAGATTTAACGGTGGAACAGGTGAAAAATTCCTTAAGAGTCAGTTGTCCTGAAATTGTGGGCTGTAGGAATTAAAGCAAATCCAATGTATGATTATCTGACAATTGAGCTAATGTACTTTGCCAAGAAATGTTTCTGGGTTAAAGGAATTTGTCTCATACCTAATCAGCTTGAGCTTTATTCACATTTAAAAAGAAAAAAGAAAAAAAAAAAGAGGCCTTACAACGAAGTCTCTTCTGTACCCCGCGGGTCACTGGTTCTCAAAATATGATCTTATGACCCAGCAGCGTCAGTGCAATATGGGAGTTTGCAAGAAAGACAAATTCATAAGCTCCACCTCAATCTACTGAATCAATCTCTGGGTATAGAGCTCAGAAACCTGTTTTAATAAGTTCTCCAGTGATTGTTATGAACGCTAAAGTTTGTAAACCACTGACCTAAATAATCAAGGAACTACCAGTATATTCTCTCTATAAAACGTTGAATTATTAATACTAGCCCTTCGAGATACCTGGCAAAACAAAAATATTAATTTATACTATTTTTAAACCACAATTTGCAAATGTAGGAGAGATGGATTGTGAAATTTTAGAAAAACACCACACTTCTAATGGGCAGGAGATAATAGTAAAATGGAGAAAGAGAGGCTTTGGGACCCCATTGCCATATTTCTTAAACACTTTTAACACTAAATATGTTCAATTTGAACCATATAAAATTGCCAGTTTTGAAGGCCAGAACCATTGAATATCAGCAATATAATGTGGTTCAGTTTAATATATGATTTCCAATTAAATGTACAAAATATAATAACTGCTTTCATACATTGTTTTTATTTCCTAGGATGAGTTATTAAAAGCTGTTAATGATAACTGGCAAATTTCAAGTGATAAATTGGGAGACTTGCTGCTGGTGATCCCATATAAAAATAAAATTTATCGTATTTAATTAAATATTTGATTAAGACTACTAAGTTTGAAGTGTTTACCAAGAAATAGTTTTCAGATATTTTTTCTATTTAGATAAAGGAAAAACTTTCAAGGAATATTTCAGTCTTTTACTAATATGAGATCTTGAATGCAATATAGAATTACTTATTCAGCAAATACTGAGACCTATTATGTACTAAGCAGTAAAATCAGAGTCTCAGAGCTCATAGAAAACATTTCCCTCATTTTCCAATGAGGAAACTGAGTTTCCCAAGTTCATACAATGAATTAAATTAATAGTATAGCTCAGATTTAATTCTAGGATTCCCTCTTCTAATAGTAATGGGATTGTATATTTAAATATTAACCACAGGCCAAACTACATTCTATCACATAGAAACCTAAAATAATTAAATTCCTCCCAAATTAATTTTATTTATTCACATATAAGTAGAGGAGTTTTTTAAGTTAAAAAAAAATTTGTCACAACAATTAAACCCCAAGGCACGCACTAGACCAAATTCTATACCCATTCATTGAGAGGTTATGAAGTTTCAACAATTTATTATGTGCTGGCAACGTAACAGTTAAAATCCTTCATGGTTTTACACAATCTAATGGAGGAGATTCTACCATCTTGCAATGTAAGTAAAATTTTGCCTTCCCTAGATTATTTCAGGAAATACAATAATACTCCCAGGTCAAGATTTAATCACTGAATATGTTATCCTCAGAAGGTAGTTGCATGTTTGTGGTCTCACTAATACCTCAATCTATCAAGATCTCTATGGATCAGCCAAAAGACTCTCCCAGACCATCTTTCCAAACCCCCTGCTAAAAAATTTCTACTTCTTTTTAACCTCTCTGGACTACCACATTTCTTTGGGTAAAAAAAGCAAGGCCTGATATCAATTGTAATCTAGTCTCATACCTCAAGAATAGTTGGGGAGATTGGGCCTAGGTGTGAGAACATTTTGGAGCTCAGGAGTCAACCAGTATCAATTCAGGATCAACAAATACTGGGCTAAGATCTGTGAATATGGGATATATCACTTGCCTGGTGAATTTGACAGTGGGAATGCTGGGAGTTGCAGCACTGGGGGAAAAAATGATAAAATTTACTTGACCTCATTTTTCTTTTTCCCTAGACTCAATCCATCACATTACTCTTTATTATTATTAGTTTATATATTATTGTCTTATAATTATTATTTTAAATAAGATATAATGTCCTGATTTTAGAGAAAAAATATATCAAGCTTATATTTTTAAATTATTCATTTATTTAGCTAATCTTGGTTGAGGACTACATAATTAAATAATTGATTTGTCAGTTTTCAGAGTGGCTGGAAACTAAATGTTCAGGAACCTTAAAGTACTCACTGAACTTAAATATCTGACAATTTCTTCAATATTGGTCTTTTTGGAATAAAGAGTTTGTATTAGGCCATTGGATCAGCTACTTTTTCAAGACCAAAATAATAGCTGCTTAAATAAGATGGAAATTTAATTTCCTCTTCATGTAATAACCCAATTATAAAGCAATGAAATGAGGCTCCAGCCAGCAGAGAGGAAGCAAGGTAAGAAGGGTTAAAAAAAAATACCCTAAAAATTACACAAATCTCATTGATCAGAATTTGGCCACAAGGGCTATACCTAGGAACAAGGAAGGTTGAGGAAGGATTTTGCTGGGTGGCAATGTGTCCAGCAAAACAAACAAACAAAAACAAACAAACAAAAAAACTATTACGGAAGAAGTGGAAAGCATATTGAGAAACAACCAACAGCATCTACCACAGTTTGGGAAAACGTGTAGGAATAAAGAGCTATACTTTAAAAGTGATAGTATTTGCTCATTTTGAAAAATTTTGTTTTCCTCAAGACTAAAGTTTATCTTCATCAGTGTCTAACTAGAAAATGCAATATAACCCCATGGCACTCAATGTATGACTGGAACCACATTTTAAAATACCATTCACTGAAAGATACAGAGATTTTGTAAGCCCAAAGACTCTTTTCTTCAAGTATCAAAACACACGGTCTGCATAAACATAGACATACAAATGTAGAATTTGGCATACATGGAGCCCATTCGTGGAATACAGTGGGAAGTTGGGGAGAGTCTGTGGACACCAGATTAAGAAATTCTGATCAATAGAAGAGATTATAACTCATGAACTATTCAAAATATCTATTGTATATTACTTGAACTATTCAAAATATCTACTATATATTATTTTTTACTCAGAAGTATTAAAGAAATGCTGTTTGCAAGTAAAAGACTCTTATGTACTTTAAAATCTGTGGGTCTGAGCATCACTACTCTAAGGTCTCACGGGCTTATAATGTGCAAATACCAAGTCATCATGTCTTATTTAGGCCAGATCTTAGGTTCTGGTGTATTAGATTATCTAATCGCCTAACAGAGCTTTTCTAAATTCAAAGAGATTTTACCGGGCAATGTGAACAAAATAATTACTAGCAAAACTTTTTTCAATATTTGTCATAGGAACAACACAGAGAAGTTATATGACAGAATTCTGTTATTTGGAACATAGCTGAGAATCTTAGAGTTAAGGCCTCTAAGAAGTCATCGTGTAGAAATCCATGCACTTTCCTCTAGTTTACCAGGCGTTCGTCTAGAACTAATTTTAGATGCAATTCTTAAAATGATGGTAGGGTGGACATCTAATATCTTGGTTCACAGCAGATTAGAAAGAACAAATTAAAAGAGAATAGGGAGGAGAAAATTGGGAGATTCTAGAAAAGTGAAGAGCAATCTGCAAACTTCAGGCTATTTTCAGCCTACCTAGCAAATTGTAATAATTACAACATTCATTTAATGCTTACCTTATGCCAGGCACCAGACTAAGCATTTTGTAAACTATTATTTTATTCACAATATACCTGTGACATAGATATTCTTATCTTCATTTTACAAATGAAGAAATTCTGGAACAGAAATTAAATAACTTGCCTAAAGTCACATTATTTGAAGCATTATTTGAACCTAAGTATATACAGTTTAAGAGACCTCTTTCTGAATCGCTAGCTGTTATTATGGTCTAATTTTAATCTCAGCTTTTCTATCCATATAGAAATAATCAAGATATAAAATTATTCAGAGTAAATAGTTTATGGCACTCTTGACTTTGATAAACATGAATTGATAAGCAGGATCAGGAAGTTTATATATCTGAAGTTAGAAAAGTACTAACTTCAATTTCATAAATTATATATGAGTAAATGATGTGAATTTTCTGTTTATTAAATCAGGGTTCAACAAAAGTACCATTGACATTTTAGGCTAGATAATTCTTTGTTGTGGGAGGCTGTTCCGTGCAATGCTGAATATTTAGCAGCATCCCTTACATCTACCCTCTAGTGACTAGTAGCAACTCCCTTTCCAGTTATGACAACCAAAAATGTCTCCAGATACTGGAAATGCAGGCAAAAATGCCCTTAGTTGAGAATAACCAGTTTAAGTAAAAGCACTGATATAATAGTGAAGTCTATTTAACTTTGTAGAATCATAGAATGACAGACCTGGAAGAGACTTCAACAATTCTTTATTTGACTGGTGAGAAGATTGAGGTATGACAAGATTGAAGGCCTCACCTAAATTAGCAAGCTCCTTAGGGGAAGAGTAGGATGGGAAAGCCAGACATTTCTTGATTTCAGAACTGATAATCTAAGCATTACTGTCTGGGACATTCCCCATAAACCGAATTGAAAACTGTGGTTACAGTAGCCAGAGTGACCTTTTAAAGCACACCTGTTCTGAGTCATCTTAGTGGCTTCCTGTGGAATCCAAAGTCCTAGCCATATCACAGATCTTACATATAATTTGGCTTCTGGCCACTCTCCAGACTCATTTCCTAACTGCTCTTTCACACTACTCTTATCAATATAACATTCTTGGCATTCCTTTGAACACTTCCAAGCATGCTCCCATCTTTGCATTTGCTCTTTCCTGTGCCAGGAATGTTACTTTCCTAAACATTTCCATAATGCTTCTTCACTTCCTTCAGGCATCTGCACAAAAATTACTTTAACAGGCAGGTTTTGTTTTCCATATGTAAAATTGCACTTCTCCTCGACCCTTTTATTTTATCTAGCCCGATTTATTTCTCTTTATTAGAATTTTTAACACCTAGATATATTCTGTATTTATTTGCTTATTCTTAGTCTTTTTCTCCTTTTGAATGTAAAGCCCGTGCAAAAGTGACTGAAATGCTGCCTGGAACACAGTAGATACATGATAAATATTAATTCAGTGAATGAATCACAGTCAACCCAGAAAAACACCTCACACCCAAAGTATCACTCCTCGTCTACCTTTTTCCCAACATCTGGCAACCAGTAATATGCTTACTGTTTCAGTGGATTTATCTATTTTGAATATTTCATGTAACAGGAATCATACAATATGTAAGCTTCTGAGTGTACTTCTTTAGGTTAGCATCATGTTTTAGAAATATGTGTTGTAAGAGGCATCAGTACTTCTTTCTTCTTTGTGGCCCAATAATAGTCTATGTATGTTCCACAACTTGTTTATCTATTCATTTGTTGATGGACATTTGGATCATTTCCACCTTTAAGCTATCATCAATAACGCTGCTAAAAAGATGTGTGTACATGTTTCTGTGTGGATAAATATTTTCATTTCTCTTGCACATATACATAGGAGTGGAATTACTGGAACTACTAACTGTTTTCCACAGTGGCTGTACCATTTTACATTTCCACAGCAATGTGCAAACTTTCCTACACTTCACATTTCTCCCCAAATTTATTTTTAAAAATTATAACCACCTTATTTGGCATGAAGATATGACATGGTATCACCTTGTGGCTTTAATTTGCATTTCTTCAATGACTAATGAAGTTGGCCATTTTTCCATGAGTTTATTGACTATTTGTATATCTCCTTTGAGAAAAGTCTATTTAAGTCCATTGCTTATTTTTTAAATTGTGCTGTTTGTCCTTCTGTTGTTGAGTTGGAAGAGTCCTGTATGTATTATGGATATGAAACCATGATCAAATATGTGATTAGCAACTGTTTCTCCCATTCTGTGAATTTTCTTTACTTTCTTGATGATTTCTTTTAATGCACAAGTTTTTAACTTTGATTAACTTTGATTTATTTGTTCTTTTGCCGTTCATGGTTTTATTGTTAAATTAAGAATCCATTGTCAAGTCCAATGTAATAGAGATTTACTCCTACATTTTCTTATAAGTTTTATAGTTTTAGCTCTTTACTTGGTTTCCTGATTAATTTTTAGTTACCTTTTGTATATTAAGTAAAATAGCTATCTAAATTCATTCTTTTAAATATGGTTATCCCGATGTACCAGCACTATCTCTTGAAGAGATTATTCTTTCCCCCATTGAATTGTTTGGGCACCCTTTTAGCAAATCAATTGGCTGTAGATATTTGGGTTTCTTTCTGAACTATTCTTCCCATTGGTCTATATGTCTGCCCTTGTGCCTTTATCTCACTATTTTAATTAATATAGTTTTGTAGTGAAATTTGGAATCAGAACACATTGGCCCTGCAGCTTCTTCTTTTTCAAGTTTTTTTTTTTTTTTTTTTTGAGTATTGACTAATTTTTCTTTTTCAATATTGACTTGACTTTTTAGGGCTCCTTGCAATTCCATATGAACTTGAGGATCAGCTTGCTGATTTATCCAAGAAAGGCCACTGTAATTTTTTACAAAAATTGCATTGAATCTGTAAGTCACTATGGAGAGTAGTGCCATCTTAATGTTATTAAGTCTTCTAATCTATGAATAGGGAATGCCTTTCCATTTAATTATGTCTTTAATTTCTTTCATCATTGCTTTGTAGTTTTCTATGTATAAGTTTTTCACTTCCTTGGTTAAATGTATTACGAGGTATTTTATTATTTTGGATGCTGTAGTAAATGAATTGTTCTTGTAATTCTGTTTTTGAATTATTCGTTGCTGGTGTGTAGAAACAAAATCGCTTTTTTGTATATTGATCTGTAATCTGCAACTCTGTAGAATTCAGGGAGTAATTTTTTGGTGGATACTTTGAGATTTTTCTCTTTATAAAAGCACGTCATTTGCTAATAGGGATGGTTTTACTTCTTCCCTTCCTATGTAGATGCCTTTTTGTGTGTGTGTATTTCTGCCTCTGGGACTACCAGTACGATGATGAATATCAGTAATGAAATGAGGCATCCATGTCTTGTTCCTGATCTTACAGGGAAAGCTTTCAGTCTTTCATTTTTGAATATGATGTTACCTATGGATTTTTCATAAATGCTTTCTTATCATGTTAAGGAAGCTCTTTTCTATTCCTGTTTTACTCAGTGTTATCATGAATGTCATTAAATGCTTTTTCTACATCTATTGAGATGATTGTGTTGGTTATTTTTCCTTTGTTACATTAATAAGGTATATTACATAAATTGAATTTCTAAGGTCAAACCATTATTGTACTCCTGAAATAATGACATTTGTCCATGGCATTTGATCCTTGTAATGTGCTTTTTAACTTAGTTTGCTATTATATTGTTGAGAATGGTTGCATCACAAGGAATATTGGTATATACTTTCCTTGTGATATCTTTGGCTTTGGTATCATGGCATGCTGACCCTAGAGAATGTATTAGAACGTATTTCCTCTGTTTCTTGAAAATGTTTAAGTAGAACTGTTGTTAATTTTTCTTTAAATGTTTGGTAGAATCTGGCCCGGAATTTCTTTTTATTGGAATGTTTTAAATTACTGACTTAATTTCTTTACTTATTATAGGTATGTTGAGATTTTCTTTCTTCTAAAGCAAGTTTCAGTAATGTGTTTTGAGAAATTGCTCTTTTTCTTATAAATTAATTTGTTGGCATACAACTGTTTATCATATTCTATAACAATTCTTTTAATTTCTGAAAGGTCCATAGTAATATCTCCACTTTAATTTTTTATTTTTTCATTTTTCATTTATCAGTCCATCAGCTAAAGTTTTAATAACTTTAAAGTATTTTCAAAGTATCAATTTTTGGTTTAGTTGATTCTATTTTTTCTTTCTTATTCCCTATTTCATTTTCCGCTGCTATAATCTTTATTATTTCCTTCCTTCTGCTAGCTTTTACTTTCTCTTCCTTTTCTAATTCTTTAAGGTATAAAGCTAAGTTGTTGATTTGAGGTGTCTTCTTTTGTTAATATTTTATTTCTTAACTACATTGGCATACAATATCATGTTTCCAGTGTACAACATAGTGATTATACATTTATATAACTTATGTAGTGATCACCCCAATAAATCTAGTACCAATCTGACACCATAGTTATGACAATATTTACTATATTCCTTATGCTACATTTTACAGCTCCATGACTATTTTGTAAGATCTAATTTGTAATTTATTATTTTCGTTCCTTTTCGCTCACCCCCTCAAATCCCTCCCATCTTACAATCATCAAAATGTTCTCTATAAATTTGTTTCTGTGTTGTTTGTTCATATCGTTCTTTAGATTCCACTTTTAAGTGAAATCACACAACACTTGTCTTTCTCTGTCTGACTTACTTATTGCAATACCTACCAGGTCTACCCATGCCATTGCAGATATCAAGATTTCATTCCTTCTTCATGACTGAGCAATATTGCACATGCACATCACCTCCTCTCCATCCATTCATCCACCAATGAACACCCAGGCTGCTCCCATATCTCAGTCACCAAAACAATGCTGCAATGTAAACATATGGATCCACATGTCCCTTTCAAAGCAGTATTTGGGTTTCTTCAGATAAATACCCAGAAGTGGGATTACTGGGTCCTTCATTATCTCTTGTTATAGCCTTGTTTTAGTCTATTTTGTCTGGTATAAGTATTGCTATGCCAGCTTTTTAGTTTGTTTCCATTTGCATAAAATATCTTTTTCCATCCCTTTACTTTCAGTCTCTGTGTGTCTTTTGATCTGAAGTGAGTCTCTTGTAGGCAGCATATGAAAGGGGCTTGTTTTCTTATCTATTTAGCCACACTATCTTTTGATTGGAGCATTTAATCTATTTACATTTAAAGTAATTGTTGTAGATACGTAGTTATTACCATTTTATTATTCATAATTTTAACCTTTTCTTCTTCCTCCTCCTCCTCCTTTACTTCTTTTCTTCTTCAAGAAGTCCCTCTAGCACTTCTTCTAATACTTGCTTGGTGGCAATGAACTCCTTTAGCTTTTTGTTGTCTGGGAAGCTCTTTATCAGTCCTTTGATTTTAAATGACAGATTTGCTGGGTAGAGTAATCTTGGTTGTAGGTCCTTACTTTTCAACACTTCAAATATTTTATGCCAATCCCTGAAGGCCTGTGAAATTTCTTTTGAGAAATCAGCTGACAGTCTTATGGAATCTCCCTAGGAGATAACTAACTGGTATGCACTTGCTGCTTTTAAGAATCTGTCTTTAACCTTGGGCTTTTTAATTATGTGTCTTGATGTGGGGCTCTCTGGATTCATCTTGTTTGGAACTCTGCACTTCCTGGGCCTGTATGTCTATTTCCTTCATCAGGTTAGGGAAGTTTTGCCACTTTATCTTTGAATAGCTGTTCAAATTCTTACTCTCTCTCTTCAACTTTTCGTAAATGTTGGTACACTAAATATTGTCCGAGAGGCCTCTTAAACTATCCTCATTTTTTTTTCTTGTTGTTCTGACTAGATGTTTTTTGCTACTTTATCTTATAATACGTTGACTTGATCCTCTGCTTCATCTCATCTACTATTGACTTCCTCTAACATATTCTTCATTTCTGACTGGTTCTTTTTTGTTTTCTACCTCCATTTTCATGTTTTCTATCTCTTAGTTAAAGTTCTTACTGAGTCATCTACTCTTTCCATATGTTCATTGAGCATCCTTATAATCAGTGTTTTGAACTCAGTATTTGGTAGATTTCATGTCTCCATTTTATTTAGTTCCTTTTCTGGAGCTTTGTTTTATTCTTTCATTTGGGACGTTTCTATTTTGGCTACATCCTAGTGTTTGTCTCTATGTATTAGGTAGGTCTGCTATATCTCCTGGTCTTAGTAGAGTGGCCTTATGTAGTGGGTTTCCTGTGGGGCCCAGTGGCTCAATCTCCTTGGTCACCTGAGCTAGATGCTCCAGGTGTCTCCCTTGTATAAATTCTGTGTGCCCTCCTGTTGTAGTTGAGTCTTGGTTGCTATTTGCACATCAATGGGAGAGACTGACCCTCAGGCTAATTGGTTGTGAGAACTGACCAGTGACTACAGTGGAGGAGGTATAATGCAGGGGCTGACCTTATGGAGGACTGCTTTAGCAGAGCTCAAATGCCTGCCCAGCCTGCCCTTTGGATATGGCTTCGGGTGGTGCTCCAGTCCAAAGCCAGACACCAGAAGTGCCATCCCTGAGGTCTCCTGTAAGCAGCCCCACCACAGGCAAAATTCAGTCAAAGCCTGTGCCCTGCCCAGGGCCACTTGGCATGAGCCACCAAGCAATCTACAGATGGCCATCACTTAACTGGAGGTTCCTTGAGGCCAAACGGTGAAAACAAGGCTGGCTTCTACTGGTACTGGGCTTAGAGCTGCTCAGGAAGAGGTACGAGGTATGCCAGATGCTGCTAGTTTGGGTTTTGTGAACCTATGATTTTAGGAAAGTCCACATCGTGAGCTAAGACAGGGCATTTATACAAAAAGCCACTAGAAATGGCTTTGGTGAGCCCAAAGTTGAGTGTAGCAGGGTCTCAGGGAGTTACCAGGGCAGGGCGACCAGTGTTAGCCAGATTAATGGAGATTTAGATATGGCAGCTGCCTGCATCTGCACACCAGGAGTGGGAACAACAACAACAACAACAACAACAGGATTTTGCCAGCTGTTCTAGGAGAAAACTGCCCTTCCAGCCCTTGCTCTGAAGCCAAACAATTCAGTTCCTTCCTGTATGTCCCTCATGCCTTTCAAGGTGCTACCTAGGGCTGAAGCTGAGTGAATGAGTCTGTCAATGAGTAAAGACCATGCATGAGCCCTTTAAGAGAAGTGCCCTCCAACTCAGCTACAATCTCCAGTTTTTCACAGCCAGAAGTTGTGGAAACTTATCTTCCTGGCATTGGGACCCTGGGCTGAGGATCCTAGTGTGGGGCTGGGACCTCTCACTCCTCTGGGGGGACCTCTGCAGCTGAGACATCCCTCTTGATTTTTAAGCACAGCACAGTGGGAGTGGGACCAACCTATTCCATGCCTCCACTCCTCGTACCAGTCTCAAGATAGCTTCTGTACATCCTTAGTTGGAGGGTTTCTGTTCTTCTAGAATTCAGGTGATCCTCAATGGTAGTTTTTCTGTAGTTAGTTATTTTTGATGTGGTCGTGAGGAAGCAAGCATAGCATTTATCTACAGCACCATTTTGGCCAGAAATCCAAGCTGTCTTTTTTAATATAGTCTTTTACATCTATAAATTTCACTCTTAGCAGTGCTTTTGATGCATTCTATGCATTTTGTTATGTTGTGTGTTCATTTTCATGTTTCGCAAGGTATTGGTATGGTTCTAATTGTATTTCACGAAAAGATTCGTGGAAATCCTAACCCCTAGAACCTTAGAGTATTACCTTATTTGGAAATAGTGTCTAAAGAGTAACTAAATTAAAATGAGGTCATTAGGTTGCCTCTAATCCAACATGATTATATCTTTATAAAAAAGGGAAATTAGGACACAGAGACAGACATACACAGAGGAAAGACTATAGAAGAGACATGGAAAACGCCATTTGAATACCAGGAATTGTGAGGCCTCCACTTTGTTCTTTCTCATAATTGCTTTGGCTATTTGGGGTCTTTTGTGGTTCCATATGAATTTTAGTTTTGTTTTTTCTATTTCTACAAAAAATGTCATTGGAGTTTTCATAGGGATTGCATGAAATCTGTAGATTGCTTTGGGAAGTATGACCATTTTAGCAATATTGTTTTCTAATTCACAAGCACAGATCTTTCCATTTATTTGTATCTTCTTTTGATTTCTTTTAGCAGTGTTTTATAGTATTCGGTGTACAAAATCGCCCACCTTCTCAGTTGAGTTTATTGCTAAGTATTTTATCCTTTTTGATGCTAGAGTAAATGGGATTGTTTTCTTAAATTCCTTTTCAGATAGGTCATTATTAGTATACTGAAACATAACTCATTTCTCTGTGTTGATTTTATACCCATAAACTTTGCTAAAATTTTGTATTCATTGTAACAACTTTATTGTAGAATCTTCAGGATTTTCTACATTTAAGTTAATGTCATCTGAAAACAGGTAATTTTCCTTCTTCGTTTACAATTTAGTTGTCTTTTATTAGTTTTTCTTGTCTGAATAGTCTGGATAGGGTTTCCAGTACTGTGCTGAATAGTAACAACAAGAGTAAACATTCTTGCCTATTAAAGAAAAAGCTTTCAGCATTTCATCACCAACTATGATGTCTGCTATAGGCTTTTAATACATGGTTTATTATATTGAGATAGTTTCCTTCTACTCTTTATTGAGTGCTTTTTTTTTTATCATGAAAGTACAGAGTTTTATCAAATGCTTTCTCTGTATCAATTGAGATGGTCGTGTGTTTATTGTCCTGTGTTTGGTAAATGAAGTGTGTTACATTGAATGATTTTAATATGTCAATCCTTGCATTCCAGGTAAAAACCCCACTCCATCATAGTAAACAATCCTTTTAATGTGCTGTTTAATGTGCTAATATTCTATTGAAGAATTTTTCAATATTCTTCAGAGATATTGGTCTGTAGTGTCTTCGTGTCTGGTTTAGGCATCAGAATATGCTGGCCTCATCAAATGAGTTTAGAATTATTCCTTCTTCTCAAGCCTTTGAAAGAGTTTGAGGAGAACTGGTGTTAATTCTTCTTTAAATGTTTAGAATTCTCCACTGAAGCCATCTGGTCTTGGATATTTTTTCGTTGAGAGGTTTTAGATTACTGCCTTAATTTCCTTGCTAGTTATAGCTCTATTCAGATTTTATTTCTTCATGATTAAATCTTGGTAGGTCATATGTATCTAGTAATTTATCAGCTTCTCCTATGTTATCGAATTTGTTGGTATGTAATTGTTCACAGGAGTCTATTGTGATCCTTTTGAATTTTGTAACATCAATGACAATGTCTCCTCTTTCATTTTTAATTTTAGTTATTTGAGTTTTCCTTTTTTCTTAGCATAGCTAGGCTTTGTCCATTTCGTTAATCTTTTTAAAGAACCAACTCTTGGTTTCATTGATTTTTTTCTATTTTCTATTCTCTATTTCATTTATCTCTGCTCTACTCTTTATTTCCTCTATTCTTATAACTTTGGCTTTAGTTTATTCTTTTCTTAGTTCCTTGAGGTGTAAAGTTAGGTTGTTGAACAGAAGTCATTTACCACTATAACCATCTCTTGGTACTCCTTTTTCTGCATTCCACAGTTTTGATGTTTTTACTTTCATTTGTCTCTGGATATTTTCTAAATTCCCTTGTGATTTCTTCTTCGACCTAATGGGTATTTAAGGGTGAGCTGCTTAATTTCCATACATTTGTGATTTTCATGTTGTCCTTCTGCTAGTTTACTTTCTAGTTTCATTTCATTGTGATTGGAGAAGGTACTTCAACTTATTTCAGTCTTCTTAAATTTGTCAGGACTTGTTTTGTGGCCTAACATATTTTAGAGAACATTCTATTTGTGCTTTAGAAGATTGTGTATTCTGCTATTGTTTGGTATAGTGTGTTAGGTTGGTCTATAGTGTTATTCAAGTCTTCTGTTTCTTAATGATTGTCTTGTGGTTCTATCCATAATTGAACATTAAGAATTAAAACCTCCTATTATTGCGTTGCAGTCTATTCCTCCCTTCAGTTTTGTCAATGTTCATTTCATACGTCTGGGAGCTCTAATGTTAGGTGCATGTATATTTATAACTTGTTTTGTATTGCTGGTGAATTGACCCTTTTATCATTATATAATGCCCTCTTGTAACAGTTTGTCTTAAAGACTATTTTGTCTGACATAATAAGTATGGCCTCCCCTGTCTCTTCAGGTTCCTGTTTGCACGGGAGCTCTTTTCCCATCCTTTCAAGTTTAGCCTGTGTTTCGTTAGCTCTAAAGTGAATCTCTTATAGGCAGCATATAGTTGGATTTTGTTTTTTCACCAACGCAGCCAAACTATGTATTTTAATTGGGGCATTTATACATTTACATTTAAGGTAATTACTGATGGAAGGACTACTACTGCTATTTTGTTAATTGCTTTCTGTATATCTTATAGCTCCCCCACATCTTTTCCTTTTGTTTTTGCCATTTTCCTTTTTATTTATTTATTTTTTTTTGCAGTGGCAAGTTTTGATTCCCTTCTCATTTCCCATTGTGTATATACCATATATTTTTTCTTTGTGTTTACCATTATAATACAGAAAAACATCTTAGAGTTATAACAATCTATTTTAACCTAATTTAAATTCAATCACATATAAAAACATACTTCTTTTCATATCTGCCCCATCCTTATTGATGACAGAAATTACTTTTTATGTTACATAGCCACTAACACAGATTTGTAATAACTTTTAATGTTTTTTTTTAAATTCCATACTGCATTTAAACGTGATTTAGCACCTATAACACTAAGGGTTGTATATTTGTCTACATGTTTACCTTTACCAGGGAGGTTCATATGGTTTTCTGACGCTATACTCCTGTTGTTCTGACTTGAAGGCTTTCCTTCAGCATTTCTTGTCGGTTGGTCTAACAGTGATGAATTCCTTCAGCTTTTTCTCTGAGAACATCTTAACTTCTTCATGAATGAAGAACAGTTTTTCAGAATATAGTCTTACTATTTTTCTTTCAGGACTTTGAATATACCATGCTATTCCCTTGTAACCCACAAAGTTTCAGCTGAGAAACCTAATGATTATCTCATAGGAGCTCCTTGGTACATAACAAGTTTGCCTTTCTCCTGATGCTTTCAAGACTCTGTCTGTGACTTTTGATAGTTCAATTATGTCTCTGTGTATGTCTCTACATTTATTCTAGTTGGAGTTCTTTGAGGCTCCTGAATTTGTCCATTTCTTTGCTCAGATTTAGTGAGCTTGCAGTCATTATTTCTTCAAATAGGCTCTCTATTCTTCTTTTTTCTCATTCTTGGAATTCTTCTCATTCTCTTTTTCTTCTCATTCTTGGACTCCTATAATGTGTACATTGTTCCATACAATGTGCCCCATTAGTTCCTTAGCCTCTTTTCATTCGTCTTCATTCTTTTTTCTCTTTGGTCCTCTCCCTTGGTAATTTTGAAAGTCCTGTTTTAATGTTTGCTGATTCTTTCTTCTGTCTGCTTAAGTCTGATATGGCATTCCTCTGGTGAATTTTTCAATTCAGTTATTGTATTCCTCAATTTCAGAATTTCTGTTTGGGCCTTCTTAATAGTTTCTCACTTTGTTAATGGTCTCATTGGTTAACATATTGTTTTCTGATTTTGTTACTCATCTAACTGTGGTTTCTTTTAATTCATTGAACAGCCATATGATGGCTATTCTGAATTCATATATGTTTCTTTAGGGTAGGTATCAGGAGATTTCATTTTTTGTTTTTGATGGGCCACATTTCCTCACTTCTTTGTATGTCTTTTATCTTCTGTTTGTATATCAGCATTTGAAAAATCATCCACCTCTCCCAACTCAGAAATAGACCCACACAAATAGAGCCAAGTGATCTTTGACAAAGGACCAATGATAAGTCAATGGAGAAAAGATAGTTTTTCATCAGAGGGTACTGGAACATCTGGATATCCACACGCAAAAAATAAATCCAGGCACAGTCTGTCCACCTTTCATAAAAAATTAACTTAAAATGGAGCATAGGTCTAAATGTAAAATCCAAAGTGATTAATCTCCTAGAATAAAATATAGGTGAAATTCTAGGTGACCTTTGGTTTGGTGATGACTCTGAAAATACTTCAAAAACACAATCCATGAAAGAAAAAATTGAGAAGTTGGATTTCATTAAAATTTAAATTTTCTGCTGTCAAAAAAATACCATTAAGAAAATAAAAAGACTAGCCACAGACCTATTTACAAAACATAAATATTTACAAAACATAAATCCAATAAAGGATATGTATCTAAAATATGCAAATAAATCTTAAAACAAAGTAATGAGAACACAACACAATTAGGGGCCAAACAATAAAAAATTCACAGATCTGAACATACATCTCATCAATGAAGATGTACAGATGGCAAATAAGCATATGAAAAATGCTCATTAGAGACCTGCAAATTGAAATGATATCCCTTACAATAAAAAAAATATATATATCAAATCTTGTGTCTCTCTCTGTAGAGAACCCTAACTAATATACATGGCATTCTCAGCTACTTGTGTATATAATTTTTATCATTTTATTTCTAAAACTGATTGAAGTACCTGGCAGATTGTTGGAGGCTGATGATATTTATAGATTTTAGGGTAGCAGTCCCCAACCTTTTTGGCAACAGAGACCGGTGCTCTTATGAGAATCTAATGGCTGATGATCTGAGATGTAGCTGAGGTGGTGATGCTAGAGCTGGGGAGTGATTGCAAATACAGATGAAGCTTCACTGGCTGTCCTGCTGCTCACCTCCTGCTGTGTGGCCTGTTAGTGTGTGGCCATGGCCTGGAGGTTGGGGACCCCTGCTTTAGAGTATTCACCATCTGACATTCTTTTATCCCCTAAAGTGAAAGAGGGGTTGGTTCACTTTTTCTTCTCAGCCTTATCAATATTTCTGCAAAAGCCTAACTTATAGGAGGAATGAGCACCACACTCCTTGATAATTAGCTTGAAAAGAGGGAAGAAAGCTTTAACTGGTCTCTTCCATTTCTTGTAGACTGTCAACTGTTAGCAGGATGGAGAATGAAGAAATGTGTATATATATATGAAGGTGGTGGTGGAAGGAGGTTGGGAACAATTATCTATTGTGGTCCGAAAAGTTCAGGAAAGAGCATTAAGTAGTTACATCAAAAGACAAATACCATATGATTTCACTTGTATGTGAAATCTAAAAAACAAAACAAAACAAAACAAAACAGAAACAAACTCATAAATACAGAGAACAAATTGATGGTTGCCATTTGGCAGTTATAAAATAGTCACAGGGATATAAATGCAGCATAGGGAACATAGTCAATAATATTGTAATAGCTATGTATGGTACCAGGTGGGTACTAGACTTACTGGGGGATCACTTTATAAATTATGTCTAACCACTGTGCTGTACACCTAAAACTAATATAATATTGAATGTCAACTATAACTGAATAATAATAATAAAATAGACTATAAAAGAAAAATTATCTCAGGTAAGTTGGAGGAAGGACTAGGGAGAAAAGGCCTCATTGAGTAAAAAAGGCAGAAGGAAAAAGCAAGTTACCAAGAAAAGAAAACCTGTTTTCTCTTTACCTTGGAGATTTTCAGCACACAGGTAGTGAGCTTTAAAAAACTAGAGTTATGTACCTTTACCCAAAGAAGAATACTACAACCACTTTCTCTAAATTTAACCTATAAATTCATTACTTGGTTTGAACTTTCTCAATGCTGTGGTTATTATTCCCTTTTATTTTTTGTTATCCCTTAGCTAGGAGAAGCAATTTTCCCTCCTTTCTTTTACACATAATTTGAGTTAGTTCTAAAAATTTTTATATGTCATTCCTCCTGATTGAAGTGCCCTTCCATCTACTCTGACAAACTATATCACTCTTTCTATTTGTCTTATACTTTTACAGCACTTTGTCCATAAATATGTTTCAGACCTTCATTGAATTAAAGAAAAAAAATGCATTATAAAGCCTATTCTGTAACGAAATTCTTCAAAGTAATGTGTCCTTTCATTATGATCACTGAGTTTGTGAATTTTACAGCCTACTTTGTTCCAACTAATTTACACCCAATTTTTTCATGTCTTCTTGATTCACTCCCCTTTTTTTATACCCCCTAAAGTGTAAGTTGTTTTCATTAACTTTAACCACTAACTTGGGAAACTGCCAACTCTTCATCTTATGCCTCTTACCTGGAGATATGTAAAAATCATTTTTATTGCTTATTACCCAACACCCAGTAGAGTAACTGGCACAGAGTAGGTGGTCATAAATACTTGGTGTCTGAATAAAGTGAACTATTTGGTGTCTAAAGGAGTTAACGTGACATTTACAAAAGCAATACCGATCTGTGGAACAAGGAACCACATTTTGAATTACTAGCTGTTAATTCATTATGCCATTCCTTTCTTGTTTCAATACGGAGGTACACGAATAAAGGGCTTAAATTTTTCATTCTGGAAGTGGTGCCACATTCTGTCTTAAAGAATCCACATATTGACCATAAGCATCCAAATTTCTTTCTAGTAATCAAAAAGTGGACCTGCCATCTCCAACTTGTGGTCTGAAACATTCCCTTGGCCAGAAGCCAGGTGCTGCTTTTCTGCTCACCTAACTGGAGCCCAACTTCGGCCCTCTTCGCTCAGCCGTCACCTGCAACACGCCCCTTTCACCTCTCCCCGCCGCCCCCTCCCCACTCTCCCTCTCACCACAAACCACCCTCGAAACAGGACACCCCAATTCCGCCAGCTCCCGCGGCCACTCGGCCACGCTAAAAGTTGAGGCCACCAGAGGCATTTTATAAGCACGCGGTTTTCCTCCTCTAACCACTGGAGGTTGTTGTCCAGACAAGATGCTGCTCTTGCGGATCGCTCCACCGCGCGGGAAGCCGGCAAGCCGGCCAGGTGTCGGGCTTGGGCGGCCTCCCCGGGCTCACGGCCCCGCCCACAGGCCCCGCCCACGGCTCCGCCCCCACCGGCGGAGGGGCACGCGCATGCCCGGTGCGCGCGTCCGGCCTCGGCGCGCTTCCCGCCGGCGTTCCCCGTGGGCCCTCGCGCGCGGCCTGCGCTGCCTCCCCCGCCGCCGCCTCGCCCCGCCCGGTCGTCTGCGGGCGCGCGCCGCCTCGCTGGGGGAGCCCCGGGGCGCGCCTGGCGAGCGGCGATTGGCTGACGCGGTGGCTGCGCGTCGGGCCTGGGAAACTCCGGGCGAACGCGTAGAGTCGGCGCCAGGGCGGTTCCCGGCGCGTCCCAGGTAAACGTGTGTGGGTTAGGAGGTTGGGGCGCCCGGGGCCGGAGGGGTAGGCGTGGACCAGCCCTGCGAATCCCGGCCGCAGCCTCCCTGGGGGAGGCGAAGGGGTCGCGCGGAGTCTGCGCCCGGTGCATGTTGGCCCGGGCGGCCAGGAGGGATGGGGCTGCCTGGAAGGTCAGCGTCGTGGGGGGTCTACCGGTCCGCTCTCTGGGTGTGATTTCAGCATCTTACCCTGTTTCCTCTGTTTTCTACTGCAAAGTGAAGCCTTTGTTAAAGGATGTAGGTTTTTGTTTTTCCCTTAGGAGGCGGCGAGTTAGAGGGTACAGGTCCTGGGTCAACGTTTGATTCATCTGTGCCCTTGAGAGTGCTTACTTGTTCTGTCTTTCAGGTCTCACATTTGTGAGTTTCGGGAAAGAATGCAGTACTTTTTCTAGGCACACTGAACCATGCTGTAGAAATATACTGCTAGAAGATTTTTGGTTTACAGTGTCTCTGGGCCCAAATTTCTTTAACTGGAAGGTGACACCACCCAACCGTATTTGCGAAGTACTTTAAGCTCCATGGATGGAAGGAACTGGATAAATACGACATAGCACTATTAGGCAGGATGGTAGAGAGAAAAACTTTCCACAAGAATTAAGCTCCATGGATGGAAGGAACTGGATAAACACAGCATAGCACTATTAGGCAGTATGGTAGAGAGAAAAACTTTCCACAAGAACAGGCTTTTTGAAAAACTCTTTTGAACATTTTATGTGGATTAAATCACAGTGGTTAGACAAAGATAAGCCAAAAACAACGGGCCAAACAAAACTACGTTTCAAGGAGGTTTTTTTTTTTTTTTTTCCTTTCCCGGATAGTTTTAACATAGTATCACAAGGTGTTGGCTTTTCGAAGTTTCGCCTAGGGATCTAGTGTGGAACTAACTTAAAATGACAGTTACATATTCATTTGGGTATCCTATGCAATAGTATACCAAGAAAATTAATTAAAACAAAGCTGATTTCTATATTAGGTAAGAGGAATTAAGATATCTCACTGGTGAGAGGTAATAATGGCAAATCAGAAAAGTGAACGGGAGATATATACAATTTTCCTTCAGAGGACTAGTTTCTAGAAATCTTTTTAGTGTGTTAATTGTTAAAGGATAATAGACCTACAGAAAGTGCATAAATCATAAGTGTACAGTTCATTGAATTTCTACGAAGTATATCTAGTACCTAGATCAAGAAAGCATAACTTGTAGCTCAGACGCCCCACTTTGTGCCCCCTTCCCAAAGGTAAACATTATCTCTATTTTTAACATCTATGAATCTACCTATTATTATTTTTTTATAAATGGAATCATACAGTATAGTCCCTTGTGTCTCATTTTTGCCCAGTTATCATACTTGTGAGATTTATAAAAGTTATACAGAAATAATTTGTTCTTACGCTGTAAAGTATTCCATTTAGTTTTTGGCTATTACCAATAGGACTTCTAGGAATATTTTTATAAGGATTTTGGTGAATGTGTCTATACATATCTGTTGGATATATACCTACTGGTGAAATGGCTTTATTATAGGGTATGCAGATATGTATTTCTGATATAACTACCAAATAGTTTTTCAGATTAGTTATGTCAATTAGCGCTCCTTTTAGCAGTGTTTTAGAATTCTGGCTCCTCCAAATATTTACAAAACTTATTATTATCATTCATTTTAGCCATTTTGGTGGGTGTATAGTGATATCACATTGGGATTTTCCCCTGATTTCTGTAATTACTAATAATATTTAATACTTCATATATTCATTGGCATATCCTCTATCACAGGAGTCATCAAATTTTATGTAAAGGGACAGATAGTAAATATAAGCAGTCCTGGCTTTGTAAGGTTTCAGTTACAGCAGTACTGTGTGAAGCTAGGACTTCCTGTATTTTAGGAATTGCAGCCAACATACAGTCTTGGTTGTATTTCCTTCATATCCTCCTTCTTTCCTTCTCACCTTCTCTTTTTTCTACTTTCTTTTTCTTTTCCTCCCTCCCTTTCTCCTTTCTTTTCTTCCTTCTATCCTTCCTTTTTTGCCTGCCAGCTTATTGCCTACCTTCCCATCCTCCCTTTTCCCTCTCTGTTTTCCTTCTTGTTTCTTATTTTGCTAGCCCCTGGTATATGGGGAAATGTTTAGTCTTTTCATTGGTGGTGCTGAAATTATTAACTGAGATGGACTATATTGGAAATGTATAAATACATAATACTATTAAATAATGTGTGCTGTAGTATTTTGGGATTAAATTTCAAATCCCTAAACATACTTTCTTTGGTTTTTGCCAGTTTTACCTCAAGACTAATTAGAGACCTATTTGATAATTATTTCTACTTTTCCCTATTCCTTAAAGTTAAGGAACAAAAAAGAGATAAGAAGTGAGAAAAGAAGATACAACCCTTCTTTGATATTGTATAAGAGGCTAAGGAAGGGATGAAAATCCAGATAATTCTGGACATTGAGTAAAAAAGGATAAAGAAGGATCAAATACTGTTTGCGATACTTTGTCATGGATATTGTATTTTGATCTATTTCATCTTGGGCTGGTTTGATTAAAATTTATTTCTACCTGATTGAGTATATGCATGATATGGGAAGTAATAGTCAGTGGCTTGGGCCATGAAACTCAACTGTGGCAACCCTGCCCAGGATGGAAGTTCTCTCTTCTTTAAATGCCCTATTGGGCTATCCAAATTCACCTTCTCTTTCTTTGGGCTCCCTGCCTTTCACTTAGTATCAAAAGTATCATACTTTTAAAAGTATCAAAAACTTTCTTTCAATACTATTTCAGTCTACGTTAACAATTTTTATAACACTTTTTTAAAAAGTGGTTTATAGAAGGAATTTGGGTATGTATTTAGATATATGCTAATACTGACAGACTTTTTGGTAATCTCCACCAATATGATCTTTGATATGTATAATTGAGTTTTTCCATCTTACTCTATTATTATGCAAACAGTTTTAAGACACACCACAAGGCCTCAGCTTCCACCATCAACAACCTACAACTATCCATGAGCCTTTCGTATGTAGAAAATCTAGATCTAGTTATGCATTTATAGACGTGTATATACACACATATACACATATAATTTGCTAGTATAAATATGTTGCTGTTTTATAATTGCCACACAAAGCAGTTGTACTTATATACAATGTTTTCACTGCACTCTTGAACCTGAGTTGGAGTTATTACAAATTATTATGTCTGGTAAAGAGCGTGTGCTGTGGAGGGGACTCTCTGACAAGTGAGTTCCCCATCCCTGGCCTTATATAGGAGCAAATAGGATTTTTATGTTTAATGGTATTAGACCCTGACTGATGTTTCTGTATAAATAAGGACATATCTGTCAATCCAGTGTTATCATGAGCTTCCGAGAAGATGTACCCCTCTAGACATTGCCTGCATTGTATTGCCATTGTTACCTCTAGGACTTCATCTTCCAGAATTCCACTGGGGACAACCCTTGCCTTTTCTGGTTGTAGTTTCCGTTTTCAGATGCTTCATTTAGGTTACATTTAATTTTATTTACTTTATTTAAGGCGACTCTATTTCTCTACTATGATCTATTATCTGTTGCATTTGTACTTTACTTTCAATAAATAATTTTGTTCCTGTAATGTCCAGATGCCTGGGACTGGGGATGGGCAGGGAGGATAGCTCACTTTAATCTGACATGCCGCCTACAAAGATAGCTTTTGGGTTGATGAGAGAAAAGGAGATAAAGTACAGCATTGGTGAATTGCTGCTCATTAGTACTATTATTCTATCTTCCTTTTGAATTTAATGGATTTTGAGACTAAAGGGCTGTTTTAGGGCATTAATTGGAAAAGCAGTGCACTGTAGTGCAGAGAGCTCTAGGCCTAAGGGCAGAGTGGATGTGGCTTATTACCTGTCTTTGTTCACACTTCCTGGAACCCGGCACTCTTTTGTAAAGTGAGGCAATTTGACCAAGTATCTCTCATGCTTGGAAATCTTTTCCAAAAGACACTGTAGAGAAGCACAGAATTTAGAACTTAGAATTTTAATGACTCCAGAGATCATTTAGGTTACCCGCTCATTATTTTTCAGTGAAAACACTAAGGACTTGAGAGATTGTATTTAGTCACATTGTTACTAGATTCCAGTTTGTCATTCCAGTCACTTTTTCCATTATGCTACTTGTGATAGGCAACCTTCTAAGATAACCCTGCTATTCACACTCTTGTATAATCCTTTTCCCTGAGGGTAGACTGGATCTAGAAGCTCACTTCTAATAGAATGTGGCAAAGTGCTCAGATGTCACTTATGAGATTAGGTTACAAAGGACTATAACTATTTTTCACTTATGCTCTCTCTTACTTGCCCACTTTGATGAAGCCAGCTTGTTGCCATGTTTTGAGTTGACCTATTTAAAGACTTACCTGTCCAGAAATTGAGGTGAGGTTTTGGCCAAAAGCCTGTGAAGAACTGAGGTTCCAGTTCAGTAACTCCCTAGGAACTGAATCCTGCCAACGACCACTAAATGAAGTTGGAAGAACTTGTCCCAGTTAAACCTTGAAATGACTGTATCCCTGGTTGACACCTGAGAGACCCTGAATTGGAGAATCTAACTAAGCAACATCCAATTCCACAGAAACTGTGAGATAACAAATGTGTGTTGTCTTAAGCTGCTGAGTTTGGGGTAATTTGTTAGGCAGCAATAGATAACTAATTAACTGCTCTTACTGATTTTAGAAAATTTTAATAAGAAATAATTCATCCTGAAGTTTTTATGAACATAGCTACAATCTGCTTTTATCATTAAATATATCTGAGGATGTTCTTTTTACTTTGGGAAAAGTAAAATAGTAACCATTTAACTATAAATTATGTTTTCTTTGGTTATAACTTAATTGCCAGGTATTTGTTTTATCTCAAAATTGGCAATATAAAGAGATGACTGCTTCGAAGGTTGGTTTGATTTGGGGCTGTCTTTAAAGTAGATGACCAATGGGATGAATTTGCATAGAGTTCTTTTGGCAATTGGCATGACCACTGCTGATTCAGATATTGTCTGTATTGAAGATGTTTTTAATTTAGATTTTATACAGTTTAGGATGTATATAGCCAGGTAATCTACTTTTATTTATCTGCAGTTCTTCATTAGGGTAATTTGATTACATATAAATTTCATTTTGTAGTATCTCTAGATTTATAAGTTTTGGAAGCTACAAGAGTACAACAGGGATCATTTCTCTGGAACCTTTCATCCTGAATCTTGTTTTATTTTCTGTTAAAAATAAAACATAACAATGTCTCATCTTTGTTATCTTGAGAGTTCTGTTGTGGAACAAGTTTTGAAAAACTGAAAAAATAAATAAATGAATGTATAAATTCCAAAGATCAGTTAACTTTTTAAAAACTTTATTGTGAAATGTGATACATGTAAAGAAGAGTATATGAAATATATGTGGACAGTTTAAGAAATATGTTAAAACCCATGTAATTACCATTAAAATGTTCTTAATTGAATAATCATTGAAATGGGTAAGTACTAGTACTTGCTTTGTATATTGTTATTACTTTTTTTATGCATCCTGAGTATAAGTGTGTATGTATGAGATATGTGAATTCTGCTTTCAGTGGGTACAATGCTTTATAATATGTGTCTATTAGATGAAGTTTTTAAATTCTTTTGTTAAAATCTTTGCTTACTGATTTGTGTGTGTGCTTGATTGACAATTATTGACAATTTACTGTGTGTTAAATCTCTTTGTGTAATCATGGATTCTCTTTCTCCCTAGTAATTCTGTTAATTAATTAATTATTAATTAATTAAATTTGAGGTCATGTGTTAGAAGCATACACCTTTATACTTTGTCTATCTTCTATAAATTGGACCTCTCTCCCCCACACAAACATCCCTGCTCCATTAAGAAGTATCCCTTTTAATCTCTGGTAATGCCTTTTGTTTTAAAGTTCAGTCTGATTTTTTTTAACTTTTTATTTTAAAATTATTTAGACTTACAAAAAGTTGCAAAACTAGTACGGAAAGTTCTGTGAACCCTTCACTCTGCTTCTAATGTTTATAGAATGCATAATCACAGTAAATTATCAACTCCAAGAAATTAATATTACAGTACTCCACTAAGTTATATACTTTATCCACATATCACTAGTTTTTCCATTTGTGTTTTTTTCCCGTTCTAGGACCCAATTCAGATCCCATGCTTTATTTAGTTGTCATATTTCCCAAGTCTTCTCCAATCTGTGACCTTTTTCTGATTTTGATATAGCTGTTGGCCTTCTTCTGGTTAATATGCACATAGAATTGGATTTTTAAAAATCAAGTGAGACATCTTTGTCTTACAATTGAAGCATTTGCTAATGGGATTATTTCATCCATTCATATTCTGTATTCCATTTCTCCTCTGTTATTTTGAAAATTATATATGCTTTATCATTTTTCTAGTTGTTATGATAGAGACTATTGCATCCTGGAATGTATCTTTTCAGACCTTTCTTTATTTCCTTACATGTGTATATGTATTTAAACGCATGGTTTTGATTTTTTTTTGCTTTTTTATTTTCTTAGCTTTATTATTTTTAAATAATATTTTATACATTTTCTATGTCAGTATATGTACACATAGTGTTTATAATATAAAATATAATTATATAAATTATATAAATATACAAAATAACTACATAATATATAAAACCATATAAATACATATCTTGGATATATATGTTTTCATCTTTTGCTAGAACATAGATTTCTAGAAATAGAGTTGTGGAATCAGTTTGCACATTTAAATCTTTACTTAACATTGTGCGGCATTCTTTTTACATTTTAATGGCATAGTTTTTATAAAAATGATACATGCTAATTATAAACTTTTTAAAGCAACATAAATAAAAAAGATGACAGTGAAACATTACCCCAAATTCTATCACTCCAACCTAAACAGCTTTCATTAAAAATCATGTGCACAGCATTCTATGTTTCTGTTCTTAGAGTGGTCAATATTAAACAAAAACTATCCATAGGCCCATGTTTGTAAAATTTCACAGCACCAAGAATGAAAAATATTTTTTGAAGATTTTAAGAAAGAAAACAAAAATAGGCTTCTTAAAAAGAAAAAGAATTGTGCATGCCAGCATCAGTCTTCTTGACCAGCAGCATCAACTGCTAGAATACAGAGTTGAAATGATCTGAAGTTTTGAAGGATTGTACTTTTCAATCCCAGAATTCTTGGCTAGTCAATGAAATCTGGGAGTGGAACAAAGATTGTCACACCTGGAAAGCTTCAGAAGTTATGCTCTAGCAAGATAAAGTAGTGAAAGACCTAGAATGTAAGAAACAGTAAATCCAACCCAGGAGAAGGGTGAAATAATGTCAGAAAAGCCTTCTAAGTAAGGTTTCTGGGAAAGAAAGGCAATTTAAGAGCTCTTATAAACTGTGAGCCTGGAGTTTTCTCTGTAGGAAGGTTTTTTAAACTGTGGCTTCAGTTTCTTTAACAGATACAGGACTATTCTGGTTATCTATTAATGAGTTAGCTTAGGTAGATTGTGTCTTCCAAGGAATTTGTCAAGTTTATGGGTATGAAGTTGTTTGTTACTCCCTTTTTATCTTTTTAGTGTCTGTTGGATCTGTTTAATGTCATTGTCTTCTTACTGATATTGGCGATTTATATCTTTATTTTTATCTTGACCTGTCTGGCAAAAGACTTATCAATATTATTTCAAAGAACCAGCTTTTGGTGTCATTGATATTTTCTAAGATGATTTTACATTTTCAGTTTTATTGATTTTTTATATCATTTTCTTCTGCTTGCTTTAGGTTTACTTTTTCTTTAACTTTTGTATTTTTTTAAAGGTTATAGCTTAAATATTAAGAGAGGCCTTCTTCCTTTCTTTTGATAAATGTGTTTAATACTATAAATTTCCCTCCAAGCACTAATTAAGCTACATTCCACAAATTTTGATATGTCGTATTTCCATTTTTATATAGGTCAAAATACTTTAAAATTTTCCTTTACTCTTCTTTTTTGAACCATGGGTTATTTAGAAGTATTGGGAGATTTTCGAAATTTCTGTTATTGATTTCTAGTTTATTTCTGTTGTGGTACGAAAACATAATTTGTACAATTTCAATTTTTATAAATGTGTTGAGGTTTATTTTATGGACCAGAATAGGGTCTTTTCTGTAAATGTGCCTTGTGCACTTGAAAAGATTGTGTATTCTGCCATGTTGGGTGGAGTTTTCCATAAATATCATTTAGGTCAATTTGATTGCTATATTGAGTCTTCTATATCCTGCTGATTTTTTGTGTATTCTCCTGATTATCGAGAGAGGCATGGTACTGTTTCTAACTATAATTACGGATTTATCTGATTATTTTTCATTATATGTCATATATTGTGACACTCTTATTAAGTACTTAATATTTAGGATTATTTATGTCTTGTTAGTGAATTAAAATCTTAAATGTATGTCTTTAGTCTTGGTGGTGGTTCTTGTTTCATTTTGTCAGGTACTAATATAGTAACTCCTGCTTTCTTTTAATTAGTATTTGTACACTTTTTTTTTTATCACTGTGCTTTATTATCCAAAATAATAGCTAATTAGGATGGGGTAATTTGTAGGATATTTTTATTTTGTGTTGATAGGTTCAGAACACATACATAATGGGACAGAATATAGCACCTCAGCATACTGAATATCAAATTGAAGGAATTTGAGAAATGGCAGGTACAGGAGGGACTCTGTCACGTCCCCATCTCCCCTAAAGCCCATCATATAAGACCATTATGGGAGAGGTGCCCTCCCTATACCTGGAGGGAAGGAGCATTCTTATCTCCAGAGACAAAGGGATAGGGATACCTAAAATAATGCAGATCCCTGGCTCCTGTACCCTTTGTCCTATCACATTTTTTCCCACCACTTTCCACTCTTCTTCAGACCTGGTGTAAAAAAGGTGTAACCATTTCTTTGGGTCTTCATTTCCTTGTGAAGGCTCCCATGTCATGTAAAACTTACATTAAATAAATTTATATGCTTTTCTTCTGTTAATCCGTGTTGGTCAGTTTAATATTCAGGTCCAGCAAGGGATCTTAAGAGGATTGAGAAGAAGTTTTTCCTCCCCTACAGTGTGCATGTTCTTATTTATGTATTTATTTATTTTAAATAATGTTTTGATCTTAGGAAGTAATATTTTATCAAGTATGGCCTAAGATTCTGTATCTTTATGTTAAGATATAATGATAAAAGTTTAATCACATCATTTGAAAACTTTTTACATTATTACTCTAGTTTTAGTTGGGATTTGAATGGTAATTTCTTAATAGATACTGTTTCCATTCAACTATTAAACTGCTGTTTTGCATTAAGTCTTAACCAGATACATGTAACCTTAAAAAATTTTAAATGTTTAAGTTTCTTTTAATGAAGTATTTTTTTAAAGTATGACAGACTTCATTAAGCAGCATGTCTTGAAACTAATTAGTGCTATAATACTTTTATTATCTTTTAAATTTAATGTAAATTGAAGTCATTTCCTTAATTTATGTCAAACAGCTTATTACCAGCATGGGAGCTACAGATATTATGTGTTATAGCTTGTGATATCCCAAAGTAGAACATTTTATTCAGTGGCATGAGCTGGCACAGTGGGCAAGATTATTCTAATTCATTTGGGCAAGAGAACTGTAGCTTAGGAAGTTCATATACGAAAACTCAATGAGTTTCTTTGTCATTCTTCACTTAGTAGGAAACTCAGTTTAGGATTTTAGCAGTTTAATTTCTATTGTCTATTTCATGCAGTGATTGATTTTCATCTTAGTTTAAATTAAAGTCTAAGTTCATATCTTTAAATGCCTATGTTTTTGCTAACAATTTTAGAATTAAAATCTCATTTGAAATATTACATGATTACTACTGGTTGGTTCTGGAAGCTCATATTTGGTCTACATGTAAATACCTTAAAAATAAGAGAATTTTTCTTCACTAATATTTTTGGAATAATTTTTCTTCTAATATATGTTCTTAATTTTAGGAAGTACTTTATGAAAAACAAAAGGCTTCATTATTCGCCTATTAGTAGATAAAAATTTAGACTATTCTAACATTGCCACATTTAATATTCATGGGAATTTTAAAAGCTGCCATAAAGATATTCCTGCTAGTGCTATTCATAACAAAACTGTGAAATTGCTCTCCAGTGGAATATTAAACAACCATTGAAGTGATTCTAAGAAAAAGTTTCTGACATAATATTACAAAAAAATCAAGTATATATGGACATAGATTTGCATATGTAAAACAAAAATGACAAAGTGACCACACTACGGTTTTAAGAATATATTTTGGTAGTGAATATAGGAGGTGATCTTTTTTCTTCCTTCTACATTTTTTTTTAGTGTATTCTGGGCTATTTTCTGTATAATACTGTCATTTGGGCAGTGCCTAGAAATTACATCTCTTAAATTTTTTCTATCATTGTTGCTGTTTGAGCAATTTAAACTTTGGAATCACCCGAATGGCATGAGGGGAAGATCACGGTGCAGAAGTGTAGGTGGCATTTGCCCTCCATTCTTCCTCATTGGTGCAGTGAAGAATCACAGGTCAGTGAGATTTAGAACATATTTATTAAAAGTATATTTTAAAAAGACAAAAACACACTTCAAGGAGAAACATGGTTTAGCAAGAGAACTGTAACAACTATGAGAAATAAATTTCTGTTGTTTCTAAGCCATCCAGTCTATGGTAGTTTTGTTATAGCAGCCCAAACATTCTAAGACAGATCTTATTTCTTCCTTACCTCAGTAGGATTTTTGCTCTCCCTTGACATTACCCCATGGCACTTGCCACTTGGGTTTTTGCTACTGATTTCTTCATTGGTGGTGCAGACTAAAATTGACCTAAAGTATGCGAGAGGTACAAGACACACAAATTTTGCTCTAACCTATTTTTTCAGCATCAGTGTCTGCTCTTCACCCAAGGCTGTAGTCTTCTCCCCCAATCTTCTTTCAAGACAGCTGGCACTTACTTGGACTTCTTGAATTTTTGGTTTATTCCTTGGATCCATAGTGCTCTCTCTTCTAGTTTTTCTAGGTTGATTTTGGGGGAGAAAACCAGCAATATTTTAGTTCAATTCACTATCTTGAGGCTTCCTAATTTCTGAATAAAACTTCCTTAGGGGAAAAAAAAATCCAACCTTGGTCTTAACTGAGGTGGAAACAGTTTTATTTCTTGCTCTTATAAACAGAATAAATAGTTTATCCTCAGGGTCTAGGTAAGAGTAATTTTTATAAACCAGTCACTTTAAGTATCTGGCAGTTAACAAGGATAGCAGAAAACAAGTGTTGAGTTACCTGTGAGATATGATTCTTGCTTTAGCAGCTTTACTACCTGTCTTCCTGTCATTGATACTCCCCTCCGGTCAGGTAAAAAATCTGAAATAATAATTTAAAAACTAGTTTATTAAACAAAAGCAAGTTTATTGCTTCAAATTTTTAGCCTCTCATGGCATCCCAATGAAAGAAAAATTTAAAACAATTTGATTTGATAAAAAATATCGTGAACAATAAAGAAAAATTATAAGGTTGAAAATGCTAAGGTTACTAACATAAGCCTACAACTTCATTAAAAAAATACTTTGAATTGTTTATTTAAAATATATACTCTTAAAAAAGAAATAAAAATTAAATTAAAATTTAAAAATAAAATGTATACTCTTTTGCTAAGTATTGGTGCTCAAGAGGCACTAGAGATATGCACTAGTGCAGTATTAAATATTAAAATTTTAATGTATGATAACATTCTGTGAATTGACATTCAAGAGTAGTAGACTAATTAACTTTAATTTTAAATAAATCAATAACAAAGAGAAGTACACTTAAATTATATATCAAATTTATGTAGAGACGTGGAGTAAGAACAATATTGAGGAAAAAGCTGTTGATTGTTACTCTTCATGTCTGCCACTTATGCCTGCGCTTGATTATAGTGGGCTTTCATTAAGTTACATTTATGTACTTTGTGTCATGATTCAAAAGTGAGTTTAATGTGAAGTTTGGTTACATCAGGGATTAGAATGTTTTTATATTGTTTTATGAGTATATATTTAAAAATAGTTACTAGTCTCTGTCTTTATAAGATTAAAGTTTTTCATTATGTGATTTATTATTGGAGAAAGATCAACAAAGTGTTTAGAAATCCTGCTTATGTTTTTGTCTATATCTCCCCGTTTGTTATTATGACCATAGGAACTTTGAAAAGAGTTTTGCTTGCAGGATATTGCTCCATACTTATCCTTGTGGAGTGACTATTGTGTGTCTTGTCCTTCTTCAAAGGAACAGAGTAAATACTAAATTTCTCCTTTGCAGAATAAACTGCCACTATTCTTTTTTCCTATGGAAACATTTATAAGATATTAAAGAAATTAATATTTCCTAAATATTGATTAGGAAAAAATATTGTCATTACCCGTTACCAGTGAAAAGCTCGCCTTTTAAAAAGTAAGTTTTGTTTAATTTACTGTAAAATTAGTTAAAAAGACTGAAACATAACCTCTGGAATTGTTTGTATGTTTCTCCACTAGATGGAGCTGTGTACTAATGTTATTGCTTTGTAGCAAACAAGGGCATACTCAGCTTTATCTGTGGTGATACGGGCATTCCTCGTTTTATTGCTCTTGGCTTTATTGCATGTCACAGATATTTCGTTTTTTAACGAACTGAAGATAAGACCTTCCACCAGCAAAAAAGATTACGACATGCTGAGGCTTAGATGATGGTTATCATTTTTTCAGCCATAGAGTATTTTTAATTAAGGTATATACATCGTTTAAGACGTAATGCTAATACACATTTAATAGACTACAGTATAGTGTAAATATAACTTGTATATAAAAAATTTGTGAGTCTTGCCTCATTGTGGTAGTCTGAAACCAAGCCCACAATATCTCCAAGGTATGCCTGTTTTACTAAGGTTAAACTTATGTAACACATCGGTTAATACAATTAAGTAATTTGTAGATTTATTGTATAACTCTGTGTAAAATAGAATTTTACCCCTTCTATATAAAAATGTCATTTACCATTCATCACTGGAGGATGTGTACAGTTGATTTTTTGGTACAGTTGCTAAGTTTCTCTTGGTGTGTTCTTAAACTTAGTGTATCAATGGCCAAAAAATAATTTAAGAATTTCACTATATAGTTGCAGTTACTTTAAATGGCTTCCACTTAACTGTTTTTTCAGAATAAGAAGTTCTGCTTTACCTTGGTATAAACATACTGACTGATGCCTATATTAGGCTTAGTGCTCAGGGTAGTACACTGACTTCTTGGAGATACTTCTGTTCCTACTGGTTCAGCTGATTCATATGCTTACCAGGAGCCCCTTTTGTTCATCCCAAAACCTGTATGTGCTAGCTATATCTGTAGTCATTAATCATATAATTTAAACTTAAGCTAATGGAAGTATCATAAAAGTGTTATTCCTATAAAAATTTAAGTGAATGTTTTATAACACCCAGTAAAAGGTGAAATGCTAAAAAAAAATTACTATCAAATATGGTGTGAGTAAAAAAGCTGTGAAGAAACACTAGATTTTGTATTTGTTTATGGGATGGAAAAATGCTTGGAATTTTTTAAGTCCTATACAAAAGGTGCTTTTATTTAACAGTTTGATTACAAATGTACAAGTTTCACATTTTGATGCTTATTACTAAGAAATAACTCTCCAGGAAATTTTTACTTGAAAATGCTGAATGTCCTAAATGAAAGTTATTTTAAACTAAGAATTTACTTAAGTGCTTAATAGCTTTAAAATATTTGTTTCTCTCTTAATATTACTATCTTGCTATAGTTTTATTTGGTTGTTTTAACTTATTATTACTTAGAGGACATCTCAATAAAAAGTATTAATAGAATACAAAAGGCATTTAGGTAGAGGAAAATAAAACTGTAGTACTTTATCAAAGGCTCCAGATATACAAATGTAGCAAATCACATAGCTTTTTCAGTCTTGCTGTTGAGTAAATGTAATGATTTTAATCTTTCTGTTATTCCAATTTTTATGGTTTGTTGCTCACTTGCTTTTTAGCAAAAATATTGAAATCTTGTCTTTAGTTCTCTGTCCTCTTAATGTTTAACAAGGGATTGTCTTCCTCCAGATTTACAAGATAGGCAATTTTGATTCAGTAGTGAGTTCCTCTCTAGTAGGAGTTTCTCCTTCCCCACTATAATCCTGTGTGAGCAATTTCATTACTAAAAAGAGGTAGAAGTTTTTTTTCCAACTTCTATGGATAGAACATTGCAATTGCAGTCAGAAGGTCTAGGTTTTAGTTCTAGAATCTAGGACCTAGAACAACAAATATTTGCTGAATAAATAAATTATTGAGTAGCTTTGCTACTTCTTAGTCGTCAGATTATAAACTGGTCAATTAACATCTCTTAGTGCCTTGTTTATAAAATGAGATTTTATTAATTCAGCATACATTGCACAAGCATTATGAATCAGACAATAGGGAGAAATATAAGCCTCCTTCAATCAGATTGCTTAATTGGGAGGGATAGGTAAGTAAATAATGACAAATGCTCTCATGGAGGTATGTCTAGATAGAGTAAGTGGATAGCCCCTTTAAATCTGTAAATATTGGTCAAACATTTATTTAATTGGGGTAGGGAGAAACTGGTCTAATGATCAGAAAAATTATACAGAAACAGATTAACATGTGAATTTTCTCTCGCTAGTTGAAAGAAACATTTCTGAAAAAGATTTAGCAAAACATCTTTTAGTTTTCTGTAGTTGTTTGAACCAACAGTTTCTTGGGAAGCATATTTCTGAGTTTCAAATTAGATCATATGTCCCTAGAAAAGTGCCATAGATTGTTTCTAAATTGTAACTGAGTGCAGCTAGCTACATATGTAGTAGATATTGTTGAGGAATGTTTTTAAATTTTCAGTTAGGTAAAGAGTGACTTATGAAAACTTTAGTTAACTGGCATCATACTTCTAATTTATTCCAGTGATGTTTTAGTGGCTCTCATGGATGGCTTTTTCAATACACTCTGCATTCAATTTGAACAGAACTAACACTTTATAATTTTGAGTTTTCTAGTGCATAATTTTGGTAAATATCTCTATTCATTGTTGTTATTTTTAATCTCTTAATAAAGTTGTATTATTTTCTTTCTAGGGGTTTTACATTGTTGTAATGGCAAGTACCTTCAATATAAATGTTGAAATAAGTGTGAATAGCCAAGATTCTTGATTTGTGCCGTTATCAAGGAACGACGTTTAATGTTTTATCATTTTTGAAGGATTTTTATTGGTTGTTTGATACATATGTTATTAAATTATTTTTATGATTCAAAGTTTTTTAAGACATGCATGTTGAATTTTATCAGATGTTTCATCTCTATAAATTTTTGTCTATCCTTTGATTTTCTTTGTAATGTTAGTGTAATGAGAATATTACTTTCTTTTCAAATATTGCATAACTCTGTAATGGGATAAACACAATCTAGTTACAACACATTATTACTTTTCCTAATTGCTGGTTTCTGTTTGCTAATATTTTGTTTATGATTTTTATACCTGTGTTTATTAATGCGATTCAATTATTTTATTTCTTATACTATTTTTATATGGGTTTGGCATCAGGATTTTTGCTATCCTCATAAAGATTTTGCTGTTATGGTCCACTCCATGGAATTTATTATTGTGGAGTTCAAAATATTTTTTCAATGTCATCATGGTTTTTTCATTGAATTATTTCTGAATTTCTAAACATTAATTCCTATATTAACTCAGAAATTAATAAAGTTATTAATATAGGAATTTAAGAAGTCTGAACATGTGAGGATTTTTTTTTTTGTTACCAATTTCTAACTTCACATTTTTTAAGAAATTGCCAAACCATTTTGCATGTTGACGGCACCATTCTACCTTTGTACTAGCAACGTGTGAGGTTCTCATTCTCATCAGTACTGGATATCGTCAGTGTATTTTTATTTCAGTTTTTCAGGGGTGTACAATTGTACTTCATCATGGTTTTAATTATTATTCCTCATTACTGATTATGTTGAGTATAATATACTCACATATGCCATCTTTATGTCATCTTTAGTTAGGTCCTTTGCCTCTATTTTTTTATTGTTGAGTTTTGACAGTTCTTTATATATTCTGGATGTTAGTCCTTGTCATATGTAATTCACACATATGTTTTCTCAGTTTGTAACTTTTCTTTTAATTTTGGCAGTTTGACAAAGCATTGATAATGAGAAATTTACCTTTTTTTTTTCATTTATGGATTGTGCTTTTTGTGTCATTCCTAAGAACTCTTTGCCTAATGAAGATTTTCTTTTGTTTTTTCTTCAAAAATATAGATTTGTTTCTTTCATTTAGATATGACCCTTTTAAAAAATATTATTTTTTTGAGAAGTTTTAGCTTTATAGAAAAGTTGATTGGCAGTTATAGAAAGTTCTCATATTTCTTCTCACTCCCCAAATTTCTCGTATTAGTAACATCTTGCACTAGTGTGGCATATTTGTTACAATTGATGAGTCAGTATTGCTACATTATTATTAACTAAATTCTGTAGTTTATATTAGGGTTCACTCCTTGAGTTGTACATTCTGTGGGTTTTGAAAAATGTGTAATGACATGTATCCACCATTACAATATCATACAGAATAGTTTTGCTGCCCTAAAAGTCCCATGTACTCAATTTATTCATCTCTTCCCTCCACCTGCCTACCCCCAACCTCAATCAGCCACTGATTATTTACTGTCACCATAGTTCTGCCTTTTCCGAAACATCATATGGTTGCATTCCTACAGTATGTACCTTTTTCAGATCATCTGTTTTTACTTAGCAATATGCATTTAAGGATTTTCCATGTTTTTCATGGTTAAATAAATCACTTCTTTCTATTGCTAAATAGCTTTCTATGCTATAGGTGTGCCACAATTTGTTGATCCATTTACCTATTGAAGGAAATCTTGATTGCTTCCAAGTTTTGGAAATTGTGAATAGAACTGCTATTAACAATTGATTATAGATATTTGTGTGGACATATGTTTTCAACTCATTTGTGTAAATATTAAGAAGTGCAATTGCTTGGTAGTATGGTAAGAGTATCTTTAGTTTTTAAAGAAACTTCTAAACTGTCTTTTAAAGTGCCTGTACCAGTAGTGAATGAGAGGTTTTGTTGCTGCACATCATTGTCAGCATTTGGTGTCATCAGTATTTTGGGTTTTAGCCATTCTAATAGTGTAGAGTGGTATCTAATGGTTGTTTTAATTTGCAATTACCTAATGACATATGATGTTCTGCCTCTTTTCATATACTTATTTGCCATCTGTATATCTTTTGATGAGGTGTATGATCATATCTTTTGCCTGTTTTTAAATTGGATTGCTCCTTTTTTATTGTTGAGATTTAAGTTTTTCGCAGATTTTGGATTTCAGTCTTTTGTTGGATGTATGGTTTGCAAATATTTTCTTTAAGTCCGTGGCCTTCATGGAGCAAAAGTTTTAAGTTTTAATGAAGTCTAACTCATCAGTTGTTTCTTTCATGGATTGTACTTTTGTATTTAAAAAGACATTGCCAAACCCAAGGTCACTTAGATTTTCACATATGTGAAAAAAAAAATTCTATTTTTATCACTTTGTGTTTCACATTTAGCTTCGATCCATTTTGAGTTAATTTTTGTAAAAGGTATGTAGCCTGTGCCTAGATTTAGTTTTTCATGTGGATGTCCAGTTGATCCAGCACCATGTGTTGAAAGGACTATCCTTTTTCTATTAAATTGCCTTTGTTCTTTTCACAAAGATCATATGACTCTATTTGTGTGGGTGGGTCTATTTCTGTGCTCCCTATTCTGTTCCATTGCCCTGTTTGTCTATTCACTTACTAATAACCACACTGTCTTGACTACAATAGCTTTATAGTAAGTCTTGAAGTTGGGTAGTGTCAATCTTCTAGATAATTGAAGTTGGGTAGTGTCAGTCTTTGTTCTTCATCAATATTTTGTTGGCTACTCTGGGTCTTTTGTCTGTATGAGCTTTAAAACTAGTTTATCAATATTCACAAAAGAACTTGGTTGGGTTTTGATTGGGATTGAACTGAGTCTATAGGTCAAGTGGGAAGAACTGATATCTTGACAATATTGAGAATTCCTTTTTATGTACATGTAATATATATCTCCATTTATTTAGATCTTTGATTTATTTTTTATCAAGTTTGTAGTTTTCCTCAGTTAGATCTTATTCATATTTTGTTAGATGTATGCCTCATTTTAAATGCCAATAGAACATTGCTGGTATATAAGAAAGCATATTATGTTTCTTCTAAAAATTTTATAGATTTACTTCTTTCATTTAAATCTGTGACCCATTTTAATTAACCTTCACATATGGTATAAAATTTAGTTCATAGTTAAAACTCTTTTTGCACCTTTGGTAGAGATCAAATGGCCGTATTTATTTGAGTTTGTTTCTGGATTCCCTAATCTGTTTCTTTGACTTAGGTGTTTTTTCCTTTGCCAATACCATGCTATTGTGATTACTATAGTTTATAGTAAATATAAAGTTGGGTAATGTGCTTTTTTCAACTTAATTTGTTCTTTTTCAGAATTGTTTAAGTAATTCTTGTTCCTTTGAATTTTTATTTAATTTTTAGAATTACTTTGTCTATATCCATAAAGTATCCTACTGTGATTTTAATTGGTACTGTATTAAATATATTAGTTACTTTGGAGGAGAACTGACATTATGTCTTCCTTTATGAACACAGTATGCCTCTCCCTTTATTTAGATCTTGATTTCTTTCATCAATTTCTTTTCTGCATGCAGAATGATTCATGTAGTTATGACTCAAACAAATGATAAACTTGGTTACTTACATTGCAGATCAGTAGCCTTAGTTAACTAGGATGTTGCTTCATGGTGTAGCAGATGGCCTCTAAGTAGCTTGGTGAGGAAAATGTTTGCTAAAGGTAACAAAGTGTACCTACCCCATTTCCCATATTCACTAAGTAGGTCATTGATAACATAAGGTCTTAGCTTCAGGAAGTTGTCAGATTTAAGGTCAGGGAATAATTCCAAAGCATTTTAATAAATAAAGTACATATCCCTCAACTGGTAATATTTTCTTTTCAGTTCTTATATGCTAAGATGAAATTTGTAGGCTTTTCTCTAGATCACATGTAGTGTAGAATCTGTGTGAGCAGTGTGTATATATATTTGTGAAAGATGTGTAATATTTGTTGCATGATATATTGTGAGTATATGAGTGTGTGTATGTGTGTGTGTGTGTGTGTGTGTGTGTGTGTGTGTGTGTATCAGGCATGAGATTGATGGGGTTTTGATAATGTTCTAATATAAAGTGGAATACTTATTGCTGGTTCTGTGAAAGATTATTTGATTTCTTTTGCTAGAAGGTAAATAATGCTGTGTGTGTGTATATATGTATGTGTGTGTGTATACATATGTGTGTGTGTGTGTGTGTGTATGTTTTACAATCTATTAAACTACTTACAAAAAACTGTAAAAATTCAAGAGTAGAGAAACAATAATGAACTCCTGTGTACTCATTAGCCAGCTTCAACAATTGTCCTTCATGGTTTATATTAGTTCCTCTTATTTCATCTATACCCTCATATTCTGTATGCCCTGTTAATCCTACTGTCCTTTTCCCAATTCTCTATACCCCACTGCTATCTCAGGATATTTATTAATGTTACACACTTCCATCAGAAGGCTTATACTGGTTGCCTGCTATTTTCTAATAGTTTTAATATTTATGTCAGGATAACATTCATTTTTTGTTTCTCTGTTTTTTTTTTTGCAGTTCATAAAGCTTTTTTTACACAATTAACATTGTAAAATGTCAAGTTCGTCATTTAGCCATTTTGTAATAACACAATTATATAAATCAACACATTATAGAGATGCAATTTTCTTGAAAGAAGTAAAATTCTTATCTTTCAAAATGAAAGGTTATCAACATTTTTTTGGAAAATGTCTGAAAAAAAATTAGCATTATACATTGCTTAATTTATTGATACATTGGAACACTGTACAGTTGTATTACTATTAATTTTGTACTTAATATTTTTAATTCAGTTGATTTGCTGTTTCAGCATTTCTTTAAAAAATTTAATTTTAGAAGCAGATTTTAGTGAACATATATCTGAGTCCTAAGAAATTCTTTATAGTGTGATGAACAAAAGTGATAGTACAATATTTGTATATAATTGATAGTTCCATATACATTTTGGCCTCTAATATTTTTCATTTTCATACTGTACTTTTATTCTACCTTAACTGCAGAATATCTATTTTAGGACCATATTATTATACTTTACATTAATGAAAACATTTATTAAGAATGACTCTTAAGAAATTACATGAGCTTTTGTAGTTACTCAGAAAACTAAAGCTGATGGCTGTAACTTTCTTTATATTGAACAAGAAATGATAGATCTAAGCCTAACATTTATTTTCCTCTTTAAAGAGTTTATTTCTAGTAATTATATTTTGTAAACTTGAAGGTGTCTTTAACATATTTAAAAAGGTAAAATGGATAGTTTGCATGCAGCACTTTCCATTGGGTATGATTGGTACTGTAATTGTAATAAATTTGTATAAATGTTGTATTATGTGATGTATGAATTGTTATTAAGTATTCAAAATGTAAATGTATAACTTGTTATTAGAGTATATTGGTTCTCATATATATACTTTTTGATAAAAATATGTTAGTGAGCATTATATATGATGAATTAAGGTCATTTTTTTTTTATTTTAGAAAGACATTTTCTAATAGCTGTTGTTTGATTTGATTTCAAGTGGCTGTTCATACCAGTTGTCATTATATATCTTCTTAACTCTCTTAATACTTTTTTTTTTACCTTCAATTTGCCAAGAACTTCAGTTGGTTGTGTGGAAATGCAAGCCTTTTTGTAAAGGAGTGTGTCATTGCATCAGAGCTTGGCACGCAGGTGAATCTTAAGAAAACAGGCTGTTTGTTCCCTAGAGAAACTATTCTATAAGCTGACTTTGTTTTTATATTCTGTTCTGTGCTAGATTAAGTGATTTAGTTTAGTTTGGCCTAGGGCAAAATGATTTAGGACATTTTAGAAAATCCTGTATCTGATTAATTCTCTGAAAATACTACTTTTAAAGTTTACTTTTTAAAAATTACCAGTAGACTATGCAATGCCATGTACATTCTCAAAGTGTTGTTTGTAATTGGCAATGAAAACCATTTCAGTATTCCAAGTGGTATATGGTTTTGCCCTCCAAGTTTTGAAAATGTAAAAACCATGTTTTGTAAATACCAAATATTTGTTTTAATTTGATGTCTTTCTGTGACCTTCAGAGATGAGAAGTAAGTCATCTTTTTTAATGGTGATTTATTGGTTACTAAAGCATAACACAGGGGAACCATCTGTGACAAACTAATAGTCATACAAAATATAGAACAACTTTTAAACTTCAGATACCTGAACACTAAGACTATTGATAGTAGTCTCTCATTGAACAAAGAAATGTGATTGTTTTAGGAAATATTTGCTTAATTATCAGAGAATGCTTTCATTCATTTAAAATTTTTCTGTTTCAAAAATTTCCTGCCACATATTAATTTAATTTGAATTTTTTACTGTACTTAAACCAAGCAAACAAGCAAACAACTGTAACAAAGTATAACAATGAAAGGTTATTTATTTTGAATCTCTCAGATGTAATGTGGCTTCCTTCAGACTTTCCCATTCAATTCCAAAGTTATCAATAAATATGTAATTGTTAAGTTAAAAATAATATATGGACATGATTTTTAAAAAGTCAAATTAGGTAGTTATAAAATGAAACAGAAATACTTTTTTTTTTTATTTTCTCAATCTCCAGCTAAACTCAGTCTATCTTTTCAAGGTAACCACTAGTAATAGGTTCCTGTGTATTATTATTGATAAAAATACTATGCCTATTCAAGCATATATACATATGTAAATATAATTTCACATATTTTCTGTTTTTAATTTATCCATGTTCTGTGTCTATATTGTTTTAGCTAAAGATATATTTTGGGTAGAAAATTTATTTGCCTTATTTGCCATTTTATATCTAACTCCTAGAGTGGTGTCCAACATAGTATATAGATAGTTGCTTACCAAATACTTATTGAAAGAATTTCCACACAAAGTACATATCTCTTCATGTATGGTACAAACCTTATAGATGTGCTGTATGGTTGTACCCCATTTTATTTTACCAGTTTTATGTTGCTGAACATTTATATTAGGTCTATTTTTCTGCTAGTCATCTGTCCATCTACCTGTCTGTCCAGCAAATACACACTAAGTACTACTGTATGCCAAACACCCTTTTAAGGATACAAATGAAAGAGAAAATCAAGGGCCCTGCTTGCATATAACTTTCATGTACATAGTTGGCTGAGTATATCAAAAAAACAATGAAATAAACCCCAAATTAGTTTCATGAAGGTAGTAGTATAGGTAATGTGATGGGAAAGGAGTTTCTGTTTTCATAGGATGGCTAGGCAAAACCTTTTGAACGAGGCCTAAATGATGAGAAAAATGGTTTAGAGTCCTAGAGACGAGAATTACAGAGAAGAGGGTTCTAAGCAGAGGGAATGATAAGTATAAAAAAGCTCTGAGGCCAAAAAAAAAAAAAAAGAAGAAGAATAAAAGCTTGGTAAATTCACTGAACAGAAAGACGTTCACTATGATTGGAGCACAAGTCATTTCTCTTACAAAAAAATACTGCTTCAGTAATTATCTTTGTACATAAAATGTTTATTTTAATATTAATATATTTTAAATACTTTTGTAGTAGAACTGAGGGGTCACATTGTATATACAATTTTAAATTTTAAAAGCTGTGGTGTGGGGCCATTTATCCCTTATCCTTTCTCCTTAAACCTCTACTTGGCTTCCTTGACTCTGAGGAACTTGGATTTTCTGGAGCTTGGTAGGGAGTGAGTGGGCTGTGATATGAGGCACTGTGAATGAAAGGAATTCTTTTTGGGGAGAAAATGTCCCAGGGACTGTGAACGTTTGAGAGACTTTTGTATAATAAGATGAAATCCAGCAGTAGAACATATATATATGTTGTATATGTTGAATTATGTGATAAAATGTTTGGCTTTCAGAAACAAAGTGCTCTCCTTTTCCTTTTAATGAAATCATTTCAATGCAGAAATAATAGACATTTCCCAGTCTAGGAAATATGAAATTCAAGTTTTTTAGAGTTACAGTTGTCTATGAGGCAGGGTTATAAATGATGCCTAGTTTGACACTATCGGATTCAAGTTACACAAATTTGTGATTAAACTGAGACATTAAGGGGGAAATTCCATTAACCAGAGTCAGCCAAAAACTTTTGCCATAATGTGGCTTTTGTGGAGGAAGGTAGGAATGGCATCTCATTTTTAATAAGTCCTGGGTGGTTACATTGGTGAATAAAATTCTATTTTTGAATGCCTCTTTATCAAAAAAGCATTTAATTTTAAAGGATAAATGTCAGAATAAGTTAAAAATTTTTAGGCAGATTAGAAATTTTAGGCTGGTCAAAGAACAAATTTTATTTCCTAAGTTGTTTTATTGCTGAGTAAACTTCGGGAGAGTCAAGTTATATTTGAGAGCACAGAGATGTTAAATTTTTTCAATTTATATATTTTGATAGGGTGAAGTTATGAAATTTGGCAGATCTATTCAGATTCCTATGTACCTATAGAGAGAATGGTGTATGTACAGTTTTATTATTATTTTATTTTTCTATATAATATTACTCACTTTGAGAATTAAAAACAACTTGGAGGAATGTTAGGAATCTTTGATAGAAATGATTTTAATTTAACAGATGTTAATATGCTATGTTATATCTGTTATACTAAAGATTTCCTTTTTCTTCTTTAACATGGATCATGTTTTCCAGCACTACTTATAAACAAATGAGTTGGAAATCAATTTTATTTTGCTACTTGAACCTAAGATATATATTAATAACTATAAAGCAATTGACATATTTTGTCTGTGTTGTAGTAAGTTAGCCTTTTTATTAAGAAGCCTCACTTATCAGCTGTCCACTGAAAAATCATCTCACTAGTTTTAATGTGAATATATAATTTTTAGTTAAAACAAGTTATTGATATCAAATCTTTAAGGTAAGTGTAAGGAAACAAATTACTATTTTATTAGTCTTAATTCTTTGTCCTGAAATAAATAGAAGTGTAAAATATGCTGCATGTTTACAGAAATCATCTGTTCCTATTGCAATGTGTAGGTATATAAGTTGTAATTATTTGATTCATTAGAACATCTAATTTTTTGCTTGACAGTATGCAAATGTGTCATTAAATCTGTTTTTAAGATTTTTCCAGTTTAATGTTGGAATCCAAATTCATAAAGAGTTGGAAAAATGAGATGTCTGAGCTATAGGATTCACAGGGATTTTATACGAAGCCTATTTAATCAGGATAACACTGTTATTAATATTCATAATGTCAGCTGGAACACAAATGACAGACTATGGGGCCTAAAAATTTTGCTTGGTGAATTTATTAAAAGTAGCTTAAAAAATTAATGGAATTTAAGTAAAGTTGGTGAATATGAAAATCTTGTGTTAGCACAAAAAAATCTCTATTAGAACTTCCTTTAAGATCATATTGCATTGATGTCTTTTGACAGCTTTCATTGGTACTTAAAGAAGAAAGATGCATGAATGGTCATTTAAGAGGATTTAAACACATTGGCACATTAATTTTTACATGAATAATAAGTACTTTCGAAAAGCAATTAACTTACAGTGTACAAGATGTGAATTGAAAAATAAGACTGTGACATCAAGGGCAAAGCAAATGTGCTGTACATTTTAAACTTAGTGGCAGGACTTTTTAATATTTTGAATTATTTTATTTATATAATATGCATAGGATATGACTTAGAAATGGTTATTTTAATGCATTCGAAAGCATATTAGGAGACCAAGAATGCTCCTGCCCTTTTCCAAAATATTGGTAGTGTGAAACATTATCCTCTGCAACTATCATTTGCATTGATTAGAGAATTAAACACTTATTGTGTTACTGGTAGTTTTTGAGAATATGTTCTATTTTGCAGAAAGTCAAAGGGATGATTCTGAGTTAGTGCTAAAAATACATATATGTCAACACAGACTTATTGATTATAGCTTAACAAATGTATAATGAATAAACTTCATAAAGTTTAGTGTGAGAAGTTATGTTAACCATCTGAGTGGAGTATACAAGTAAAGTTGTGCTGTATTTTAGCCTAAGAAAGTAAAAGTTGAGAATGACAAGTAAAACTGAGGCACATTTTTTTATACTATTGTTCTTTATGTTTTAAAATATGCTTTTAATGACATTACACCAGTGCTCATTTTTTATATTTATTATTGAAATTTATTAAAAATAATCAATCTAAGATCATTATGTATAGTCACAATAACGACAAGTATTTTATGTTGTATTTTTCAGAGATTATTTTTCTTGTGAACTTTAATACTTATAAAAGCATAGTTTAGCTTTTATCTATAACAGGCCACTTAGGGGTTTATCAGTGAGAAACCATGGGCATTGGCCTGGCAGTCTATTTGGGTACTAGAAGTTTCACTTGCAGTCTGTCAGTGTTATATATGAATGATTTAGTTTCATTAGATATACAGGAATATATATGCAAATATATTTTGGGACTAATTCAAAGTTTGATTGGGAAAAGCATTAATTTTCAGAGTGGTAGAAATGATCAAAATATAATTCATACATTAAAATTTTTGTATAAGGAATGAAATCAAATTAATATATTGGATATAAGTTTTTCTAGTGGTTTTTAATAAATTAGGTTTTGGACTAGGGTGGTGGTGGTGTTTTTAGCTCTGAGAGATTCACTTATATGCCCAGCAGAGGGCAGCATTTTACTATGTCAGCCTCATAAAAAAAAATTAGTCCTGCTTAGACTGTCAATGTTTCTTGTAATTACTCCCAGTATATTTGTTGCTTGCTTATGAATTAACTTGCATTTATGGAACTAAATCATTCCAATCATTTAATTACACCTGAGGAGCTGAACTATAATTGCTTGCTTCCAACTAGGATCTGATATGGCTTGAGCAGTATTAATTTGGTGTTTACTTTTCTGAGTGCTAAAAGCATTAAAATGATTGTGCAATGGGATTACATTTTACTAATTGCTGGCATTCATTAGCTGGGTAAATGATGAGCAAGAGTGACTGTATATTGCAAAGGGATAAAATTATGATTTTAAATAGTATATTACTAAGACATTAAGGCCTGTAAGACATGTTTTAAAATACTCCAGAGGTTATTAAAGACTGTATTTTCTACATGTCTTGCTATATGAATCTCTTATTAAAAGACTGCAATTATTATTAACCTTTTTGGGCAATATGTAGGGAAATGGCTTCATTGACTAGAACATATTTCTTTGATATTAATAACTTCCTATATTTTCAGCTAATCCAAAAGTAAATGAGGAACTTAGAAAAAGATTGCCAACTCCAGATCAACATATTTAGAGAAAATTGGAAAAGGAGAAGCTTACTACAGCTTTATTTGAGGACTTTTTAAAGAACACAGAGTTCTAACTGTGAGGTAAATCTAATTTTATTCTCCTTAAAACCATGCAAAAAAAAAAAAAAAAACTTGTATAGCTTTTGCCATGTTTATTATGAAAACAAATGTGATAGAATTATTAATTCCACAAGCTAATGATAGTCTTTATTTTAAAAAAAAATGGAATAGCATTCTTAAATTACTTTTACAAGTATAAAATATTTATATGAAAATATACATTTTTAAATTCCAAGTCAATAAATTCAAAATTTTTGGTATAAAGTTTATAACAAGTAGACTACAAATTTTATTTTTCTTAAATTGTTAAAGTTATAATTTAGAGATGGCTTAAATAAATGGTTCTCTAATCATAAAGGAGTGAGAATGTCTAGAAGCTTAATTTGAACTGTATTTAATAGACTATAAGTGTGAAGGAAAGACCCTTTTTCTGAGAAAAAAGATCTAACTTTACCTGTTGAAATACACTTAATTGTACCATTATAAATGTTTTAGACAACCATTTATCCTGTAAATTCTCTGTTAAACAAAGGTAAGGCTTAGGTGTGTTCTGATATATTGTTTTAAGTTTATTTATCTAGAGTTGGCTTTATTTTAGCTTCAAATCTTGGAGCAAAAACCAGAGACATTGCCAGAGCAAACAAGAACAGAAGTACAAATGGAAGACTGGTCAAAAGGTAAGGACTTTTAAGGTATTAATACCAAACCCCAGGTGTTGTGCTAGTTCAAGGTACTGAATGAAGTGTGTTTGTTCTAACCAATATGTTAGACAGAGGCAGAAAAGTACACGTGCACAGGTACCCACATACAAAGAAGAAGGCATACATAAAGAGACCCACATATTGCAAAAGAGACACACAGAAGGCACACACAGAAAGAGACACACACTGTGAATGAGACATGGAAGATATATACAGAGAAGCAGACAGACATATTCATGTACTGAGAGACACACAGAGAAAGAGATCAAGACATATAAATACAGAGACACATGTAGAGATAAGTGTGTACCAAAAGACACACTCAGAAAAAGATACAGAGAGTTGGGATCAGAGGGGCCCAGAGAGAGTCAGAACAATAGAGACATGCAGAAATGTGCAAATGGAGTCAGAGACAAGGAGAGAGACAGAAAAAAAGATACACACGGATATGCACAGGCAGAGGGAGAGGACAGTCAGAGACAGAAACACAGTTTGACTAAGAGATGATGAGAGAGAGAGAAAGAGACAGAAAGAAGGAGAAGGATTGCACATGTTTATCTAAAGAACGACGTCATGAAGAGAGGTTTTAAAAAAAATGTTAGATTTTTAATTGCGGTCTCTTATAGTAAAATGGTACAAATCTGGAAACCTTAGGAAAGTAATTATTCTGAATATAGTATTACATATAGTTGAAGGCTTAAACTTTATGTATTTCATTTTTATTTCCTCCAATTTTATAATTTAAAAACTAGGATTATTACCAAAACATCACACATATCTCTTTTTGGATTCCACCTCTCCCAACAGGGCTCCTTGTTCACCATATTATCAACCATACTCTTTACCTTTTTCAGAAGGTTAAAGGCCATTTGAGGGGATTATTCTATCATCTTTATACTAAGTAAGTTAATAGCTGTGCATTGTTTTCAGGTATAGAATGATGCTGTGTTTTCTGAGTATACCTTTTTCTGATTTCTGTATTTGTTGTTAATTTCCATACCGTTATAAATTTTCTTGTAATTTATACCTACTCTTAGCAACTTACTCATGATTCTAGGCTACTTGTTATGAGTTTAGAATCCAAGTAACTGACTGAATTGTGTATAAAGTAATAGCAAGTAATATCTGAGTAATGTTGTTAAAAGTCTTTAGTGCAAAATTAAATGTTTTAGTGAATGGACTTTGTGATAGATTTGGTCTACTCTCTTTATATTCAAGTTTGTGATAAAGGATACATTGGTGGGAACTAATTTGTTACAGCTGTTTTTATTCATTTATGCAAATAAGCAAGTGAACATTCTTTTGAAGAGCTCAAAGCAGTTTTATTCAATATATGTACAAAATAAGAAAAAAGGAAGTAAATAATGATGTCCCCTTTACTTATGTTCCCTTTTCACAGGTTACATTACTGTGAAAAGTCATATTGTGCAAATTATAAACAAAAAGATCTTTAAGAACACAAAGGAATTATTTTTAATATATCTAAAGATCTAGAGACTGTGGAGGAAATTCTTATCATAAATGTAGAATAAGAAGGAAAGATGTGAAGGAAGGTAGCTGCTAAAGCTCTAAGATACTTATAAAAAGGAGATTGTAGGGCTAAAGACATGGATCCATCAATAGTTTGTAGGAAACACAGACTGTAGTAGATGTGAGTGAAACATCATTAAGAAAATTTGCATTTTTACAGGTTTTTTTTGATATTGGAAATAGGAATAAGACATTTCTTTATATAAAGGGCCTGCTAATGAAAGATTATTAAGAATTAAGCAGGTGAAAGTAATAATATCTTTTGAATTTTGTGATAACTGATATGTTTAAACAGTAAAATTTACATGATCATCTCTTGATATCAAGGGTCATGACATTTATCTTAAAGAACAAATGCTTCAAAACTCTCTTACACTAATGTTCATAGTCTACTCTTATAAATAATTATTTTATTTTATATTATTTTATTTATCCCTTAAAAAAATCAAGCTAATTAAACATTTGCGTTACACAGATTTGCTTTTGTGTCATCTTACAAATTTCATGAGTGCCAAAGTAGTTATCTTTTTTCTAGCTTTATTGTAGAAACATTGTTGAAATATTTAAAGTCAAAGAATTGATGAGATCTATAATGTTAACAGATATAAAATGATTTACATTTTTCTTTGTTTTTGTCATTATAAGTATTTTGGGAAATGTTAAGCTGAGGTTGGTAGGTAGGACAGGTGAAGACATCTAACAAATGTGTCCAGTTTCTTTAGGTAGTTAAAAATAACCCAGAATGACTGAAATTTTAAGCTGTTGGAAGCAATAGCTGAGTGGATAAACGTATGTTGTCAGAAAGGCATCAACATCTTCTGGCTTCTTAATTAAATAAATTATGTTTGCTCTTCCATGAAAATTTTCTGTTGTTTTTTTTTTTCCTGCTTTTTAAGAAAAAAATGAAAGGTCATACTCAAAGGACATATGTAAAGTCAACCTTCAGAAAGAATGGGCTATTATATGATTGTTGTTTAGCTCTTTTTACCATTTACTTATTTTTTTTTATTTATATAACAAAAAGGAACCATAGGGTCAGAAACCTCTATTAACAATTAATCACTAGTATAATAAATTTCTGGATATTTCTTATACTAAATTTTGGTGTTTTTTATTTAATTAACAGAAACATAGTTTAGTTTTATAGTACATAATAGTCCATTGGAAATAGTTTGCACATTATTTGCAAATAAATATATACGTCATCTGTGTACATACCTGCAGTAATGTAGGTAAAAATGAGGTCAGGATGCCAGTTAAATTTAGAATATTGTGAGACATAATTAAATTTAGAACCTTTAGGGGTCAGTGTTCCCTAAGAAAGGTTAAAAAGGTTACTGTGCCCATCCAAATTAAATATTAAGTCTACTCTATTTTAAATATTTCTTACCAATTGAAGGTTAGAATCAAACTTGAAGAAGCTTTATACAAAAATCTTTTAATGTCATGAGTTTCTTCAATATCATTTTTAGGTTTATCATTTTAGAAAAACAAAATTAATATGTATTTTATACAGAATAGTTATTTTCACTTATGTATTACCTCAATTTAAATATGAATCATATTTTGAAACTATTTTTTCCTTAATATGTAAGCGTGATTCTAAATCATTGTATGCATTTGAAACGAGATGAAAAACCATTTCTAGAACTGCTTATGTTAAGAGTCCTTACCTGTTGTAGTTTATTGGAGGCTAGCAAATATTTTTATAATCTTATCTTGTGGAATTTAAGTAAAAGGCAGCGTCTTCTTTATTTTAGAACTGAACTAGCAATTACCATTTGTAGCCATGATTCTTATGGTTTTCCTACCAAACAAAACAAATAACTGGGACTAAAACCTAGCAAAAGGTAATTTATAAGTGCCTCACTAGTTTCTTACTGAGTCAGAATACTGTTTATTTTTGCTTGGTATTTGGAACCTGCATGCCACCACCAGTCTCTTATTATTGTCTCATTTACCTTTCTGTCTTTTCACAAAGTACATAGTCTTATCGCCTTTGTCTATCTGTTTTTCTGTAATTGAATTATATTTTAAACTGTTGCATGATTTATAAGCATTTTATATAAGAGTAGGCATCTATAGAAACCTAGAAAAACATCTAGGATTCTTTTAAATGACTTTGATTATTATGACTAAAATATTATTTTATAATCTCATTTTATTTTCATAAACTATTTTCTTTTAAGGTAGAAGGGCAAGAAATGGCAAGTGTACAGATGGATATCCATTTCTACCAGCAAGATAGCTGTTAGGAAAAAAATTATTCCCGAGGCATCATGATTAGACACTCCTTGAAATTCTAGGTTTTGAAAATATCTGGATAATTAATCATTCTATGTTAAATGACAGGACTTATATTTAATTATTGGCTTTCTAGTAAGTAATGGTATGTTTTCCCTAAATAAGTCATGTAATTTGTTTTTGTTTATTTGTTTTAAAGCAGAAAGTAAATTGCACTGGAGAACCAGTGTATTTAATAATTTCAATAAAATGTTATAGTAGAAAGAACACAGGTTTTTGAGACAGATAGACCCGGGTTTCAGTTTTTTAAACTTTCACTTACTACTCCACTTACCTGGACTTAGGTATAAGTTTCATAATTATTTTTAAGCCTGGGTTTCTTGTATATGGAAAAGGAGATAATTCCTTTAAGACTGTTTTGAAGATAAGGGGTCATATATGTATTTCATATGCAGAGTAATTATTTTTAGGTAGTGTGGTGGTAATGGTTTTTACAGATGAGAAAAGAGAAAAGATTGTTGATATATATTATAGGGCCTAAATAAATGGTAGTGGTTGTTACTGTTATTTCATCCAGCTGTAAAAGGTAGGTATGTGAAAAAGCTTTAAAAGTATTAAGAAACATAAATAACAGTATTTGAAGTAGTATTACTAATTTTATTAGAAGTCTGTTCTCTTCAGATATGTTCACAATATCATTAGACTCTTGATTTTTGTAATATAGCTGATATTTAGCATAGTTATATTTGATAGAATATGAAATCAATAATTTTTAAATTCCCATTGCAATAAAAATCTTCAGACTTTTGACTTCAAACAGTGTGCCTTTTTCCTTGTGGCAAGTGTGAATTTAAGAATTTTTTTTCCATATGCCGTAGAGGGGTTAAAAAAGACCATTTCTGGGTCTGATTAAATTTCCTATTCATCTCCATAGTACCTAACTTAATAGAGTGCTGTTAGCTTTACACATGACTGTCTAGAATATTTGAGAGTGGTTTTAGGACTACTGGCAGCTAGCCAGCAAGGACTGATTCACTTCCAGAGGAAATGCCAAGGCAACTCTTAAAAGAATGATTTTCATAAAGAAAAAATCATCTTATTTTAAATAAGTTTTTTTAAGTAAATGGGATTCTGAGTGTCTTTACTTTTAAGCTTGATGTGAATGATTCTGTGATTCTGCCCTTGGGCTTGGTAGAAAAAAAGGAATGAAAAAACAAAAAAATGTTTATAAGGGCAACAGTTTTTAACTGGTTATAAAGTTTGTTATGAACAGCGTTTTGAGAGTCATCATTTCTAATATGAATAACATCTGTGAATTTATGCTATATATTATATTTTTTACCTTTTTTGGCAGTTTTTAAAATAAACTTTATTTTGTAGAGCAGTTGTAGGTAGGTTCACAGCAAAATTAAGCAGAAGGTACAGAATTCCCATTATACCCCCTATTCTTTAACCCTACAGCCTCCCGCTGTACGTACAATCTCCCCACCATCGGCACCTCCCAATATACTGGGACATTGGCTGCAATTGCTGCACCTACCCATAAATTCTTAATAAAAGTTTGTGAGAGAATAGCAATCTTTATTTCATTTTTGTTTTTACTCTATTCAGAGTGTTTTAAATCAATTCAGTCTATATTCTTCCATGTGGGATTCTTATAATACTTTGGTACTTCATTTTATAAAAATAATAATTACTAAAAATAACAAGCATGAAAAATAGTAAATTACTTTTTTTAACAGGACCACTTTTTCATTTCTGTACTATTGATAGGATTGTCTCTGTACAACTTGTAACTATTTCTTTGATTTAAGGATATTCAACTCTACTCTTAATATGCAAGCTCTTTCAAATTTATTTGTGGCTATGAAAATATAAATGTGATTTTTTTTGAAACAGAAAAAACTGCTTGAATTTTTACAAGTTTTTTGCTTTGTTTTAAATTCTTCATTCTTAAGATTCTGAGCTGTTTGATAAAAGACTCTCATTCATTTCTGGTTATGGCTCTTTTTTGCCAGAGCACATCCTGGAACACATATGTACAATACGAATCTTAATATAATATTATTGAATCTTTAATTTTATATAAATTCAAGTTTCAGTTTATTATATTAAAGATAATTGTTGTGTTCTCCATAGTTGACTGTATTTATCACTTTTAGTATGCTTACTATAAAAGTCCTGTGTGTACATTGGCATTTTGTTGATTTTAGAGATCTGAATCAATATATGTTGGTGTATAGACTGAATTTATAGCCATTTACACAGTTGGTCCAGGTTGACTGGTTACTTGTGGGTAGGACTGATATGATTACATTTACTACATTTACTCAACTACTTTTGGTTGTAAATAAATTTGATAGTTGAATAAAATATTTTGGGGGAGTTAATAAATACTCCAGGTGTGTGTGTGTGTGTGTGTGTGTGTGTGTGTGTGTGTGTTGGGGGCAGGTTGGTCTGAGTATGTGTGCACACGCATGTGGTTTAATAAAAAAGCTTACTACTCAGGATATTATTTTTTTAATCCTTTTGAGGGAAGTTTCAGATACAATTTTTCTTTGTGTTTTTCCTTTTGTGTTTTTGTTTTTTCTTGGAGATTTTAAAAAAAGTAAACTAAGAACAATTCAGACTACAAAATTTTAAAATTGGCTGTTTAGATTATTTCATAGTTTAAATGATTGAATTAAAAATATTCTAATCCATATCTTTGGGTAAAATTGATAGTCCTTTGCCAAATGATAAGAGTATGCTGATGATGTATGGTTAAAAAATAATCATTTTAGAAAATTCTATTTTAATTTTAATTTTTATTTTTGAGTGATTCTAGTCTTTACATATCAAAACTTTGGTACTTTAAAATCAGGATGCTAGTGGGGGAAAAATTAAAAGTAATCATTTCATATTGATATAATTACTCTTGTAGACATACTGAATATGTTAGTTTTGCTAATTAAGTATTTTTTAAATTAGAAATTAAATCCTTTTTAATACAGTTTCACTGACCATATCTAAGGTAATTAAATGTACTCTAAAACATAGTAATGTTTATTGATTTGATCACTTTTTGTATAGAAATACAGAGTTAATCACAAGATACCCTTATTTCCTTCTTCAATTAATGTCCTGTCTTTTTTCCACCCTCTGTCCAAAATTTTCAGATTAATATTGATTCCTAACAGGTTTGGATAGGTAGGGTTTATTCAGCATTAGTTTCCTCATAGCAACACATGTATCAGAAGAAATATGATGGGAAAGAGAATAAATACATAGTCTTTAAGGATTTAGGCTTTTGTGTAAATTTTAACATTTGGAATATGGAGTATAGAGTATTCTGTATCATTTCCACAGATTAATGTAAATAATTGGTAATTTGAATGAATTCCTATTTTAGTAGATTAAATGGTTATTGAATTTTTATCAAAAAAACAAATGTTGCTAAATTTAGTCACTGAAGCCTTTTATTCAATTGCTTTCAAGAGTGTAAAGTTTAAAAAAGTAATGATTTCAGTTCAGCAAATCTGATTTTTTTTTTCAGTAAGCTTCATTGTCTATATTTTATAATCAGCCCATATAGAGTTTAAGATCAGGACAGGGCTGCATTAGTCCAGGTAAGGAGAGCAATGACAAAACAAAAATTTTCATAAAAAAAACAGTCCTTGATCTCCTGAGAGTGCAATGGAGGCTAGCATCAGAGACTTCCTTTGCATTTTTAATAGGCCGTTTGTTCTCTAAGATGATCTATATTGGTCCTTTATTACCTTTTTCTTTTTTAAAAAGTCTCTGTTCCTCCACCAAGTCATTTGAAATGAACACATTATTAAAAAAATGTTTACTTTTCTCAGGCTTTTTATGGGGGGGGTTCAGGTATTTAATACTTTTTTTAAAAGTTAAAAATACTAACTCTAACAAGGAACCTGTGATACTATACTGTAATTAACATGACACTAGTATAGTAGTCACAGTTGATTAATGAAATGGGAGTCTCCACCTTTTATGTTTTTTTTCTTGAGAAACAAATGGAGCATTTGAATAAAACATACATAATTTGCATAGAAAGTTATGTAATGATGCCATATAGAGTATAATGATTTCCTAAAACCTTGTATTTAAAGTAACCTGAATTACAATGAGAGATAAACAGAATATTTACCCTTCCCTTATGAGCTGCTGCTGATATGTAAATTTATTCTTCTACTTTGCACAAATATACTTTTGAGCTACTGCTTAAACACTTTGAGGTCCTTAGTCAAACAATTTTAATGATGCCTCCAATATTGTGAAAGTGTGACATTTGATGAATGTCTCATATAGTTTTGATATCTGGGAACATGTCAACAAAAAAAAATTGAACATTGGTTTGTCATGCAACACCTAGATAATTTATAATTTTACTGTTTATATCCATCTTGACATTTTTTATCTGCCAAAGGCAGGTTTCATTTGGAATCTTAATCTGAGATTTATTTGGTGGATCTGGAAATCATAGCTAGGGTTCCCACAGGAAATGGTCCATCTACCAACAGATTAAATGGCAGTCCTGCAGTTGTTAGGGGAGCTCTGCATTTAACACACATGCATACTCATTCAGACAGCACTGTGGAGAAAAATTAAAGTAGTAACCCAGGTTTAGGAACAATGTAGCTAAAAAGTCCCATATTTGCTGAATGACAAAGGGTTATATAGCAGCATTTCATTTTATTATTCGTGCTTGAATTTCTTGTTTGCTCTGTTGAGTCTGCTGACGAATACTAATAAATGCCTGCAACAATCCAGACGAGAGATGCCTGGCAACAAAGCTATGCGGTGGACCTCCCTGATCTTCTCCAGTTCACAACCTGACCTTTTGAAAAATTGGCTGGGCTAAGCTGCAGAATTTGGGTGTAATGGTTATTGTTAACTCCAGCTTTAGGATTTATTAATTTGTGTGATCAAGACTTACCTATACTTCAAAGTTTCAAAAGACCAAACAATCATCCATCCATTAGAACTAACATTGTGTTTCAGTAATTTCCACTTAGTATCTGACTGGTGAGTCTTCTGTTTTGTTTTCCAAATCTGAAAATTCTCTTAAGTAAAAAGAAAGGCACATATAAAGAAAATCTGTTTTTTTCTCTTTATACTTGTTATTGGAAAAGTTGCCTTCTATAAATGATATATAAAATTGGTGAATTCATGAACAATTGGTATGTGTTCATACTTAAAAATATATAAAACTTATTTTACTTGAAGTTGTAGAAATTAAAGATTTACCTAGTTCATTCATATATTAACTGCTTTATATAAATTATTCTTATAATAAGAAAATTTGAGAAAAGCTGAAAAGGTTAGGAATATATAGGAAGTAGCTGAATAGTTTATATAATTGTGGGGAAAAAAGAATAAAAATTGCAATTATGTTAGTTAATCAAATTGTAGGATAGTTTTCACAATCATTTCAGCCTAAATAATATTTGTAAAGGTTTAAATAGGGTAATGTATGTTTTACAAACCTTTTTTTTTTAATGTGCTATGTTCATAAGTTAATTAGATAATTTAAGCTTTAGTAGATTGCACAATTATACTGTGTTCATAGCCTTTATATAGTGAAGAATTTTAAAATTTAGAAGCTGAAATATTGCGATAGAACTTAGTATTTACACAGAAATCTGACCTTTTCCCCAGAAGAATGAATATTGATGTGTTTATGATTATTTCAGAAGATGAAACAAAAACTTGTTAAAATTTGATGTAGTACCACCACTTTAATAGCTTTTTTAATAATAAAAAAAAGGTAACAGAATTTTAGTAATTTCATGACTAACCAACCAGTGGGAGACTTGAAGCACTGTACACTAAGTCACAGAATTGTCTTAATCAAAGATGAAATAACCTCACCACTTCATTTTGACATGCTTGTCTGGGTATATAAACATGTGTAGGAATGTAAAGGATATAGTTTATTTTGAATATCCAACCCTTGTGTCCAAATGACTAAATTATGTGGTATTGACAGGTTCCATCATTTACAGCTTTATAAAAAACCTTAGTAACACCTTACCTCAGTATCATATAGCTGCATCCAGCTGCTCTTCCCCAAGTATTTTTGACTTCCCATCAATATTATGTAATAACACCTTATTAGAACTACGTAAGATTTTATCTGTGCTTTCCAACATGGTAGTCAAAGGCTACATGTGGGTTTGAGCACTTGAAATGTGTGCAGTGGGTATGCAGACCAATGAAAATGAAAGTTATAGGTTTTTTCCTTAATCACTGTTCAAGCCAAAACAAAACAACAAAAAACTCCAAAACCCTGAAAGAATATATAGGACCCAAGTAACAGCTTTGTATTTTTTAAGCCAAAGATCCAAGTTATTTAATTTCATGTGACTTCTAAATAAGGATCTGTGAAGAATAAGTGCCTATGATCTATTAGCTATGATCCTGATTGTATCTAATATGTGCCAATACAGTGAGTACTCAAATTATGTTACAGAAACATGCTATTTAAATTTCTTATTTTCCTGCCATGAAGCTGAATTTACAGAAATACTAGTTTTATTCCTATGGAATTGAATTTTCTTTCGGTATCTTTTTCTAATATCAGGATTTCTAAATTCTGAAGTCCTATTATTTCTGTAATTTATTTTATAATCTGATATAAACTTTCTTAAACCATTATTTATTAGTTACAGATTTTAACCTTGTTATGTATTTTTTCTTTGTTATATGTTTCTCATTGGATATTTTTTCTTACAATTTAATAAGAAAACATTTTACTTTTAACAAAATGGATTTTGCAGCTAATAATAGCTAACATTTATTGAGTGTATTCTGTGCTGATACTTTTCTAAGAAATTATAAAATTTAAATAATTTAATCCTCATAACAACCTTTTGATGTCAGTGCTATTATTATGTAATTTTTTATTGATAGGGAAACTAATGAGAGGCTAAGTAATTTGCTAAAAGTCATATAGCTGTGTGGTAGAACCAGAATTAAAAACCCTGCAGTCTTTGGTTCTGCTTGGAAGATCTAAATACACCAGCGGTCTAGTTGGAAGATCTAAACTCTTCCCTTGTACACATATTAGGTGAGACCACTGTGATTTGGCAGACATTTCTGATGTATTTTTCTTTTATGATTTGGAGAAAAGTACCCAGGTATGCAAATGTGTAAAACTAACCCACTCACAAAAAAGAGAAACAAATAGTCAGAAATATTTAGTAAAAGAAATAAACAGTATTTGTACACGCATACAGATTGATTTAACTTAAGGAATTGCTAGAATTATTAGGAGCCACTAACTGATAGCTTTTGTTCTGATTATGTTGACACTAATTATTTAGAAAAATTCTTAACCATTGAGAAGAAGACATCTTATGTTTAAAATGTGGACTATAGTAATTCCATCATCACATCAAATTTATACACCTATTTAATACCAAAAAAATATTATTTTGATGTTTTTACATAATGTGGTGATAGATAATATATAAAAGAAGCAATAAACATGAAGCTTTTAATTTATTTATGAGATCAAAAGCTACAGTATAAGTTGTAACCTTTCCAAAAAAAAGTTTAAAGAAGCAGTGACCAGTTGTATTAGCAAGTATCAGAGAGCACATTAAAATATTGCCTCCTTATGATTTGTTTTTGATATAAATCTCCCTGAGTAGTACCTGCATCAGAAGAAGCAAGAGATTTATTTATTTGAATGACTTGTCTATAGTACTTCTCTTTCTCTTTCTCTTTTCTGACAGTGAGCTCTCAGGTAGCAGGGATGTTGCTATTCTGAGTAACCCAGTAGGATCCCTAGAGACAATTCTAGCTCAACCACTCTGAAGAAACAGCTCTGTAAACAGTATTGACCCCCCTGGGGACCATCAAATCCGTTTACACAGATACCAGTTGTCACAAACTATTTACAAAGCCAGCCAGAACAGAATTTCCCAGCCTCTAAGAATCCCTATTTGATTCTGGCCACCTCCTCACTTCTATATAGTAATTACTTAATAACAGTTATTTTTTGACAGTGAGTCATGGTTTTTTAGGTAGCTTCAATTCAACTGAGTATATTATACATTGACTGATATATAATTGGGTAATTGAACTCAAAGGGATCCTAAGGCCTTCTGTCGTAAGGTAATACTGTTAATTTTCTAGACCAAAGGAATTGAAAATTTAATAACAACTTTAGCATTGAGATAGTTGGCAATAACAATACCTCCAGAAATAAGAATCTGTTAGGTCTTGAAAATGGTCCATTGGAAACAGCATGAAAATCACTAGAGTGATACAGGGCCTTCAGAATATATTGTGCAGCCGGCCAAGGCACATAGATTAAGTATTGAGATTCCCCCAAAAATCTTCACTAAATTCACCCATTTTGCCCAGGTGAATTAACTGTCCCTAGCAATAGCTATAGGTTCCATTTGAGGAAAACCTAGTAGTAGTCTTCCATAGCATTATTTTATTTTATTATTATTTATTATTTATGCCCACAGCACCTGACCTTCCTAGGTGGTCAGAATCAAATGGCAGAGAGAAAGAAAACTCTTATAATAAATCAGCCTTGTTTACTCTAAAGTAAAATTAAAGTCTCAGTAGAAGAGTATGGATAGTCTGATTTGTAGAGCAGGTATAATATCTGAGAAAATGGAAGTTAAGAATTTTTATGTTTATTTTATATTATGATGATTACAGAAATAATACCTAACATTTATTGATGTGTCAGACACTGGGCCAAGTATTTTGCATGTATTATTAGTTCAGTTAATCCTCACAACAACTCAAGTATTACTACATTCTTATTTTTAAAAATAAGGAACTGAAGCATGGATGGGTTAAGTTTCTTGGCCAAAGTTATACACTTGGCAAAGCTGGAATTCTGACTCAGGCAGTGTGATACCATAGTTCCATGTATAGCATCACTTCACCATAATCATTAACTTGTTGCAGCATATTTTTCAAAATTTAAGGGAAAAAAGTAATCTGAAAATGATACCTCTAAATCAGTGTTTCTCAGCTTTGATTGTATGTTGGAGTCACCCAATCAGTCTCAGAGATTTTGATTTAATTAGTATAAGACATGGTCTGGGCTGTAGGAAAATGCTTCAGGTTATTCCAACCTGCAAGCAAGGTTTAAATCACTGTCCTAAACGCCCACTCACTGTGGGAATGGAAATATTAATGGCAGAACCACACTGCGAATTCTTATGGGATTGCAATAGGAGTAAGACTAAAAACTATATGTTTATAGCTATAAAACAATCCACAAAAATACTCACTTGAGTGATTCAGTATGTAGCTGTGGTGTTGCATATATCGTGTTGTTGTATTGTTTTAAATACAGGTACAGCCCATAGTTATCTTGAACAGGAGACTACAGAGAGAAATAAAAATACACAGCAAGATGAGCAACTTACTGTGACTTCTAAGGGAAGCATGCATCAGAAATCCAATGAATTAGTTAATGAAGCCACGTATGAGGATACAAAACTGCCAGGGCAGAGATCAAGGAATTTTTCTTATCCAGGTGATGAGTCATCTTACTACACTACTGAAAAATCCAAGTGAGTGCTCGCAGCCTTAGATTTAAAAAGTAAGAATTGGGAGAACTCTTCCTTCCTTCTGTTCCTTCTTCCCTCTATCCCTCTATTCTCCCTTATTTATGGTATGAGCTAAATTGGACATGTCATTAACTTAGAAAATTTGGTGAAATCTACCAGAGTTTTCTCATCTTTCCATCATATTGATATGATGTGTCTAGATTGCTTAGTAAAAAAAGTACAAGGTGAGTTTGAATAAAGGCCATGAGGTTTTATTCCTTCTTGTTGAATATATTTTCTGTGACCTTTCATTATGGATTGGGAAATAACTATTGAGTTGATATAAATGGGATATTATTCATCAGAACCTAAAACCAGCAACTCTAAGGCGAAATAAGCCCCAAGATGTGTTTTGGTTTCGGTTAGCATTATTTTTCATTTAAATGAGTGTGAGTGCTTTTCGAAGGGTCTTATACGTTCCAATTTGACTTTCTCATTATTTTACATTCTGCAGCTTTTACCCTTTCACTTTACCTATGTATCCCATGGAAGGATTTGAATTTGTGACATCTTTGCCCTTTCCATATGGGATTTTAAGATACTTTGATAATTAGTCATTTATTATGAAAATGCTACTCACTAAATTATGAAAATTTTAGTGACTAATATATTTTCAGTCCAGAAAAAATCTTATTTCATAGAATATATTTTAACAGTTTTTTATAGCAATAGCTATTGCTATTTAGTTAAAAATTATTCAGTAGGTATGTTAACATGTCTCTACCTCTTAGCAATGAGTTATATTCTTACTAAAGTACAGATTTGAGTATACTGTAGGTGAGTAGAGTTAAGGATGAATGAAGAGGCGATAACATTTTATAACTACATGGGAAAAATAAATAGAGATTGGGCTAAAGTTAGAGTATGAGACATCTAGAATAATTGCAACAGAAGATACACATGATTGGTAGAGTGGCACTGTCTGAGGCAGGCCTCACTGCTTAATTTCTTCTTAGAGATTCTAAGATTTATTTCTGTTTAATATAATGCCTTCAAAAAATAGCCCCTCTTTTTCTTTACCTTTCTTTATGCTACTTGTTTTTTGATACTCAAATAGCATGCAAAATATCAAAATTTTTTGCTTACCTATACAGGAAGATGTGTTCATTTTTAATGTTTTGAATTTAATAGTGAAAGTGATATTCTGTCAACCAAATTTAAAAATTATGATTATTATTTCTATTTTTAGGAAAGTGAGGAAATGTATTTTGTCCTGATTAAAAGTATAAATTAACTTAATATTCCTAGCTGCTAAAACGTGAATTCTTTCAGTATACTGAATTGTGAGTCTTTGTAGATGTTGCTAAATACCTTCATCAAAGTTAGTTCTGTCAGTTGATCGATTAGCACCTCCATAAAATTGATATATTTATGCTTTTTATCCATAGGATTTTCTTGTAACAGTGAATAATGAAATCTTAAATTATGTTATATATTATTGTTAAAATTAATTTTGTCCCCCTCCCCATTTGAAGGGTAAAATCTATAGATCCTGTAGAATAGAAATCATATGTGTATGTTGTTTGTTTTCTATATTACAGCATTATGGAACATACAAATAATGATTTGCATTATGAACGTGTGATTCCTTGTCAAGTTACTTCAGATTTAAATAAAGAGAAGACAATAGCATTTCTTCTAACAGAATTGGACAATCTCAGAGCATGCAATAAAAAGGTACAATATAGAAAATTCGATAATTATACGCTGTGCTTTTAGCTATTGACCTCCTAAATTTGCTTTGTTGTCCATCATAATTTAGTTTCATTGTGTACTTTAATCCTTTACCAGTAGCTTTATGTTGTTTACGTATCATGCCAACAGAGTGTGATTGAGTTGGAATTTGGCCACAAAAAGCAATTTCTTTGGTTTCTTGCCCTTGCGGGCTGTGATATCATTTCCTATTTCTTAAATCTAGGGTACCTGGAATATGTATTTGAAAAAAAGATTTATTCTCATGTTACTGTGGTAAAATTTTATTCCAGTATTATGGAGAATGAGAAGTTTAATGTGCTGGTTTTACATTGCTTTCTTAACTTTTTTCTCCTTTTTTTTTGTTGGTATCTGTGCTCTATATTTCACCTCAATAATATATGTAATTAAACTTTAAAGTAGCAGAGCTTGGCAATATTATCATTTATCTTGTGTTATATTGCTGCATATTGTCTAATCCAACTTTTGTTGTGTTTTATCTTTCTTCATTCTTTTTCTAGTTATATTTCTTTGAGCATTAAATAATGTTCATTTTTTGTGCCTTCTTTTTTTTTAACCTCTCCATACTTTTCTGATTTTAATATGCTAGTTGTTTGACCTAACCAAACTGAAGCATGATGTTAGGATTGTTGATCGTGTCTGATAGAAAACAACAAAAAATGACAAAAGCAAAGGTAGAAATTTAAAAAAACCCAAAACCATTTGGAAAGATTCTGCATGCAGGAGATAATTTCTGTTCTTTTATTTATCTGTTATTGATTACATGCCAGTTATGAATTAGGTGCCAGTGCCAATTTAAATGGAATATGATGGGATGGCATTCCCAAAGGGAAACTTGTTTCAGTTATTAAGATTATTAATTTTGTTTCAAACTGTTAGAATTACTAAGAGAAACTGTAAACTGTGCTGTTCATTAATTTTTTAAGATAGTCCCTTCCAAGCCTTTTGCTTTTAGACAATAGAATGGATCAGATTGCTTTTTGCAGTAGTTACTTTTAACAATTATGTCATTCCCTCTTTCGTTTCATTTGCCTATGCACACATATAAATTAAGTATATGTAAATTGTTTTTATAATTTCTATGTTATTAAAAGAAATTATTGGTTTCTAAAATATTGTAAAACAAATATTGGGGGGGTTTGGAGTTGTGTGTTTAGGGAGTTAAATGTAATATTTAAAAAATTTTTTTTTACTTTGGGATTAATTATGTTTGTGCAAGAAATTTGTCAGATAAGTATCTGAGGTTTTTTCCAATGTGTTTAAGCTCCAAGAAAAACTGACTAAAGAAGATAAAGAACAGAGAAAACTAAAGCTTAAGCTGGAACTCCGAGAGAAAGCAACAGAAGCACAGATTGCTGAAAAGACAGCAGGTATGGTATGGTAGATGAGTATTAACATATGGCCTTAAGAAAGATACACAAGGTTATAATATTATATGGCTTGGTGAATACTAGCATACTAGCTTATTTGCCAAAGGAGGGGAGGCTGTGTCCCTTTTTTTTTTTTTGGCTGCTTAGAAAATAGGTGGCTTTAACATCCTGGTACTGGTATTAGTGAGAGCTTTACCTGTATTCATACTGATTTGGGCATTAAATGCATTGTTAACACCATGTCAATCCAATCACAAAAAGGTTGTTTGTTTTGTTGGAAGGGCCTGAACAAACAAGGGGAAATAATGATTACCAGTGCCTCTACCTTTCAAACAGAAGTTCAAATACGACTTATTGTTTTAGCTTGTGGAGAGGAAATATTTCTTTATTGTATGAAGTTAGTCATATATTCATTGCCGATGAAAACCTACATTTGATTTAAAAATCTATTTTGTGCAATAGATAAGTTTGTATCTGATGATGTGGATGATGATGGAGATAGTTTTCTCTGAGAGGATTAAAGTGAAAGGTTGCCAAAGTTTAAGATTATAAATGACTGCCTTAAATATGTTTTGGAGTCTATCTTCACTCTCTGGTCTTTGCAAGGAGAACTAATTTTTTAAATACATCTGTGACATGTTACAGATATGATAAGATTACTCTCAATAGTTATAATCTCATAAATATAAACATGTATATGTACTGTGACTTTTCTTCACATTGTTTTAGTGTAAGGAAAGAGAAATATCAGAGTAATAAAAATTAACATTGAAAGGTATTTTAGAAATTACTTATTTTAACAATTTTATGTCATTAAAATGATCTTAAGAAATAATCATACTTTATGAGCCACTTAGCCCTGGGTGCATTTATGAAAGAATTTTGGTAATATCAGTCAGAGACATTAACAGATATAGCCTAACCACTGTGTATAGTAGAACTAAACATCACTATGAAAATGCAACCAAAATTACCATAAATAAATACTCCAGCAAAATACTAGATGGTTCCATTTCTGTTAATGTTAAAGTACCATGAACTTTTTGGATTTTTTGTAGGGAAATAGTAATATATTTTAAAGAAAATTAGCAATATGTTAAAAATGAATAATTCAACATAAATTTAGAACAATTTGAAAGTTTCTTGGCTTTTGATAATCGAATATATGTACAAACTGCTAGTAAGTTATTATAGGAAGTACATTTGTTTTAAGGTGTTTACATCATAATTTAATTGCATGTATAATTTAACAATTAATTTAATGAGATTTATGCCATTATGACTTACTGAAAATCATTAATTAATATGTCTTCCTAGCTCATTTATCTTTTGGAGGGGAAAACTCATTAAGCAATATTACTTTAAAATTTTTATGTAATAGAGCTAATCATATACTTCAGTATTTATTTGTATATATGTAAGGGTTCCCTTTGGCTACACTATGAATTATGCATGCATAAAATGGAAAGACTTTGTTTTTGTTATATGTTAATCAAATATTTTTAATAATAAAATGTTATTTTAGCAAATGTTAAATGTTTGAAACACATTTAGTATGTTCTTATAACCCCTAAATTGAATAAGTTCATAGTGTATATAGTTTCTCTGGACAAAGCAATTAGTTTAAAAAGATGTGTCCAACCACTTTGTTACAAAAATGACACAAAATGAAAATTTTTTATAGTTTTTTTGAAAGTATAAATTCTTAGAATTTATTTTTATTTAATTTTTAATGTTTTAGTTCTATTTTATTGAAAAAAGATTAAAGATATTTTTCTGGTGACATTAGAGGGAATTACATAATATGTGAAAATCTTAAAAAATGAATTAAGAAATCCTTTGATTTGAAACTACAAGAAATTTGTTCACTGACTCTTAGTAGACTCATGAACTTTTTCATGCTTTCTCATTATACCTACAGTCCTAAACAGCCTATCTTCTACCAGATCTATCTTCTGCAGTAGTAAATGCAGTCAGAAAGAAAAACACCATAAAAAAAACAACTATGTTAGAAACTTAATAGAATGGGGAACACTATATGACTTACATTATATGTGATAAGTTTTTTATTTAGTGTCATATGAAAGAACAGATAATCCACATAAGCATGGATGTTTGTTTCACTACTCATTTTTAGATCAGAAATAAAAAATGTATTTGGTAAAGTAGATGACAAATATGTGCACGTATTTAAGTACTTATTGTACTTAAGCAGAATATAAATGTTTAAAGTCAAGGTATTTCACATTAAAGAAAATACATGCAAACACTTGCTGAACTAGACACTGGAAATTGCAATAGTATGCAAAAATATACATCTATAAATTTTTCAAATAAAATGTTAATTAAAATATGAAGTACTCAAGGAAATGGAAGCTGTTTCTAATATATAAAATATAAAGATTTATATTCATCAGTATTAGTTATGACTAACATCAAATAATAAGGGAATGGTTAAATAAATTAAGGCACATTTATGCTGTGAGATACCATGCAACAATTAAAAACATTTCTGAAGAATAATTGGTGACATGAGAAAATCATTATAATATTAAGTGAAAGAAGTGGGGGAAACTATGATATAGTTTCTTTAAAATATAAATACATGTGTATTGCATAAAACGAGAGGCAAATTTTGGTAGTATTAATGTTTCAGTCAACAGTTTTTTGCCTTTTTACGTTTTCTGTGATGAGCGTGGATTAGATTTATAGTATTAGAAAATGTAAATATATTTTTAAAAGATGTAATGTTTTTAAAGTTACTTGCTTTCTAATCTTAAAATAATTCCTGCAATAAGTTTGACACATAAAGACCACATAAACCAAAATTTTATGATGGCTGTGATCAGATCTTGCCATTTACCCATGCAATTTTTCTTGTGTTTCTGATTTGCCCCTTATTTATTTTTGTATCTTTATGTGTATTATTTATGTATAAATTAATTCATCTTGTCTTTCCAACTGATTGTATGATTTAAAAGAGTAAAAATTGAGTATAGTCAAAACCACATAAAACAAAAGGTGCCCAATTCTTTGTGAGGCAGAATGAAGAAACGGAAGGATCGAAAGCTTTGACTCATGTTCAGATCACAGCTTTGACAATGTGAATTGTGTGACTTTGGGCAAATTACTTATTAGCCTCTCCAGATTTACTTTCTTCCATGTAAGATGTGGATATTAACTAACCAGATTATTTTAAGGATTAGAGATAATATTTAAAAGCACCTAGTATATAACTGGTACTCAGTAAGTTGTAGCTCATATTAATATTTGATTATTTCTATCTTTATGAAATTTTAAACCTTTGATAATGTCAGAAGTCTTGAAAAAATTTTTGTTCTGTTCAGCTTTTAATTAAAATTAATGGTTTGCTGTTAATAGATTTTTTAAAGGAAATAAACAGAAAAGTGAAAAAAATTAAACAAAGGATTAGATGATGAAAATTACTGTTGAAGTATATGTATTTGTTGTCACTATTACATTTTACTTAAATGTGAATCTGAAATAAAAGAAATAAGATACAAAGGATTTGGACTTTAATAAATACCTGTGATAAACCTTCATGTAGACTGTTATAATAGCATGAGGACTATTTCCTTTGCCTCCTGATGGTTTTTACATGATGTGAATACTGCTGTTGAAATGTGATCTCATGAGAGTTTGAAACTGAGTTGTATCCTGTATTGTGATAAAATCTCAAATAGTTGGCCCTTTTAGTTTCTTCTTCTTTTTTGACATCACCATCACCAGCGATATTATTTTTACTAAGCACTTTATAGGAACTATGCTAACTTCTTTAAAATACAAACAAGTGTTTATTGAGGACCCATTATGCATTAGGCACAGTATTAGGCACTGAAAATACATCAGCAAATAGATGGACCTGGGATTTCAAACATATTTTGTCTGCAATCACTTCTGACACACACACCATTTGTAGTAGGTAGTGGTTAAATGCTCAGACTTTGGATTCAGACCTTTGTTTTAATCTTTTTACCACTTATCTTGTGTAAATGACAGCCTCACTAAGCTTTATTTAAAACTTACTTTATATGTTGCTGTGATGTTTAAGTGAGATAATGTTTATGAAGTGCTTAACTCATAGAAGGCACTCAATAAATGGTAATTATGATGATAAGATAGTGATGTCACTACCTTATTTTCTCAAGACTTCTTAATCTAAAAGGGGCATATTCAAAGTGTACCTAATATAAATAACCACCCCATAATTTATGTGTGATTTTGTTTCAGAAAGAATTGATTTGTATGTCTTTTTAAAAAGTAGCTTTAAAGTATTTTTATTATTTCATCACCGCAGTTTTTAGTTTTTCTTGATTTTCAAACTTAATCTTATTCAGGAAGTTTGAAAATATGAAAGTTATTTTTTTATTCATTACAAAAAGTAAAGTGAGAAAAAAGTATGTAATTAGTAGGTCTTCTTAACAAAAGCTGAAATGACCAGCTCATTCCCAATGTACTAAGATTGGGAAAAAGTATCTAATAGTAGCTGTTTAGGACTTTTTACTGTGTTTTAACTCATTAAATTACATATATGAATATTATTATTTGAAAATTATTAGCATATATGACCTTCAGCTACTAGGGGATATTTTAGAGAAGCACAACAGAAACATTTACATTGTTCTTTAAGTAAAGTTTCTCTTCTCATCTAAAATGGTTAAACCACAAACACTTCAAAATTTGTTTTAATTAAATTGAGTTCGATACTGAGAGAGAGTATTGTGTGGCTTGATTGCATTCATTAATTTACTCTTAAGTCAGTAATGTGGTTTTAATTTTTAAAAATTACTTGTTCAATTAAATCTTTCATTTTTCCTGGAAAGTCTCAGTGGGCATTGTCTAGTGTTTACTGTCTTTTAATTTTTATTTCTCTATTACATTTATAGTATACAGATGATGTTTAAATTTTACACAAAAGTATTTATTTAACTAGTTTTATAAGTTATTTTTGTGTTTTTTTAAATATGTTTTTTTAAAAGCTTTATTTTTTTTTTTTAAATGTTCACTGTAGGGTATCTGCTTTATATGTTATTTTTCTTTCTTGCATGTCATCCATTAAAGATTAGCTGTGGAAGGTTGGAGCATGGAGAGATTATGAATGACAGAACAACTCCTGTAGAATAATAATCAGTTTTTAGTATTTAATGCTGTTTGACTTTTGCAGACACATTTCTTATTAACCTTTGGTACAAAGAGAAATCCAAGTTCCTGATATCTCCTGGAGAAGATGAATTTGAGATCTGCTTCCAATTAAACTGAAATAAGGCCAATATTGGGTTTTAGCCAAAACAGGTCCTTAGTTTCTAAGTCTTATATTTATGAATCTATCATCTGTCTTTCTATCCATCCATCCATTCATCTATCCCTGTTACATTTAACATATAATTCAGCAGTTACATAACTTGCTTATTAGCTTACTCTACTGATTCTGTAAGCATTTAATGTGCTTTTTCCATTTAAACATAGGTTCTTTTCTGTGTATTCAAATTTAGACTGATATTTATAAATAAAAAAATGTTGTCAAGCCCTTCTCCTTACAGAGAATGTTAATTTGTTTTTGGTAGGGAGGAGAGGAGTTTGTGATTACCCAAAGCATCAAAACATAGAATCTTTGAAACTTACAACTTAAGTTTTTCTTTTCAGGTTAATATGTAAATGTTAAAAGTATAATCAGTCTACCACTATAACAAATATATTAAGACACCCAACTAATTAGCATGGAAAAATAAAAATTGCCATGTAATAGAAAATGTTTATTCTTTGTGTCAGAAGAGGAGAATAACATTTACTTTTGAGCATTTTTATATTGGTATCTATTAAAATTTGAAGTAGATAGGCTGTACAAAAAAAGTATCTCAAAATTATATTTCAAAAATACATAAAATGATTGATACTAATTTTAAACTTCAGTGTTAAGCTTATTTCTTTCACATTAAAAGTTGTAGCTCTGATATCAGATATATAAAATGTTTGAACATAAATAGCATATTTTCAGAAAGTATTCTCATATAGTCTTTGAGTTATCTGTATAAATACTTAGAGATAATAATTGAGGGTTTCACCAAAAAGATGTTCTTATTTTATTAGTTTTGCTACTTAAACTTATTTTGTATTCTAATTAATCTTTAGCAGTTTCTGTGCTACTGGTAAGTACAGCAGGTCCTCAAATAATGTTTTGTTATGACATTGATGAGATGCCATAGGGACTTAACTCTTGTAAATCTCAATAAGCCTGTGATAAAATTGGTGTCTTGATGTGCTGCTCAAAGTTGCAGAGCCTATCAATGATGTTAAGTGAGGACTTATAAATTTATAGCAGCTTTACAGAGAAAAAATTTAAAGCATATATTAAGAGCTTAAAATGTTGACTTTTATTGTAGTAGTCATACTTCTAGAAATTTCTTAAGTAATTTGCTAGGTATAAAGATTTGCATACAAAGATGTTCATCACGGTGTTATTTATATAGTGAATATTTGGGAACAGTGTAAAATCTAATATTAAGAGTGTCTTAGTTCAGTCAAATATGGCATGTCCAGATGACAAAATTCCATGCACTATTTTATGTTTTTGAAGACTACTGAAGAATATGAGAACATATTCTGTTTATTTTAGATAATGCAGAAATTTATAAAACTATGTAAAATATTTGTCTCCATATTCTTACAATGAGCCTGTATTACTTTTTAATCTGAAAAAGTTGTTTGCAAACTAACTATATAAAATGTTGAGCATTCAGATCTAATTTTAGAAAAATGTAATAGTCTCTTCTGTAAAGGAAGCTCTGAAGTAGTAAGTTGAATTCAGCATTGTAAATGCCAAAAAAAAAAAAAAATGGAAGCATGAGACTACTTGGAGTTGATGTGTTAATTTTCTGTTGGTGTGGGACATTTACCATCTCCATTTAAATTCTTAATAATCACTTCATTCAGAGAGAGAAATTACAGTTTTTAAGGAAATGAAAAGACCTAGTGTAATGTTGGTGGTTCTGGTGGTGATTTCATAAAAAACTATTATATTTGCAAGGAATTTATTTAATGTCTTGTAAAGCACTAATAGTAGATAGTCAAACAATGTGACATTCTTTCATATGTAGCAAAGACCTGCTTGCACAAAGCAATTATCTGTGTTTATTTGTTGTTTAGAATTTTGGAATATGAATTATAGTTAGTGATTGTTTAATGCATGTCAAATTCAAATCCTAATGATTTCTTCTTCCCTCTCTTTATGTTCAGCCTTTTCTATTTGCATAGCTACCTTGAGGATGTTAAATGGATTGTTTTTCCTGGGAAATGTCTATCCTCCAAATTATGTTATTTAGAGAATCATGATCCAGTGTTTAAACTAGAATGTTTTCCAATATACTGTCTCACTTCTACTGTATTTCTAAAGTACAGTAGAAGTGTAGAATGCAGGTTTGTCAATAGACTGGAATTCTACTAAGAAAATATGTACTCTATCTTGACTCAATAAACTCATACTTAGTACAGTTCAGCTTCTTCATATTTACTCTTGCCCATATTAGAAAACAATTAGCTTACTAAACAAATTTGAGTATTTGGTGGTGGTAGGGGAGGTGATCCTCTCTGAATCTTTTCGAATTTGACTAAGAATTATAGGATATTTGATGACCATGTTTAAAAATGGAGATATCCAAATATTATTGTAAACACCCAATGATTTGTTTTACCTACAATATAAGTATTTTACTTGGTTGGCTTACATAGTAGCTAATAATATTTGTTAATGTAATTTAACTGCTGTGAACCTTTACTGAACAAATATTGAAATTTATTCAAGTCAAAGAAAGAGAATCTCTAATGACTTTTGTTAAAGCTTCTATTTAATAGTTAAGGAGAAAAGTTTGTATGACATACGAGATGCAATTAACAGTAGATTTTACATTTAATAAAAAGAAAGAAGCATGCGTATTTGCTTTATTCATTCCATCATAATTTGCATTAGAGCTGTGGGTGTTTAATGAGCAAATTCCAACTAAAATGCTATATTGATTTTCTAGTGAACTTTGTAATAGTCTCCTACCTTGGAAAAGCTCAGTGTTTACAATTAAGTTTTCTTTACTAAAAATGTTTGAAAGTTGCATATTGATCCTTTAAAGTTCTGAATTCTAGAAAAAATTATGTTTTTCATAATTAACCAATTTTACATATATAAAACCTAAAAACTGTTAAGTATTATTACTTGGTAATACTTTAATTTTGAAAAAAATTTCATAGCGTTTATAAAATACATAATCAGCTTTTTTATGTGTGTGTTTGTGTTTTACAGTATTTTAAATTTTAACCTTAGTATACTTAGAAGATAATCTTTAAATACACACATTATTTACATCTTTGGAATTGATGTAGCATTATAGAGGAACAAATTTTTTTTTCTTGATCACATTGGACCAAATAAGCCCTCAATGTAAAGTGTTTACCTTTAAGTATAAAAAATAACTAGACTTATTATTAAAGCCCTTAATATTGCTAGCCTTATCTCTTTCATCAAATGTTATTGTATTTAAGTAGAACAGAGCTTACACTAAATGTCATTTTATAAAGATTTCATCACACTTTACAGAAGCCTGTTGATGTTAAAGCTTTAGTAATTAGTATCTTAACCTTTTGATGTGCCAGAATATTTCAAGATAAAATAATATACATGTTAATCAATACTCAGATCACTTATTAGCATCATTTTATGCATCCTATTTTAGAAATTAGAAGTGTTTTAAATATAAAAATGTTAAAATATCTTAGAATATCATTTTATAGAAACTATTATATCATTATAATATGCAGCATACGATATAGAATGAGATCTGAATAATTTTTCTTTCAGTTCCTCTTTATAATTTTTGCAATCCAACTAAAAAGGCTAAAAAGTAAGGACTTTTTCTTTTTACATACATAAGTGGTCCAAATTAATCAAAATCACATTTTTAACATGTCTGGAAATGAAACCAAATTATAAGCCTATGGATTGAAAATGGTGATGGTAGTGGTGGCATGGAACTAATGTTTATTGAGAATCCACTTTGTTTATTTGGCCAAGAACTTTCTTATATTATCTTATTTAACTTTCTCTCACAACATAAATGGTGGTATTATATCCATTTTATATACTTGAGATGCTACTAAAATCATTTAAGAAATACACTCTATATAAAAATGAATTGTGTATGTTTATATGATAACATCTTAGATCTAATCAAAGTCCATATTCTTCCTAAAACATGTTACTTTTTCTAAGCCATTATGAGTATCTTTCCTGGAAGATTGTGTAAAATTGGGTAGAAGTTTCTTTCAAAACAAACAGATGAGTTGATACATAATAACAGAATAGTATAGCCATAGCAAGCCACAAAGTAGTAAATGATGCTACCTTAAAAAATTATAAAAATTGTGCTGAAATGTACTTGTTCTTTCAGAAGCCATTTTCATAACAAGAATCTCTTAACCTTATCTAAATTGTCAATTAAAAGTTGGCTTTATGCAAATGGATATCCAGTTGATCCAGCACATTTTGTCAAAGTTTTTTTTTTTTATCTATTTATCTGGTGATAGAAATTCGGGTTGTTTCTAGTTTGGAGTTATAAATAAAGATGCTATGTGTATTTGTGTTTAAGTTTTTATATGAGTATAGCATTTTAATTTCTCTTGGTTAAATATCCATGAGTGAAATAGCTGAATCTTATTGTAGGTGTATGTTTAATTTTTTAAGAAACTGATAAACTGCTTAATCTATTCATCTGCCAAAAACAGTTTTCTCTTAGCCTTATTTTCCTTCAAAACCTTTACTACAATCTGTTATCTATATCTACCTATCTGCCTACTTAATGTTTGGCCTGTTTTTCTTTCTACTTTCCTTTTTTTCTATAATAGAATGTTTACTCCGGGATGAGGACTTTTCAGACTACTATATTCATATTCCTTAAAACTGGATGGATAACTGCCATAGGAGCTTAATAAATATTGGATGGATGGATGGATGGATGGATGAATGGATGGATGGATGGGTGGATGGGTGGATGGGTGGATGGGTGGATGGTGGATATTTCTCTTGTTAGAAGTGATTAGGGCTTTTGTTCTGCCATTGCATGTTCCATTTCATAGTCTATTATGCAAAAGATAATACAGTTGGCCCTCTGTATCCACAGGTTTGGTATTCACAGATTCAACCAACCACAGATTAAAAATATTCATACAAAAATTCCCAGAAAGTTCAAAAAAGCAGGACTTGAATTTGCCATACAATAAGCACTATGCTGAATCCATGCAAATGAAATATTGTGTAAGTTTACCCTGCTAGAGCCTGTATGCAGATATAGGTCATATATAAATACTATGCCATTTTATATACAGGAGTTGAACATCTGTGGATTTTGGTGTCCATGGGGGTCCTGGAACCAATCCCTTGTGCTTACTGAGGGACTACTGTGGTTGATTTAATCTAAGGGTTCATTTCTTCTACTTATAATTTAATACAAAATAATTGTCTTCATTAACTCTGTTTATCTATGATAAATCTTAGCAGAAACCCAATGTTCTATGAACTAAAAGAACATTTCAAACACCTTCTCTAAGTTATTTTGTGTTTGACAGTACAAATAAAATTTGGACCGGCAATACAGGTTTTTGAGGCCCTTTTTGTCTAACATAGTGATATTTTAAGTTATGTAAGATTTCAAGTAGAAATTATGCTAGAAAAATATTTTCATATTACATCAAATTTCTTTTTATAGCACTGCACAAATCTAGATGATACCATTAGTATTATAATCTATATAAATGATGCCTCTAGAGATATGGAGTGCTAAAGCAGCACAGCTTTGTCACTGTTAATCTTCCCTGATCTCATTTCTTTTCTTCTCCTTCCACCATCCTACTGAGATAACTACTATCCTGACTTTGGTATTTTGGCACTTCTATGCTTGTTTTAATATTTTCACTAAGCGTCTATCAGTAAATAATAGGTCTTTTCAACTTGCTGTTTTTGCCAAAATTTCATTATTGAGATTTTTCCATTTGTCCATTGTTAATTCATCTTAAATGCTGGATAATATACCATTTTGAATGTTAAATGAATTATTTATTTTTCTGCTATTCTCAGACATTTGAGTTATTTCTAAGTTTTTGCTAATATATAGTGCCACAATAAGCATTTTAATATGTTTCCTTGTGCACATGTGCAAGAATTTCTTAGGGCTACACTCCAAAGGGAGGATTTGCCAGGTTATAGTCTAGACACATTTTCAACTGTTGTAAACATTGCTAAATTGTTCCTTTATGGTTGTAAAAAAATATGCACCTATCAGCAGTATATAAGAGTTTATTTCACAAGCTCCAATATTTGTTATTACTTGACCTTTTAATTTTTACTTTTATGCCTATAAAATGGTATCTCAACTTTGCAGTAGCTTTTAAAATTAATGTTTTCTCTTTCTCAAGTGATTACTTGATAACAATTCAGTTGAATAAAATAACAATTATTTTTGAGGTCTATTTTTTGCTAAAAGTATGCATTTCTCTTTTATTTTTCTCTAATTAATTATGGATTATATATTTTGGTAGCTCTGGTTGAAGAAGTGTATTCTGCACAGAGAGAACGTGATGAAGCTGTTATGTCTCGACTGCAGTTAGCCAATGAGGAGAGAGATGAAGCTATCGCACAAGTCAAGCAAATGGAAATGTCTCTAAAAGTGTATGTACACATTTAAAACTATGTACGACATTAGGAACATTTATAAAGTGCATGTGTTATGTGGTGGACATTTTCAGAAATGTTACTGATTCTTGTATGTTACATTGGTACATTCCACATCCCCATCGTCTTTCTAAAACTTCTGGCATGTTGTAGTAGTTTGCATGTCAAAAATAAAAGGCACACACACACACACACATGCACACAGAGAGAGTTCTGTTGTTGATGTCCTTACTTTGCCTTCTTTTGTGACTCCTCTCCTTTTTATTATCACTTTCTTAATTTATTTCAGCTACCTTGGTTATTTCACTGCTCTGTGTTTAATATGCTCATTCCTGTTCATTACATTTGACTTGTTTTAGCTGTGGCTCTTAAACTTTAGTGACACCTGAAATACAGTGGCGGCTGAGAATATATTTTTAACAATCAGCCCAGGTGATTCTGATGTCGGTAAATGATTGATCACAATTAGAGAAACAATGCCCTAGAAATAAGAACTTCTTCATATTAATGTGGGCTCCAGTCACTTGCAGAATCTTGTTTAAAAAAACGCATTCTTGTTCAATAAGTCTGGAGTGGAGCCAGAGATTTTACCTTTTTTTCAAGCTCCCAGATGATGTGAATGTTAGTCAATGGAATCCCCTTCGGGTAGAAAGGCCCCATCTAGAAATATGTTACTTGTAAGATTGATAGAATGTAGTAGTGTAATATATTATAATGATCCGTCAGTATACTTATTGAGTGTTTGCTCTGCCCAACATTATACTAGGCTAAGTGAAGGATCACAGTAAAGCACTATTTAAAACATGGTTCATTAGGGAGACAAGTCATTATATAATTATCATTATAGTATTCAAGCTATGATTAGGTAATTTGATTTGGTTTTTGTTTAATGGCTTCATTGTGGGTGGGGGGTGTGCAGAAGACTGATACTTATTATAAAGCATTAAACTCATTGAAAAACAAATAATGGAACAAAAATTTTACCTATATTCTACTCCCAAATAACTGTGTTTATCAATAGGGAAACATCATTCCAAACACTTCTCTTTGCTTAGATACTTAAATACCGTTATCTGGAAGGATAGATGGTTGATGATTTAATGGATCTATACATAGCATTAATTTGGTAGAAATCAAATTATTTTCTATATTCTGATTCATTTGAGAATTGTAATAGTGTAGAGGTTAAGAGCACAGATTCCAGACTCAGGCTATATATCTTTGAATCTTGGCTCTATCACTTCCTATTTGTATAGCCATGGACAAGGTCCTCAGAGAGAGTCTCTAGGACTGTGTGTTTTTTTGTTTGTTTGTTTTTTGTCTACAAAATGTTTAAATAGCATCTGCTTTACATAGGTTATGAGGACTAAATAATAAATATTGAAAAGTACTTGGCTCATAGCAAATGATGTAATAAGTATTACTTGAATTTAAGAGTAATAATCAATTGAAGTAAAATTAAAGAAATTTTTGAACTTCATGCAGTGTTTTTCTCTCAGTAAAATATATTCTCTAAAGATCCATCTAAATTTAAGAAAAAAAGACTAAAAAACATTGTTGTTAGAATCATCAATTTTTTTCAATTTTTGGAAACATGCAGTATTTCAGTTAAACAGTATCATTTGACTCTTAGCTATGAAATAATCAGTTTTAAACTCATTTTTTCTTTTTCTTTATAGAGTTGATTTTTAAAATATTTGTAAAAGTTTTATTAGATTCTATGGCAAGAGTGGCCCCTGTTTAGTTTTAATCTTTAAAAGGATGGAATACTCATTATTTGAACTTTTATCATATGTGGCATTTTTGTGCCTGAGTTCTTTATTGGGGGGAATTCCTGAGTAACGGAATTTCATTTTCAAACAACTTTTTGAGGAAGAGCTCATATTCTCTGATTTAACATGCTCCAGAATGTCTCTGTGTTATCCTTATATTTAAATTGGTTATAAATAAAATTTTGGGTTAAGTCTTTTTTCATTCCAAATACTCTAAAAATGTTACTCTCTTTTCTGACATTGAGTATGGCTGAAAAGAAGTTTAAGGTCAGTCAAATTTTTTTTTTCTCACTTAAAGGTAGTTTTGTTTTTTCCTGCCTAGATACCTGAAGGATTCTTTCTTTTTTCTTCAAATAGAACTTAATCAGGATGTTTGTTTTGATTATTTTTTAATAATATTTTTGGAACCACAGCATAACCTTCTATGGACTATTTGGTTTTTTCTTTATTTACGGAAATTTTAGATGGGTGGATTTTCTATTTTATTTTTTAGGTTTTCTATTTTAGAGACTTTAGTTAGTCTTATATTGGTACACTTTTGTCTTTATTTATTATCTGTTCAATAATTATTTTAATCCCTGTCTTTTTCTCTATTCACTGTGATAATCTCAAACTTTTTCTATATGTTAATAAATCCAACTTGTACTATTTCGTTACCTGTTTTTTCTAGTTCATTTATTAAAGTGTTTGTTTATGATTCTCAATCTCTTTGGTTTTCAGTTTCTCTTTTTATTCACTCTTTTGTTTTGGCATCATCTCTTTGAACTATATTTTATTGAATTCATGTTCTTATGTTCTCCTAAAATGCCACTGACTTGTAGGAAAATTTTCTTCTTCTCCTTGGTTTTGTTATTTTTTATATTATAATCCTTATCTTTTTTGCATAGTATTCTGTCATATTTATGGTGTATTCATAGTTGACATATCTTTTTTCTTTACCTTGCTCATGCTTATTAAATTGTGAAGAACTTTTCTGTGTTCTGATATGGTACAGTGAATTTTCCTTGTTAAAAATTTTTATTATTTGAAACCTGTTTGCCTTCTCTGAGCAACAGTAGCTTGGATAGGTATTGTTTTCTAACCACCTACATAGATAGCCCTAGGGCAACAGGGTGTGTGTAGAGGTTGGGAAGACTTCCCTGGGGCTATATGCTCCTTTTAGTGTTCTGCATGCACCCAAGGTTCACTTTGCCTGGTCTTGTGTATACCCTAAGTCTTTGGAGTATTACTTTTGGCCTTTTATTTGTTCTACCTGTACAGTAGAAAATGGCCAACCCTGATGAATCTTACTTCCTCTCTAAAGATACTTCAGTAATGCAGGCTTCTACTCAGGAAGGTTCTACTTTACTTTTTTCCGGCCTGTCTATTCACTTCATTGGTCTCTCAAGTTATTTCCACGTGGTGTGGTAATAGTGAAAAATTCTCAGGATTTGGTGAGTTGTCTTTTCTCTATATGTATTTTCATGTGTAAAAGGGAAAATTAGGTAAACCTGACCAAAATCATCATTTCTCTACCTGTTGCCCTGTTTCTACTTTTTAAAAATTTCTATGCAATGTCCTAGTTCATTTACTGTTTGATTAATTTTTATCTTTTGTTCGTGTAGGTATAAGATGGGACAAATAGACTTTTATGTTCAGATTTCACTCCACCATCTTTACTTGGACTTATTATTTTCCCCAGTAAACTTTTTTTAGAATACTTTTTAGATTTACAGAAAAGTTTTGAAGATAGTACAGAGTTCCCATATGACCTCCTCACCCAGTTTTCCTTATTGTTAATGTCTTAACTTTACCTTGATATGTATGTCATAGGAGAGAGAGCAGCATTATAATATAACTAGTAACTAAACTCCACCTTTTATTCAGATTTCACTGATTTTTTTGTAATGTCCTTTCTGTGTTTCAAGATTCTATCCAGGGTTCCATATACACTTAGTTGCTATGTCTCCTTTGCTTTCTCCAGTCTGTGAACATTTTCTCAGACTTATTTTTGATGACCTTTACAGTTCTCTGGACTAGTGGGTTAGGTATTTTATAGAATATCTCATAATTTGGGATTTTCTGATGTTTTTTCTTATGGTTAGACTGATGTATTGGTTTTTTGGGACAAAGAGTACAGGAGCAAAGTGCCAGTCTCATCATCACATTATTTCAAGGTTATATGCTGTCAGTGTGACTTATACCAACGATGCTAATCTTGATCACCTGGTCAAAGTAGTGTTTGCCATGTTTCTCCACAATAAAGTTACTTACACATATTGCCTTTCATACTCTACTCTTTAAAGCAAATCACTTAAGTGCAGCCCGGATTCAAGGAAGGAAGAGAAGTGGTAGCCTAGGAGGTTAATTAAGCTCTACTTCCCTCACAGAAGAATATCTACACTATTTGTAATTCTTCAGTACAAGAATTCTTCTCCTTCATTCATTTGATTATTTAGTTATTTATTTCTATCAATATAACTCATTAATATTTATTTAATATGTTGCATTGTAACATATTAACCCAACTTTGTATTCCATCTTTGGCCTTTGGAAACTCTTAGTTGCTTCTTTTATCCATTTGACATGTCCTCATTCTTTTGATTTTTGAACACTTTTTGGCACTATCAGATGCTCTGGGGTCATGTGCTATAGGGTTGTATTGAGATGTCCCCCACCCCTAGAATCAGCCATTCCTCAAAGGTGCTCTGGTCCCTTTTATTGGAAAATGGTATTAGAAACCAAGATCAGGATGCCAGGTGTGCTCATTGTTGCTGGGTATGACTACTCCTAGACCTAATCAGGAGAAAGAGCTAGGAGATATAAGTATGTATACTACCTAATGTATATACATGTATCTGTAATTACTTATGTATCTATCTGTTTCTTAAGCTAAACCTGAATTCATAATGTCTCTTATTCTAATCCAGTACCATATAATTCATTCTAGCTTTCTCCTTTTTTCCTGTATATAATTTCCCTCTACAGCAGTAAGAAACTTAGCTCCCACCCCCACATTTGCTCTATTTCAGTATACATCATGATGCTTTTAGAAGCATTAACACATACCTCCATGAGAAACAACTTTACCAACCAGAGTACACTATTTATATATAGTTCCTTTAGTCAAGTCTTGTAGTTTCCAGTGAAAATACCTCTTTGCAAAGTTACTTAAATTGGCTCATTTGTTTTACATACTTCCTTAAGGGAGACTATGCCATATATTTCTATGTGTCAGGCTCTCTTTCACGTCTGCATCCTATCCTAGAATCCTCTGATCTCCTGGTGATTTTTTAAAAAATTTTTGGCAATTTTGAATAAAGTTTCTATAGGCATTCCCATATAGGTTTTTGTGTGGGCATATGCTTCAAGTCAGTTGGTTAAACCTAGTAGCTTAATTGGTAGGACTTATGTTAAATCTGTGTTAACTTTGGGAGGAACTGCCAGACTCTCTTCCATAGGGGCTGTACCATTTTGCATTCATACCAGTAGTGAATCAGAATTCGTGTTGCTCTCCATCTTTACCAGTACTTGAAATTGTTGTTTTTGTTTTGTTTTGTTTCTTGTTTTGGATGTTAGCCAGTCTCTGGCGACAAATGTTATTGAGCATCTTTTTATGTTTATTTGCCATCTTTATATCTTCTTGGGTAAAGTGTCCATATATTCAGCCAGCTTTTCAAATTGGATTGTTTTCTTGTTAATTTTTAAATTTCTTTATATTTCTGGATTAAGTCCTTTATCAAATAGTTGATTTTCAAATTTTTTTTTAGGGTTTTTGTATTTTTTAAAAATTCTTTTAGCATTGTGTTTAGCAGAACCTTACTTTTCAATTTTGATAAAATTTAATTTATTGATTTTTTTTCATGGATTGTACTTTTGGTACTGAATCTAAAACTCATCGTCATAGTAAGGTAACAGATTTTTCTTCTGTGTTTTCTTCTAAAAGTTGTAAATGTTATATTTTATATTTAGGTCTGTCATCCATTTTGAGTTAATTTTTGTATAAGGTATATGGTACTTATGAAGAATTTTGTTGTTTGTTTTTTGCATCAATTTATTCCAGCACCATTTGTTGAAAAGGATATCATTTCTTCATTAAATTTTCTTAGTACCTTTGTCAAAATCAGTTTAGTATATTTTCGTGAGTTAATTACTGGATTTTCTGTTCTCTTCCATTCATCTACGTGTCTATTCCTTTGCCAATACCACACAGTCCTTTTTTTCCTTCATATTTATTTTTCAACTGGAGTTGATATTCAATATTATTTTATTTTTGTTTCAGATACAACATAGTGGTTAGACATTTACATAACTTAAGAAGTGATCCCCTCAGTTAGTATCGTACCTACCTGGCACTATACGTAGTTATTACAGTATTATTGACTGTATTCCTTATGCCATACTTCCTCTCCATGACTATTTTGTAACTACCAATTTGTACTTCTTAATCTGTTTACTTATCTTAACCAGCCTCCAACTCCCCTCCAATCTGGCAGTTATGTTTGTTCTCTATCTATGAGTGTGTTTTCATTTTGTTCATTTATTTTGTTCTTTAAATTCCACATGTAAGTGAAATCATATGATATTTGTCTTTCTCTGTAGGAGTTGTTTCACTTCGCATAATACCATCTAGGTCCATCCATGTTGTTGCAAATGTTAAGGTTTCATTTTTTTTTTCATGACTCAGTAATATTTCATTATACACACACACACACCCCCCACAACTTCTTTATTTAATCATCTATTGATGTGTACTCAGGGTGCTTCCATATCTTGGCTGTTGTAAATAGTACTACAGTGAGCATAGGGGTGCATACATCTTTTCAAATTAGTATTTTGGTTTTCTTCAGATAAATACCAGAAGTAGAATTGCTGGGTCATAAGGTAGTTCTGTTTTTAATTTTTGAAGGAACCTGTAAACTGTTTTCCATGGTAGTTATACCGACTTGCAGTCCCACCAACAGTGTATAAGGGTTTCCTTTTCTCCACATCATCACCAATGCTTGTTTTTTGATTTATGGCTATCCATTCTGATATCTTTCTTTTTTTTTTCGAGGTGATATTTCATTATGTTTTGCATTTCTCTGTTGATTAGTTAACGTTGAGCATCTTTTCATATGTCTGTTGGCCGTTTGTGTGCCCTTTTTGGAGAAATGCACATTCAGGTCCTCTGACCATTTGTTAATTGGGTTGTCTCATTTGTTAATTGAGTTGTATGAGTTTTTTATAAATTTTGGATATTAACACTTTATCAAATCTATCATAGGCAAATACCTTTTCCCATTCAATAGGCTGTCTTTTCGTTTTATTGATGGTTTCCTTTGCTGTGCAAAAACTTTTTAGTTTGATGTAGTCCCATTTGTTTATTTTTTTTTCCCTCACCCGAGAAGATATATCAGAAAATATATTACTAAGAGCAATATCAGAGAGGTTACTGCCTGTGTTTTCTTCTAGGAGTTTTATGATTTGGGGTCTTACATTTACGTCTTTAATTCATTTCGAGTTTGTTCTTATATATAGTGTAAGTAGGTGGTCCAGTTTCATTTTTTTTGTATGTATCTGTCCAGTGTTACCAACACCACTTATTAAATAAACTGTCTTTACCCCATTGTGTATTCTTTGCCTCCTTTGATTAAAGGACTACACAGGTGTGGATTTATCTCTGAACTCTCTATTCAGTTCCATTGATCTCTGTGTCTGTTTTTATGCCAGTACCTTGCTGTTTTGATTATTATAGGCTTGTAATATAGTTTGATATTAGGTAGTGTGATACCTCCTTCAACTTTGTTCTTCTTTTTCAGGATTGCTGTGGCTATTTGGGGTCTTTTATGGTTCCATATAAATTTAAGGATTATTTGTTCTAGTTCTGCAAAAACTGTTTTTTGTATTTTCATAGGAATTTAATTAAATCTATAGATTGCTTTAGGTAGTATGGACATTTTAATGATGTTAATTCTTTCTGTCCATGAGCACAGTATTATGTATTTTTACATTTATTTAAATATTCATTTTCTTTCTTCAATGACATAATTTTCAAGAACAGGTCTTTTATCTCCTTGGATAAGTTTATTCCTAGGTATTTTATTGTTTTTGATGAAATCGTAAATGGGATTATGTTAATTTCTCTTGTGTTAATTCATTATTGGTGTATAAGAATGCTACTGATTTCTGAATATTAATTTTGTATCCTGCTACTTTACTGAATTCATTTATCAGTTCTGAAATCGTTTTTGGTGAATTTTTAGGGGTCTCCGTATATTGTATAATTTCCTCTGCAAATAATGAGAGTTTTATTTCTTCCTTTCCAACTTGGACACCTTTTATTTATTTTACTTGCTTGATTGCTATGGCAGGACTTCCAACATTATGTTGAAAGAAAAGTGGTAAAAGTAGATATCCTTGTCTTATTCCTGATCTTAAGGAAAACACTTTTAGCTTTTTCCCCTTCAGTATTATGTTAGCTGTGGTTTTGTTGTCATCTGTGGCCTTTATTATGCTGAAATATGTTCCCTCCATTCCCACTTTGCTGAGAGCTTTTGTCATAAATGGATGCTGAATTTTGTCAAATGTTTTTTCTGCATCTATTAATATGATTATATGATTTTTATCCTTCATTTTGTTTATGTGGTGTATCACATTAATTGATTTGTGGATATTGAACCATACTTGCATTCCAGATATAAATCCCACTTGATCATGATGTGGATATGTTTTATGTATTACTGATTTCACGTTGCTACTATTATTTTGTGGATCTTTGCATCTATTTTCTTTAGGGATATTGGCCTATAATTTTGTTTTGTAATGTCTCTGTCTGGTTTGGAATCAGGATAATGCTGGCCTCATAAAATGAGGTTGGGAGTCTTTCCTCTTCTTGAAATTTTTGGAATCATTGAGAAGGGTAGGTGTTAATTCTTCTTTGAGTATTTGGTAAAATTCACTTGTGAAGCCATCCAGTTCAGGGCTTCTGGTTTTTTGGTGGGTTCTTTGCTTACTTATACGATTTTGTCAGTAGTAATTAATTGATTCAGATTTTTTGTTTCTTCTTGACGCAGTCTTAGAAGAATGTGTGTTTCTAGGAATGTATTCATTTCTGCAATATTGTCTAATTTGTTGGCATACAATTGCTTGTAGTAGTATATCCTTTATATTTCTGGGGTGTCAGTTGTCACTTCTCTTTCGTTTCTGATTTTACTTATTTGGGTCGTGTCTTTTTTTCCTTGATGAGTCTGGTTAAGATTTATCAGTTTTGTTTATCTTTTCAAAGAACCAACTCTTGGTTTCATTGATCTTTCGTAGTGTTTTTTTAGACTCTATTTTATTTATGTCCACTCTGATCTTTATTATTTCCTGCTGTCTACTCACATTGGACTTTGTTTGCTGTTTTTTTAATTCCTTTAGGTATAAGGTTAGATTGAGATTTTTCTTGTTTCTGTATTGCTATAAACTTCCTTCTTAGGAATAGTTTTGCTGTGTCCATAGATTTTGAGTCAGTGTGTTTCATTTTCATTTGTCTCAACATAATTCTTTATTTTTTCCTTGATCTCATTGTTAACCCATTCATTGCTTACTTGCATATTATTTAGCCTCCAGATGTTTGTGTATTTTTCAGTTTTTTTCTTGTAGTCGATTTCTAGTTTCATACCATTGTGGTCAGAGAAGACACTTGATATGATTTCAGTCTTCTTAAATTTATTGAGACATGTTTTGTGGCCTAACATGTGGTCTATCTTGGAAAATGTTCCATGTGCAATTGAGAAGAATGTTTATTATGTTGCTTTGGGGTGAAATGTTTTAAAATATCAATTAAATACATCCTGACTAGTGTATCATTAAGGTCACAGTTTTCTTGTTGATTTTCGTCTGGAAGATCTGTCCATTGGTGTCAGTGGGGTGTTAAAAATTCCCTATTATGACTGTATTATTGTTGACCTCTCCCTTTATGTCAGTCAACATTTGCGTTATATATTTAGGTGTTCCTGTATTAGGTGCATCAATGTTTATTACGGTTATGTCTTCTTGTTGGATTTACCCCTTTATCATTTTGTAATGTCCTTTTTTGTCTCTTATTATATCCTCCATTTTAAAGTCTATTTTTTCGGCTATAAGTATTGCTATTCCAGCCTTCTTTTTTTTTTCACGTTTATTTGAGTGAAATATCTCACCCATCCCTTTACTTTCAGTCTGTGCTTGTCTTTCAATCTGAAGTGGGTCTCTTGTAGACAGTATATGTATTGGTCTTGTTTTCTTATCCATTCAACTACTCTATATCTTTTGATTGAAACATTTAATCCATTTACATTTAAAGTGATAATTGATAGGAACATAGTTACTGCCATTTTATTATTCATGTTTATCCCTCCCCGCCCCTTCCTTTTCTTAAAGAAGTCCCTTTAAAATTTCTTGTAATACTGGTTTGGTGGTGGTGAATCTTTTCAGCTTTTGCTTATCAGAGAAACTTTTTATCTTACCTTCAATTTTGATTGGTAGTTTTGGCAGGTATAGTAATCTTGGTTGTATTTCCTTTCTTTTCATCATTTTGAATATTTCTTGCCAGTCCCTTATGGCCTGCAAAATTCTGTTGAAAAATAAGTTTACAATATAATGGGAGCTCCCTTGGAGGTAACGAATGCTTTGTTCTTGCTGCTTTAAGATTCTCTTTGTCTTTAATCTTTGGCATTTTAATTACGATGTGTCTTGGTGTGGGCCTCTTTGAGTTCATCTTGTCTGAGATTCTCTGTGCTTCTTGGGCTGTATGTCTATTTTGTTTGCCAGGTTATAGACGTTTTCAGTCATTATTTTTTCAAATAAGTTTTCAGTTCCTTGCTTTCTCTGTTCTCCTTCTGGTACCCTTATATTGCAAATGTTGTTATACTTGATGTTGTCCCTTAAACTTTCCTCAGTTTTTGAATAATTTTTTTCTTGTTTTCTGTTCCCATTGAATGTTTTCTGCTACTTTTTCTTCTAGATTGCTCATTTGAACCCCTGCTTCATCTAATCTACTGTTGATTTCTTCTAGAGTATTCTTCATTTCAGTTATTGTCTTCTTTATTTCTGACTGTATTTTTTATGGTTTCTTTGTCCTTTTTTTATGCTTACTATCTCTTTGTTGAAGTTCTCACCAAGATCATCAATTTTTCCCTTAAGTTCATTGAACATCTTTATAACCAGTGATTTGTATCTAATAGGTTGCTTGCCTTTATTTCATTTAATTTTGTTTTCTGGAGTTTTTTCCTGTTTTTTCATTTGGACATGTTTCTTTGTTTTCTCAGTTTGGCTTCTGTGTTTTTTCTATGTATTAGATAGATCTGATATGTCATTCTGTTTTGGCTGGGTGCCCTTATGTATTAGGTGTCCTGTGTACATTCTTACTGATACATTCTCCCTGATCACCTGCGCTGGGTGCTCCAGGAGTGTCCCTTGTTTGGGTTGTCTGTGCTCTCTTATTGTAGTTGATCCTTGATTTCTGTTGGCACATCAGTGGGTGGGATTGACTCTCAGGCTGACTGGCCATGAGGATTCACCACATCCACAGGTATAAGTGGCTGTGTGGGGATTGACCTCCTGGAGTGGGATTCACCACAGTGTGCTTGTGTGACTGTTGAGATCACCCTTTTGGTGTGTCTCTTATGGGGCTAATCAGGCAGTGTTCTGTTGTGGTCTAATGCCAGACTCCAAGTGTGTTGGATCTAGGGCCTCTTGGGAGGGGCTCCCATGCAGTCCAAAGTCAATTGTGGCCTGTGACTAGCACGGACCAACCTGGAAGAAGCTCAAAGCTATTTGCAGCTGGTCACTCACTGTGGTACTAGAGGCACATGGAGGAAGCCAAGCTGTGAACCTGAACCGGCTGTAACAGTATGGGCCCTAGAGCAACTCAGAAGAAGGCCCAGAGCACCCAAAGTCCTCAGACTTCCTGCTGGCTGCTCATAAGGCTCACAACTGAATGAGCCTCAGTTGGTACTTGAATTGGGTGAGGCAGGAGCCCAGGAAGTCACCATGGTGGCTCAAGTAGTATTTATCAGGTTAGCACAGATTCAGATATTGTGCCAATGTTGCTGAGCCTGTGGCCATTTGCAAGTGTTTTAAATCTCACTAAGGCTATTCACTGTCCACTTTGGGCCTGTAGACCCCAAGATTTGTTCAAGCAGTACTACAGCTCCAACTGGGGCTGGTTGCCTACCACCGGAATCGTAATTGTCTTTGGAGGCTTTTAGGAGCAAAGGCCTGTTGACTGCTGCTGAAAGCTCCTCCTACTAAGATGGCAAGGTGTGACTGGTTACCTGGCCAAGAATATGCCTCTGGAAATTTGAGAGTTGGATGGTGTGGGGTTGCAGAGAGTCACCAGGATAAAAAAGCAGAGTTTACCAGGCCAATGCAGATTGAGATTTGGCCATGTTGGGGGGAAGGTTCAACACAGGTGAGATGGCACCCACCTGTAGGCTTCACAGGAGGAGGGTTCAACTCAGGGGTAATGGCAGCTTTCCTTCCAACCCTCACCATGAAACCACACAACTCAGTCTTTTTCTGTATGTCTCTGCTGCCCCTGGAGCTCCTGTCCCTCCACCTGAGAGTGAGTCTGTATATAGGTCCTTTAAAGGAATGTCTGGGTTTCCAGCCTTCTGTCTCACCTGGTCAGACAGAATCACCATTGATTTTTACTGCTAGATTTGGTGGAGACTTCTTTTCCTGGCATTCAGACTCTGGCCTGGGAAGCCCCAGTGTGGGGCTGTGGCTCTTTGCTACTCTAGGGGACCTTTGCAGCACATGTCACATCTCTGCGCCTTCTTCCAGTCTCAATGTAGCCACTTCTTTACATCCTTAGTAACAGTAGTTATGTTCAGCTAGTCTTCAGATGGTTTTCCAAGTTGATTGTTCTATAATTTGGTTGTAATTTTAATATGGCCAAGGGAGGTGGCAAGCACAGCAGTAACCTACTGTACCGTCTTGACCAGAACTTCCAAACTATGAAGTCTCACATAGTCTTGATTACTGAATCTTTATAGTAAGTCTTGAAATCGGATAATGTCAGTCCTCTACTTTTGCTTGTTTATTGCAGAACAGTTTTGGCTATTCTAGTACTTGTGATTTTCCATATATATGTTTTAGAATCAGTTTACTTTTATCTACAAAAACAGTTTCTAGAACCAGATGTTTATAAATATACTTTTCAAAGAAGATACCTTTTTTTCTTTCAGTATTGCTTCCACTGTAACTTTAGAACTCTTCTTAGGGGATTTTCAAGTACTGTTTCATTCAGTTTGTCAACTGCCACACTGTACTATATTTACATGAAATTTATGACCATAAATCTTGTTACCTTATTGATCGGCAATTTTATTTATGAAATTTGCTTTTAAATAGATTTTATTGATTTTCAGAAAACAAATTTACTCCCAAAGATAACATCTGTTTTTTCATACAGTGACACAACTCATTAAGGTAGGTGATATTCATGTTTTATAAGTGAAAAAACTACAAGTGGTTGACTGGTAGCTCAAAGAGTCAGTCAATTACACACTATAAGACTTGGTCTATGTTATTGTGCCAGTTTAGTTAAGAAGATAGACATTAAGTGAATAATTACATAAATACTTAAAATAATATTAACTGATGTGACCAATTGGTTTCTAGGAACAGTTTATAGTCAGCTCTTACAGTATTATAATCTAGGGGTACAGGTGGAAGGATCAGGAAGAACCATACATAAGAAGGAAGACTAACAACAACAAAGATTAATATGTTAGCATCATTTTAAATGGCACTGTGGAGGTTTCTTTCTACTCAGCTGAAGTCTATAAGTTCTGAACTTTCAATGGTGTATTTTAGACTAAATCCTTGTTAAGATAAAACCAGTTTATAACAGCTTTAGTTGATAGAAAGGCACATTTGGAGGATTAAGTATAGGTTGACATTATAAATAGATTATTTCACATCTCTTTTTGTTTTCATTCCTTATTTTTTTTTCCTGTAATCTTCAAATTCCTTCTGTATTTTTTGTCTTTGCCACTTCTGACTTACTTTGCATCTTTCTATTTAATGTCTGCCTTGCCTTATTACTCTACCACTTCTCTGCCTTCCCTTACCCCTTGAATCTCATTGCTTTTGTCTCTTTTACTTTTATCCACAAATAGGAAAAAAGTAAAAAGAATTCAAGTTAAAATATCTTACATATACATACTAGCAAAGACAAGTTCGTGTATGTATATTCTAACTTTTGAGAACATGATATATTTTTTTAGTCTCTGTTATTGTTGGTGTATTTTTTAATATATTAAGGATGGCAGTATATAAAAATGAGACTTAGAGAATAAAAACAAACAATTTAGAATTTTCTGATTAACCAATCACTCGTTCTTTTTGTCATTTGAGGTCAAAGTTTAACTTAATCCCATTGAATGGGTGAAAGACTATAGGTTCAGAAAAGAAAGACATAAAAGACATGATATTGAGTGATTTAGGAATAAATCAAGAAATGTGACATTTCATACATGGGTCTTTTCACTTAGAGTGCAAGGTTGTCAGTCAGAATTTGCATGGTATAGGAAATCAATTGAAACTTGAGCCCATGGACATTTACTTCAGCAAAATTCTTACTAATTATCATGACTGTGTCTAGTTAGACTGTTGTAGGCATAAATTAGAGTTTATAAAAGCTTGAGGTTCTTTTGTGTAATTGTAAACCGTGTATTAATGACATATAATTTATAGTTTCTCAGGTATATTTTGTATAACACTATTCTTTATTAAAGCAATGAAGTTTTATATGCCGTATATGCTGCTAGTAAGCCTAACACCTAAAAAGTTATTTTATATAGAAAATTGAATATCCTGTTTAGCTGATTTAAATTTTCTTATGTTTTCTAAAGGTTGATTTTTTTTTTGGTCTAATTTTTATGTTTTCTTAAGTAATAAATTTAAGTGAATGTGGTAGGACTGAATTTAACTTTCTGAATGCTTTTTTTGATGACTAATCTTTAACTAGATATTGAATGATCCAGCTCAGGAAAACACGTCAAATATACTGAATTGGCACTTACAGAGTATTAACATCATCAAAGATCTGGTCTCATTTTTTAATGTTCTATATCAGTGATCAGCAAAGAAGTACCTGTCACCTGTTTTTGTAAATAAAGTTTTATTGGAGCACAGCCTAACATGTTTATGTGTCTGTTACCTATGCATGTTTTTACACTACAAAGGCAGAGTTTAGTAGCTGCTACAGTGAACATATGACAAAGTCTAAAATACTGTCTGACCATTTACAGAAAAAGTTTGCTGATCTCTGTTCTATAATATCTAGTTGAAGTTAAATTATGATGTAGTTGATCTTTGATATCTGTACAATATTCCCTGAGACTTTTAAAGGAATGCAAGTAGAGAAATACAAGTATTGGCTTTTCTCTTTCCAAATTCATGTTTGTGTCAAACTTGTTTATGTTTGACACAAACATGAAACTTGTAAATTTTCAAGTGTCAAGTTAATCATTTCTTTATTAGTTTTATTTTTCCCTTAGTGATTATTACTATACTTACTTTAATTACAAATTCTAATAAAATAGCAAAATTGTGATCCAGGTGCTAAGTAGTTTACTTGGCTTATTCATGCCCTGCATGTCAGACCTAGCATCATTACCAAACCTGTTTCAAATTCATTCATCAAAAGAATAACTTCCTATATTTTATGTGCTTTTAAGGGCAATCACATATATTATTTATAGTCTTATTATTAAATTTATGTACTAAAGATTTAGTATAATCTTTAATAAGAAAATTTGATTTTAAGTTTTAAAATATTGTATTTGTTAGTGGGGAATTTTAATATTAGACTAAATTCAGTTATCTTAACTATATCCTGTTAAAAGGTGCTAATTTAAAGCATTGAAATGCTTTCTTTTTCTCTGTTAAAATAATAATTTTTTACATTGCAGTACCTGAGAAAAATGTAAAAGTATTGTATAGAAATTCCATACACTTTTTGTTGTGTTGATTAGTTGGAATACACATGTTAGGTAACCTGCCTACAGTGTTATTTTCTTTCTGATCATATGTAATTCTTTGAAATGGGAAAGGGAAATTTATAACTTGAGAACTAAATTTTTTTGGCAAAAGTTCCCAGTAACCTACCAATCTAAATGTTTAATTTTCATGTATCTTTTCACCTTTTAAATGATCAAGTTTAATAAATTAATTCTGGAGTTTATAAAAATTTAAATTGAATCTTCTTTGGCAGTTGCCATAATCGACTCTTAGTCTTATCTCATCCAAAAAGAAGAACATCAAGATAAATATTCCTCACATATATGGCTTCCTTTAAAATTATATTAAACCAAACAATAACTGATGCTTAAATGCCACTGATGTTCTTCACGTACTTTTACCTGATCATAAATAAGTGTATGAATTTTGTTATCATATACTTTTCTACTGTATTTTTTAATTGAGTAAAAAAGAAGTGATTATCTTCATAGTTCTTATAGAACAAGGTTTTTCTGAAGCAGGAGAATTGAAAACAATTTTCGAAGAAAAAAGATAAAATATGAGAGTGTTTTGCCCTTATTGAAATATGAATCCAAGTGGACATTAGTAGTTTGAAATACATTAAGTTTATGTAATTCAAAATTAGTGTACCTTCCTGTTAACTTACAGTACTTAAATATGTGTTGGAATAGTTTTTTGATATGTTTATTTTATTCTGTTTAAAATACAGTGTTCTAAAATTTATACTTTTCTTCATCAATGTAGCTGTTTCACTGAACTGTAAAGTTTGGAAAAATTTTGTAACAAATTTAAGTGTCTTTTTTTATCTTTTCCTAGTATTGTGGGGGGTACGGAGGGGGATAATTTAAATGTTCTCATAGAAGCATAGAAATAGAGCTTGAAAACCCAGGAACCTGGATATCTAAACCTTTTAGTTCAATTTTAAAATAATTGAGGCCATTTCTAAAATTCACATCATTTAGTAATACCCATTATAGATTTTTGTTTAATTTTCCCAATTTAGTGGTTGTCTAAATAATAGACATTTTCTAAGATGGGTCATTTAAAGTTTTTTTTTTTTTATGTTACCTTTACAGTGTTTCTTTAGTTCATTAACATTACCAATCATTCCAGTAAGCACTATAATTTTTATAAAACAGAATGCATTTTTCAGGGGAACCAATTTGCTTTCTTTATCCTTACATTGAATAATTCTATATATATTATGAAAAAGAAAAAACGACATTAGTCATCTAAAAATGTTCAATTTTGATCAGCCTTTCTATATAGTATACTTGTTTTAACAAATAAGTAGCAGCAAGAGATTTCAGGTCAAATTTAGTGATAATTATTTATCACTGCTTTTGAGGTAACAGTTAAAATTTGTAATAAAAATACTTGCCTTGTTTTATTTGTGATGATGTCCAAAGAAAAACAGAGGAAGCACAGTTTCTGTTAAGCATTGAAAGTCCAGGAATAAATATAATGATGAGAATGAGTGTGTCTATCACTGGGGAACTTTCTTCATCTAAGCACATATGAACAATTGATCCTTGTAGTCATATATAGCAGTAAACATTAATAACTTAACAGTCTGAAGTCAGTGCAGAAGATATGGAGCATTATTGAAAGATGGAGTTGAGCAGGTGGCACTTTAATATGTTCAGTGTCATGGTTGACTCTAAAGACTAGTCGAATGAAATTACTTGAGGTTCTAAAGATTTAAAAAGCGAACTCATTTTGCTGCACTAAGGAAATGCTACTGATCAGGCTTTCTGTGTCCCTTTTTTCTAGGCTAGAAAATATTAACCCTGAAGAAAATGACATGGTAAGCCATTCTCTGAGGAGATTTCTTGATGTCAGTCTTATATCTTAGAGGCTTAAGTTCAATTGAGTGGGTTTCAAGAACTAAGATGTGGGAAAAAGAAGAATTGACACACTAATAATGTACATCTTTGCTGCAATATGAAAATTCAATAACTTCACTCAGTCAATTTACAATTCACATGTGCCTATTAATTAAAACCCTATATTAAATAAAATATATTAAAACTTCATGTCTGACTAACATATAATGGTGTTGATAGACATTACAGGACTTACTGAACAGAATAAACAATGCAGACACAGGCATAGCTATTCAGAAGAATGGAGCTATAATTGTGGATAGAATCTACAAGACCAAAGCATGTAAAAAGAGAATAACTGCAGAAGAAATGAATGCAGTGATAGAAGAACGGGATGCTGCTTTGTCTCAGGTAACTATCTGTAAAAGCATCTTCTACAATTTCCCCCTCCTCTTACCATTAAAAAATTCCTTTCCCCACATATTCTTAGTTTAAATGAGTTCTTAGCATATAAGTAATACCACAATGATAGATGTATTAATCACGTTTTTTTATTCTTCAAATACGTCCTCGTTTCTTAATAAACTGTTAGCCTGCCATAAAAACATAGTTTTATTCTTTAAAATAATTACTCGTATATGAGACATCCTGAGTCACAGTTTCGTGAGGGCTGAGATTATGTCTTTTATTACTGTTTTATTCCCAGTACCTAATTCAGTGCCTTTTAGTAAGTACTGATAAATGAATCAAATTATTAGTGTATTTCTAACATCATACCTTCCTGTTCTAACTGAAACCCGGTTGCCTCCCTGAGGCTACTGCTTCCCCTGCAGTCCTCTCAGGTAGTGATTGTATTTCCTCCCAAAGCAGTTATACCAATGGATGGGAAGGCCTGTTCCTCTTTAGTGTTTTTAGATTATTGTTCCTTTTTTTCCTCTCTAAAGACCTTAGAAGCTTATGCATTAGATTTTACCACCCAGTACACTCTCTTACACTGCTTCCCTCATTTCTTAAGGATTATAGGGTCTATTTCATTGTCCCTCTCTTCAACCTTCACCTGTCATGATTGATGACGATTTAAATATCTATGTAGATGATTCTTTTAACATCCCAGCCTCTCATCTTGAATTTCTCTCCTTCAGTCATTGTGTGTTCTACACTTCTTCTGCCGTCAACCTATGTCATATCCTGTTTTTGGTCATGGTCAATCTCACTTTCAAGCATCCTTCTTTCTGACTACCACTTACTATCTTTTCAGTTCACTTACTCTTGAACTCTGACTATAGCAAATTTCAACTCCACTAGTATCTTTTCCATTGATCTTACTACCTGTTTCCCTAACCCTCAAGTTTCACATGTCCACACTTCCCAGTTTATCTAGCTTAGGTTTCATAGCTCACTTTAATTATCACCAATTTGCATTTAATATGCCTTGGTTCTCTTGGCCTTCTCTTTGTCCTACTCACCTGACAAAACCTAAGCTTTATAAATTTAACTTTCTTCCTGTCTACACTTTCACAGCTTTATATGGCAGGAGAATGTCACACAAGTTTGCCAAATGTACTTACCTTAAATTCATGGCTCCTCTCTTCAGATAGGCCCTTGGTATTATCTGATAATCTTTTTGCTTTTTGTTAGTCCAGTTCCACTTTCCTTTAGAGGCCAATTTTCTTTTCTCCCTTCTTCTTAAGTACCCACACATTCCTCCCAAATCAAAAAAAGAAATGCTGTCTCCACCGTTTTATCCACCAACCCACCTGCATTTGCACCCATATGCTCTGCCTTTTCCAGTTTCTCTCTTTTATTACATACATGTGTTTAAGGACAACCTCTCTATTTTCACTAGTAAACATCTTTTCTTGCCTGCATAAGGTTATCACCTAACCAGTTGTCACTTTTCTCTTCTACTTCATAAAATGTTTCCTACTAGTTCATTTCTGTCACTATCTCAAATGCTTTATTATCTTCCATGGAAGCTGGGTGGAAGTTTTGGTTAAGCCTTAGTCTATTTGTGGTTTACCACTGCATTTTTGTACTTCCCAAACTGAGAGCTATGTATTCACTAGGGCTCTACTCCTGGCAGATCCTGTATTCTAGTGTTTGTCTCTTCAGCATTGTGAGACTGGAAAACTCCATTATTCTTTTCAAAGAGTTTAGGGCTTAGCTTTTTAATTTCTCACTCTGTATAGGCCTGAGATTAACAAATACCTTGTGGAGGCATTCTCAGATCTCGAATTTTGTCACTTCAGCCCTGTATAACTGCAAGAAGCATAGATAATTTCTCTGTCCTCCAGGAGTCCTCTGTGTAGTCAAAGCCTGATTTCTCAGCCCCTTGCCAATGCCTTGAATCTTTAAAACTCATGTGGGGAATGACTGAAGATCTTCAAATCTCCTCTCTTCCAGTTAACCCCTCTTAAGAATTTTAGTCGTTCATGTTATTGTCACAGCAGCAGCCTTCTTATGCCTTTTAAATAGATGATTTTAAAATTTAATCTGGCTTTTCTTGCTTTCACTTGGAGCATTATTCTGCCACAAATGATTCCATCCTTTCTAGATGTGGAGATCTGACATTTACCTTCAGTTTAGAATGGGAAAAATTTCTTAAACTTTTAAAATGAGCAACTGTTTTTACCATGTTGTGCCCTACCAAGTGTATTCAGTGTTGGATCAACATATTGTTGCAGAAGAGACAGCCAAAACTATTTTTATGTGCTTGGAAATAATCATAACATAAATTCAAACATTTGATTTCCTAACCATTTATTTTCTTGTTAACTAAAAATAATCACATAAGGTATAATTAAATATTGCTTGCCATTCATTCCTTCTCCCTCTCTGTCTTTGCCCCCTGCCTCTCATAGTATAAAATATAAAGAAATCAATACTTAGTAATATTTACCAATATGTTATTATTTGAAAATAGATATTTTCTATTATTGCAATATATTTATTAATCTATATGTATGTATTTATTATGTTTTATGGAACAGTTCTTATTTATTTTAATTTGTATATTGTCAAGCTCTCTGGCCCAAGTGGTATTCATTTTAATATTTATGTCATTACCGGCTTATAATTTCAAATGAAAACTTTTTGGCATGAATTTTTTAAAATAAGCTTTTTTATTTTGCTATAGTTTTAGATTTACAGAAATGTTTCAAAGATAGCACAGTACAGAGTGCCCATGTGCCTTCCACCTAGTTTTGATTTCCCCTGTGTTTTGCCATCTCACATTACGTTTATCAAAATTAGGAAACCCACATTGGTACATTACTATTAATTTTAAGACATTATTCAGATTTTACCACTTTTTTAGTAAAGTCCTTTTGTTCTAAGATTCGTCATGTCTCCCCAGTCTCCTCTGCCCTTTGACAGACAGCTTATTAGTCTTCCTTTTTTTTCCACCCATGCCTTTGAAGTTACTGGTCAGATATTTTGTGGATTGTCTGAATTTGGGTTCTTCTGATGTTGTTTTTATGATTACTGAGATTTTGAGTTTGGGGAAAGAATTATCAGAAATTTCACCTTAATTTTAAAGCTGTTATTTGGCATCAGATATTTTACAATTGTACTATGTCTTCTGTGTGGTGCCAGTATAACTTTAATCCCATTCTATGTAGCTATCGGAAAGTTTTAAATTCAGTGAGAATTTCTTTATTTTGATACATTTATTAACTTTATTTTTAAATCAAGTTAAAATCATTTGTTTACTTGAACTGGCCTTGTTAAAATCTTATCTTTTTTCAGATGAATTTCTATACTATTTTTTATTCAAATAGTTTTTGTATATATTTTTCTATTTCTTTTTCAGGTTGAATTTATTGGGTGACATTGGTTAATAAAATTATGCAGGTTTCCGGTGTACAATTCAATAATATGTCATATATATATATATATATGTATATATATATATATTGCATTCTGTGTTTACTACCCAAAGTTAAATTTTCTTCCATCACCATATCCCCTTTAACTTCATCTACCTCCCCTTTTACCCCTTCCCTCTAGTAACCATTTAATTGTTGTCTGTGTCTATGAGTTTCTGTTTGTCTTGTTTGTTGCTTTCAGTTTTATATTCCACATATGGGTGAAATACAGTTCTCAACTTTTTCTGTCAGATTTATTTTGCTTAGCATGATAATCTCAGGATCCATCCATGTTGTTGCAAATGGCAATATTTTATCTTTCCTTATGACTGAGTAATATTCCATTGTATATATGCACCATATCTTTATCTAATCATCTATTGAAGGGTACGTAGGTTGTTTCCATATGTTGGCCACTGTGAATAATGCTGCTTTGAACATTAGGGGGCACATATTTTTACAGATAAATGTTTTTTAAGTTTGGGGGGTACATACCCAGAAGAGGGATTGCTGGGTCATATGATAATTCTGTTCTTAGTTTTTTGAGGAACCTCCATACTGTTTTCTTTAGTGACTGTACCAATTTACATTCCCACCAGCAGTATATGAGGGTTCCTCTTCCACCACAACCTCTTTAAGACTTGTTGTTACTTGTCTTGTGGAGGATAGCCATTCTAACAGGTGTGAAGTGGTATCTCATTGTGGTTTCGATTTGCATTTCCTTAAAAGCTAGTGAAGTTGAGTATCTTTTCATATGTCTGTTGGCCATTTGTATGTTCTCTAAGGAGAAGTGTCTGTTCAGGTCCTCTGCCCATTTTTTTAATTAGGTCATTTTGTTGTTGTTGTATAAGTGTTTTATATATTTTGGATATTAGGCCCTTATTGGAGGCATTGTTTGCAAAGGCTTCTCCCATTCAGTTGTTTGCTTCTTTTTTTTGATGGTTTCTTTTGCTGTGTAGAAGCCTTTTTGTTTGATATCGTTCATTCATTTAATTTTGCTTTTACTTCTCTTGCCTTTGAGGTCAAATTCATAAAAATCCTGAAAACTTTAACGTCTTTGATAAGGTGAGTTAAAAGTTTTATGATTAGCATCTGTTTGCTAAAGTTCTCTTACCAACCAATTCTACATACCTTCTTTGTCATTTTTTTTGGTCCATTAATGCTCACATATTTTATTCAAATTATGGAAACACATGTAATTAGATGATGAAGCTAGAAACTTTTTTCCCACTAATTTTTCGGAGATTTTAAGTGTCATAGGACTGTAGAGGCTGTCTAGTTAAACTATCCACTTAATTGAGGAATCTTGTCTATGATTAATTTTCAATTTATTCAAATATTTATTTCTTCTTAAAGTCTAAACTTTGTACTAGTATTGGCCTCAGTATTTGACTGATAAGTTACATTGCATCAGATATATTCAAACATCTGTATAACCAATAATGTCCTAAGTCATGCAGGCTAGTCTTAGAGGCTCAGTTGGATCCAGGTCAGAAGCCAGTAAACAACAGAATAATAGAACTAGCCAGGACTTGGCAATTTTATTAGCTTTTAGGGCTGATCTTATGGTAAACTACAGTAATTCAAATGGCCACTTGAATTAGTCTGGGATATCCAGAGAAACAGAACCAATGGGAGATAGAGATTTTATATAAGGAATTCATTCCTGTAATCCTGGAGGCTGAGATATCCAAAATCTGCAGTTGGTAAGCTAGATACCCAATAGAATCAGTGATATAGTTCCAGTCTGGCTCCAGAGGCCTGAGAACCAGGAGAGCCAGTGATGTATGTTCTATTCCAAGTTCAAAATTCAAACACAAGAGAAGACCACTATCTCAGTTCAAAGACAGAGAAGAAATTCTTTCTTACTCAGCCTTTTATTCTATTCAGGCCTCTAGTGGATTAGATGAGGCTCACTCACATTGGAAAGTGCAGTCATTACTCCTCAATCTACTGATTCAAATGTCAATCACATCCAGAAACATCTTTACAGACATACTCAGAAATAATTTTTAATCAAATATCTGGGCATCTGGTGTCCCAGTCAAGTTTTCACACAAAATTAACTATCATGCCATTCATTCCTAGGGGTTTTGGATAAATTAGGCTAGTTTAGGCAAGTTTTGATTCCAAGGGCATGCATAGATAGGCGGGGCCTACAGCAGGAGGTCTTGAGCCTCACTGATACTTATAATTGATAGGATTACACTGTAGAGATTGGCCCCTATCTGATATCTGGTGCATAGGTGAGGGGCCCAGCCCTTGAGAGCTGAAGAAATTAGGCACGGGAATGAGGGTTGGGATATGGTCCTTAGCCAGATATGTATGCTAGGAGGTGTTGATAAAATAGAATAGGTTCAAAACACTAAAGCAAAGGCTTTGCCATAAAACTTGGAGTATAGCAGGGATGAAAGGAGAAAGTGATAAATTCTATATGTTTGGGATCTATTCCAGACATAATGGATAAAATGCTTATGGGTTTTGAACTGATTTCATTCCCACCTACTAATAAGAATAAGACTTTGTATTACCAGGTTTGATCATGATTAGGTTATGAACTACAGTAACGTGTAAAGGAGCTTACAAGGTAAATATTTTTAGGGTCAGAGCACAGGCAGGTAAGAACAGAAGCTAGTACTGTTTTCTCTTTCCCATTTTAAATATCTCGTCATCTTTCAACTTCATCTTTTCACTGGGTTTCCTTTTACTTTGTTGTCTTCTAGATGTTAGTTTCCTGTTGTTGGTCTAGCAAAGCTGAACTAGTGATCATGAATTTCTGTTACCTGAACACCATGCGGAGAATCTTAATTCACCACTCTTTTTGGAAATGAGTTATTTCAAATATCTAAATTCAATATCACCCGTGTTAATTTGTTCATTTTTGTTTATTGTATCTCTTGTTGAAATATTTCTAAAACATTTTTCTACTTTCTTTAAACAAAATATAATTAATACACCTGGCTCAAACACTGTTTAGATATTTGCTCCATTTATTGGGATAGGCAAGTTTTGGGGAGGAGATCAACATATTTTGAGAGAGAAATTACGTTCTCTCTTGGATGTGGTATATTTGAGATGATTCTTAGAAATTCAGATGGAAAAACTGAGCAGACACATGGTTATTGAGGCCATCAGAATATAGATAATTAAAGCTATAGGACTAGATGAAACTAAGGAAAGATTATTGAGGGAAAAAAAGGGCCTATGACCAAGCTCTTTTGTGCGCCAACATTTAACAGTTAGGCAAAGTAGGTGGAGCCCACAGAGGAGACTGGAAAGGATGACAAATGGAGCAGAAAGAAACTGAGGGAAGTGTGGTGTCAATGAAGGCAAGAGAAGAACATGTGTGTAACAGATGAAAGTCGTTAGTTCTCTTGAATGGTATTGAAAAGTCGAGCAAGGTGAAGATGGAAAACAGTCGGCCCTCTGTATACATCATTTTCTCACCTTTGGAATCAACAAACTGCAGATAGAAAACATTTGGAAGAAAGTTACATTGTTGCTGCTGTATACTATGTAGTTAGGCCTATGATGATTGTGTACTGAAGAAGTACAGACATTTATTCTTGCAATTCCCTACAACTATTTACATAGTGTTTACATTGTATTAGTTATTATAAGTAATCTAGAGAGTATACAGGAGGATAGTTTGTAGGTTACATGCAGATACTATCTAAGGGGACCGAGCACCTGGATTTTGGTATCTACAAGGGTCCAGGAACCAATCTTCCAAAGATACTGAAGGATGACTGTAGTTATTTTTAGCTTTTATCATGTGGAAGACATTGAAGGCCTTGACAAAAGTCCTGGCTAGGAGAGAGACCACACTGGAGTAGTTTGAGGAGAGAATGAAAAGAGAGGATGTGAAGACAGTGAATGCATACAACTTTTTCACCTGTAATAGAGGTAGAGATTTGGGTATTACATGGAGAGGGGGCTGTGGTATCATGGAATGATTTTTTTTTTTTAATTAGAGATTCTAGCATGTAGTTGATATGTTGATGGAAATGAATCAAGAAAGAAGGAAAGGTGATATTAAGGGAGATGAAAGATAGTTGAAGTAGGAAAGTCTCAGGGTAGTTAAGTAGATTGAGAGAGGGACAAGATCTAGAACATAAGTGGAAGAGTTGTCTTTTGCTAGGAACAGGGAAACTAATTGTAACAGGAATACAAAGAACTTAGATGGATACACATGCTGGCAAGTTGGTAAGTTTAAAGGGTGCGGTGTCTGTCCCTTTCAGAATGGAAATGTTCATGTAGATTTTCAGTGTTATGGGTCATTGGTTGGTGCTGAAGATTTGTAAGGAGGAGATAGTTTGAAATTGTTGTCTTAGTTTATGCATAAATGAACATAATTAGAGTAACATAGGATTGCCAGACAGAACAGAATGTCCACTTGAGAATTAGGGCAATGAATTTAAACCTTTCAGGAAAGTTGCATGATTTCTTCAAGCAACATTCAGACCTTGAGTATAATGTGGTGTCACAGATCTTTGATTTTATCTAGAGATGGTGTTTTAATGGTAAAAAAAAAAAAAATGGGTAAAAGGCTAGGGAGTCATTGCAGTGATGTGCCATGGACTCTCCCTTGCATAATAAAAAAGAGAAGTGATAAGTTATGCAGAAGGAACCTAGGAGAGTGTAGTATCACAGAAGGTAGGATCCTAGGCAGTAAAGAACTGGCAAGTCCATGTAGTAGAGATCTTCATTTGTCTTGGAGAGTTACTGTAAGTCATAGTCAAGAGAAAGGACACCTGAAAGGAAGATTTGGAAGGTATTGCAAGTAGTAGGGTCAGTTTATTCCAGATACTTTTGTGTGTATTTTTTAAATGGGTTTATGGGAGAAAAAAACTAACTGGTGGGTATTTTACCACATAGTCAACAAGAAAGATCCAAAAGTGGTAAAGGAGAGGGAAAACATCTGAATAAAAGATATGACTACTTTAGAAATTAGAAAATATTTCTCTCTTTATTATACCAAGTACAGAAATTAAGGTATGAGAAAATAAATATAATGACACATATTTCAAGATTCAGAAGTCCATTTTAGAACATTCCTAAGCTGGTTATGAATTTCTCATGATATTCTGTGTGACCAAAAGTCTCCAAAAAAGCAGATTGAGATTAGAGAGTGTAACATAAACTATAACAAATCCACTTGAAGAGCAAACCTAAAATCTTCACCAATGATGTAGTGTCAAAGTTAACCTTCTATATTAGCAGAGGAAAAAGATAACCTAGTTTCTTATCCTCTCTTGTTAGGGTTGCCTTCCCTGTTATCCCTTATAATTTGCATAGTGTGTGGCATATAATAGATACAAGATAATGATTTATTAAGTTATTAGAAGTTTGGCAAAAACTCATACTTGAAAAGAAAATAAATCATAATATTTAGAGTTTCATTTTTCAGAAAAAGTAGGAAGCATGTTTTACATTCTTTATTATAGTGGCTAAAATTTTATTAATTTTTTTCCCCTGTCAATTTGTTAATTTGCTTTCCTATCATACAGTTATTTGCCTGTGCATGTTTTTTTAGCAGTCCATCTTACTAAAATATGTTGTCAATATTTCATCTAATAACTTTTCATTTTATTACTAAAAAAATTTTACAACTTTCTGAAATTATAGATAACTGGAAAGTACAGATAATCAAGAAGGGAAAATTTGCTCATAAACTCCTTTCCTATAAATAATCACATACAGATTCTTTGTCTTTTTTTTCAATGCATACTATATCACACATACCACTTGGCAACCTGATTTTTCACTTAATTTTATATTTTGTCTGCTATTATTATAATTTTATAATGTGGCTATATTAAGATTTGGTGAACTCATCTGCCATTTGGAAGTGGGTTTTTTCTCTTTTTTTAATAATGTAAACATTTTGATAGCTAAATTTTTATGTACATCAGTGTTTATTGTCTTAAGGATAAGTCCTAGAAGTGGAAATACTGGATCAAAGAATATAAACACTCTTAAATAAATTTTCTTAAATTACCATCTTAGAAAAATTGTGACATGAAAGCATCTTCATTCTAAAGATGTGACTTTTTAAGAGGGACTGAATTTTTGCAGTGGCATTCTTAGAAAACTACTTAATAGTTGTTTCATAAACAGTTATTTCGGCACAAAAATTCAGATTACAGTGATTTTTTTTTTAGTATATCTGATTTCATATGGAAAATATTTAGCTAACATTTTAGTTGTTTATATTTATGCTAAATTTTAACTTCAGAAACAAAAGTGCATGCAACCAAATGGTAAAATTATCTGCTGTGTTTACACAAATATTTCAGGAAGAATATTAAGGTATTTGAATATATCATTCACAGCAAAGTACTCCTCTTTAGTCCTCCGTGTCAAGAGCATTGAAATAACACTTGCATTCTCAACATAATGTATCACGGCTTTTACCATTTTGGAAATGACTCTGGCTGTGCGCATAAATTTGCGTACAGGTTTGTTTGATTAATTGCTACTTGACTCATCTACCACAATACTAAGCTCCAGGATCACAAAAGATCAGATTCCCAGACCACTTCCTAGAGTTAATTTAAATATTAATGTGGATACCTTGAAAAAATTCAGGGGAAGGTGGTTTTTATTGTTACTAGTAGCCTGTTTCAGTATTATAATCCCTTGAAAAAATTTCCAAATTCATACATTAGTTCATCATTAATATTATCTTGTAAAAAAATTGTAATAATCTTATAAGTAGGTTAAAATATGTAATAAAATGTTATTTTAAGTTGTAATTTATTGGGAAACATTTTCAGGAAATAGGATTATAAATCATAAGTGTATTATAAGTGTGTTAGTTTAGTGATCATTGCACATTGAGATTTTCATTGTTAATATGTTTACTTTTTATTTGTTTACAGTTTTGTTTTCAGATAAAATTTACACACAGAAGTAAAAGACGAATTTTAAGTCAGCAATTTGATGACTTTTGACAAATACCTACACCCATGTGACCACATCTTTATAAAGATACAGAACGTTTCCATAACCCAAGAAAGTGTCCCTCATTTATTTCCCTTCTTTGCCAATTATCTCTGTTCACCTAAACAACTCTTTAGATGTTTTTAATCATAGATTTATTCTGCTTATTCTAGAACTTCATGTAAGTGGAATTATGCAGGGACAGCAAAATATTCATGATATTTATCCATGTTGTTCTTTGTATCAAGTAGTTTGTTCTTTTTGTTGATAAGTAATATTCCATTATATAACATTACAATTGTTGTTTATTCTCCTGTTGGACATTTGGAGCTGTCCAGTTTTTGATTAAGACTATGAGAATTATTGTACAAGTCTTTTTGTATACATATATTTTCATTCTCTTGCTTATATTTCTGAGTGGAATTGCTGGATCATAAGGTTGGTAAGTATTGATTTTTAAAGGAAATTAGCAAATTGTTGGTCGAAGTTGCTATATCATTTACACTCTCACCAGCAATCTGTGGGAGTTCTGATCGCTCCATATATTAACTGGCAATTAGTGGTGGCAGTATTTTTAATTGTAGTGATTCTAGTAGGTGTGTAGTGGCATATTATTGTGGCTTTAATTTGTATTTCCCAGTGAATAAAGGTCTTGAACATATTTTCAGGTACTTTTTGGCCATTCATATGTCTTCCTTTTTGAACATCTGTTCAGGGCTTTTGCCTATCTTTTAATTGGGTGATTTAACTTTTTATTATTGATTCGTATGTGTTCTCTATATCTTTAAAGTCTATTGTCAGATATATGTATTTAAGAAAATTTTCTCCCCACCTGCTTTTTGCTTATTTATTTTCTTAATTCTATATGTTGATACAATTTTGCTAAAGGCTAATCAATTTTTAAGTGTATCTTGTCTAAGAAATCTTTCTTTCCTTACCCCAAGATCACAAACATACCATTCTGTGTTTTCCTCTACAAGCTTTATTGTTTTAGTTTTTACTTTATTATGTGATTTACTTTGAGTTAACTATTATGTATGGTATAAGATAAAGATTGGCATTATTTTTCTTAACAGGTTAGTATTCAGTCATCCCTGCATTATTAATTTTGAAAGGTGGGAGTTTCCCCCCCCCCCCCATTGAATGGTTTTGGTGCCATTTTAAAAAAATTAGTTGATCATGTATGTATCTGTTTATGAACATGCTATTTTATTGTAATGATCTTTTTGTCTATCATGTCAGTGCTACACTGCATTGCCTGCTGTGAATTTTGATATCAAGCATTGAAAGTCCTCCAACTTCATTCTTTTTCTAAAGTTGTTTTACTTATTATAGTTTCTTGTATTTTTCTATAAATATTAAAATCACATTTCAAATTTCCATAAGCCTGTTGGGATACAATTGGATTTTTAGATCACTGAAGTAGAAAGGGATTGAATCTTAATGATTTTTAATTTTTCAATCTGTGATCTCACAATCTTCTTAGTATTAATAAATGCACCACATGGTTTAAATTGTAAGAATCTTTAAACAGTCAAATTCTATTTGCCGTCATCTTTTTGATATGCTGACATATATTTGTATATTTATTTTAATTCAAATAATAAATTGTCTTTCAGAGAAGTTATGAGTAATAAAAATATACTCTTCTGTGTTTATCTAGATATTCATCATTTTAGGTACTTTTTATTCATGTTGGGCTGAATTTTCACTTTGTGCTATTTTTCTTAACTTGGATAACCTCTTCACATTTTCTTTCTTTCTTTCCTCTTTTCTCTGTCTTTTCCTTCCTCTCTTTTTCTTTTTTCTAATACACATCTGCTGTTGAGTTCAGTTCTCATTTATCTGAATATATCTTTATTTACCCTCATATTTTAAAGATATATTCACTAGATATAGATGAATATAACTTATAAGCTAGAGGTAAGAGATACTCAATGGGGTCGCCTGTGTTCCAGACGTATTTATTTTACCCCTGTTGTATAGTAGCAACCCAGTTTCCCTCTCAGTGGTCAGGATCCATTACCCCAGCCAGTTGGTAATCTCCTTTCTAACGTCTTGATTCAGAGACATGAGGAGCCCTAAACAGCCAGGTCACAGCTCAACTTTCAGTTTAATGGAATTTTTGTTATGTCTTTAGATGGAAGTTTTTCCCTCTTTGGAACTAAGAACACTGGATTAACAGAACCTCACTTTGCCAAAATGGAAAGCAAAAATTTTGCTAGTAGATCACTAGGAGTAATAGTGAATGAAGCCACTCCCATCTCTACCCCTTGATTCCTGGACCTGTGACTACTGTCTGTGGATTAAAAAGTACCACATATCGTACTCTGATTTAGAGCATTTACATTGTCATGGAGAATCTTACCCTCACCCTGGAAGGAATTGTCACCTAACTGGCACTATATCCAACTCTTCAGAAATCCATTTTACTCTTTTATCAAGCCAGATAATGGGGAGTATGATAAGATCAACGAATTTCATGAATACGGGCCCATTGCCACACTTCGTTTGCTGCTGCTTAATGAGAACAGTGCTGTGGACAATGCCGTTGTAGTGCAGGCATTCTGTAAGTCTGCACGGTGGTTTTTGCATAAGCACTGCATTCAGGGAAGGCAAATCTATATTCAGAGGAAGTGTTTATTCCAGTAAGAACAGTAAAGAGCAATTTTAGGAGGTAGAGGGTAGAAGGTTGTTATCTAAGAGTAGAGTTTCGGAGTTAAGGATTACAGGAAACTAAGAACAAGATACTGGTTGTAGTTATTGTTCAAAAGTGGATTTTATTAGAATAAATGAGTCAAGAAATTGTGAGGCTAGAGTGTTGTTATAGGTGACTCTTGCTTTTTCTTAGCATGTTGGCAAGAAATTTTTTTTTAATGTAGGAAAGTACCCTTGGTTGGTCATGGCAGCACAGATGAAAAGCAAGTCATTGAGATCAGTGCTTCTCAAACTATGTGTGGTGAAGGACCAGTTTTGTTTTGTTTTGTTTTTAACAAATTTTTTTTAAGTTATTTCCTTTTTTCTTTTTAAGTAATTTGATTTTTTTATGATGACATTGGTTAATGAAATCTAGTAAGTTTCAGCTGTAAACTTTAACAGTAAAGCATATATATGTTTACACTGTGTGTTCACCTCCTATAGTTAGATTTCTCTGTCACCACATATTTGACTTCCTTTACTCCATCTATCTCCCCCCTCCCCCTCCCCTGAAGGACCAGATTTTAAAAATAATTTTCCAGTGTATTAGGGACCACAAGTTTTATAACATATAATAAAAATGAATTATCAAAAATTAAAATGAAAAAGTATGTAAATATGCAAAATTCAGGCATACATTTTTTTTTTGTCATTGGGTTCAACACCCATAACATAGCTCTGTGAAATTTCTCTAAAGCGTGTAATTGCTTCCTCTGAATTTTAGTACTAGCTTCATCAACAGTGTCAGTTTTGGACCAGTACTAGTCCCTGGACCACACACTCTAAATGAGTATGAAAAACTTGAAAAGTGAAAGGGTTATGGACTACAGGTTTAGTGGCCTGGAAATGACAGTTGGGAACCAGGAAATCCAAGTTTTTATTTCCTGCCTCTGAAGTAACAGCATGTGAAAGAAAGAGTACATCCTCCTTGAGAGGGTTCAGAGAGGTGTCACTGGAAGCAAGGTGGTTTTTTAGTGAGCTGAGGAAATCAGATTAAGCTAAGAATATATGGAAGTATTTTAACAATGAAAAAGTACAAGGAAAGTAGGTAAGAGAAACAGCTAGCCAGAAGAAATGAGTTTTAGTTGACTGTAGGGGAGTTGAATATAATGTAGACTCGTTTTCACTGAGACTGCTCTTGTTAATCACCACTAAATGGTTTGGATGATGTTCATGACCTTGCATATGAACATCAGTAAAACAATGTCAAGAACATTTAAACAAATTTTTTAAAAGTGTAAATGACCGACCTCTTTGAAAAAGTAGGAAGTCTTGAGAACTGTCCCAAGTTTCCACAGCTTTTGTTACAGTAATCAACAAATTAGTCTACAGGTATTTACTCATTTTCTGTAGAGAACACTAGTTATCATATTTACATATTCAAAGATAATTCAGAGTCTTATCTCTGAAGAGAATGTCTTTTGTATAATAGTCAACTTGTTGATACTTTAATTTGTCATACATATTTTTAGTTTTTCTCCTGTTGTAATCCTAGAAGATGGAGTGGCTTCTGTTAGGCTTTAACAATGTTTGGGCAATACTCCTCATATAACAAGAAAATTAAGAATGAGCACTAAAGTAATTGACAACTCTCTTGAGATTACCACATTGATAATAGCAAACAAACAAAGTTTGCAAACCAAGAAGAGGCATATGTGATTCCAGGAATAGAATAACTGAAAAAAGCTTAATAAACTGTTAAATGGTGGCTATCATCCAATGAGTACTAATACTATTTCCTGAACTCTGCTTTGTGTTTTTTTTATAATGGTATAAGCATCTCTTTCCTTTTGTGCAATAACTGCCAACTTAACGTTTAGGTTATACTGTTGTTTGTTTATGGATTTTGAGAAAATCCATTGAAGTTTACTTAAGAACCAACTCATTACAATGGTATTATTTACTGAATTTTGTTTTCCTGACCGTTAGCTAACTACAGAGTTCAGCATTGCAAGGTTATAACTGCACAAAAAGGTTCAAAATACCACATCCTAGTAGTGGCATTAGCCAGAGAAGTAAAGCCATCATCTTAGAAATAAATGCCTTTGTAGCACTGAAGGGACTATACAAAATGAATAAGCAAGATCATACCTCTTTCATGTGGTAATTTCATAATTATCCTTAATTATTTCAGTTATAAAATATTGTTATACATTTTTAATTACTTTTTGTTTATTCATATTAAACTACAGAAAGGCAGCACGTTTCTAATAAATTCATATCAAAACAAAAATTTAAAACAGTTCTAGAATTTTTATTGAAATTCAAGAGGAAGTATCGTTAATGAATTATCACCTTTAATTAAACTATTAGAATTGTGATCTCAAATCTAAGAGTTTAGGTGAACATCTTAAACATCTGGAAACTACTGACCAAGTATTGTTAAATTTCATATGAGCATAATTCTAATTCAACTTTGATGTATTAAGTATGATTATGAATCTGTACAATTAATAATTATTAATATAATTAACAAGTCATAAATTAGATGTGAGATATAATAGCCTTGGTGTTTAGATTACCATTTTTTTCTTGTTAGATCTGAAAGCTGCCCTAGTAGATTGAATCCCTGAGAAACTGGGTACGGTAGAAGGGATGCTTCTTCCCTGTGCAGCAAATACTACTGAAATCAAGGGATTTTGGCTTTTATTTTTGGCCCTCTGTTTTTTGTGCAACATATTTAGATTACTTCCTTGATCATCTTACCATTCCCTTCTTTTACCCCCAATAGCAAGGTACCATAATACACAGCTAGTTAGAATATATAGGCAGAGAATTAGGATGCTAGCTAGAGAAGAGAGATCAGAAGGGTGTAGGTTGAACTGACAAGTGATATATTAGTTTTGAGTGGCTTTTGTGTTAGGGAAGTGTTAGTTGCATTTGAAGGAACAAATGACATCAGGATATATAGAATTTTTAAATCTTTTTTAGTTCCTTATGTTATTACCAGCTTAAATATTAGGAATCATTTCTAAATGTGTTCTAATTAAAATCTAGAAAAGGTGACTTCATAACTCTAAACTTTGTTTTCAGTAACCACATTTCATAGGTTAACAGTCTCTAGTTATTAGAAACTAAGTAAATAAAGACCATCACTAATATACTTTTAATTTACTCCTAATTTAGTAATTATCATTTACATATTACAAACCTTGGGGGGATTTCATTGCTAAGGAAGTGTTTAGGAATTTGTGTACTTAATTTCATTTTCTGTTAACTCTTCTAGAAAATCACAAACTCTACAGGTACTAGGAAAAGATACAGTAAAAGTTAAAGGAAATTGGAAGGAAAAAGTTTCCATTGAGTATTTGGTTAGAAAAAAATGAAAATTTATCCCGCCAATCAGATTCTATTGCAGGAACCTTTCCTGAATAGGAAAAATTACTTTTGGTTCCTTGAAAAACAATAGAGGCTTCTTGCCATGGCAGAGTAATTATTACCAATTTTAACTATAAGATGGGAAAACATTAATTATAGGGTGCACAAGACTAAACAGATGAGCAGGATGGTTCCCCTGGCTTTATGCCTAGAGGCTGACTCAGGAAGGTAGAATCCAGCAGAGCAGTGGTTTTGCTGTGGTAAAGAAGAAGAAATTTAAGTCTGGGGATTTGAAGAAGCTGAAATTCGCTAGAGATGATATTAAATGAGAGGAAACTACTTATCTTTGGAATGGACACACCAGTTAGTTCTCTGTGCTAATTCACCTCCAGCCTTGCCCAAGTTATGCTATTCGTTCACCTGGTTTACATGCATATGATTTAGAAGCACTGCCACAGTGCTAAGAGTTAAATGAGAAGTTGGAGTTCTGGTCCACCCAGAGTGGAGAGACCTTGCTGAGCACCTTGGGCATTAACTTGATTCTTCCTTAGGGTAAGGACTGAGTCCAAATGCAGTGCTGTTTAATAGAACATTCTGCAGTAATGGAGATGTTTTCTATATTGTTCAGTTTAGTAGCCATGCACTGTGGTGTCTGAAACTAAAATGACTGACAATAGCAAATGTCAGTGAGGTTGTACCACAACCAAAACTCTGCTCTGTTGCTAATGGGAGTGTAAAATGGTGCAACCAGTTTAAAACTGCTTCATAGTTTCATAGACAGTGAAACAATATCTACTCTATGACCTAGGAATTCCATTTCTAGGTATTTACCCAAGGAAAACAAAAACATATTCGTACTGTAAGACTTTTAGAGAAATGTTTATGGGAGATAATTCAAAATATCCAAGTACTGAAAACAACTCAAATGTCACTTCATTAACAGAAAAACAGACATTATGGTATATTCATATAAAATAAAATATTATTTTGCATGAAAAGAGTGAACTACTCATGCACACAGAAACATAGATGAATCTCTAATGCATATGTTGATTTAAAGAAGTCAGACAAAAGATTAAAGACTTAAAGGCTCTATTATTTTTTATGAAGTTAAAGAATGGGCGAAGAAATCCATGGCGTTACAAAGCAGAAAAAAAGGGTAACCTCAGGCTATGGGTGCAAATTGACTGGTAGAGGGAACACCAAGATCTTCCTGTTGTGACAGGAATATTCTATAAATTATCAGGGTGGTTACCCAGATATATAAATTTGTCAAAAATCAATCAGTTGTTCAATAAGAATCTGCATTTCATTCTACATAAATTTTACCTAAAATAAAACCTCTATGAAGCAATAGCTTGGCTTCTGAGTTATGGTAAAAAAAAAAAAAAAAAAAAGTGCCCCATTTACTTTAGTACACTTGTTTCTTCTACTTCCTATCTGGAATCTTGGTGTCTTACTATTTTTTCTTTCCTTATTGTCCCACTTGCATTTTTAGGTTGCTGCTCTATCCCAAGCCTTTAGATGTTTAGAATTATGCTTCTTTTTCAGGAGTCCATTAAAAAGCATTTTATTAAATAGTCATTGTTTTCATTTATATTTTTAATTTCAGGAAACAACAATTTGCATATTTTTATATTTTAGAAATTTCTTATTTTTTCTCATAATTTTTTCAGGTCTTATATTCTTATGTTATATTTGTGCTAATAATATTTGATTGCCTCAATATTAAGGGCATACGCCTTTAATTTTAGAAGGAAATTAATGTGGAAAAAATAAGATTTTTTTAAACAAAATTCACATTGTTTATTTACTAAAAATGCATTAGATAGCTTTAGTGAATCAGGTCCTAGGCCCTGCCGTTAGTAAGTGAATGTGAGGGAGGATGCCAAGTAGATGTTTGCCGTGAGAACACATAGGAGGAAGAGTAGTGAATTGGCAGAAGCAAGGAGGGCATGATATTCCTCAGGTGGGCCTCTAAGTGAGAAGGTAGGGTCTGATGCTGTGTAGATAAATATGTGTAAAAACTTGCACACAGGCAAGAAGGTTATAAGGAATATTCATATTTTCGGAACTGTGGATAATTTACCATGTCTGAACTAGACCAAAGTGTGCAATTGAGGAGGAATGAGAAAATATATAACGGGTCTGACTGGTTCATGAAATGCCACTGTCATTCTCCAAAACTTATTTTTAATTTTGTAATCAGTAAAAGAGCCAATAAAGGAAATCAAGATAAGGTAGGTAGGAAGAACTTAGTGTGATCAATCAGAACTGTATTTTAGGCATAGCTCTCTGAAATATTTATTAGTTCTGAGATGCAACCTCAGAACACATATACACACACATACACATACATTCTTTTTTAAACTGCTCTTGGCAGCAAGAACAGCAGCTACTGAAGGAACATGTTACCTTGAATGCGTTTATGTCCTTCCACAATGCCAGGTTTATTGAGTGGAACCTTCTCAGGTAAACCGATCAGGTACCCAGGCAGGTTAACACACATTAATACACAGAGGGGGAAGTACAGAGTCTTACTTGACAGAGCGACTGATGAAAGTCCTTAGCATCTCCGAAGCAAGCTCTGTTGACTAGGGGTGTGGAGAGCTGTGCATGGTTCCCAAGGCAGTGGCTAGGACAGGTTGAAAGGTCAGAGTCTTGAGCTCTAGTGCATCGTCATTAATGCTATCAGGTTAGGTTTGAGCATGTCTGTCTAAGGTCTTTGGCTTCTAAGCACCCTACAAGGTGGGATCCTTATGCTTATCTGCTCCTCCAGTTAGAGGCTAATATTTCTTTGGTTTGGAGCCTTCTGGTCACACCCTAAAGGCATTCCCATTATGTGCCAGCTGACTTTACTCTCATGACTCCCATGAGATCCATTTTGTAAAATCCAAAAAGTCCTCAATTCTTTTTTTTTTTTATCCTTTCCTTCTTTAATCACCTCCGCTTGCCCACTCACCCACATCTATGGATGTTTCAGTTTCCCTTTTAAGAACTGGATCTCTGAGGGCAAGGCACCTCTCCCCACATGCTCAGGGCATGCACCTGGGGCCTGGTGCACCCTGGGTACGGTTCGTGGCTCCACGTGGGGTGCGGACCCAGGACCTTCTACGTGTAAAGAAGAAGTGCTAACCACTCCACTATGGAGCCACCCCCCAAAAGTCCTCAAGTCTTAATGCTCTATACATTTTTCCTGGTGATTTTATTGTAGCCAACTTTGGGAACTACTAGAATAGAGAATAGTTTGGAAGGACTTGAGCCTGAGGACATTTCCCTGTCAATTAATGAGAAACGTAGAAGCTGAATAAAAGGTATGAGAGTGGGGATAGAGAATAAAGCATGTGAAGGAATAGGACTTGGTCTGATTTTAGGATGAAGATGGGCAGGAACTTAGGATGATTTTCAAATTTAGCAGGGATGAATGAGTAAATGCCATTTATAAGCAGGGAGTACAGTAAAGCAATAAATACATATTTAATAGCACCTATGTTTTATGTGCCTTGCTGACTATTTAAAAGTGAACAGACACAATTGGCTCTACCTTCTTGTAGTTTACAGTTTATTCATGGGAGAAATAGATATATTTGGCCTTTTCATATGAAAACCTGTTGACTTCAAAATTTTACAGTGTGATTTTTGTATATACATAAGTATATATGTTAATATGTATATATAAATGTATATATGCATACACATATGTAGCTTTTATAAGACCTTCATGTAAAAGAAAACACTTCCAATGGTAATTTTAAAAATAGCTATTTTTTTGTTTTTTTCTAAAAAGAATATTATTATTTTAAATATGCTTTTACTTTGTGATTTCAAATGTTTCTTTAAATTAATCTTTTTGAATAGTTCAATAGTTTAAAATGATTATAAAATACTGTATTTGTTATTAAACCCCAGTTATTTCAGATGGTGTTTTTAAAATGTTTCTATGTGATTAGAATACACGTATATAAATATATAGGAACATGTCATTGCCTGGCATGTTGCCTTATGAGTGCTGGTATATTGCCTAGTGGTTGGACTCTCTGTGGATATTTACTGAATAATTTATGTTTCATACACACACACACACACACACACACACACACCAACTGCATTAAATGTGGTTTCATAGACTTATTCATATAATTATTGTCTTTCTTTTTAAATCTTTGGTATTATATAAATATTCACTTAAACCAAGTTGTTGATATTTTGCCAAGGCTTTGAAAAAACAAGTTACCTTTTGTTCCAAGTTATTGTAATGTGAGAAAATCATTCCACTTAACTATTTTTAAATCTAAAATGGAGTGATTTTTAAATTTTTTTCTAAATGAAGAGAAATAAAAACTTATTTACATAATCCTAAAAGCTTCCAAATATCTGCAGTTCAAAGTACATGAGTCACATCGACACCAAAATTTAGTTTCTCCTTTGACTAGAAGAATCTGATATTATTTTTGTCTGCAAAGGAAAGAGTTGCATAGATCCCAAGTCGGAAGATGTGTGATGATAATACTATCAAAATGATTTGTGACTGAAAGCAGATTGTAGAGAAGAAACAGTATTAGAGAACTTTTTGTTAAAACCTTAAGGCATGTTATCTTTCAGAAAGAAAACATAAAATGAAACAGAATCATAATGTATTCTCTGCTTGATATAATGCTTAAGAACTCACAATGAGTAAAAGGAAATTCATGGTAAAAACAGATTTTGTAGTAAATATGGGCCAAATGTATTTTATAAAAGTTTGCCATTGATTTTTATGTTTTTTATGTTAGTTCATTCACAGTGTAGATTGAGTTTCGTTCATTTACAGAGGCAAATTTAATCCTTTCTGCCAGTGAGTTCACAAAGCTTAGAACCATGAACCTGTGATATTTTCACCTTGCTACAACTATCCATCTTTTTAATCTATATTTCCCCCTCATTTACTCCTTCTCATATTATTTTTAAGGAAATCCTAGATAAAATATCCTTTTTATATGTAACTTTTGTATATTTCTAAAAGATAGGGACTATTGTTAAAATATAACCACAAATATAACCTCCAAATATGAACAATAATTTTTTAATATTGTAAAACATCTCATTGGTTTTCAAAATTAGATGATCTGATAAATATCATAACTTTTCTTCTCTACTTTAAATTTGTACCTAAATAAGAATCACTCATTGCAAATGATTGAATTGCTTCAACACTTGATTCCCTTCCTCCGTCTTTTTCTTTTGGAATTTATTTTTTAAACAAACTGAGTCAGTTTTTCTTTTAGTTTCCCAGTTTATTCATTGCATCTCTGAACTATCATTTAATACGTTCCTATCTTCTCTCTCCTTCTCCAAGATGGCAATTCAATCTAGAGGCTTGATCAGATTTAGATTAGTTTATTAGCAAGACTACATAAGATGATTTTATGTTTCTTCATCTGGAAACACATCTGGAACTATGTTATTAGCAGATTTTAATGTTTAGATCTCTTAATATGTTAATGATTTCAAAATCATGATAGTCTAACATTCTCTTTTTCTTTATTAGCTTAACAACTTCTATAGTCATCTTCCTGTCATTTATTTAATTACTTGATGGTGAAGTCTGTATAAGAAAGGGTGGATAAATTCGTGACTTACTCTGTTCCTGAACAATGGCAATTAATTTTTAAAACTATTCTTCTGTGTATGTTCAAACTGATAGAAAGCATATCAGTTTATATCCTGTACAATTGCTGAGTAGAATGTTTGATATATTTATATGAAGATGTTTTATGTAAATGGAATGGTATTTCGATTTTTTTAACGTAGATACTTATTTTGGCCCATTTATAGTTTTACTTATAATTTCTCTTTTTTCATATTCTCATATATTCCCAGTAGGTCAGAATGTCATTTCACATGTTTGTTATCACTTGTTTTACTTAAAAATAAGGTCTAGTAAAAATAGAAATTAAAAAGACTTGTTTCCTTAGTTGTTTCCAAGTCTTAAAGCACTCTATGATTGTTACTTTTTTTTCCCTACACAATTGTTTCTTTAGATATTTCTAAAAATCTGAAAAGTCTCAATATATATTTTATGGTAATTTTTAATCTTTAAAAAGTTAATAAAATTTAAAACAGAATCCAAGGTGATTTTTAGAAGCATGCTTATATTCAGCCAACAGATGTATAATAAGAACCATTAGGTTAATGAAGAAACTAATTTTAAATGTAGTTTGAGCTTAATTTTATTTTTAAAAAATATCATTTTCTAATTTATATGGTAATATTTAAATTAATAAAATACAAACTGAAAATTGCAAATAAACATTTTGTTCATATTCAACATTACTTTTACTCTTTTTGTTGCAAAAGATACCTTGTTTTTAGAGAATATAGTAGTAGTATTTACGTTAATTCTTGTGGCTTGGTGAAAAAAAATGCTATAACTCCTTTACTTAATGGGATTCTTCCCCTGTGGCAGTGCAAACGGCTAGAGCAGGAGCTTCATCATTTGAAAGAGCAGAACCAGACTTCAGCAAACAACATGAGACATCTGACTGCTGAAAACAATCAAGAACGTGCTCTGAAGGTAAATCTCTGTTCTTTCTTGCAGGCAAATTAAGGTTGTAAGCCCTTGGTGCCAGTTTTCTGTGCTGCATATATCAGTTGTGTACATTTCAGCAGAAGTGAGCTGTGGTGTTTGCCAACAACCCCTTCTTTAAACACTGATACAGCACCCTTCTGCTATGGCATTATTTTTCTCGTGTATGTGAACAACATGTATGAAAACAACATATTTTTTGAATTTTGAGTGCTAGTCTATTATTAACTTTTGGTGCATTTTTGGTTCATCCTGTTTCTGATTTTTATGTGTTGTTACCTATTGTAGTTAATAAAAAGTGGCCATGGTAAAAGAAAAAAATCATGCGCCTTTCTTCCCATCAGTATTTATTATGCTAATTTTTTAAATGACTTGTAATATTAATAACCCACAGAACTGACACTTCTTGAAGGGTATGTGAAACAGTACTTAAAATGTTACTTATTACCAGAAAAGAAAGAAAAATTATGTTCTACTAGAATTTGAAACAAGTTAAATGTACATTTCATGACAAGTTGTTTTATTGTAATATAAATCCAATAATCATGAAAAAGGACATTATTTTGATTCAATTATTTATTTATTTGTTTGTTTGTTTGTTTGTTATTTTATTTATTTATTTAAGATGCTTATGACTCTCCATTCTTTTTTGTCTTTGCCCCAGCATAGTGCCCTTGACATAAAGTGGTCCTTTGCCCTCAAGGTGTTTCTATTCTCAACAGATTAAAAATAAAAAAACAAAAATATGTCCATGGTAAACAAAAAATTCATCATTGTTGATATTGTACAGTAAAAAGAAAGATATACTACCCAGAGGATTTTATAGTACTTTATTGTCTCGAATTTGTTTTTTGCTTCCCATTGCAGAAGAATATTATAGTATTAACAGTGTAACTCACCACTTACTAAAATTAAGAAAATATTGGCATTTTGATGTGGAAAATATTTTTAACCTATCCAAAAAGTGTGAAATTTAGTACAAATCAGATTTTTTACAAAATATATTTAGCTTCATTTTGAAATTCTCAGCGATAGGGCTTAAAATAACTTTTATCATTATTGTTTAAGGTACTTTGTCTTTTTCTCTCAAATTTATAGATAGAGCAATAAATGGGAAAGGAAAGACTTGCAGGTCGCTGTGATTATTAATTAATTACCCCCAAGGAGTTTGCTCTTGTATGAGTAAAATTAAGTATAATATTTCTTAATACTTGCAAATCAAAAGTAACATTGTTTAAATGGCAGCTTACATTATTGTGTGTTAATTTATTATCAGCTTTAGGGGACAGATTTCATAGCTCTCTATTTCCATTTAAAACAGAACCTAAAATAAAAATTTTAATTTGTTAAGTACGTAATATTGCATAGTCTTTATTCTGGCATTTTTGGTTGTATATTTATTTTAAATTGATACACATTCTAAGAGGCTATTAAAATTAGAAGGTGAAGTGTAGACCAAAAGAAACCTTGAATTTCAAAACAAAACAAAACAAAACCCAAACCCCATAAAATAAAGATCTCTATAAACTATATATAGACTATATAGTTTAAAGTGATATAAAACAAAAATACATTTTTATTTCTGACAAATATACTTTGACATACTTTTCTGCGAAAGTCTCAGATTTTAAACTTTCATAATTTCATCTATTAACTAAGCCAACTTAAATTTTTTGGAAAGTAAGGATAAGAGAAGTAAATAATTTTTTAAAACTCTCTCATCAGTTTAATCTTTTTAAAGCCTGTGTTCATTTTAGCTCTTCTTAAAATGTCATGACGCTGGCTATAAATCATTTTTTAGTTATTTTTTGCTGTATTTCCTCATGTGAAACATTAAATTTATTATAAAAATTAGCTCATTTATAATACATCAGCTTTATTCTGAAATATTAAAAGATTTTTCTTACCTTTCAGGGATTTTGTTCTTTATTTAGTGCTTTTATTATTGCACTCTGTCTCTTAAAGTTGCCACATAAGTTATGAATAATATGGTTATTACCAAGCTCTTTGATTGATGAATTAACTGTTCATCTCCTTTCTGAGCAGTAGTGCATATCTTCTACAATCCACTTACAATTATCCTTTCTTTTCTTTGCTGATTTAATATTTAGTTAGTATTTAAATAAGATTTAAGAAGACTTTTTAAAAAAAATTACATTCTCTAGGAGCTTTTGGTCTACCAAAAATATTTCTAGGATTTTATCATAAATAGTACTATTATTATTATCACTAATAAAGGTAAACTTTAATAGGTTGAGAGCTAAGAATTCATGTTTTATTTAATTACATTATACTGAAATTCCTAAAGGAAACAATCCTAACATCATGTTTGGGAAAAAATTATTAATGGTCATACATTACATGGAACTTCCCAATTGATGATTGTAGAAAATACACAATTATCATACAGGGAAATACTTCTTAATAATCTTGTGTTATTTGAATAATAGTGTCTGTTTATTCTAATAATCAAAAAATTTTTTCTAAATTTTTTATGGTAGAGCATAAAATTGGACTTTTGGTGATCATATAGACATTATTTTTGAAATAGCATGGAATTATACTGGCTAAATTTGCTAGCATGACACTATATTTCTACTTTTATAATATTTGCATTTTTCCTAATAACAAATTAAACATAGTGGTACATACAAGATGAGAGGCCGAGTTTATACTGATACTAGTCTGAGTTACTTTTTAAAAAAATACAGTTAGTATTAATCTATTGGCTAGGTGAAGGGCCAGGAGAGGGAGGGAGCAGTTGAGGGGTTATTGTTTTATGAACTATGTACATGTCTAACCAATGTACCATATACTTGAAACTAATTAAAATAAATAAATATTTTATGAAAAAGCTCATTTTCCTTTAAAATAAATTTTATTCACTTATGTTAAGAAATTATTTTTTGAAAACCAAAATTTTAGACATTTAGTATTTTAAAAAATAAATTTATATTTATTAATAAATCATTTATTAATTTATTAATTCATTAATAAATTATTTATTAATAAATTTAGAATAAATATACAGATGTCAGACTTAATAAAAAATTATATATATGCTTTTTTTTGTCTTTTGTTTTATTTATTTACCTTCCTTGTCACATATCTTTAACTTCCTACATTTGAACTTCTCTACTGTGATTCCACTGAAAGTTATTCTTTCTGAGATTATAAATGACCTCTGATAACTAAACTTATGAAAATTACCATTCTTTATCCCATGTAATATTGCAGTTAACTTAACTAGAACACGTGTCCATCTTTTTGGCCCTACCCTCTTGAAATACTTTCCTGTCATTCTCTGTTGATATAGCCTCAACATTTTTCTTTACTTTGATTGCTATTCGTTAGTTGGTGTATCTATTTCTATTTCAAAAGTATTTCTAAATGTCCCCTTGGGTTACGCAATTAATCCTTTATTTTTCTTTCTTAAAAAATTCTTTTTAAAAAATTTTTTAGAAAAGTTTTAGGTTCATGGCAAAATTGAGCACAAAGTACAGAGCTCCCACATACACCCTTGCCCTTGCCCCCAACATTCAGCAAGAGAATAGTACATTTGTTACAATCCATGGGCCTACATTAACATGACCCAAAATCCATAGTTTACATTAGGGTTCACTCTTAGTGTTGTACATTCTAGGGGTTTTGACAAATGGAAATGACATATGTCTCTCATTGTAGTATCATGTAAGAGTTTCATTCCAAAAATTCTCTGTGCTCTGCCTGTTTATTCCTTTCTGTCCCCAATACCTGACAGCCATTAATCTTTTGACTGTCTCCATAGGTTTGCCTTTTCCAAAATGTCACATAGCTGGAATTACATAGTATTTATATGTAGCCTTTTCAGATTGGCTTCTTTCACTTAGGAATATGCATTTAAAGTAGCTCCATATCTTTTAATGGCTTCTTAGGTCATTTCTATGCAGTACTGAGTAGTATTCCACTCTTGGGATGTACCACAGTTTATCCTCTTAACTACAGAGTGACATCTTGGTTGTTTTCAGATTTTGGCAATTATGAATAAAGCTGCTATAAAATATTCATGTGCAGGTTCTTGTGTGGAAATGAGTTTTTTGGCTCATTTGGGTAAATACCAAGGACTGTAATTGCTGGATCATATGTAAAGAATATGTATAGTTTTATAAGAAATTGCCAAACTGTCTTACAAAGCATCTGTACCATTTTTCACTCCCACTAGTACTGAATGAGAGTTTCTCTTGCTCTACTTTCTTGCCAGAATTTGATGTTTGTTTTATTGTAAGCTTGTCTCTTCCAATTTCATCCATTTCTACAATATCACTTATCATTTATGTCCTAATGACTGCCTTGTCTGCCCTTCCACTGGTTAGCTTAATGTCCCTTTAAACTCAGCAATTTTGAAACCAAACCCTGGATTTTACCCTTGAAACCTTCCCTTTTCTTTGGGAAGAAGTCAGGACCTGAGTTAAATAGTATTGACTATATAACTTATCATTTATTCCCAATTATGTGCTGTTTGCCTTTATTGTAGAAGCTGAAGTTAAACACTTTCTTAGCCTTTCTTTTTGCTAATGAGCCATAAGAGGAATTCTACAGCAGAGATGGGAGAAGAAGTTGCAATGTCTTTGAAAAAGTTCTTGTTTTCCAGACATAGGACAGATGCATCAGGCACCATTTCTCCCTTCTTATTACCTTGAATACTTATTTGCTTCCTGGAATGGCAACAGCCATTTTATAGTCATGAGGAATATGCTAAGAGAACCTGGCCTTTAATATCATTCAGCCCCTTAGCCAGTGAACCACTTTGAGAACATTAAGTACTGTATCCTGATTTCTTTTTCTGGTGACAAATAGTGCCCTATGATTTAAATCGCTTTTAATAGTTTTCTATTATTTACTTTCAAATTCATTAGTTAACATCTATTAATGGTACTACCCTACTCCTAGACATAAGCTAATATAATTAACATAATCTCCATTCAAGCCCTAACCCACCACAACGCAACTAAGCATCCAGTTTTGTCAGTTCTGCAACAGTGATTTCTTTCCTATTTGTTCTCCCATTTTTATTATCCTACCTGTAACCTATGTCAAGTCATGAGCTAAATGATAGTAATACTCTCCATAACTAACTTTCCTGTCCTCAGTTTCTCATGTCTTTAATCAGTTATTACATGTCCATTAGCTATCATTATAAAAGTAATAGGTGATACTTCACTACTCAAAAAACTTCACTAAGTCTTAAGAAAATGGAAATAATCCTGAATGAACTTCCCAATAAAAACAATAAAAAAGAATAGTTAAATTTTATATTTTAAGAATATTTTACATTACTAAGAAGATGAGATAATAAGAAATTTGAAAATGCCTAAAACAAAGTGGAAATGGAAAGAAAAAAAAATGGGAAAAAAGCCATCTTTTACCCTGAGTACATTCTTAAAATTTTGGTGAATTTGAGCTTCTGTTTTAATGGCTTCGAGGGCAAGACAGACAGGAGATAGAGCCCAGAGCCTATTTTAACCAGAGATTGTGATGAGCTATGCTCTCCTGAAGCTGGTATCCTAGATGGCAACAGCGTTACTGTTTAGGTGAACAAGGGTCAAGGCTCTCATACAAAATAATGCAATGAGGTAACGACTTTCTTGACTGTAGAAGGGGAATAAAATCTTAATTTCTTATCCACAGTCTCCTTTCAGGCAGGTTTAGAACCACACAGGTTGCCTAAATTCTTGCTTACTGTGTGGTTCTAAAATCTGAGGGTTTAATTCAAAGTAGTCCTACTCTGGACGGCCCACAGACAACAGACCAAAGCAAATTGCCTTCACATTAGGCCTATAGTATTTCTTATAGATTTCAAAAACTCTGAGCTATCAGAAAACATGAGCAAAAAGCATTTCTACTGAAAGTCAGTAAAAACAAGGCAGCAGCATCATGTATTTCAACAAATAGTTCACATATTCTAATTATTATAAGTTCTAATTACAAGTGTTTAAATATTTAAAAAATGCTTTAGCAAGAAAAATGACAAAATAATCAAGTAATTGGAAAAAATAGATGGAACTATAGAAATTAAAAAGAAAATAATTAGAACTGAACAGCAAACACATTGAACAGTAGATTTCACACAATTTAAGACACTGTTAGTAAACTGGAAGATAGAGCTGAAGCAAGTATGGAAGTGGAAGCCAGAAGATGAAGAAATGAAAAATATAAAAGAGATTAAAAGACTCAAAAGATGAAGTAAAAAGTTCTAAAATAAATCTGTTCAGAGTTATAGAGGAGATAATATAGGGAACTGTGAAAAGGGAAGATACAAATAAGTATCTTCCAAAATTGTCAAACAATACATATACATCAGATCTAGGAATACCAAATGAATTCTAAGTGTGACAACTTAGAAGAAATTGCAGAACATTGGAGTTAAAGAAAAGCTCTTGAAAACAACCGTTAGAAAAGACATTTACAAAGGAATGTCAATTAGACACACTCATTTCTCAACAGTAATAATGAAATAATATCTTAAATATGCTGAAACCAAAAGAGGGAATAACTTTTTAAATATACAGAGAGAAAGTAACTGTCAAGAGCAAGAGTGACGTAATAAAAATCTTAAATTGCTTTCTTTTGCATATGAAATATAATCCAAATGTATGGAAGTTAGGACTCTATACTGTAGTTTTAGCCTTTTAGCATACTTTTTTTTTCTTTTTTGAAACCAGTTCTCTCTCTAGTCTCAGTAAACCCAAATCATCCCCAATACTTAGAATTTCCTAAATGTGTTGTGTTCTTTAATTTTCTCTAGTTATGACTTTTATTTGATTCTGTCTAGTATTAGTTCACTGCTTACATGTCATCTTTCTAAATCAAAAACTTCTTGACCAAAGGGGATCATAGCCTTTTCATGTTGCTGTTCTCTTGGAATTTAGCACATTGTCGTATTATACAATCAGTAACTTTTTGTAAATCAATAATAAATTTTAATCTAGTTGAAGTCAGTATATTTATTAAGTATCTACTAAGTTCAAGACATAGAGGACATGGAATTCTGGTATAATATTGTCTTGATCGTTACTAACTGCCCAACTAAAACTCTAGAAGGATTTCTGTTCTGCGCTAAAGTTTCTTTGTTTATGAATTGAACAGTGCAGTATCAGGTATCTTAGTTTTTTTACAATCGGCTAGAAATATTGATAGAAGAGATTTTATTTGCTTATTTTGTACTTTACTGTTTAGAGTTCACTGCAGGATAAACTCTTTTAAGAGACTGGGTAGTGAGCAAGTATATTTTATATCTGATAGATAGTAATAATATAACTTTATGAAGAAATCCTATATTGGGGTGAATTATTGGTTACTTTCCTATATTAGCCGTGTTAATGAACTGCCTTTGATATGCTTAGATGATGCCACTCTTTTTCTGTCTATGGGATATGGTTTGGGGTTATTTTCTAGTAGATTGACTCAAGTAATAAATTTTGAATTTTAAAATCTTGAATTTCCCATTGCTAGTTATATGGCATTTGGTTAAGTCAGTTAACTTCTCTGAGTGTTGGTTTTCACATTTGTAAGATAGTGAGAGCAGAAATATTGTTACAATTGCTAAAATGTATGGACACTGTTTAGAGTATGACACATTATGCCTATGTTCCATCAGGTGTGGTAGTAGAAAAAATATGTATGTAGATGTCAGTCACCTGTTTTCTTGTCCTTGCTTTGCCATTAACTTTGTCAAGTTATTTTATATCTTCAAAATGAAGAGGTTGAAACTAAAGCATAATGCAAGGAAATAATACATACTCTAAAATATTTGTACTCATTTTAATTCTATTCTATTTAATCTTTTAAAAATTAATACTGATCATGACCCTCTAAGTTAACCATGTTGGGTGACAGTTCTCCCATGAGTTTTTTGGTATTTCTGCATGTCTTGTGAGCAGAGGCACTAATGGCCTTTGTTCTGAACTATGTTCTAAGGGATATTTGTTTAGCAAACAGCCTTGGAAAATAGAGATAGTGTCTTCCTCTAAAGGAGAGTATTGATTACTAGCCAATATAATAAAAATAACATCTTCCACTGAGATGAAGGTCAGGCTAGTTTGCTTACAGCATATCATATTAGATTGGGCTTCCCTAAGCTGGGAAGTCAGCTGTGATGCAGTCCCACTGTGTGTGCAGTATCTACCTGGTTCTCTTCTGTGTTGCCCCCATGGGATTTGGGGGGCAACAACAACCTATACAAATGTGAAGCTTATGCTGTTTGTGCTGTACCTGAATAAAGTTCTTTGTCTGTGATCCAGAATTCTTGTGTCTTCTGCAAACATGTATGAAATTGGCAAGCTAATTAGCTTGCAAGTAGGGTATCATTCACAGTTCTTAAAAAAAAACACATTTTTTTTTAATATTTTATCTTCCTCAGAAGATAGTCTCAAGTTTTAGTTTGTATACTGTGGATCTATCAGTAATACATCTAAATACTCTCTACTTGATATGTATATCAACTGACCTAAAAAAAAATTTTTTTTTTAAGGATTTGAACTGATTGCTCTGTTATTGGTTCTGGAACCTACCTTCAATGTCATTCTGTGGATTTTAGTTTCTTCTATGTTGGATAGCCTGTTTTCTGGATTCTACTTTTCTCCTACTTGACTTAATAATGCTCCATTTTGATGGAGCATATTCTCTGTTTCCTGTTAAAGGATACATGAGAGTTTAAATTTTTAAAAGACTGCATGTTATTTCTTCAGGATAGATTTCCAGCAGAATACTTGAATAAACAGTGTGGACATTTAAATCCAAATTCCTGGACTCAATTTCAGAATTATTGAAGCAGAATATTTCACAAAAGGATCCAGAAATCTTGCGGTTTAATTTTATTATTTTAAAAACTTTTTTAAATTAAATTTATCTTTTAACATTTACATGTTCATTAAAATTATGGCAAGATACCACATCACACTTATTGGAATGGCTAAATAAAAGTATACTTGCAATACTAATTGTTGACAGGATATGGAGAAACCGAATCTCTCCTACACTGCTGGTAGAAATGTAAAATGAAACAACCACTTTGCATAAATTTGCCAATTTCTTGTAAGTTAAATACATACTTACCACTTGCACTCCAGGGTCTTATTCCAGAGAAATGAAAATTTATGTCTGCAAAAACCACGTACAGAAATGTTCATAGCGGGTTTTATTTATGATTGTCAGAAACTAGAAAGAAGCCTGATATCCTTTAGTGGGTTGATGGATCCACGTCCACACAATGAACTATTGCTCTGAGTTAATGGCATTATACCAATGTCAATTTCTGGTTTTGACAATATACTATGGTATATGCATCATATTATCACTGAGAGAAGCTCAATGAAAGCGATGTGGGAACTCTTTTTTTCAAGTTCTTGTGGGTCTTGAATTATTTCAAAATAAAAAATTAAAAAATTATACATGTTCACCATAGCCAGTGAAAAAAGTGCTTAGATATATAAAGAAAACTGTAATAATATCTCTCTTTCCCCTCTCACAGTTTCTAGGCCTAGTTAATCTTGACTAAGGAATTATATATAGATATCCCTGTCTTTTACATAATTTTAGTGGATTCTACATTGCACCAATTAGTTTGACATTTAGCATGACACTTTCTATTTCCCTTTATAATTTAAAGTCTCACTTCGATGGTTCCAATATATGGTTCCTCTCTGAGTCTGGTTTTGTGATTGCTTTGTCACTTGACTGTTTTCTTTTGCTTTTGCTTTTCATGTGTCTCAATTTTTAATTGAATGCTGGATATTGAGAGTGAATCAATGGTTCTTCTGGTAGGCCATAAGTGTGAGCATTGAGTTGATCTACTCAGGAGTTGATCTTTATTTGGATTTCATTGTTGCTGTGGTTACTGTCAGTGTATTATAGGTTTCAAACTGCTTTAGTGGCTGGTTACTGTTATGCTTAAGATGGAGGGTAGGTGCTGGGGGATTTTTTTTAGCATTCGTGATTCACCTTTGGTTTTCAGTTGACCCAGTATATTTGCACCTCAGAGGGTGTCTCACTTTACACTCTTGCTCTTCTTCCATCGGTAGAATTCTGTTTTGTAGTCTATTGTTTGGGAATGGAGAATTTTTTGCTGCAATCATTAAGACAGTTCCTTTGTGCCTTGGGCTTTGGGATGGGGCTTTCTTAGAGTTCTTTTCTTTGACAGCCAAACTCTGACTTGTATCTGTGGCAGGGATTATATAGGAGAGTGTTTCTCCTCTCTCAGTTATAGAAGCTATCTAATGGTATTGGTATGGAATCTTGGACCCGGGTCTATTTTCTCTCTCTCACCCTGGGATCGAGAGAGTAGTCTACCATTCCCAAACAGTATTTTGTTTTGTTTTTTCCCCCTGTGCCCTGTTTTGCTGCCCCTCTCATCTATATGTGGCTTTAGCTGTGTTCACAGAAGGCTGTGGGTAGGAGAATGGAGTTGCAGGGTCGGGAGGGGGGTGTTCCTTTCCCTAGCAGTAGCCGATCCTTCCCCATACATCCTACATGTGTTTATCACTGGGGGAAGCTCTTTCCAGTTTCCTACCCTGCCTTTGATATTTCTCATGAGCACCCAGCAGAGTTTTGTGAAAAAGAACCTACCAGTAAATGCAAACCTCCATTTCTCCTTGGAATCTTGTCCTTCCTTGAAATTAAGGTGGTTTGGTGCACTGTTAGCCTAGCTTTCTGATGAGCTCAAGAAAAGTTATGACCTTGTGCTTTATTTAGCTTTTCATAGAGTGACAGTTGTTCCAGCTTTTTGTTTCCTAGGCATTAAATCTACTATTGGATATTGATATTATTCTGTCATATTTAAATAGTTTATTTCTAGAATTAAGTTTTAAAGTTTTTATTAGTGAATGTAACAAATTTTATTGAGTTTTTAATGTTGAACAATTCCTTGAATAAACTGTTGGGTTTGATTTGTCATTGTTTTTCTAAGAATATTTAAGTGATATTTATAAGTCTGCTTTCACATAGCACTTACCAAGTGCTAGGCGCTGTTACTAGTACTTTACATGTATTAAAGTATTTAAAATTCAGAGTGACTGTGTGAGATAGGTCATGCAACTGTTCCTAATTTTATAGGTGAGGAAACTGAGGAACATAGGTTAACTAACTTAATCATTATAATGGATAGTAATAATTGGTGGACCTCAGATCTAAACTGAGGCAGTCTGTCTCCAGAGTTCATATACTTAAATAGAAATGAAATCCACCTAGAGTTTGGAGGGTGTTTTGGTACTGTATCAAGATTTTGGTGGTGGGGGGAGGTAGATATTTATGTAATTAAGGGTAAGTTTGAATTGATTTTGTCTGTTCAGGGGTGTGTGTGTGTGTGTACATATATATTCGTGTATTTTCTCATTTTTTTCTATCTGTTTTTGTTTGCTTATTCTGTCCTTTGTCTCTGAGTATTATTTTTTCTCACATTTTACAACTTTGTTGATATATATTTTATATACCATAAAATCCACTTATTTAAAGTGTACCATTTAAGTATATTTACAGAGTTTTTCAACCATCACCACAATCCAATTTTAGAACTTTTTCAACACCCACCAAAAACATTCCATATACATTAGCTGTCACTTCCTCATTCCCCCGACATCCTTCCCTCAGTCTCAACCAACCTCTAATCTTCTTTTTATCTCAATAGATTTGCCTATTCTGGATATTTCATATCAATAAAATTATACTATATATGGTTCTTTGTGACTGGTTCACTTTGCATGATATTTTCCAAGTTTATTCATGTTATAGCATGTATTGGTACTTAATGCATTTTTACTGATACATAATTTTAATTGTACACATATATTCTGTGTATCAGTTCATTAGCTGATGAACATTTAAATTGTTGGCACTTTGGGGTTATTATGAACAATGCTGCTATGAACATTCATGTACAATTTTTGTCTAAACATGTTTTCATTTTTCTTAATTATATACCTAGGGGTGGAATTGTTGAGTCATGTTGTAACTCTATGTTTAGCATTTTTGAATTATTGCCATTACTGTTTGCCAAAGTGATTGCACCATTTTACATTCTTACCAGTCATGTGCGAAGGTCCAAATTTTCCACATCTTTGCCAGCGTTGTTTTGTTTTGTTTTATAGCCGTCCTAGTGGGTGTGAGGTGGTGTCTTATTGTGGGTTTGATTTGAATTTCCCTAATGACTAATCTTGACCATATTTTCATATATTTATTGGCCATTTGTACATCTTTGGAGAAATGTCTTTTCAGGTTTTTTGGCATTTTTGATTTGGGTTGTTTGTCTTTTCATTGTTAAGTCAGAAGATTCTTTTGTATATCCTAGATACAAGTCCTATGTCAGGTGTAAGATTAGCAATAGCAACTAATTTTCCCATTCTGTGAATTGTCTTTTCACTTTTTTGATGGTGTCCTTTTAACAAACAAAAGTTTTTATTTAGATTTAGTCTAATTTATCTATTTTTTATTTTTGTTGCTTGTGCTTTTGTTTCATATCTAGAAGGCTTTGCCTTACTCAGAGTTACCAAGATTTACATCTATGTTTTCTTCTAGTTTTGTAGTTTTTGCACTAACATTTATACCTATGTCTAATTTTGAGTTAATTTGGGAGTATCGTGTAAGGCAGGGGTCCAGATGCTTTCTTCTACATTTAGATAGCCATATACAGTTCTCTTTGTACCATTTGTTGAAAGACTCTTCTTTCCTCATTGAATTGTCTTGACATCCCTCTCAAAAGTCAACTAAATATGAGAGTTTAGTGTGGATTCTATTCATTTTGCTAGTATTTGTATCTTTATGACAGTACCACACTGTGTTGATTACTGTAGCTTTGTAATAGGTATGACATCAAGACCTCAACTTTTTTTTTTCATAATTGTTTTGACTGTGTCAGTTTTGATGCTAATGTTACTAGTTTTATGAATGACATAAATTTCTACCATTTCCTATGGTCTTGAAGAGTTTAAATTGAATTGGAATGATCTTACTTTAAGTGTTAAATAGAATTCAGTTTTAAAACCATAAAGTTTGGTGCGTTTTTTAGCATGAATTGTTAAATACCTTTCTGTTGTTTTAATATGTGCATCTATTTAAGTCAATTTTGGTGATATGTTTTGTTAGGAAAGTACCCTATTTAATATCAGCTTTCCTTCTGATACCAGATTTGGTATCACAGAATTATAGATAATTCTCTTACTATTTGAATCTCTTCTGTTTTCTGTGTATTACTCTCTCATCTGTATTAAGGTATATGTTTGCTTTCTTTCCTCCCCCCACTCCTCACCTTATTTAGTCTTTCCTGGGGTTCACCCATTCTGTTTCTAATAATAAATTTTGGGTTTTATATATCCTTTCAACTTGTAAAACTTTTTCTGTTTACTTTTCATTCTCTTTACTCTCCTTGTTCTAATTTTTATATTAGCTTACCTTAGTCTTTTTCTAGTGATAAAATCCTAATACTACATATTTTACTCTGACTATAATTCCAGTTGTGTTTTGGGGATGTCAGATATTCACTTTTTTTTCCCTAGTTTCTGTTTTGATTTCTTTTGTTTGAACCAGGGTGATTTAAAGAATATAATTTAAATTTCTATATTTTAAAATGTATTGGTTTTTTTTTCTCACCAAGTAAATAATCCATTTTGAAAAGTTTCATCAACTAAATGAACAAATTTTTAGTCTCTGTTTACAGAGCATGAGGTTCAATATATATTCATTTGAATTCAGTTCTCACATTTTCAAGTATCCTATATCTAACCCTCTCATCATAACTACACTTTTATAATTTTCTCCTTTCTAGCAATTTCTTGCTTTATACATTTTTTGCTCTTTATTATATATATCTTTATGACTATTATATCTTTGTGAGCTAGCCCCATCATTATTCCTCTTTTGACTGCTTAAAGCTTCATTCCTTTAAGTCTGTTTTTTCTGATATATGTATCAGCACTATTATCTCCTTCATTCAGACTGCTGTAACAGCAAAAGAAATTTCCATGATTCTGGAAACTTGGGAAGTCCTAGGTCAAGGCACCAGCAAGGAGATGTTCTGGTTAAGGCCCTCTTCCTTGTTCATAGCCAGCACCTTCTCACTGTCTCCTCAGATGGCAAAAGGGGCAAAGACTCTCTCTGTGAGGTTATAAGAACACTAATCCCATTTATGAGGCCTCCATCCTCATGACTTAAGCACCTCTCAAAGGCCTGACCTTCTTATACCATTATTTTTGCAGGTTAGGAATTTAACATAGGAATTTGGGGGTGATATAAACATTCAGACCATGACAACTACTTTATTTCTTTTTTTACATTTACTTAGTGTATGTTGCTGTTCAGAAATTTTGCTACTTAGAGTTTATTCATCCTTCATTTGAATCTTATGACCCTGTTTTTCCTGTTAAAAAACAAAAACAAAAAACCTTCCTCCATCCTCAGATGTGGTTTGGTTGGAGGTGATGCCACTGTGGTCTCAGGCCTGACAAATCAGAATGTCATAGTCCACTTGGCCACCACGATTATTTCAAAAATGGGCACATCTGCCACTGAAAGCCAATGATTCCTGGCTATTTTCCTCTGTATTGTTACAAATATATTTTAAACAAAAGTAAATTCATTTACCAATGTGTCCCTTAGTGCATAAATGACCATCTAAAGAGTAGTGGCAGAAAATTTGTTTGAAAAGGTAGAGAATGATAACATATCTTGTACAGATTGTAGTTCAAATCATTAAAGTGCGTGGGAGTATTCAGAGGTCAGAAGTAGAAGAAGAGAAGTAAATGGAACAGTAGTGATTTGTAATATGTCACTACTAGTGCACAAAAATGAGTGGTTCCTAAAGGAGACTGAGAGGATTATTCAGAAAGATAAGAGGATGACAATGAGATTGCATTATCATAGAATTTATGGTAAAATAAAATTTTATGAAGGAAGTGCTTCACAGTGTCAAATGTTACAGAGAAGTCAAGTAAAATCAAACATGTCCATTTGATTTGGCAATTAGGAGAGCATTGGTCACTTTGTCATTGAAGTTTTAGTTCAGTGGTTATGGCGATAGTCTTGAATCGAATAAATTTCAAAGTGAATGGAAAGTTAAACCTGGAAAAAAATGTAGGCTATTTTTTGAAGTAAAAGTGCTAGAGGGTTAGAGTATAATGTGAATTTAACATTGAAGATGTTTTATTTTAAAGAATGGAGAATATGGCAAACATTTTCTCAACCATTCTTCTTTTATAAGAAAGATGATGTGTTATCTAACATCAAGCTAACTAGTGACGACCTGTATGGCCTGGTTCAAAAAACCCGATAGGTTAGATAATTTAATAATTTAGAATTGAGAAACTAAGAGGGAATGAGCCAGTTAGCTTTGAATGCTAAACAAAACTATCCTGAAGTGGGTTTAGGGCCAGGTCATCTGCTATAGGCCATGCACCCTCTGAAGCTAAGCAGCTAGTCAGAAAAGTTGGAGCCAATGTATTTAAAAAAACAAAATCCTGAGCAAGGGAATTGGAGATTCTGCCCTGGTTCCTAACAGCGTTCCCATGCCAGACTTCGTTTTCCAAACAAATTTTTCCTTGAGAGAGTCTTTCTTTACAATAAGTGAGACAGCTAGACCAGGTTTACAGTCTTTGCATACCAAACAGGGAATTGCTGTTTTGGTTATAGGCCCTCTGAAATGAACAATTACAGTGAAGGATGGGTCTGTAGATTACAGCAACAGGTATAGCCAAATTATTAAAGCCTGTGTAAGTTCAGGTCCATCAAGAAACAAAATCTGATGAGGTTCAAATGGAACAACTGTGAACTATATAACCTCTTAAACGGAAGGAATACTGAATTACTGTGGGAAACTTTTGACCAGATTATCAGTGGCAAACCTCAAGTGTAATACTTGTAAATACTTACATTTAACTGTTGTTAACATTGGTTACTAATGTTTTTCTAATTTTGGTTTTCATAGTATTATTTTAGAAATTTAAGATTTTGATTTGATATATAATGATAAAAATGTAAAATTACATTGCATTCTTCCCTACTGTCTTATACATTTTGCAATATGCCAGATAAGTTAATCAAAATGAATACTTGAATGAAGATATAACTTTCAGTAGGAGACTGAATTTTAGGCAGAGCAGACAGATTTTTTGTTATGTGAGTTGGCTTTAGATAGATCCTGGAACCTTTTTCTAGTCTTTGTATTACCTTGTCTTGTATTTCCTCTGACTAAAATGCCCTCCACATATTGCCCTACTTTCTTTGCCGGCATAATACCTAACCCATCCTGTCTTTAGTTTGGCTGGTCCTGTCTTCCCTCTACTTTCCTCCTTGTCTTCTGCTGTCACCTTATTATCCATTTTTCCCCCCCTGACCTATTGATTTTTGGTATTACAATGGCCAAGAAGATAAAAGAAGAGCAGATATTCATGATACATTGTTAGAAACGATACTCTGGGTACACTTAAAAGTAATAAAGGTCTACTTGATTAGTTGTTAATGATTATAGGTTAATGATTCTTCACAGAGGCATATAGAATTATCAAAAGATGTTCTCAAATAATAAATCTGGGCCTAACCCAAAGCGTACTGAATTAGAATATCTTACACTGAATTTGAAAACTTGCTGACATAGACTTGGTGTTTGGGAGTAAAATAACAAAATATTTCTTCACCCTTCTTTTAGGCCTATGGAGTTTTTGTTTTTAAAAATAATACATTTGGTTTTTTAACAATTGTATTTTTTAATTTTAGTTCTAGTTAATTTTCTACTTGATTTTAGTATTGGGTTGATGTCAGGATTTTGGTGGTATTATCAGTTTTATGTCTTTTTTAAGTGCTTCCTTAGTACTTTAGGGATAAGCTGGATGAAGCTACATAGGGAATGCTGGGCAAGTGAAATTTTCCTTTTTCATTTTTAGCATTTACAGTAACCAGACTCTGCACAAAGTTGTACTGATTTAGAGTAACATTAAATTCTCATGTGAATTGCAGTGTAGTGAAGAGTGTAGTGCAAAATCTGGATGGTTATTTAAAATGCTGTGAAATTTTGTTTAATGCAGTTTTTAAAATTGCATATACTTTCTAAGCTTAAAAATGTATTTTTAATAAACAAACTGTAGATTACCAAATTCATGAATTTACTTTGGCTACTAAGTAAAAGTTTTTGATTTGAGACATGATTATGGAAAACAGTAAGTCCTTCATTAGAGGTTACATAAAATTCTCAATAAAAATAACTACATTTAATAATGTAGTTTTCTGTACCAAGCAATATTCTAGTGACATTTTTCACATAAGTGCTTTTTTCAGACACAGTTTTTAGTAATGCATCTGCATAACTTTAGCATGTGTACTTATTATTTTTTTTAAAATTAACATTCACAAATTGGTGTAGCTATAGTATGCCCTCTACACCAAAATGACTTTATTGTGTTGTTCAGTGTTGGTAATTTTTCTGTTATGTTGATGCATTAAAACAGATATTAAATTTTATCATTAATTCAGCGCCTGGTCTCTCATCAAATCCCCTTAATTACAAATTGACTCCAAGGATTAGACAGCATGGATTTTAATTTTAACTGAAACAAAAATAGGCATCTTGAAAAATCACTCTTGCCTAGTGATTCATAGACACATTTTAAAAGATACTGTAATTTATTGATGAATATTTAAATTTCAATATGAAAGCATGTCACTACATTTTTATTCTCATATATTCATATTAAATATATATTTAGAATATATTTCATAGTCTTGAAAAAACTCTCAAGTATTTTCAGAGATAAATAGCAGCCTCAGGAGTTTTGATAACTTGTGATGTTTTTTTTTTTAAGAAAATGTTAACTTTGAATCTGGCACAACCATAATTATATCTGAATGTTGTTCATCTTATATTTCTATTTTCATAATAATGTCAAAAAATCACACAGTGTAGTTTTAAAAATTCTATGGAAGCATTTCCACTATAATCCAGAATATTGTTTATAATATTATTTCTAGTTTATGAACATTTAGTTAAATCTTTACTTCTTTTGATACTTGCTATTTTAAGTCCAGAATCATTTTTGTTCATTTTACTCTGAATATATATGAGCATTTCTGTTTTTCCTTCTAAAAGTGCCAGTTTTTAAAATTGAATTTTATTGCATAAATTGTTCTTTTTAAATACTAGAATGGCTGTTTTTACTAGGATAAGAAGATAATGAAATTAAATTATGACTACAGAGATCAGAAAGTACATTTGTCCACTATATTTTTGCCCTGTTATATGATGATCAGCTTCTAACTTTCCAAAAATTCACTTACTATTTTGGATAGCTTCTGCAATTTAACTTGTGTTGGCCACTTATATTTATTTATATGTGGATCCATAAGTTTTCAGGTAATTACTTTACTTTTAGAAAGACCAAAAAGAGTTACTAATAAGCCCTAAGTATTCTAAGGTAAACCACTTGATTTTTAGTAAATCTGTTGTTTTAATTACCTTCACTTTATTAGAGGTTGTAAAATATAAGTAATGGTGTTCTTTCCAGGTAGGCATATATTGTATAATGTTATGGTTTTGTAAGTTTAATTTTTAAATGGTGTTTCTTTATAAACATTTGTTTCAATGGTTGTTAAACTGGATTTTTATATGCTGAAAGATATTTAGCATCTAGATGAACTCAGTTCATCATGTTAGAGGAAAAAATAAATTGCCTAGAAACAGATTGTTTACGTAATATTAGATGGTAATATAATCCAACAAAAGCAAGGAAATTAACTTCTAAGGCTGACACACTGCCCTTTCTTTGCTCCTCTGTGCCCGTAGGTATCATGTATGTGTTGTAATACCAAAGTACAGTGGACTCAGGAACTGTCAAACTTAATTCTAAATTTCTTTACTTTGTTGGTTTATGTCACAACTTAATATTATTTTTCTGTCTCTTAATGATATATAATGTCCTTTACATGTGTGATTAAGCAATGCATGGGTGAATCTGAACAACATGAAAAACTCTATTTGCTTTTCTCTCATTTACAGTTGATTGCGTTGCCTCTGACTAACCAAATATCGTACAGCTCTGTTATTAGTTCTTTACATTTTGAAAAAAGGTAATATAAGAGCAAATTATAAAATATCAGGAAATTTTTGAAGAAATGTAGATGCTAATGTAAAAATATTATTCACTCTTATTTCTGTTGAATAATTTTTTTATCAGTTTCATAACATTTTGAAAGGCAGAGATCTTTTTTAAAAGCTTATAACAACAAAAAACTACTGGAGTTTTATAATGAATAATCAAATACACAAATATGATTTCACAGAGCAGTTCTTATATGAATTGCTCATAGGAATTATTTGTGGAATTCTGAGGGTAAAAATAAATCTTTCAAAATAACCTCCAAGATTAATTGGGAACTGATAGATACTTGGTCATTCTCTTAACACTTGTTTCTTGATGATTATAGTAAAATAGAAATTCAGTTTGTTTTTTTATATTCACTAGTTATGTCGCAGCTCATAGATTATTATTGAATGTTATCCTTGCAGGGGGGTGGGGTTTATACAATTATAGGAACTAAATTGTATTTCTGTGTTAGGAAATTGATTCCATTTATGAATATAAGTTTCACATCTAGAACAGTTTATTTTGCTTTCTGTTTTTGTCTGTAAACAATTTCTACTCCTATTTAGCGATCCATTAGGACACAGTTTTCTAAAATAGAATTACATATTTTCAAGTTTCAAATTTTTCCAAGTCTAAATCTTTTTTTGCATGGTACTTGCCCTTTTTTTTTTTTTTAAGATTCTTACTTATTTTTGATTTGTGTGTTAAACCTTACAGAAACAGATCATAGACATTCTGTAAAAATTATATGATAACATAAACTATCTAAATGTTGCTAAACAAAAGATTTTGCTCTTAGATATTAAAGAAGATGTTAAATGCCAAATATGATTGAAGAGGAGATGTAAGTTTTGGGGTGGCGATAATTCTTTCAGAATTCTATTTTTTATTTTTTGCAATTAATATTTAATTGGCCACATTTAAAAGTAGTGAAAAAATTATCTATTTGCTAGAGATTTACTAACCAATACTTTAAGCTCTTACCGATTCTGAGGTGTTGAAAGGTAAAACATTTGACATTTTCTTTTCGGGCACTGCTTTAAAAAACAGAGGGCTGAAAAGAGGCGTTGCCACATTAGAGTTAAAGGTGTTTGTGGTTGTCCATGACAGCAGCTCTCATTTTTTAAAACACCTGTGTTTACTTTCCAGCTTTTCAGAATCTGCCTGAAAGTGGCCTAAGAATGGCACAAGCCTTCATGATGGCTGGGCGTTTTATAATATAGAATAAGAATTAAACTTTATACTTAGGTTTTCTCTTGCAGGCATTTACTTCTCTATTATATATTTTATCTCTTCATATACTTACATGTGTGCATAAGAATATGCATGATTTATATAATCTATAGATTCTCATGTAACAAAGCTATTTATTTTTACAGATATGTTTTGTTTTTTGTTCACTGACTAGAAAAAGCTGGTGAAAAATATTGTTTTATTCTACAAATGTATTTTAATTCATAATTTAAAGAGGCTTGTGAGAATGAAAGTGAAAATTCAAATACTTTTTTGGGGAGAAATGAATCTGAACTGATAGATTATATTATTTTATTAATTTATTTTCCTGTAGTAGGAATTACTCAATCCTTTTTATATTTATATTTTTTGCTTTATAGAAATTTTTAAAGCATTTTTGTAAATCTGCAAATGTAATTTTAGCTTTAAGCTATTTGATATCTTTTGTGGTTTGGATATAGGGTGATGTTTCAACTTACCTGTCATTGTTTAGTGGTCAGTGCTTCTGGTCAGTGCTTCCAGTTTATAGATGTGAGCCTTTTAAGTAATTATTTTGTACATTTCTTATTATTTTATAATATTAAAATAACCTCTACATGTTATTATAAACTTTATTGTTTTCAAACTAGAGATATTCTTAGCTATGACAGTTTAGTTTAATTTGGTTTTCAGCTTACTTTTGTTTTTATAAATTTTTTTGTTTTAATATTTTTTTGTTTTCAGACCTCTTAATTTTTTATTACAACAGACAGAAGCTAGATATCTTATGTTCTGAGATGCATTCCTTTTACATTCAAATTCTTGATTATAGTAGCAAGCTATTTCCATGAGATTATAGTTATTGTCAAGCCTGGTTGATGTATAAAGGAATAATTCTGCCTTTTGATAAGAAATTGGTGTTTTTTATTTCTTTGTATAACTGGTTTTTAACATTGTGTGTATTAAAACTTACCTCTTGAGAAGTCAGTGCAAATTGTGAATCTTTTCCCTGGAAAAACACACATACACGGAAAGTTGCATATAGCTCCAAGGAGTTTATTACCCTCAAAGCTCATTCATGCCCAGGATAAGAACTTCATTTTCTAGGTCTGACTTTCTTTATAGTTGTTAATTCTTTAGATTGTTGTTCAGACAGTTGTTGTTAACCTCATGTATCATGGAACCACTGAATCAAAGTATTAAGTGCCCAATTAGTATAAATTCACCATGTTGGGTATTGAACAGAAAGCAATAATTGATTTTACCAGCTTAAATAAAAATGCTGTTTTAATAACATATTTCATTTTCCATGGAGACTAAACACATGTCAGTGTCTTAATCTCAGCACCTTAATAATTTTGAAATACAAGCTATGATTATCTCATTTGTCTAGTCAGAAGCAATTGACAGTATACCTGCTGTATTATTTTAAGATAAATTCAACTAATATTATTACATAAAAGCTGCAGAAAAATGGTATTTCACTTGAAAACTGAATCATTTTAGTGATGTTGGCATCCATTGAGGAGGGTAATATTCAGCTTCAGAAAGTACCCTAAAGGAATTGTATATAATAATGTGTATGACCTTGAAGATAATGAAAACTTGAGAAAAATAACCATAATAATTGAGTTTTTAAAATATGAAATCATTCAATAAAAGACAAAAAGTGTTTTCAACATAAGAAAAGTACAATTATTTTAAGTAGCATAAGCTATATGGCAATTCAAATAGTTAAACAAGGATTTATAATAATACTATATTATATATATTTTAACACAGATCAGGAGAACTCTTTTTGGTCAGATGAAACTACTGAGAAAAAGAATAATTTTTTTAAAATCTTCCACTTTCATTTCTTTGTAACTACTAATGAGGAAGTAAAAAGGAGAAAAGATTCTCTTAGTTCTGTTCATACATTTGTTTCCAGAGACTCTCAAGTTGCTTAACTTAAATCATGAAACTCAATATAGGATTTCCATTGGGTGTGTCAATTTTGTCCTGGTGGCAATTCTCATTAGATAGTAGTATCTGTGACCTAAGTTTCAGCATAATTCATTTATAGTCACTTTATTGTGTTATATAAGATTTATAATTCTTTAATGAAAATTTAATGTGTCCATCTCAAGCACATTTTCAACTTCCCTAGTTATAAAACCATAACTAAAGCAGATTTTCTGAATCTTGAACTATTAGGTGTTTAAAATTCATATTTCTCTAAAACTAATATTTCCCCATATAATTATAAAGGGGAAATGGGAAAACTGTAAGATCCAAAAGATGTTCTAAAAATTAAATAAGACTTAAGATAGAAATTAAGATAATTGAACCAAGAAGAGAGAAAGCCAAAGATGTGGCTTGTAACTATGCAAATGTATGATAATATTCCTTCAAGTATTATATATTATTTCGTGTCCAATTAGAAGTAAGTGTAAACAGAAAAAATACTAAATCAATGATCACAAAGATCACTGTGACAATTCCTAAACAATGTAATAGCTTAAGAAACATTGGACTCTCTTCTTAGGAAGGATTAAAAATAAAACAAGTTAATAAGCATTACTGACAATCGGGTTTTTCTTTAAAAGAAAGCTGAGTCATTAAGCACCTATAAGCCTCTTTGTTCAACCGTTACTGACTATTTTTCAAAAATGTATTATATACATTTGATTAACCTAGTAAATTTTGTAAACCTACTTTAGTTGTATCAGATAGGGTTTGCTTATTTCATGGGTCAGAAAACCACACCCAAAATTGCTTAAGCAAAAATAAAACTTGTTTACATAACTGAAAGATCAAGGATTGGGCTAACTTCCAGAGGTTATTTTTTGTTCATTTGTTAACTTTCATTTCAGTCAATTTTATTGAAGTATAATTTATAGACAATAAATTGTACCCATCAGAGGTATACAGTTTAATGTATTTTGTAAGATGTGTGTCCACCATAATAAAGATACAGAGTATTTCAGTTACCCCACCAAAAGATAGTTTGTCCTGCTTTCCAACTATACATCCCTCTACCCTGGCCCTAGCTTAACCCCTGATCTGCTTTTTGTTACTATAAACTTTTTTGCATTTTTTAGAATGTTGTATTAATGGAATAATATAATATGTATTCTTTTGTGTCTGGCTTCTTTCAGCATGATAATCTTGAGATTTATCCATGTTGTGTGTAGCAGTAGATCATTCTTTTTTAATTTCAAGAGAGTATTGCTTAGGACCCAAAAAGTTCTGTCCTATCTCTGGATTTTGGGGTTTTTTTTTCATCTTTGTATTGGCTTAATTTTTAGGTTATATGGAGGGAAGCTTCAGCTTCTATGCTTCCCACTCGAAGTCTAGAAGGAAAAAACAAATTATTAGAAATACTGAAATGGGGTCTTAACTTGGGTTGTACAACTAGAGATTATGTATTTATTCACTCATCTCTGAAATAATTGCTTTATGCAAAGGAATGAAATATAGTGACTGCCTTAGGACAATCTAGGTCTGTTCTTAGAATATGAATGGGGAAGGATGATGTTATAGTTAATTGTATGTATCGGTTTGACTGAGTCACTGGGTACCCAGATATTTGGCTAAACATTATTTCTGGATGTGTCTGTGAGAGTTTCCGGATTAGATTAACATAGGAACTGGTAAACTCAGTAAAGCAGACTGCCCTCCCCAATATGGGTGAGCCTCATCCAGTCTATTGAAGGCCTGTCTAGAACAAAAGGCAGAGAGGTAATTTCTTCCTTCTTTGACCAAGCTAGGACATTAGTCTTCTCCTATACTGGGACTGTGATTTACACTGTTAGCTCTCTTCTTAGACCTTCAGATTCACCCTGCACAGTACTATCAGCTTTTCTGGGTGCCCAGCTTTCAGATCATAGGTCTTCTTTATCAAACACTGTTGGTTCTATTCCTCTGGAGAACCCTAAAACAGATGGCATTCCAAAAGAAATTTGAAATATCATTTTACCAGAAGAACTAAGAAAGAATGAAGGGTAGTAAAACAAAGCAAAAACATATTTCCACTGTTATTATATATAACTAAAAAAATTTATATTGTCATATAGCAAAACTGAATTTAGTTTCTATTCCACACCTTTTTAACTCTTAAAGAAAGATAAGTTTAATATATGTATGTGTGTGTGCATACTTTAATATATTTATGTAGATATATACATATTGTGGCTAAATCACATGGTCAGCACGGGATATATCTGTGGTTTTAAAACTGGATATTTGACTGTCTCATAATCTAGGTCTTTCTTTTTATCCCCATCTATTTTTATGATATATATTCCACATCCTGTTTTCTGAGCCTTGATTTTTATTTTTTATTCTTGAGAATCCTTTATTCACAAAAACATCCAGCTTCTGCTTCTAAATGGGATAGAGTGGTTTACTCCAGCACTACTTTTGAGAAGAATGAAGAAAAATAATTTGTTTGAAAGTATCAGAGAGCTTTTGCAAAAATGAGGACAAGAATGGCCAAGATAATAGAAGTAAAAAACCCAAAAGAGAGCTGATTTCTTTAGCCATTTTTACATGTAGACATTTTTTAAGTTTCTGAAAGCATAAATCTGAAAATTTCAGCTTTATATTTATGTAAGGTCACTGCTGAGATACAGAAAAACCAGCAGATTTTAGGTGGCAGTGTTGAAGGGACGGAGCATTGGGCACACATCCAGTAGTGCCTGCAACATGGAGCTGTACAAGTTAGGAGATTAAAAAAGAACAGAAAGTCTTTAAAAAGTAGAATGGACTTTACAACTATTTATGTGAACTTGAGGCTACAAACTGGCATCTACACTGCACGCTTCTTGTTTAAATTAAAATGATCAGCTCCTCTCCATCTGCCAGGCATAAATAAGGCTGCACTCTTTAGGATAAATAATATCTGGAATCTCTATCATTATTTTATACACACTGGCAGGCATTCAGTTGAAAATTACTAGGCACACAAAAAGATAAGACCACATGACCAAAACCAGGAAAAATGAGCATTATATAAACCAATTCAAAGCTGATCCAAATATTGGATTTAGATTGACAAGGACTTTATAATAGCTATGATTAAAATTTTCAAAATAGAGAAAATGAAGGACAAAATGGATAACCAGATTAAGCATTTTACCGGAAAATTAGAATCTCTATAAAAAAAAATCAAATAGAAATTCTAGAACCAAATAACAGGATAATTTGAAATTAGAAACTTGGGTTTATTTAGTAGCAGAAGATGGGATTAGTAAACTAAATAACAGATTGACAGTAAAATTTAAAATTGTAATAAGTGTTGGAGAGGTTATGAGGGGAAAGGAGTCCTCATACACTGCTGGTGGGAATGTAAATTGGTACAGCCACTGTGGAAAACTAAGAATAGAATTACCATATGACCTAGCAATCTCTCTTCTAGATATTTACCCAAAAGACTTAAAAACATTTATCTGTAAAGATATGTGCACCCTGATGTTCATAGCAGCATTATTCACAGTGGCTAAGACATGGAAACAACTGAAGTGCCCTTCGATAGATAATTGGATAAAGAAGACAATGGAATATTATTCAGCCATAAGAAAAGACGAAATGCTGCCATTTTGACAACATGGATGGATCTTGAGATTATCATGCTAAGTAAAATAAGTCAGACAGAAAAAATGAAAAACATATGATTTTACTCATATGTGGGATATAAAACTGCAGGCAACATTCAGACATGACAAAGAAACGGACTCATGGACACAGACAACAGTTTAGTGGTTACCAGTGGGGAGAGGGGAGGTGCATAGGGGTAAAAAGGGTCAAATATTTTTTTAAAAAAGAAAAAAATAAAAATGAATCACAGAGATAAAAAGAAGTTTTAAGAGAATAAAACATGCTAAAGAGACAAGTGGGATTTAAAAAGTCCAACATAAGTGTAATTGGAGTCCCGAAGGAAATAAATACAATAGGACAGAAGCACATGTTGGAGAGATAATAGCTAAGATTTTTCAAAACTAATGAAAGAGTTTTAAACCACAAATTTACATTCTATGAACTCCAAGCAGGATGAATAAATGTAAACACACATAAACAGGACATAATAAAGTGATGAAGTTTAGAGATAAGGAGAAAAATCTTAAAAGCAGGCTAAGGAAAAATGGTTGTCAAAGAACAACAGTAAGATTGCTGCAGTCTCAATGGAAACAACGGCAGCCAGAAGAGAGTAGAATGGTATGATGAAAGCTCTGAAATAAATGCCAATGTAGAATTCTATACCCTTCAAAGTGTAAAGTGAAATATAAACGTATTTCAGACAAAAACTAAATAAGTCACTTGCAGGTGTGCATTGAAAGAAATAGTAAACAGAATTCTTCAGGCAAATGGAAGAGACATAAATAGGGAATGTGGGGAAAAAATAAAGAGCAACAAGAAGGATAAATGTATTGGCAAATATTAACATATTAACAATGTATTCTGCCCAACACAATAATAATAATATTTTCTGAGGCTTAAAATATATGCATAGTTAAAATGTGTGGCAAAAATAACCTTAATGCCTGAAAGTGGGTAATAGACTCAAAATGTTCTAAGATTTACTAGGAAAGTAATACAAGTAATTATGCATATTAGTTATTTCAGGAAAACAAGTTAGAATGTTATTTTCATGATTAGGATCTTTAAGATAATCATGAAAAGTATGTTTAAAAAATGTATACTTAGGAGCTAATAGAGATGTTAGTGGTATAATAGAATATATTTAAATAATCCAAAGAATATAATAAAAGAGAAAAAAGAACATTAAGAATATGGATCAGATGAAAACCAAGATGACAATAGTAAACATAATTGTAAAGGTAAGAATAATTTGTTTAATCTCAAGAACTAAGTTTTGCAGTTAAAAACACAGATTGTCAGACTATATAATAAAGCAATACCTAACTATGCACTGCTTACAAGAAATACACCTTAAAGTAAAATGACACAAAGAGATTGAAACTCAAGGATGGAAAAAGAAACTCTATGCAGATGTTAAAAGAAAACTGAGATGTGTGTAATCCTAGCATACAAAATAGTCTTCAAGAATTACTATTATAAATAATGGACATGTAATACTGATAAACATCAGGAAAATATAACAATATTAAATCTCTGTACACTCAGTAATAGCTTCAGAATATATAAAGCAAAAATTGATGAAATAGAAAGGAGAAAGGCAAATTTACAATCATGTGGTACATTTTAACACAACTTTCGCAGTAATTGATAGAACAAACAAATCAAAATCAAAAACAATATAGAAGATTTGAACAAGTTAATGACCTAATTCTTTCTTTCGAATAAAAGTACCTAATAGGTAGGGGTAATGATTTTTGTTGTGATTTGGCACATCACTTGATATACTGTAGGAAGTGTGATTGCTATTAAATGATAACAAAATCAGTTAGGCCAGCACATCTCATATCAAAATTTCCTATTTTGTTTACCCATAAGACATTTTAGTTGCAACCTCTCAGTTAAATTTTACTCAGCACCTCTGAACAGTCAAGGAAACAATACAATAATGTATGTTCCATGTAGTATGTCCATGCTAATTCAGCAGCTGCTATTATTGGTGTAATTTGGGGAGATAAAAATTCTTTGATTGATGTAGAAATACGTATCTCATCTCAGAGCATGAGATTCGATTTCCATATCTGGTTTCACATCTTCTTCAGCATGCCCAACCCCAGATCTCTGTATATTTTGCCATATTTTCTGTTTTGGTTATTTATTTCCCTCATCTCGTTGTATGTGTCCTTCTGTTTTTGGTGATATCTGGGTCATGCTGGCATTGGTATTGTTATTCTCATTTTCATTATCTAAACTCTTGGAAAGTATGGACATGATATTCACAATGTTAAAAATTAAGTTAGCATTGCCTTGGTACAAAGCACAATAGTTAATGCACAGAGAAAGTCATTGATGAACTTTTAACTAACTCTGACATTGACAGTGCACTTACGTTGAATTTAAGTCTTATCACTAGGAGTGATACAATAATGGATGATCTGTGATTGTGAATGACAAATCATGGTTACTAACCTTAGTGGCCAGGGAAAGAAACAGCAGCTGCAGGAGACTAATAATCTATGCTGTATCTATCAGACACAAAAACCAGTATTGCTTTTAACCTTTTGTTCTTTTTGGGGGAGTGGGGGGAGGGGGGACCACCACATGAGTTTGTATTTCCCCACTACCTTCTGCACCCGTTGCCAAAAACAAGGATTTTTTACATCTCATAGAGGAGTTTCCCAAAATGTATGGTTAGCCTATGAAAAACTCACTTGTAGAACAGACTCTTGAAAGTGTAACAAAGGAGATCATACTTGTAAAGTACAAAGTAGGCAGTGTCCGAATACTTTTTTTTTGGAGGGGCGATAAAATAGCCTGACAATACCAGAGTTGGAGAAAAGTAATCTCACAGATTTTAAGGAATGGAATTAATTAGGGCTTAGGGCAGGTGTAATAAGGTAGCAAAGACTGACTGGGAGGCTTAAAATATTTCTTGAAGTGCATAAGGTAGCTATATGGTTGATAGTTGAGAATACCAGACTGGAGCTCATTGGTAAGGCTAGGACAAAGTTCAGTGAACCCTTCAATGCAGGACCAATACTAACTTCCTGTGAAGTCAGTATTATAATACAAAAGGAGGAAGGACTATTTATTACTTGCCCAGCTTTAAATTTTTTGAATGAATAATAGGGAAAGAAGTGATGGAGTAAAAGTTGTTTTTGCCCTGACTACCTGCATTCTAGTAGGTAGGTCCTCTTTTCTTGGAAAGAAGCTCTCTGTCCAGTTAGTGATTGTACCCTATGAAAAAGCTACTTACTACTTACTCACTTTGGCTCATCAGCACTATTCCAGATAGGCAGGCCACTTTTCACATGTGCTGAGGGAACCCATACCAGCTGTCATGAACAGGCTTGAGAGTTCATGTGTAAATCAGGCAGTGTGATTGCTTCATGGAGAAAGACCACATTCTACCACGTAGTTGGCTCCAATTGAGGCTGTTTTATTGCAATAAAGGTTTTGAGATTGAAATAAGACTTTTTGTGGAGAGTCAAAGAGCTATTTTGAAGGAATGATCAAATTAGACCAACATTTTAAAGTAAATTTAACAGGTGATTTGAATAACAGAATGATCAGTGACAAAGTCTAATTAATTAGTGATCTGGAGGAACAAAGGGAGAAACGCTAATCAAAAACACAAACACATGGAGGAAACTACAAAGAAAAACAAAAATAACTGTAGAAGTGAGAAGAGTAGATTGAGGAACCACTTTCAAAGAAATAGAAGAAAACTCACTTGAAGAAAAACTCATCAAATTGAAAATCCACTTCAAGGACTGAGTAGAATAAAATTTTAAATTGCATACTTACCTATATAAATGAATATTCATATGTTAAATATATAGACATCTCTGAATAAAATATCTGTAATGGTGAAGAGAAAATGTTACACCTTTCCAATATAAAATCAATTATTTGCAAAGAAAAGGGCATCATACTGGCATTAATTTCTCACTTGCAAAACTGGGAAGTAGTGCAGTGCAACTATGTTTATAAACCTTATAGAAAAAGACTGCAATTTAAGGCTCATGTACCTTGCCAAAATATTATTCATACAAGAGGGCTAAACAAAGACTTGTGTTTTTTTAAAAAGGAAAGCTAAGTAACAAAGTACCTATTTATCATTTCTGGGGTAATTACTTGAAACAAAAACATAAAAGTATAGCATCTCAGAAGAGGCACGGGTAATGTAGAACAATCAGTGGAAGCTAGTATCTCTTAAAGCAATGATAGGATAATTTTTAATTATGATAAATTGAAAAAAGATTCTCATAATAAGTTACATACAACAAAAGTCCAAAATATGGCATGGAGCTACAAGTTTAAACTATTCCAAGTAAACTTTAGGAGTGGTAGGTGAGGATAGAGGAGATTTTATAAAATCTTACTTTTGCTTTTAAAAGATTTTTCTTTATTAGGTATATCAATTATGAGGTAATGTAAAACTGGAATTAATGTCTTGAATATGCAGTTCAGTAAAGCCAAGTTGATTATTTCAGTTAAGAAGATAAATGTTCCTGTTTGTGAGGGATTCATGGTGGGTCAACCTAAATTAAATAAATCAAATTTTTATAAAAATTTATTTTTGAACAACTACTGGGCAAAAAATATCTTTGTTATTTTTTTATATTTACATTTATTCATTGAAAGTGTTTCATGAGAACTTATATACTATATGCTGGAAATACAAAAAGGAAAAGAAATTTGCCATCTGTTGGGGAGATAACATGCACATATAGTTAGGTGAATGCTGTAATAAATATATACACAAAGTGAAGTGAAGCTTAGGAAAAAGAATAGTCTTTTGAGAGAGATATGAAAGGCGTAACATGAAGGAAGTTTATGATTCTGCTGGTGAGCAAGGTGGGAAAAGCATGCTTACCAGTAAGAATATATGTTATGGATGAGAAAATGCCGGTGTTTATCCCAGGTTAATTTAGTCATATGGTAAGATTCTTGAAATTGGTGTGAAATTTAGATATCTCAAGTCTCCCCTGTAGAAAACATCTCTAAATACTTTAGTGCTGCTCTGGGCGATGCCTACGTATTTTTAAGTTTCAGAAAAGACAATATTTAGAGGAATTATGTATAGCAATCAGATGTTCACTACAAATTACCGTTAGTTTTTTTGCAGAGGAGAAAGGGTATAAATTTCTTGGAATATTTTTAAACAGCAATGAGCTTAGGAATCATGGCTTCAACATAGGTTTCCCTTCTGTTTCCCTGCTTGGGTTGCCTAGGACAGCACTCTTGCTTCAGGAGTAGCCAAGGAGGCCCTGCATGGTTAATAAAATGTGGTGGGCTTGTTAGATGGTAACCACAGCCTGTCCCTTTCCACAGAGAAGAGAGAAGCATGGTCAGCTAGCTGCTCTCTCACTTGCGGCTTTTCTGGTAGTCCTGCATATTACAGAGGGAAAGGAGCACTGTTCCAGTATCAGGGCAGAAAGTACTTGCTCCTACTGCTTCTGTGTTGAGAAATTAGGGCTTAGAACTGAGAAATCAGAGTTAATTCTATGGCCTAATAAAGGTTTCGAAACTTAAAAGCTAACAGTTTGTTCCTCTACTTACACATTTCGCTAGCTTCTTATATATTAGGAGATTCCCTATAAATTATAGAATTTTAAGTATTACAAATTCTCATGGAAGTTGGTTTCATTTAAATGGACAATTTTTTTAAATTATGTGTTAATCTCTCCTTTGTAATTATGTAAATGCTGAAATTCATATTTTAGGAACCATAATGACATAGAATGTAGTAAGAGTTTTTTAGCAAATATTTTTCATATCAGAAAGCCATAGAGCCTAAGAGGCAACCTAAATAGAAAGTTTTTGTTCGTTAATTTTTTTTACAGTCATTTTCAGTGAAATGATTTATCTACATGTTAAGGTTTCTATTCATATTAATTGTCCTGATGCCTAACTGAGGTGTTCAGAACTGATAATCGGTAGGCTTTTCAATTTAATGCTGGAAGAACAAGCTGCTTATGATGACCCAACAGAGACATGAGGAAGGTTTGTGAAAAGGGGGTATTCACCCAGCTCTAATCCTTGTTTTCAAAAAGGCAGTGTCTTTAAGTGTTCTCTAATTAGTGAATAGATATGGTTGTAAATTCTTGTGGACACCTCTTTTGTAGCAGAGAGATGGATGCCTGGCTTGTTTAAATCTTTGTTTTACATTTCTTTTAAGTGAAAGATCACTATGAAAAATTAACAATAGGAAATAGTCAAAGTAATTTTTAAACATGTAATGATTTCTGTTTTATCAATAGGTTTCACTGTGATATTTCATTTTTAAACATCATAATTAGAAACTTGAATATTACATATCATAAGATCACTGTCTATAAAATGAAATATGGTTTTATTATTTTTTTTTCTGCTTGCTTGTTTGTTCTACTGATTGCTTTGTATTCGTAAAATAATGTTTACTGCTATGAAATAAATTCTTTTGGGGTTTGGTAAAATTGCTTCTCCTGGTCACCTAGGAAATGTAAGCTAGGGAACAAGACACGGACGTTTAGGCATACCAAGAGGAAATATATTGCTTCAGTGAACTGAATATAAAATGTGATCAGTGAAAACACCTGGAAATCAAAAAGAACAGATTTTAGTTATGCTTCTCTTTTTCAAAGAACTTAAGTGCTAAGCTATTATTGTTAGTCCTAGAGAAGTAAGTTGGCAGTGACATTTGAAATATGATAAATAAAAGCCTACAGAATGTCTGCTTCTACTTTTAGCCCTTGTCTGATTCCTCCTCCAGAAGTTGCATAATGGAAACTACCATAGAGTTAATGTGACTCTGATATACAACCTTCCTTGTTGTAATAAATGTATTCTCTCTACTACTGTGTAATGATAAAGCCATGGTTATTGAAACTGCCAAAGTTATTGAAACAGAGGGATAGGAGCTTTTTGCCTTTATCACCTGTATTATTAATTGGAGATAATTACTGCAGAGCAGCTGGCTGTTGGTTTTAAGGAGCATCAATTGTTCTTCTCACCCAGCTGTTGACTAATAAGGATAGTCAACACATCTGTTTCAACAGCTGGTAATTAACAAAAGCCTAATTGCTGCAACTCTTTTAACATCCAATCCGTGAAAAAGAAGGGATGTAGAAGAATATTATTTACTTTGTGCTTTGCGCTTTCTGAGACCAGTTTCTCTTTTTTCTTTCTCCCTCCACTTTTTTTTTCCTTACTTTGAACACCACTGCCTTTGTATGGAGCATTGAATGGCAGGAGAATACAATATGGTAATCCAGAGCTTAACTTTTTCAGATCTTTGTTGGTGTTTCTTATTGCAACATTTCTTTGCTAACTTGCAAGATAAAATGGATCAAAAGCATTTTGAGTAGTTCCATACAACAGTTAAAATCCGCAGCAGTGTGCCCTAGGCTGTGTTGCTGTTGTCTTCAGCATCCAAAAGGAAACGGGGAATCCTCTTTTCTGATGCTTTTCACATGCTTAGACACAACTCTCAAGGAACTTCCACATACATATACAGAATTTTTGTTTAAATTACTATATATATTGATCAACAGAAATGAAGTCTAATTTAGAAAGCACTCTTCCTTTGGTTGAAAACTAAATGGTCATCTCTTAAAACTTTTTAAATGCCTATACATCAACTTAGAGTATTTTTTTAAATGTTTAGTTTATTTATGAAATCTTGCTTGGCCTGCTTTTCTTTAAAATGTGTTTTGGTCTTCTTAAAAATTTGCCTTTAATTCAGATAACTTCAATTACTTCTTGTTGATTTTTGTAATAAATGAGTAGGAGATTTACTGACTTACTCTTAGAAACCTGAGTAAAATGATTCCATGGAGGAGAAACTTATAAATTAACATTTCTTTTATTTGGATTCTTGCAGTACTCTTATTTATGAACTATTTCAGTAAAATATCTTTCATATAGCTTGGTTATAAAGATATGTATTTATGTTTTTTATAATTATAAATATTTGCTAGTTACATGTTTAAAAATCTTATTTGTCTCCTGTTTTAAAATTTTTCATGTGAAATATAACTTATAATATGTTTTATTAGATTCTTTAAGAATATATTTTTCTAGTTTTTATGGCTGAATTTTCAATAGTTCTTTCCTAGTCTTTTACATGATCCTTATAGTCTGTATATATAAAAACTTTTTGAAGAATGAAAATTTTATTTTTTATTAATTAGAAATCACATATTACTGATTTTTCCTTTTAATATATTCATAAAATTTTACATTAATTTAAGGTTAATTTTATAGAAAACACTTATGATACTCATTTAACATGAGTATCTGAAAAGTCCTTAGTTAAAATGTTAGTCAAGTTCACTTAATTAAACTCGCTTCACTAACTTTTCACTTGGCAATATTTCTTTGCAGGCAGTCATTTAATTGTTGTTTGGTATGTTGAAAGGTATAGAAGAAATTCTACCCAAGAGCTTTCCATGGACTGAATTGCAGATTGCATAATTTCAAAATTTTTTGCTGGCAAGACAAGTTTAGTTCAGCAGGTGTTCAGGTGATGAAGTGTATTATAAATGTAGTGAAAAAACATACACGATCCTGAACAAATAAACAAAATACTGCTGACTAAAATTCAACTAAATAGAAAGGCACTGGCATGCAGAGAAATGTTTACGATGCAAGAGTAAAGGAAGGGAATATTGTCATTTTGGGAAATGTTTGCTTCTTCAGTTTGAATAAGAATTTAATTTTCTCTGTGTGCTCATGTTCTTAGGTAGTACCAGAGAAAGCAAGCTTAGTGAAAGGAATGTATCATGCCATGAGAAAGGAGAATGGGCTCTTTTGGGGAACTCGCATTCCAGCTGATGCTTTAAGTGTTTTCTTGGATATACTTTTTTTTCCCTTGGGGAAATGACCTCACAAATAAGTATTATGGTGGACAGAAATTTTGCAATTTCATAGGTATTCTCTGAGGACTGAAAATACTACATGATTAACTTTTCTACATGTTAAAAGAGGCTAATAGCATTAAATAATGGATAGGTTATTAGTGAAGCCAGTGAAGTGGTCAGAGGTTTTATACGTATCAGTATGAATGACTTTCAGAGGTATAGTGAAGAAGTCTTGGAGGCCAGAAATTTAACTGGATCTAACTAGAAACAAACTTAATGTCATGGTAGTATCTTCTGAGAATAGGGTTCATTCAATGGAAAAGATAAAGCCTCCACAGTCTGAATTAATGGACAAAGAAATGGCTTAAAACAAATATGTTAAATTACATATGACTTTTAAAAGCAAGTGATACCATACAAATATTTTGTGATATCACAAAAATAGAAAATACAAACGGAAGATTTCAAAGTAAATGACAGTGAATGGAAAAAAAGATAAATGGGAATAAACAATATCACCCCTGAAGTCATCACAGTAGGACATAATGGCATGTTTAACTTTGGAGAAGTTGACAAAGTGGCTAAGGCACAGACTCAGGATTATTTACTGAACTTGTAGTCAAGAGTTCTGGGTTCAGATTCTGATTCTGGTTCTGACACTAATTTTTACTCATAACTTTAAAAACTGAGAGGATCTAAGTACGTCATTTCCTCACAAGTGATTCTCCTACCCATGGATGTTTTTTTTTTTCCCCTCACAATTCACATTTTTAAAGACAGGTATGGGAAATGTTTCAGTTTTTACTTTATAACATTTTATCAATTAGACAATGACATATATATGTCTATATACACAATTTCTCCCTTTAAAAAAAAGTGAGACTATGAAACTTCTAACTATACATTAAATTAGAATTTGCGGCAGTCATTAGAGATCTGACATGATGAGTTTAGGACACAGTTTATCACAGTTTTTCCTGTGTTGGTGGTGTTTTGATCCTGACCATTAAACTGTTTTAAATATTTTTAATTCTTAATTTATATTGTGTTTAGCATAGAACAAGAAAGATTGTTCTTTTAAGGCAGGAAGCAAAAAAAATAAATCTAACCACAAAATACTAAGATCACACAGGTTAATGCAGAGTTGGAAATTTATCCCATGATGCTCTTAACAATCAAATCAAAATTCTTATGTGGCCAATCTTTATATCTCCAGTGCTTCCATAAAACAGTGTTAAAGGAGAAAAATATTTTTAGGGTGACTGTATCCAAAATTTACTTGCTTTTCATATATTTGGATTTTATATTACACAGCTCCATGGTGAGTTGTGTCAGAGAAGGACATGCAGAAGACAATCTGAAACTTTCTCTTTAAAAGCAATTTAAGGAAATTATTAAAATAAGCCAAATTAATGTACTAAATGTAAAAATTTTAAACATTATATTATAAAACCACTTTGATCTATTTTTGATGGTATAATATGTTAAATTTTAGCATAGACTTCTCCTTCGTACAGTGTGGCAAGGAAATAATTGTAGGGACCCTTCTGTTGATAACCTGCCAGGTCCTGGACAAATGTAAATTTTGTGTATTGCTAGACTCAGAAAAAAGTAGAGGAAATCTTCCAAAGATTTTCCTATTGGAAATAACCCCTTCTCCAATAGTAAGCAAATACAGATGGTCCAAATCTGCACCAAGGGATAATGTCTGTAGAAGTACTTTGATCTTCACTTAGGATCCCAATCCCTGGACCAGCAGCAAGGCTAGGTAGCAGAGCCAAAAATGCCATCATTATTAATCCAGATTTCTTGAACTTTATCTAGGAACTGTTTCCCCTGGTTCCCTGATGAGACAGACACCAACCTTTCATGGAAGGCATCTCCAAATTAGTCCAACAGGATTTCCATAGATGATTATCAGGAAAATATGAATTTACAACCAAAGAGCAATTAAGCAGATAAGGAAGAAAACCATTGTGAATACAAATAAAATTCAACAGACATAACAAACCCAGTAGAAGAAAACACACACCCCAAACAATAAAGTTATATAAAGAATATAGAATAGATATTATGAAATGTTTCAGTGAATGTGTAAATAAATAGAATATGAATCACAACCATAAGTAAACCACAAATGTTTTCTAGGATACACTGGGCAAAGTTGAAAAAGACTCACCGAGTTAAAAAAAAAAAAAAAAAGACAAAAACATTTCAAATAAAACATGCTAGGAGAAATTAATCATCAGATTATACTCAACTAAAGAAAGAATTAATGAACTAGAAGGCATATGAGTTGGAATATTTCTAAAAAAATTACCAATAATATAACACCGATAGATGACACAAAGGAGATTTTAGAGTAAGATAGTGTAATAAACATTTAAAATATAATTAGAATATAGACAACCCAGCAAAAAAAACACTACTAGTATAGAAAGTGACAGGTTTTTCTAAAACTGATGAAAGAGATCCATCGCCAAGATAAAAAAGAAATACGCACCTAATCAGACTATAATGATCATAATGAAACAGAAGAATTCTGACATCAAAGAGATAATCAGTTGCCAGCCAAAGGAAAAGGATTGCTTCTGAATGAGCAACAGCTAGGCTTAAAGATGTCTTCTCAATAGAGCTATGCAATTCAGAACACTATTCTAATATCTTCAGTGTGCTGAAAGGAAATAACTGGCAATTTAGAATTAAATACCCAGCATGATGTCCTCTAAAAATGAATATGAAATAAACATATTTTCAGACAACTAAAAATTGAGTTAGTCATTTTCAGCTTTGTAGTAAAGAAACTTTCAAGAGCTGTTATTTAAACAAAAGGAAAATGATTCTATAAGGAACTTTTCAGCTGGAAGTAATGATGCAGGAAACAAGAATGAATATACATATATATTGTCTCAATATAATAATATTAATAATGATCTTTGAGGCTTAAACCAAAATGAACAGGAATATGTTTGAAACTAAGTGCTAAGTAAATGGGGCTTAAATAAAGTTTTAAGATCCTCTCATTGTCTAGGAGTATTAATTAATTTTAGATTTTTGATAATTCAGTCTTATATCTTGAAATTTCTAGGATAACCATTAAAAGAATATAAAGGAATGTATAACATTCAGAATTAAAGAGGGGGAAATGGGACAACAATAATAGAATCACTCCAAAAGATAGCAGTAACAGATAATTTAAAAATAAAAAAGTAGTAGAACTAGTGGAGCAAACAGAAAACATATAATAAGGTTAGATATTTAAGCCAAAATGTATTGGTAATTACATTAAATATAATAGGGTCAAATGTCCCAGTTAATAGATGAAGATTTTTAGACTGGAAAAAATAACACACACTATTATAATTATATTTAAATCTAGACATGTAAAAAAGATGGCATTAAAAGGATGTATAAAAGCTATGTCAAATACTAATAAAATGACGTTAAAACTGTATTAACATCAGATTAAAACTAAGTTAACAATTTAAAGCTTCAGTTTTTTTGTTTTTTTTTTTTTTCATTTTGCTTTGTATGTAATAGGTGAGATCATGCTTCCCTGGCAAGATGGTTTCCTTTCACAGTGCACTGCTACCGTGCAAGCACCTGGTTACCATTCAAGCATGATTAAGTCTTTTTCCTTTCTGTTATTATGTACCCTGAGGAAACTTTTCTAGAACAATATGAATTTTACATATTTTTAATTGCCTCCAGAAACATGTTTATTTTATATAAACAGGTGTATTAAAAATGTGGTTAGCATTTCCATTTTTCACTTTTTTAGCCACCTGACAACAATTAACCAAAACTTACCAACAAATATTCTGAGCTCTGTGCAAACCTATATAGTCTCTGACATTCTAGATTCATAGTCTGCACACTATGGCCTCTGGAACAGCTGCCTGGTTTTTAAGTAAAGTTTTATTGGAGCATAGTCATGCCTATTCATTTACATATTGTCTGTGGCACTTGTCACACTAATAATAGTCGATAGTTGCAAGAGATTATATAGAAAATATTTAATATCTGTACCTTCAGGACCCTGCTCTAGACCACTGTGTGGCTTGAATTTATACTTTAAGTCCAATCCCTTCTACCTCATTCACCTGTTACTTGATACAGTGCTTTTCTTTACTGACATCAGTTGTTTCCACAATAACTTCACATTAAACATGCAATTGTCTCCAATATACAGCTTATATGTTTGTTCATTTTGATATAGCTATATCACAAGTTATCTCTTTTTATCATTGCATAATAATCATATGATATGGATATTACCCCCGTCTTACCAATGAGAGATTTGAGGTTTAGAGGCCCTAACTTCTTCAGAGTTATAGAGCTAATTTCTGGCCAGACCAAGTTTGCTTTTAATCACTGTGCTACACTCTTTCTGGCATATTTATGTCTACTGCTCTCCTTTTTTCTGTATCTTGGATTCTCCTCACTGCACAGGAATCATTTTCTGTCTATGAATGTTTTGATTTCTATTTTTATTAGAAACTTTTTTCTTCCCTCTCTCATGTCAGGCTCTAGATCAGTAGACAGTGCATATGTGACTGCTTTTGACTCAAGAGTCTGTTCATCCCTGGTGTGAGAGGCATGGGATGAGGACAAAATGTAACCTCTAAGAAATTGACTTTAAAGAGCAATATAATAAACTTTAGTAATATACTGTGATGAGCAACCCACATATTTCTATGAAGGGGAGATGTAATTGAAATATGGTCATTTTTCTTCTGACACTAGCTTTTAATTTTTTAAGATATCTTTTTGTAAAATAGTTATACTTCTTTACTTGGTTCTTAACCTGCTTTTGAGGTTAAAAAGTCATATTAGGAATGCAAATCGTCATACTGTTTGAGCAATTGTCTAATTAAACACCCTATTTGAAAATATCTAATTAGATGTGTTAGAGATGTGTTTAATAATGTAGCACAGTCTATATGTGGGTACTCTGTAAAACAACTCTATTAAAACAACTAACATACGTATTAAATTATACCATATTGAAATGTATTCTTGTATAGTAGAATAAACAATGTTTTCTGGATACTTGTATTCTAGTTCCAACTTTCCTTCAAACCAGCTATGAAACCTTGGACAGTGTCCAAATGTTTGCCTAAACATGTTGTACTAGCAGCAATTTTCTCACCTGTGAAAGGAAGGGGCTCTTACCTTTAAGGTCCCTTCCAGGTCTAAAATTATTTGGTTCTGTGACTTAATTTGTACTGTATGTTTCTTTATTTAGCAGATATCACACAGAAGATCAAATGCCTCTGTTCTCTGATAAAAACAGACTTCCATTAATGGTCTTGGAGTTACCAAAGGAAGGTTTAACTATTTCAGACTATTACCATTAAAAACACATTCAAACCAAACATAACAAGATTTTAGAGTAAGATAAAAGTCATTTCTCCACAATATTCATAGCAAATAGTGTTCAGTGATGTGAATAGTATAGTCTTTTCTTTGTCTCTCATTCTAAATTACTAGATAAAACTTTAAGGAAATGATGTAGTCCATTTCTAATACAGTAGCAGTACAAATGGTTGTCCTATTTAGATGGCACTGCTGCTCAAGATAGATATAGTTTGAGAATGATGAGACATTTAATTATATGACTAGCCTAACATTAATTAACCAATCTTTTTTTCAGTCGTTTATGGTAAATAAGGTCTAGAGATGAGATATACAGCATGGTAACTAAAGTTAACAGTATTGTATCATATATTTGAAATTTGGCAAGAGAGCAAATCTTAACATCATAATAAAAAAATTGTATTTGTGTGAGGTAATGGATGTTAACTAAACTTATTGTGGTAATCATTTTGCAATATATACATATATCATATCTTTATGTTATACAACTAAAACTAACACAATGTTATATGTCAATTCTATCTCAGTGAAACAAGAAAGAAAAAAAAGATGGTGTTATAAGAGAAAATTTTAAGGAATACTAAAAGAATATAGAAGATGTAAAACATACACTGATTATACTAAATTTTTATTATTACCAATAAATGTTATTAAATGATGATTTGATTCCATTATTTCACCTGGAATTAGTTCAGCTGCTGCTCCTTCTTGGTATTTAAAGCAACACCTTTCCCATGTTGGGAAGCAGGTATGAAAGGTAGCTGGAGGACACATAAGATTAGAGGATACCCCATTAGAGATTGCAGTTGGAACTTAAATTTTTCCCTATATAAAAAAAAAAAAAGGAAAGAGTCAGGAATGTTGCAGTTCTCTTTATTTAGTAGAGACTTCTAAAGCAAAAAGAAAAGGTGGAGCTTTTGTGTGAGTGGGGTGAGGAGATGAGAAAAATTTTAAAACACATGCTATTGACCAGTAGAAATATTTTGGTATTGCTCAGAAGGGAATTTTATTGTTTTGGAGGAGGGAAATGTATTAGGTTAATATCATGTCACATTTTATCATTGCTGTATGCTTGTTATAGTAGATGATAGAAGTATAATTGGCATGATTTTTCCGCATAAAATTATGGTGTGTTTTAAGATCAGTAGCATCCTAGATTCAATTGAATTTGGTAATAAGTTTATAAAGTTTATTTAGAGAGCATTAAAAGTTTTATGATTACATATGCTTAGGAATATTTTTTGTCACAGTAGTAAAATTGTTGGATTTCAGAGAACATGTCTTTAGTTAAGTGATATAGGCAAATTTTGGTGGTGTAAGCAGCAGGAAGTTTATATTCTTACTACTGTTAAGGAGAGGTGCACCAGCAACACAGTTTGAATATGACTTGGAGACGTAGAAGATTCAACTAAGGTTCAGTATGGACATGAGTCCCATTTGTTCCCATTATTAAAATTAAATTCACACAACTCCCAGTTACAAGGCTCCTTTATGCCAATAACATTGTATGGATCAAAGCAGAATGTAAATGTTGTCCATGATTATCAGAAACACAGCAACACATCTTGCATTTTTACCTTAGGCAGGATTTGGGTAGAAGGTGGAGGACTGAGGGGAAGTTTTACAGGAGTTAGAATGAAGAACAAAAAGTGAAATTATATATGGAAAGGCTTGAGTGATATATACAAAAAAAGTGGCATGGAGTGGCGGTTCAAGACAGTGGAATAAGAAAGATCCTGAACCCACCTCCTCCCACAGACATATAGCTACATATGGAACTATTCCTTCTGAAAAGACCTTGAGAACTAACTGCGCACCTATTCCACAACAAAGGACAAAAAGACCATACACATAAAAAACATATAGACATTCGCATTAAAGGGATTCCAGAGGGAAGAGAGAGAAAAAGGACAGAAAACTTACTTGAAGAAATAATGACTAAAAAATTACCTAACCTGGAAAAGAAAACATATCCAGGTCCTGGAAGCATAGAGAGTTTCAAACAAAAAAGAGCCCAAAGAATTCCACAGCAAAACACATTATAATTTAAATATCAAAAGTAAAAGATAGAGTATCTTAAAAGCAGGAAGAGAAAACAATGTTATGTACAAGAGAAAGCTCATAAGACTTATTTAATTTTTTCGACAGAAACTTTGTAAGCCAGGAGAGAGTGGTATGATATATTCAAAGTGTTGAAAGGAAAAAATCTTCAGCTAAAATTACTCTGTATAGCTAGGTTATCATTCAGAGTTGAAGGAGAGTTTTCCAGGCAAGCAAAAACTAATGGAGTTCATCACCACTAAACCTCCCATATAAGAAATGTTAAAGGGCATTCATTAATGGGGGAAAAAATGTAACTAGAAATAAGAAAATATATAAAAGAATTCTATGAAAAAAGCAATTATATAGAAAAAGTAGTGTACTGACCACATACAAATCTAGTATGAAGGTTAAAATACAAAAGTAGCAAAATCATACCAACTATAACTATGGTAATTAGTTAAGGGATACACAAAATATAAAAGTGTAAAATTTGACATCAAAACATAAAACATGAGGGGTGGGATAAAAATGTAGTTCTTTTAGAATGAGGTCGAAATTAAGTGACTATCCACTTAAAAGGGACATATATGTATATATTTTATCAATTATATATGAACCTCATCGTAACCACAACCAAAAACCTATAATTGATACTTAAACAATAACTGCTAGATTAATTAATTTTACTTCTAGGTATAAATCCAAGGAAAATGCAAACACTAATTTGAAAAGATATATGTACCCCTATGTTAACTGCAGAATTATTTGCAATATTCATCTATAGATGAATGGATAAAGAATTATATATGTTATATATACACAATATATATACAAGTGTACATATTCAACCATAGAAAAGAATGGAATCTTGCCATTTGCAACATCATGAATGCCCTTGAGTGCATTATGCTGAGTGAAATAAGAAAGAGAAAGTTAAATATAGACAGTATATTTTACTAACTTTGGTAACAGATGGTAACTAGATTTATCATGGTAGTCATTTCATAATGTATATAAATGTTGAATCAATATGGTGTACCGAACACTAATATAATATTGTATGTGAATTATATCAATATAAGTAAAAGATAAAAGGTGGCATGCTTGAGAGTATCTAGTACAACTCTGTCCTTTCCCTTGCAAGTGTGACTGTGACATTTATTTGTATTTTTTTTAAAATTACTGAATATTTTTGTCATTTTCTTGAGAATATAGATTTTAACATATATACCTATAGATATGTTTTTGTATATGTTCATGTATATATACGTATACATGTGTGTGTGCATACATACATACACACAGTAATATCCCAGAATGTTATATAGTGTGGTATAAGGTGTAAATATGTATTTTGGACCAAACAGGACTTAATTTGTACTTGAGTTCTATTAGTCACTAGTTCTGTTATATTTACAAGTCGCTGAATGTTCATGAACCTCATTTTATCACCTCTAAAATAGGGATAATGGGAATTATCTCATCGTTTGATTGCCAGGAAAGAATATAGTAATGTATTTCAAGCACTTGGTATAATGCCCAACATATAGTCGGCATTCAGCAAGTGGCACTGCTAGTAGTTAAGCACAGATGCTTTAAAGTTATATAAATTTAGGCAGCAAGTTTGGCAGTTTGTTTATAATGTATATAACTATAAAGTATATATGTATAAATATACATTTGTATATGTATAAAATGAATTTATATATACATATATATTTACATATTATAAAATATGTAAACACACACACTTTCCATAGGACCCCGTAATTGCACTCCTTTGCATTTAGTAAATGCCAAGAGGAATTAAAGTATAGCTCCACAAAATGACCTATATGCAGATGTTTAATCAGCTTTATCAATAATTGCCAAAAACTGGAAACAACCCAAATGCCAATCAGCTGGTGAATGGATATGCAGAATGTGGTATAGCCATACAGTGGAATACTTACTACTCAGTAATATAAAGGAATAAACTGATACATGTAATTAGTTGAATGAATCTCAAAAGCATTAACTTATGTGAAAGAAGCCAAATTCAAAAGGCTGCCTACTACATGATTCTGTTAACATGGCATTCTAGAAAAGGTAAAATTATAGGGATAAAAACCACATAAGCAGTTGACAAGGCTGTGCATAACATAAGGGCATTGACTATAGTGGTGCACAGGGGAATATTTTGTATGAAGATAAGTGTATCAGAATGGATACATGTGTCAGTAGAATGTCAGAAGTATAATACCAAAAAAGCAATTATCTGTGAAATATGTAAAATAGTATTTATATAGTGTTAATCTATAAAATATGAATTATTATCTATAAGTACATAACTATATAGTGAAAGTGTAAAATAATCTTGAAATTGATAAGCCCAAAATCATGGAAGTGTTTCACTTTAGGGATGGAAAGGAGGGAATGTGACTACTCTGCATGATACATGGGTTGAGCTACAGGATTTTCTTTTAAGGAAACAGAGCACAAAATATTTTTCAGTATAAAACAAGGTTTATAACTGTATAAAGAATGCCATCAATATTGTAAATACATGTATTTAGTTGCAAATATACATATGTGTAGACTATATCTGGAAGGATATACAACAAAGTTAACTGATACTCGGGAGAGGAGAGTAGTAGCACTGAGGGTTGGAGTTGGCAGAAAGATTTACTTTAAATTATATATTTCTTATACTCTGCATTCTGTCATTTTTTAAATGCATGTATTGTTTTATGTGAGTGTAGACATAAATGATTGCATGTAGTTTTTATAAAAGTAATTGCCAAAAATGTAAATATCATGGCAGAAAAATAGGAAAAATATTTTATTTGCTAATTTCCTTAACATTTGTGATATGACACATTTTGACTTGTAATATGATGGATTTATATGCTATTAATAATGGACGTGCAATAGAAGTAAATAGCATATTTAAATTAGTTCTGTTTTCTTACATTACGTATAATATATATCCAACTCAAACTAGCCTAAACCAAAAGGGATAAAAAGGATTAATGTACTAGGAAGTCCAAGAAATAGATCTTTATCTTTCTGGCCTCTGAGGATCCAGGGGTACAAATGATGTCATCGGGATTCAGTTTTCTTCTGAGGCTAGAACGATAGAGTACTCTGTTTGAACTTATGTATACCCGAGTTCATCCTAGCCCCCAGGACTGAACAGGATCACTGTGCTATAGGGTAGGGTATTTCCCCCAAAGAGATGTGCTGGCCAGATAATAATATATTTCATAAAGTAGAGGAAGGAGGTTGTAAAGCCAGAAAGTTTATAATACCTTTATAAAGTCACCATGGCCTAGATGGAAGATTAGATAGATATTTGGAATCAAGAAATTAACTGAATTGCTATAAAGCAACACCAAATCTTCATACCCAACTAAATGTGGGAAGAGGAGCAAAATATTCACTGTTACGTAAAGCACAGGAATTTAAAGTTTTTACGATGTCATTTTCATAACAGAAGTTTCATAGGCCGAATTTTCATTATGGCATTTTTCTGTTAGAACATTGTTGGGTTTATTTTTTGGCTTGTCTTCCTGCCTCCCCCAACCCCCACTCCCGACACAGAAGTACTAAGTAAAAAAAAAAAAAAACCTTCAAATAATCAATTAAGGTAACATATTTATTTAACAAATTCTCTATTACCTGTCCAATATCTGATTTCCTTAAATACATGCTGCAGGATGCCTGACAGTTTATAAGTTGAACATAAAATACACTTTTTTGTGTGTAATTCTTTTTAACTTGCCACTAGTCACAGTGGACATCTGTGTCTTCCAAGTTACCATTTCAGTCACATTTTATAGTATACTGCAAATTGGCAAAGTTGTTAATAACCAGCCACCTATTTTTATTTTAAATGCTTTTTAATAATTTTTGAGAATGTTTTATCTAGACTTGTAGAATTTGGCATGTTAAACAAACACTCAAATATCATAAATTTAATTTTAAAGTAACTGTTAGAAATTGCTAATCTAGATAGAGAACAAATGAATTAATTTAATGCCTAACTATACACTAAAATCCAAACTGCTGCAAGTTTTATATTCTTCATTACAAAAAAAAGTGAAATTGTTTAATGATCACTTACATTGTACTGATTTTTTTATGATCAGAATTTCACAATTTGTCTTACAGCCCCATTCTTATTCAAGAAAATAATTTCAGTAAAATTGTGAGTTTGGCAAAATTAGTAAATTATTGCCTCCATTGCTGTTAGTGTAGTCTGAGGTGTGTGATAACACTTTGCTGTTATCTATTAAACACTATTTTAAAGTGAAAGACTACCTTTTCATGCAAATTAAACTTTGAATAAACAAAACTGAACCCTGATTTAACAGTACCATATTTTAAAAGCTATATGGAAAGTATTTTGGCTGTGCCTGAAATCCAATGTGAATAATGGTTGGAAGGTGGCAGTTCTTTAAAAATTACTAGTTTAAACCCTATCAAAAACTGGATTTCAGACTCTTTATGAATATTATAGGCAGAGAGGAGCAATAGCATTTCTTGAATAAATTCTCTTTAACATTCAAGATTGCTGCCATTTTCCCTTTAGAGATTTTTTTTCCTACAGAAAAGGAATTGAAAAGGTTAAATCATATCTGTAAGAATCAGTCTTGTTATTTTTTTAAGTTAAATATCAAAAATGGCTTAACGACATATTTAGAATTTTCTGAGTTTTACTATTAATAAAGTTAAAAGAAAATCTAGTGTGGTCAGGCAGTGGAGCCACATTAAATTTGTATCTGAAACACCCAGGGTGCTTATCTCTACTCTAGATATTGCTCTGAACCTGTGTTCCACATTCTGAATTCTGTGTATAAAGTTAAACATTGCAGAAGGGCATATATCTGATGATACAGATGAATAAGGTTGAGGTTTAGTAATGAGCAGGATTGGTAAGTTTAATATGTTCATGTCTTTAGTATTTCTGTTATTAATATAATTGGATTATTTTGTGGGAAATTATGAAACACTAAAAATATGGTTAGGTTTAAAACTACCAGAAATTTAAGACTCTTATTCATACTATAGTACTACACTTTAACATATCAAGCTAATATTAAATTTCTTAAAATATTGATTACTTGCAGGCAAAGTTGTTAGCTATGCAACAAGCCAGAGAAACTGCTGTTCAACAGTACAAAAAACTGGAAGAAGAAATTCAGACACTTCGAGTTTACTACAGGTAAAATTCTTTTTATCCTGACCATAAATAAATGTAGGTTTGGAAAATGCTCCTACCCAATTTTACAGTAGTGAGTAAGGAAATACCTCAATGAAATTAAGCATTATGCACTTAAAACATTTTTGTAATTTTAAAATGATTCAGACATAAATGTTTATTATATTACCTTTTCTCCATACTGCATTTGGTAAAGTTTAACTTAAGACTCCCACGAGGTTTTTAAAATTTACTTAACTCATAACCAGTTCTCTAAATGGAGTCTGATTAACTCTTGAACTATTTTCTCATATAAATGTCACCTCTAACGTGATAACATATATTTTTAAAATAGTATACAAATATCAGTATTAACAGCCTTTCACTTATTATAATATGAGAAGTTTCTAAAGGAATGCCACTAAAGGATTTTTAAGGTTTATTTAATTTATGCTACAAGAGTAGTTGTGAAATTAGTTCAGTAGGTCACACTGGCATTTTTAATGAAAAGAAATAGAATAGAAAATGTCAGAGTGGATTTCCCATAGTGTCAGGGTAAATACTGTTTGGCAATACTTCTGTTTCAGTTTCGTCACATGTGAGAGAGGAAAGATTGTGTATTGGACTATATATGAAATACATATTCTCACAGCAGGTCATGGTTTTTTATTAAAGAATGGCTTGAAAAATTATGTACAATACCCTGTATATTCTTTGATAACTTACTGGACTATAGGTTATTGAAAAGTTTTTTAAATTTGGCCTTTTCAGAATAATGTTAAGTGCATAAAGTGCAATAAGTCAAATCAGTTTTACTGAAATAGAATGATCAGTTTTCTCATGCTATAATAGTATATACATGTGTCATTATTAATATATTATTAAATAACTAGGTCTAACAGTAGGTCTATTAACAACTATGATTTCAAAGTAATTATGGCTGTCAATAGTATTTGGGGGATAACTGTAAACACAGAAATGTGACATGAAAATACCAGTGGTACCTATGGGTGCAAACTCTCAAGAATCATTAAAACTATTGTAGTTTGTTGCCTATGTTTATAATTGTAGAAAATGCTGTATTTACATGAGAGTTAGTGAAAAATAGAGATGGCATTTTTTCCCATCCCCAAATTAAGAACTCCTCCTTTGAAGTACTTTTACTGACATATACAGTAGTTGGTTATTTTTCTGGGTTGAATTGTGTCTCTCAAGAAAGATAAGTTGAAGTCCTACCCCCTGGTACCTAAGACCTTGACTTTATTTGGAAATATGGCCTTTACAGAGGTAATCAAACAAAGTCATCAGCATGGCACTCTAACCCAATATGACTGAAGTTCTTATAAAGTAGAAATTTGGACACAGAGACACATGCATAGAGGGAAGACTGTAATGACACAGGGAGAAGATAAACTTGTCCCTGGAGTGATTCATCTACAAGCCAAGAAATGCCAAGGATTGACAGCAAACACCAAAAGCTAGAAGGGGCATGGGAGAATTGTCCTGTACAGCCATCACAAAAAAAAAAAAAAAAAAAAAAAAAAAAAGCATAACCCAGCAGACATCTTGGTTTGGGATTTTTAGCTTTCAGAACTGTAATTTCTGTTGTTTTAAGCCTTCCACCATGCCCCAAGTTTGTGGTACTTTGTTACAGCAGCCCTAGGAAACTAATGCAGATATGATACCAAGTATGTTTGGACAATGATGTCTGTGGGGACTCATTTGTTTGCAGTTAGAATCAGTGTCTATATGTGGTCATATTGGTAAGCAGAACCCTAATAGTAGATGAAGACATCCCATCCACCCACCTCTTTTTTTAACTCTATGTTTTAAAGCAGTGGCTTCTCAGCTATAGCTGTGCATTAGAATCACCTGAGGACCCTCTAAAACTCTGTTCCTCATCCCATCCCAGACCAGTGACATCAGAGTCAGTTGCGGTAGCACTTGCCTACCAATATGTTTTAAGGCTCCCTAAAAATTCCCATGTGCAGCCAAGTTTGAGGGCCACTTCTCTGCATGCACATTTCAGTTAGCTGCATTAAACTGGGTTCCCTTCTTAGTAGACTAATAGAGGCATATATATTAAACCATTAATTAAAACTTCCAAAGAGTGTGTGATTTGTGCCCAGACTGTAGATGTTGCGATGTGGTACATAGTAGCTTTACCCCATAGATAGGAGAATTATTGTGGAATCTTCTCCTGCCATCTTTGTTAGATAGGATAGCAGTTACTCTGGCGACAAAGTGACAGTGTCCAGGAATTCTGAGGCATATGTTAACCTTGCATGAACTGACATTACTTTTTGAAAAAGAAATCTCGATGCCGATTCACGACATTCCTTTGCTTTTCTAAGTTGCAGAAGGTTTTTGAAAGATTTTGAAAATTATAAAGCTTTAAATGCTCTTTTTGAAAGACTTTTAAATCTACATGAATTTAGCAGTTAAATGATCTCTTCCAAATAAAGAATTAACAATTATTGGTTCAAAGATATGCTTCACAAGTACCCTTCTCATTGCTGCTTTTTTAAAAAAAAAATTGCTAGTAGTGTGGTGAAGCTATGAGGATTTGCAGTTAGACAGCCCTGCCTTCCGTGATCATTTCCTTTTCTTGAAATAGGAATTATACTACGGACCTTGTAGAGTTCTTTTAAGTATATACAGCTTATTGTTAGTGCTCAACCTATGTTAAGATAAATTTCTTTTCACAACAAGAAGTCAGGGAGGTAGGTAGAAGTGGATAAAAAACTATGATATCACTGAAGCCAAAGAAGGTTTCAAACAAAAAAAGTCGAATGTCGCTAAATGGTTAAGTAAGACAAGGACAGAAAGTATCCTTTTTGTTTGAAATTAGGCAGTCATTAATGACCTCCACAACAGTATTTTTAATAGAGTGTTAGATATAGAAGCCCGTTTTCTATGACTTGATTAGAGATATAAAGAAGCATAGCAATTGGACAATAGAGTGGTCCTTCCAGAAACTTGAATAAGAAAGGTGTTAATAGCAGTTGAGAATAAAGGAAGGTAGGTTAAGAATTTGTTTTGTTTTGTTTTAAAGAAATGGCAGATACTTGAGCATGTTTATGACTCATTTGAAGGAGCTGATAGCCAATAGAACGAATTTTTATGGAACAGGATTCCTAAAGAAATAGGTTGTGATAGAATTTAGAATCTGCAGAACAGTTGGCATTAAACAGAAAGATCTTCACCATGTACTTATAGACAGGTGTGAAGGAGATGAGAATAGCTATGAATGTCAATATTTTTTTTTCTTCTGTAAAGTAAGGGTCTGTGTGGGCTTCTGAAGTGAGAAGTCAGGAGGTTTTGAAAGAAAACAGAGTAGCTGCTGAAGGGAGTTGGAGAGAGAACTGAATAAAGGCAGGAAGAATAAAGTCAATTCTGAAGTCTCATCTGGGAATGGATGCTGTACACTCGCATGAGTTCTAGTTTGTACAACTGTGTAAGTTAACACTTTCATCTGTCCTTGTATAGCAGTGCAGAAGGAAAAGAATCAAAATGATTCAGGTTTATGAATTTACAGGATTAAAACTGTGGCAAGGAGAGTGGTTAAGGGTACATTAGAAAAGATGTGTACTGAGAGAAAAAGGAGGAATCAAGAAATCATTAATCTTGAGAATATTATAGAGTAAATGTAGAGGAGTAAGAAAATTGAAGAGCTCGAAGTATTAGAAGTTGTAGTCAGAAAGTGGAATGTTGCTACGTAAGATCTGAGATGAGAGGTGATGCACTCGATCTGAGCAATGACAACGTTTAATGCTTTTTCTTAAAAGTGAGTAAACTTAAGCGGTGAGGGTCACTAGCTATGAAGTCAGAGGTCTGTGAAACTTAGGTATTGAATACCCATTTGGATATTGTCTCTGAAAATATTGGCATATGTTGCGGTACTCGGTGTAATAAATAGAAAGTGACCTAACAGTAGACGGATAAAAGCTATGTGTTGAAATAATGATGTAGAGCTAGATATATCAAAATGTGGATTGTCCTTTCAAGAAAAATAGGAAAGGTGCACCCTTCAAAGAGATTTACATTTCTATCAAAACAAAAATGTACAGTGAACTTTTTTACATCATTGATGGAAATGTAAAACGATGCACATGTTGTGGGAAACAATTTAGTGATTCCTCAGAAAGTTAAACATAGAATTCTCATATGACCCAGCAATTCCAAACTTAGGTGTACACCCCAAAATAATTGAAAGCGAGGACTCAAACAGATACTTGTACACCAGTACATGTTCGTGATAGGATTGTTCACATTAGCCAAAAGGTGGAAACAACCCAGGTGTCCATTAACAAATAAACGAATAAACAAAATATGTTATAGACCTACAATCGAATATTATTCATCCACAAAAAGGAATGAAATTCTGATACATGTTATAACATGGGTGACCATTTAAAAAAAAAATGTTGATTGAAATAAGCCAGATAGGAAAGACAAATATCGTATAATTTCACTTCTGTGAGGTTCTTAAAACAGGCAAATTTATAGACAGAAAGTAGGATAGAGATTACTGGGTACTGGAGGAAGGGGAAAATTGGGAGTTGCCAAGAGCTGGGGGAAGGAGAGACTGGGGAGTTATTGTTTAATGGGTACAGAGTTTCTGCTTGGGATGGTGATAAAGTTCTGAAAATGGATAGTGGTGATGGGTCTGCAATGTTGAGAATGTACTTCGTGTCACTGAGTTGTACACTTAAAAATGGTTAAAATGGAAAGTTTCATATTATGTTGTTTTACCACAGTTTTTTAAAAGGAACAGATATTCTGTAAGGATGCACAGAAATGTTCTTTAAATGGAATAAGGCTAAGATCCCTAGGTTATAAAACTCTAGGAAGGGAGAGGCAGTTGTTAAACAGCAAAATTTAAATTTCCTGGAAGCTCACATTTTAATTTAAGTTGACTTAAATGAAAGTAAATAATATTTATTACGCATGTGAATAGCTGGTAGTTATGAATCAGTACATGAAACAAATAATTCATATAGCTATTAGGTTTTTCTTTAAAGTTTCCTGTTACAAAGACAAGGGAAAAGTTTCATTTTTATGTGAAGAAAACCAAGACTAATTCTGTAATTTTGTGTGTGTGAGCTTATATAAAAAACTCATAATTGATTTTGTTTAGCAAAATTTAAGGAAAAATAAACTTCGTTATTCAAATCAGTTTTATACTTAGATACAAATATACAAATGTACACACACACACACACACACACACACACACACGTATATGGTGCCAAAGGAAGCTATTTACCAATTAAGAAAAAAATAAGGTATGAATAATATAGGAATAGGACAGTAAGCTGGTGCCAGGAGCAAGTCAGTATACAGTTTGCATGAAACAGCAAAAGAATAGTGTCAGAAATAAGTCTAGCTCTCAACTCACCAACAGCCAAAGCAGAGGAAAATGTTTAGTTTCAGTGTCAGATTAATTTGCTGATGACTTTCATTTTACCTTGCCTTTAATTCTACCCTTTATAACTTTTTGTTTTTTTTTTTCCAAAAACTATTTTCTTTTGCTGGGTTATGCTAAACACTACTGTTTTTATAAGCTTTCCATTTCCCTGCATGGAAATAAGGAATATGGAAGTATATTTATCTGAATTTCTCTTTTCTGGGTTTTAGAAAACTGAGTACCAAGACAAGGAGATGTTGGTCTTCTGTTTCCTTCCTGGAAAGGGGCAAGTGAGATGGATGGGTAGGGACAGGATACTAAACTTGCCATTATAACTGACAGCTCTTTCAGGTTAAGCAGAAGGGATAACAAGCAAAAGAGGAATAACAATACGAAGATTTAGAATAAATTCACTTATTGCAGAAGTGCTATTAGTAAAGTATTAGTACCTCCTTGTTGCTGTGCAGATTCTGAATTCATTTGCAACAGCTTCATTGGTCTAAACCTGAACAGTTTCATCAGGGAAGAGTCTTAAACTTGTAAATGTGGGATTCATATTTGGTAATGATTTCCTTTCCTGCTGTTGTAAACTTGTAGTGCTGCATTCCTAAGTTCAGGAGGCATAATAATAGCAAACTCTTTTCTAATTGAGAGAATGCCTAAGTTTCAATGTTGGCTAATTTTATAGTGTTTCCTTATATTTTCTTTTGCTTAAAGAGTGTAAATTCAAATGTATATATAAGCATTAGATCCTGTTGTTTCTGCCAATAGACTGGGATTTAATATGCTGTAACAGCAGTTTATGTTTTAAATTCGTGTTGTACTATGTGTGATTCCCTTTCAGAAGCTGTAATGCCTTTCACAAAACAGTAAATTTTACATGTCACACCAAAAATATTTAATAGAATGGTTCATATTTTAAGTAAGTTTCCTATGATTATACTAGTATTTTTTAATAATTAAATTGAATAGTTATGTGTTTGACATAGTGAAAACTGGACTAAACATGAACCCTACTTGCTGGGTTCATAATAAACATTTCAAAGTATAGAAGCCATAAAGATAGAGACCATATAAAATATATTCAAAAGAAGAGTGAAATTCTTCATTTTTCTCTACATTTTTAAATAAATTTTATTTAGTATGGGTCTCTGACTTCGTATATGTACTTTTTGTCTGTAAGTATGCTGTTACTTTCACTAGGATCTGGTTGGTTTTTTTTATGGTGGTAATAGTTTTTTATTGAACCGTAAGTTCTCTCAGTCAGAAATACACATTGATAAGACAGTCATCAGTGATTATAACATGCAAATTCCAACCATAAAGCAACATTTTTCTCAACACATCCGGAGGTACTGGATCCTGGATCCTGACCTCATTAGTTCTACGTACTAATCATCTGTCCTAATTGGACTCCCCAATGACATAAAAATTTTCTCACATCTGTATTTACTGTAGGAATTTAACGCTATCCATGAAGCTGGGTTATGGTACCATACTGCTAAAGTAATAATAAAAAGAACAAAAGAACATAGGCAAGCTCCAAGCTTTCTAGGTTTCAGTTCTCTAACTTTGACATTAGGGGCTTTTTCTAATTCTGACATTGTGTGAAATTTGTCACCCTTTCATATGAGGTAGATTAAATTTTTTTGGGTGGTATTTAGAATCCAGAACTGTTCTTGTAGCATTAAGTTATGACTATTATGAAGGCCTTTCTAATGAACAGCTGGCTTCATCTTTACTATTCAAGTCACCAATATATATTTATTGGTGGTTAATGAAATACAAAAAAAGAATCAAAATGACATTTAAAAACAAGAGCCTCAAAGCCTTCATATTTTATGTGTCCAGTGATTTGAAATATATAATTATTGAAGATTTTTTCCTTTCACCTCTCAATTTGTAGATTGACATTTAATAAATTACTTAATTTCTTAATGTCAATGTCTTTACCTATAAACAGATATTTGACCTGCTTATTATAAAAATCAATGAGATGATATATTTGAATGTTTTTAAAAACTGTAAAGCACTGTACAAAAGAAATATTCATGCTGTTATTGATAAAGTCACTTTAAAAGTTTTACTTAGTAAGATATAAGACATCAATTAAATTAGTTAAAAGGCTATATCTACTCAAATATTTTATATTTTCTATAACTTTGTATCCAGAAGGACATTTTTCACATTATTTGATTTCACTATTTTTTTTGCCTTATTCTAACAGTAAATTACAAGAATAAGACTAATATTCAATATGTAAAGCTCTCAACTATTCTCCATTATTCTATAAAATGACCTAGCCTTTGCTTTTAAGAGCATTTAATAAAATGTTTTGCCATTTAATCATTGTGGTTAGCAAAAGACCTAGCATTAGAATCGGCTGGCCAAATATAGGTCCTAGGGTTTGCCGTCTACTAACATTATTTTTATCAGCTTGAGAAAATTTAATTTTGTATTTTGTTAGGTAAAAAATAAAGTGTTTCCCTTGAACTTGACACCAAGAGTTACCAGTATTATAGTTTCACAGGTGCCAGGTCCCTTCTACATAGGTAATCACTGGTATGGTCTTTTTCACAAATTTAATCATTAACCAAATTTTTCTAGATTTTTTTTCTTGCAGTGTTACTTTTACCTTCTTAGTTTTCAAAGTTCCTACCTTAGACCAGACTCGTGTAATTTCAGGCCCAGGCTTTTCTTGATACTTTATCTACTTGTCTCCATTCCTTACTCCTCTTAAGATTCCTGAGACATTGTTTTCAATCTCATTCAGCCATCAACAGTATTTAATAATACCACCTTACCTATAAAATAAATTCCAAGCAAACCAAATATTCATGAACCCTTCGTATTGCTGCCAGTTCTCTTTCTGATTTAATGTTTCATCAATTATCTTTTTGCCTTCCAGTTTTATTCGTATTTGTATAACTGGTGCCAGTACACTGCCTCACCGATTCCTCCTGGAATACTCTGTCTCTGCCTATCAGATTCTTAATGAACCTTTAAAGACTAACTATTTCGTTAATCTGTTTCTGATCTCAATCAGAAGTGATCTCATTGTACCTAAAACTATCATAGTTATTCGCAGTAGCTCTCTCATAATATATATAAAGCATGCTTACCTATGTAATAGTTGCATGAATATTTCTCTTAATTCTCATATCAGGGCTTCTATTCTCTCTATATTGCAGGGCTTCAGTAAATATTTGCCAAACAAATGAATAAACAATCAAGTTTAACACTAGATTGAAAGTTTCTTCATATTAAAAGGTTCTTCAGCAGAATGGTAACCTGCACTGTACATATAATAAGAGCCCAGTGTTGAATGAAACAATTTGAGTTTACATGGACCTAGTCCATCATCTCAGTTATTCGCAGAGGTGTGGGGCAAAATTAGGTTTCCATATAATAAACTAAGTATATCATCTGCCAGCAAAGTTTATTTTTTCTATGCCAACATTGTTCACATTTGAAAACTATTATCAGAAACATTTGCTTGAATTTTACCTTTCTTGAAATTCAGAATTAAAAAAAAAAAGTAGGAAATGATATTGTTATCTTGTGTTCATTTTAGTATTGTTTCTTACGGTGAAAGAAATAAATTAGAGTCTGATGGGTATTTTATTTGGTTAACATATAGTTTTAAAATATTAAGTTAAACTGTCAAAATAAAAATGAATATCTGCCAGTTGGGTCCCTTAGGATTATGGCATGGCATGTATATTAGTCAGGGTTCTTCAGAGAAACAGAAGCAATAGACTGTTTTATGCAGAGGGAGAGATTTATTTTAAGGAATTCGCTTGCAGTTGTGGGTGCTGGCAAGTTCAAAATCTGAAGGGCAAGCCAGCTGGCTGAAGAACCAGGAAAGAATTAATGTAAACATGAGTCCCAAGGTACAGAGAATTCCTTCTTTCTTGGAGTCTAAGTCTTTCTCTTAAAGCCTCCATTTGATTGGCTGAGGCCCACCTATATTGTGGAGAGTAATCTGCTTTTCTCAAAGTGTACTGATGTAAATATTAATTATATCTAAAAAATACCGTTACAGCGACATCTAGACTGGTGTTTGAACCGGTGCATGGCCTAAATGATTTGACACATAAAATTAACCATCAGACCTGTGCATTTTAACAATTTAATTTGTTGAAGCTAAAAAGCTGGAGCTAAGTAGAAGCTCCTTTCTCTAAAAGGGGCATGCTCTCTCCATTTCACCACATTTCCTATTCTGCGTACTTCACGTATTTAAAATCATGGGCCTCTGTCATATAGGCATTTATTTTGTGACCCCAGATGTATGCTGTAACCTTATTTATTTATAAAAGAATACTAGTACACGTAGCATATGCCTTGGCCCGGGCTACCTCTGTAGCCTCATTTCTTAGTATGTTTCTACTCTTACTTCACTCCAACCTCTATAATTCCCTTATTATCTCAAACATTCTAAGAATGCTTCCATCTCTGGGCCTTGACTTGTTTTTTCTCTGCTTGTAGTGATGCCCTCTCCCAAAAATGCAACAAGTCTGCTCCTTCACTTTGTTCAACTTTTTGCTTAAATGACCCTGACCACACTATAGCCTACCCCTTCATTGCATCACTCTATTTTAGTTAACCTCCTTTATTTTTCTTAATAGACATGCCTATATGACACTATCCTATAGTTGTGGATTGTCCTCTAGAAATTAAATTCTGCAGGGACAAGGAATTTGTTTGTTTACCGCTGCGTCTTACACCTAAATCAGTGCTTGGCACATTTCTAATGGGCAATAAAAGCTTTGTATGTATGAATGTATGCCTAAACAGAAATTTAACAGCCAGTTTTCTGGGAAGTGGGACTGACTCTAGTAGTTAGAGTTATTATATGTGTGATAAGAGGAGAGGAAATTTTAACTTGCATTTCATACCCTAATAAAGTGTCTGAAATTTTTATGCATTACTTTTATATAAAAATGAGTGTCATTTTAAAAAATACTTTTATTCATTATTACCTGCACAAAATCAATTTTATGCCTGGAAATAAATATGAAAAATAGATCTGTAATGCTTACATATGTGTGTATGTGTATATGTAAATGACAAGTATGTGTATATGACAATGAAGTTCATTTTCTTTAATGAATTTTATTAGTGTTATATTTTACAAAAAGATGAGATATATAAGTAGATTCACCTAATTATGAATTAAATACCTATAAATGATAACCTTACTTGGATTTTAAGTTTGCCAAATATTTTAAACTTTTTAAAAATTCTTTATATTTCAGAAGTTCAGATACTTCTAAAAAATAAAATATATTAAGAAGAATATTACCAACTTTAAAAGAAGTATTAACCTTAGCATTCTTCTGCCACTTAGTAGAAGTGGGGGTCCATGATGGGTTAGTGGGGAGAAGGGTGCCTTTTTAGAAAATTCAATCCTCTGAATGCTAACTATAATGAAAGGAGAGAATTCCTTCATATTTCAAGAGACATTACTCAGTACAATTAGATTATTTAGTATATTTGAATTATAAATGTCTTCTCTTTCCTTTCTATACATAACACATATACATTATTAAATGTATTAGAGTTTTATTTAACCTAAACTAGTTTAAAATATTTGACAAATGGAAATAATAGCCAATTCAATACCTTTATTCATAAAAATTCTGATTTGTTAATTACAAAAATAATAACATTAACGTATAGACAAGATATAATAAATAGATCTTTGAGCTACTCTTAATTTCTATCAACTTTCTGATGCCACTGCTGTCATAAAGAGCTTAGTAAATATTGGCTGAGGATGAGGATGATGGTCTAGCAGTACTTTTAAGACTGGGTGGCACTGGCAGTACAGTCAGATATCCGGGACTTAACATTGTCATTTTGCCATGGGGCCCTTCCATCTGGGCCGCTCCCAAAAGGGCAAATGTTTACCTGCAGTTAGGCATTTAAATGTGTAAATATTCCTGTCTCAATTATATATAAAGTAGCTAGGGTTTTCACTCTTTAAATTACGAGGTGGTTGTTCTCTGAAGTTTAAATGGATTTTCCAAAAGTTTGCAAAAGTCAAAATATACGTAATTAAATGTTCTTGCCATAATTCCAAGCAAAAATTTGTTTTATAAACATAAGTTAACGTAAAAATATTTTGTTCCTCTTACTATTCCAAACTCCAGATATTTATGAAACTTCTGAGTTATATTAGGGTTTCATTTACTATTCTGTTTAGTTGTTAAGTTTTAAGTGTTGTTCAGTATATCTGATTCCCTTTGGGCTTATAAGAGGTTTGTGACTATTTCTCCAAATAACTGGTTCTGATTAGATCAGAAATAAACAATATTTAGTTACTATATGAAACAATCAAGAAATCCAAAAGCCTAAAAATTTTTTAGTTTAGTTTTATCAAACATTATTGATATGGTAAATATTTTAATTCACTTTACTCCATGAAAAGTTTAGTTGTCCTATCAAGCTTAGTTAGCTATTCAAAACTAAAAAAAAAAAAAATGAAGATTTTCTGAAACATTAATTATATGAAAAAATGTGAGAATTTTTTTCCAGAAAGTTTGACCCACTGTTGGCTCATTATTAAGCTGTATATGTTTTCTGATTCTGTTTTGTTTCTGTTTGTTTTGTTGTACATGATTCAGAATTGAGATAATCATTTATCTACTTATTTTACTCTAACCTGAAAACTAAGATGATACCAGAGTTAAGCATTAGTCTTTTGTGTCCTAACTTGATTTTTAATAGTTCTTTCTTTTTGGTTTATAATTATTAATATTATTAAAAGGTGACATAAAATTAAACAAATTATAATTTGCGTAAGGAAAACTTCATTTATTTCTAAATCTGATTGAATTAGACCTTTGTTTATCTTTTCATTTGTGAAATTTTTATTTTTCATTCATTGTTTTGATATGATACAGTGTTTTAATTCAGAGCTAACAGTACAGTAAGACAAAAGTATAGATTCCAACTTCCTAGCTTAGGTCAACTTTGACAGATAATTAACCTCTCTCAGCCTCAGTTTTCTAATCTGTAAAATTGGAATTGTAATAATGCCTGCCTCATATTATTTTTGAGAAAAAATTTTAAATGAAATAATACATGTCAAATGCTTTGTACAATACCTAGGTACAGACTTAGATATTTAATAAATGTGAACCATTGTTATAATCCCTATGCTGAGTTCATATTGAGTTGTCATTCTCTCTTTTTCTTTTTTTTTTTTTTTTTTTTTGAGATTCTGTAATATAGTTCACATTTTTTAGTATTTTTGGCTCAAAATACAATATGCTGACTACAGTATAGAATTGTTTGATTTTTTTCATTGGGAACAAGTTTTCACTGGAATTAGAGGGTTTATATTTTTCTTCTTGTAAGACTCTGAAAAAATATTTAGTCAAAATGATGTACTTGGAACTTCCATTTGGCCTTTTTTGATTAACATTTCATTGTCAGAAGTTGTTTAGTCCAGGAAAATTTTAATGTTAAGAAATCTGAAAAATAGAACATTCATAATTTTTCATTTTTCTTCTACTTTCTTAAAAACATATTTTTATAGAGTACAAATTCAAAATATACCATTTCTCACAATGTTTTCTATTAAAACAACTACCTCAGAAAATAATGATGTAATTTTAAAGCTATGTTTCTAATTCCCTCTTGTATCTTGGATTTTAGTGTATACCTTATCTTCTTTGGTCCCTTCAACATCTTTGTGAGTTATTTTCCTTTTTACAGATGAGGAAACTGAAACACACAGCTATGAACTTACTTGCCATAGGTCACATCAGGGCCAGTAACAGAAATATATATATTACCTAAACCATCTGATACTTGGACCTTTTACTCTATATCTGCTAGTCAGCTTCCCTCAACCCCACCTCTCTCAGAATTACTTCTGCGGCAAAACTGGTACTTCAGCATTACTTCCTGATTTGGATATGCTTGATGTACTTATCACAGAAAACACACCTCTGAGTCCAAGTTAAAGACATGTTAAAATGATAAAAGAATCTGACCTGCTTTGGAGTTTAACAATCTTTGTCTGTGTTCAACCAAACTATACAAATTACAACCGCAATGTCTGGATTTATAAATAGACTACCTCTGAATTATTTTAGAACCCTTAAGCTTTAGCATTATTATATCATATGTCAGACTACAAAAGGTAACTACTATGACTAAAAATAATTTTATCCACACAATCATTTCTTTTTATTTGTATGTTGTCGTATTGATATTGTTTCATCAGTACTCTTGTACAATCACTAATATAACATTAACCATATTTAGAAATAATCATTAACCAAATAGCCATTTTCAGTTATGTATGAATTTATTAAGAGTGTACTATTTACTACAGGCTATGTAGTCTCCTATGGAAAAAAGAGTAACAGGATAAGATTCAGTTGTTACCCTAGAATAAATTATAATTAAGTAGAAAGAAAAAAATATACTCACAATGAGCATGTAAATAAAATAATTTGACCATGGAAAGTCACTGAAGTAGAAAAATGACTATAATCAGACAAAGCTTCATGGAATGATTGGGAATTGAGGTATGAACAAATAGGTTCTGACCGAAAGAGAAATGGAAGCAGGGCATTCTAGTCTAGAAGAACAGTATTAATTGTAAGAAATTGTAATGAGCATGTTGTGTTGCATTATGGAGTTGAGAGAAAGTTGTAGGAATTTCAATGCTAACATGCGTTTAATTTTGATTCTATATTTCCTAGGGATACAGAGCCTTGGAAATCTGGAACATTTTTTTAAAAACATTAAAAATAAAATTTATACTCAAAAAATATATATTCTGTATTAACATGAAATTATAAAATATTTTTAAAACTTAAATGAATTTTTAAATTTTGAATATATACAAAAGCCAGTTGAATGAGCTCTACATGTCCCCATCATGTAATTCACCATGTTAACAGCATAAAGGAGGAAAAATAGTTAATCATCTCAATGGATAAAGAAAAAGCATGTGATGAAGTTCAAAACCCATTCAGTTGCCCTATCTGACTGATAAAGAACTTCTGGGGGAAAACTTGCAGCTAACATTTAATGATAAAGACTCAATGCTTTCTATGTAAGATCAAGAACAAGGCCTGGATGCACACTCACCACTTCAATTCAGCTTTCTTTAGGAAGTCATAATCATCGGAAATTAAAAATAAAGATGCCTATATTTGCAAACAAAATGATTGTGTACAGAAAAAAATCCCAAGGAATCTTCTACTTGAACAAGTGAATTCAGGTCAATATACAAAAATCAATTGTATTTTTATCCATGAGCAATGAACAATTGGGAAAGGAAATTTAAATTTTTAGTTTCTTTTATGGTCAGTCTCAAAATTATTAAAAAATTAAGGATGAATTTAACACTGTCTCTCGAAAACTATAAAAGGTTGCTGAAAGTAACTATGGAAGACTTAAGTAAATGGAAAAATACACAATGTTCATAAATGGTAAGTCTTTATTAAGTTTTAAATATTGCAAGGATATTTTTTCTCTTCAAATTGATCTGTAGATTTAACAATATCCTAATAGAAATTATATCACTATTATAGATACTGACAAGCTAATTCTAAATTTATATGGAAATGCAGTTCTTTAGAATCACCAAAAGAATTTTATAAAAGAAACTATTACAGGAATTATACTGACTGATTTCAAGATATGGTCTATAAAGTCACTGATATCAAGACCTTTATACTGGTGAAAGAATAGAAATACCACATATAGCATTTGAATAAAATAGAGTCCACAAATAGATGGTCTTTTTATTTTCAGCAATGAAGACAAGTCAATTCATGGGGGAAAAGACAGTCTACTCAACAAATAGTGATAGAACAACTAGATAACTATATATAAAAAAGTAACATTAACCCTAGTCACACATTATTCACAAAAACTACTTTAACAGAGACTTTTGTCTCATTTGAATGTTTATTCCAGCACCTCATATACTGTCCAGGTGCTAATAATTTGTATAATGAATAAATGATTAGGCAATAGTTCTCCTGGTTTCTGACTCTGATCTCAAGGGAGAGATGCTTATCTTTTAGAAGGCTGTACAAACTTTATGTTTTAGCTTCAATAAGATAGAACCTAATTAGACAGATTCTAGTTCCCTCATTTCACTGTGCCAATCTGGATAGCTTTCCAATCATAGCTTCCAGAGACACTCACCTGACACTGAAATACTTAATAGCTTTACAGATATTTATTTGTGTCATTGCATTTGTATGTATTAGAAGCTGCAAGAATAAGAACATGTTAAATAGAGTAACAGGAGGCAGAAGAATGATATGTGCCTGTGGATAATTCAATACTATTTGTTGATGCCGCTGATTTGCATTTCACTCCCACTGGCAGCTAGAGTCAACATGACATATTCATTTATCCTAATATTTGATTCCAGTGAGTTCTTTTTTTAATGATATAAATATAACGCATCTTTATTTTGTTCACATAAGTTAATGGACATTGGTACCTGTCTTTTCAATTTATTGGTAGATAGACAATGATTAATGTTGATAGATGAACTAAAAAGATATGACTTGACCATTGACATAGAAGAGCAAGATTAGAGGCAAAGGTCTGGACTCCTGATGGCGGGTTTTATAAAACAGTCCTTAAAGAAGTAGGCTGTAGGGAGCATTTGCGATCTCGCTCCCTAACATATGTCTTCAGTTTGGCTCAAATAAACTTTTATTTAAAAAAAGGAGAAGGAGAAGGAGGGGCAGGGGTGGGACAGGGTGAGGAACAACAAAGCAGAGAGAGGTAGGGTAGTGGGAAGAAGATGAAAGCTGTATTATAGACTACTTCCCACATCACATGGCTACAAAGTGGATATGCTCTTAAGTTAAGAACAAAACAAAAAAAGATTGACCAACAGAAAACAAAATGCCTGTCTTCAAAACTGTTTCATATGACTTCAATCACTATACCAGAAGGAAAACCCCAGATTCCTTTTCTTTTGCAAGCCTATTTATTTGTTTGCTTACTTGCTTACTACTTTATTTATTTATTTATTTTTGTTTGTTTGTTTGTTTATTGAAGAAGGCCAGCAACCTCAATTTTATTATTGTTTTACTTTTTTTTTTAACACCTACAGCACCTGGCATTACTTGGTGATCTCCAATCCAAGTGAGCTAACCAGGCCCAACCCTGCTTAGCTTCCAAGATCACACAAGATCAGGCTTATTCAGGGTGGCATGGCCATAGCCAGTTAGATTCTGGTCGTCCTTTATAATACTTCTTCAATACTTGCTAATTATATTCAATACTCGCAGATTATATTTAAGTCTCTACGATAGCAATAGCAGCAACAGCCAGTGTGGACTTATGTAGGACTGGAGAAGTATCGTCACAGAAGGCAGTGCATATTCTGAAACAAGAATATGAATCAAGGTGTCCTGTATATGCTGCTTAGTTTAAAACTGGTCTTTCTAGGTACTAGTATTGTAGTAATTTATTTATAAAATGCCCACACTGTCACTGCATGGAATTATATCTGTTTTAATTAGCATTATTATAAATGAGTTCTGATATAGAGGAAAATTCTTTTCATTTGACTAAACCATATTGACTTCTTTTCTTACATGCTTGTTTTGCCAATAAATATTTGTTAATAACAATTAGCAAAATCATTAGCAGCTTTCAAAGCCTCAATAGTTCACTTTATTCATTACATATTAAAGTCTTAAAATCTTTACAAGGAAATTAATATTGTTTTCTTTGATGTTGCCTTTTAAAATCAGGAAGAGAGAGCAAGAGGAGAAAAACTTCCTAAAGGAATCTTGGAGAACTAAAAGTCTTCCTTTATACTGCTAATTATACTAAAAGAACAACAGTATCTCAAATTTTAAAATCAGTACTTTTTCATGTATATAAATATCACTCTTAGTTTTTGCATAAATCAGTGTTTGTTAGTGAATAATACTGTGTTTAAATTCTCTCAGAGACCTGTTCCTTTATGTTTTCAAGTTTAAGTTTTTTAGGTATTTATCTTTACATAATTCTTCAGAATTTTTTAACTTGTATGTAACTCCGCAGACATTCCCAAAGAATATTGGTTCTTTTCTGCTGGTTTATGCCAACAAAGAATGGCAGCAAAATCACATTCTTCCTTCTGTCACCTGAGGAATATTTTTCACATTCCATATATCAGTTCTTGATCAGACTGGTTGCTGAAATTTTAGCCATGTCAAAGTCATTTCTAAGAATCAATAACTCTATTCCATTTTCCTTTAATCTCCCATTAATGGGTTCTGCATTTGATATTATCAGTATTTAAAATGGAAAGAATCCTTGGCAATGAAATTCCACAAATGCTTGTCAGAATATTCAAATAAAGCATACATACACTTAGATTATACAGTAAATAATTATGTGTATCATGTAAACACTGACAAAATGTAGACCTCTGGAAAATATTGAAATAACAAATACATAGATATGTAAGGAACTGTCCTAAAAAGTATTCAACAAGTTGAATAAAGGTAGTGAATTTGAATTTTATTTTCTCTTTTTTTCTCCACCTGTCTTCACTGGAATTAACAATGAAATTCTTCACTGCTTTATGTACAGGTTGATGTTAAGATTAAAAATTTTTCTAATTGAAATGTAGGAAGTGACATTATTGGCTATGCTGGCCATGTGGTATTTCAAGATTTATAGTTCCTTCCCTTTGGATTGAATTGATCAGCTTCTGTGCCAAAGAAGAATGTTCTTTGGATCAAGACAAAAGGAATTTTTTCTCCATCAAGTACTTGAAATCATACCATATTTTGTGTTTCTTTCTTATTTGAGCCATGACTTACTTGTACAGTTGTTTCATCTTGTCTGAAATTTCTAATTACCTTTCTTTTTCTTGGATCTTGTGCTTTATTATTTCAGCTTTTCCCATCTTGTCACTCTTACTTTCTGTTTTATGTAGTTCCTTTTTTCTCCAGCACTGTGCAACAGGTTACAGAACTGGACCTGTTGATTGCTCTCTAGGCTGCTGCATAGCTGTCATCCCAGGATTTCTCTTCACTGCTCTACCGGATTGGTTTCACTGTTTCTAGGATTCCATGTCTTCTTTCTTGCTTTGTTCCCTGTTCAAGTAACTTTCCAACAAAGGATAGATGGTATAGAAGTTTTCCAAAAATAGAATTCAAATTTGAAAACTTCATTTCTTCTAAACTTTTAAGATTCTACTCTGTTTTTTTCCGCTTTCATTAACTGATTCCAGAATGATTCAAATCAGTCTTTCTTTGTAGACTTTTCTCGTGAAAGATATTTTTAAAATTTTTTTCACCTTGATGTTCTTAAATCTCATGGGGATATGTCTGAGAGTGGATCTTCTTTCATTTATTGTGTTCAGTACCTGTAGATGGTTTCTTTCATTTCTGAAAATTGCTCCTTAGGATTATTTGATAGTTTCGCCCCCTCCTTTTTTTCCTTTCTTTCTGATGTCTCTTTCTGACTTCCTAATTGCTAGATGTTGTACCTGCTGGACTGATTCTTTCATCTTTTTCTTTAAATCTTTAACATTCCAATACATGATTTTAGCAGTTACCTCAACTTTATTTCGTTTTTTTTTTTTTTTTGGTTAATGTATTTGAAACACATATTTGTATAAATATAAAATGCAGTCTACTTCCTCATTGTTGCTTTTAAGTACCTTTCCATTTCCAAGAATAAAAATAAGTTGTCTGTAGATAACAAAATTTCCACCACAGCTATTAGTTGAAAGGAGCTTTTCTGGGAAATACTTTCCCATTAGCAAGTTGTTCACACATTTATTTGTTTACTGTGGTAAAATATATATAACAAAACTCCCCATTTTGACCATTTTTAAGTGTATGGTTCAGTGACATTGCTGTGCATGGGATTGTTTAATAAGAGAAAATATATGTATATAATAGAAAATGAATTGACATACAACTGATTTCAAAAATCAAAGCATAACTTAAAGCAAAGGATTATTTTTAAGGGAGAAGCTGTAAAACATAAATGTTCTGCTGAGCTGTATTTGTCAAAGCATATCAAACATTATTATGGACCTTAAAGTTCCTTTGTCTATTCTCTTTGCCTAGCACTAGACCAGTAAGGACTTGACATGAAAAGAAAGAGATATGGCTACTCAACAGTCTCTCTTTTCAGTGCAGTTAGAATAAGAAAATAAGAAATCTGGAATGTAGCCAAGTGTCAATTATTACTATCTTTAAGTGATTTTTAAATATAGATTTGCATTTATTAAAATTTAATGCAAGAGAAAAGCATGAATTACAGAATTAGTCTTATGAATATGAACAGCAAATGAAAACTTGATTAAAGGTGGCCATGTCAAGCATTCCTCACTTGAAGTATTTTGCCAGCGTCTGAGTAATGCTTTGATTCAGTTTGAACCTTTTGTATGTAACAATTTTTAGAGCAAGTTACTACAGTTCTTTCTGGATAACACAGGTCATGAGAAGTTCATTTGTAGGTGGGGCAGCCGTACTATTTAGGGGACTGTCTTAATAGATCCATTTCATTAATTGTCATGAATTTTTTATTAACAAAACCAGTACATCAGGTTTAGCCAGCTAAAAACTGTTCTCATAGTTGTTATCTTTATTGTCAGAAATAATATTGTAAAAATAGGGAATTACTGCACATGCTTTAACTCTTGATTAAACAGAGGAATGGCACTATCCATGAACAATAACTTAGGGGCATATTATCGAGTTGACATAAAGTGTTTCAGTTGTGCAACTCCCATTAACTTTGAAGCCCTGTGCTTTAACTTCAATGTCTTCCAGTTAGGAGTACTGCCATAGCTGTCGGTTTGGTACTCTGAGTTAATGTGATTAATGTCAAGGAGCAGGATGTTCATTCTTCCTTAAGCTTTATTCCTTAGGTTTTTTTTGGTTAAATGGCCTTCTGAGGAATTGCCTTTCAGAAACCAGGCATTGGTATTAATAAACAGCAGTAAATGAATGATGAAAAATGAATGTTAGCATGTGCATTTTATTTACACATGGAAGGTGAATTTTAAGAAATTTCAAGTTTTCTTAGACATGTGATAGACAATTATTATATTATTCTTATTCTTTGTATTTTCCATGTTGAGCTTATAAACACTTTTTATTTCCTACCTTTTGTGAGATAATAGCATGAATTATTATCTTCATAGAAATGGCTTAAATGTGAAACAAAGAGAGTTTTAGTGGATTTTTTAGGATCCCATAACTAATCTTTGGTATACTACATATAGAATTTAGAATGTGTACTTGTTCTCATTGTACTTGATTAAACATTGGTCTTATAAATTTTAAGGTTAAAAGAATCCTGAGAAGGTCATATTTTAGAAAACAAAAAACGACAATTTTTGGAAGAGACATATCATGATTGGAAACCTGGCTCAAATATTTACTTGCTTGGGTAAATTACTTAGCCTCTTTAGCTTCTATTGTCTTGTTTTATATGGAAATGATAACTACGTATATACATAATGTGTATAATGCATATAAAGTGTCCAAATGAGTGTGTAAAACTTTGAATACACTTAGCAAAATAATATACATTATTATTGTTATTATCTTCAGGTTTACAATCAGACCTAAAGAAGTTAAACAGGATAAGTCAAGGTAACATAGCTTGTTAGTGGCAAAAATGGAATGAGAACCAAAGTGTCCTAACAAAATCCATTGTTCTTTGCATATTCAGTGTTGTCTCTTAATTATTGAAATTGTCTAAGTTATTTAATCAGAATTGTTCATGGATGAAAACTTACATTACTCAATAATATCAGTTTATTTTCCTATTCCCAAAATTGAAGATGTGAATATCTGTCGTTTAAACCAGAATCCCAGATTTTTTTTTCCATGTATGTGTCATTTATTTTATTTTATTTTATTTTATTTTATTTTATTTTATATTTTATTTTATTTTATTTTATTTTTAATTTCCATTTTTTTTCCAGAGAATAGATCTTCAGAGTTAGTTCCTTACATGGGCTTTGATGGAGGTTGTGGGGCAGCACCTGCAGATCTAAATTTGGTGGGGGGAGGGGGGTGTTCGATCCTTCCAGGCTTCATGTGAGCGATTTCTGACTACCTTGCAGTGAATGGCACAACTCACATAGTAATGTAGTTTTACATACATCTTGGGAAGTACATAGGCATCAAAGACACTCACTTTGGAAATGGCCTTCACAGCTATAGCATCTCTGTTTCGAATGACAAACTCTTAATGGCCTTTTCCTTGGGCATGCGTCCGGCACAGTTGGTGCAGCAAATACACTACACATGGCCGTGGCCTTTTTTGGTATGACCATTGTTCCTTCTTTTTTTTTTTTTTTATTTGGTCATCTTGGAAGCAAGGAGCCGAAAGAGGCTATATGTGATTTAAAGGATCCTGTTTTTTTTTAAGAGATAGTGTTAAACTCAGTTATAATCAAGAGACGTTTTCAACAGCCACTTACTAGAATCTGCAAAGTAGGTCTAGTTAGCCATGACCTAAATAAATAAAATAAGACATTGCCACACTAGGTCATACAGTAGCCCCAGTATAACATCTGCTGATCTGTGGAACCTTGTATTTTTTCTACAAGCTCTGTTTATGACTCTGTGTGCTCTCTAACCTGAACTATGGTCATAAGCTTAGATCTCTTACTTCTGCAGGATTACACGCTTCAGGGTCTACCCAAGTTTGGCCTTCTCTGGGGCTAGTTTTCTTTACCAGTTTTGATACAGATCTTCCAGCCCTCACTTCCCATGCTGTCTAGGTAATCCACCACAGAAGGTATAGTGATAGTGTTAGCTAATACTTATATAGAGCTTTACTTTTGGCAGAGTTCTTTTTATAATTATAAGCTAAGTTGATCCTCATAACAACTGTGTGCAGTAAGCTGTATTATCTGTCTTACAATTGAGAAAGTTAAAATTCCGGTAAGTAATTTGCCCAAAGTCAGACAAATTGTAAATAAAAAAGCCCGGGTCCTTTGACCACAAACCCCATGCATTTTTCACTTCTGAATTACTATTCATGACCTTGTTGCTGAAAAATGATAAGAAAAGAATCCTAAGATTAATATATGCATTCTATATAGTATAATATATAATATATTATATATAATATGTAATATGTAATATATAATATATAATGCTATGTTATGCTATGAAAGCTACATACAAGAAGTATCTATATATAAATTCGTGTGAGAAAGTAATGCCTGTGTTAACTAGGGAATAAGTCTTACATTTCTCTTATTTCTGTCAATACTAAGCACGTGGAAGGTAGTGATAAATATGTTTGATTATTTCATTTAGAATATCGAAAAGATTGTTTCTTCTAGGGAAATAAATATTACTATTTTATTATAACTGTCTCTTAGCAATATCTTGCCATATCATTTAGCTGTTAGTTTGTTAGATTGCTTGGTTTGTTTTGATAATATACTTGCTTCAAAGGGGTCTAGTACTTATGTTTGTCACTCCCAAAAATAGACCTCTTATAGTCAGTGATTACTAGAGTATAGATAGGGATATTGAAGTATTATAAAATCTGGTGTTTATGATTTCATTCTTTTTGTAGTATCAAAATATTTCAGTTCATCCTAATATTTTTTCTCATAAGAATATCTAATCTTTTGAAAAATAAGCATAGAGATATGAAAATTCACTTTACAGGCTACCTTCAAGGAATGGTTTTTACAATTGAATAGTTCTCAAAAATTGTAACTGATATTTTTGGTATTTCATAATCAGATGTTTGTTTTTAATTAGCATTTGTTTTTGTCTCTTGAAGACAATATCTATATTCATTTTGATCTCTGAAGAGGTATGCGATATAATGATATTTTTCTATTTCTCAAATTTTTCCAGAGACCCATATCAGATCAGAAATAGGGACAAGGCAGCAAGTACATAAAATGGCCATAAAAACATCATTGGAATAAATTAAATATACATTGGGTATCCTGCCACTGAAACAATAGGTACCTCAACTGGAAATTTAAAATATTATTTTTCTGGCTCCGATCCACAATTGCATTTTATAATGTTAACTATGACAAATCACACCAACTAAATTTACCAGCCAGCTAACTTCTTAAACTAAATAATATGTGGTGTGATGACCTAGGTGATTTAGTTCTAAATCATTTGTTTCTTCAGAAACTGGTTTGAAAAATTTCAACAGACATGCAAAAGAAGCTATGGGGATACACAATAGGGGTGCCTAACACAGACTCTGGAATAAGGATAGGGAGGCTTCTTGGAACATGTGATGTCTAAGTTGCATCTTTAAAAAATAGTAGGAGTTGCTCAATTGAACAAGTAAAAATATGAGTGAAATGATATGGTTTTCAACCTTTCCTGTCTGACTTATTTTGCTTAGCATGATTATCTCAGGATCCATTCATGTTATCATAAATGGCAGTATTTCATCTTCTCTTATGGCTGAGTAATATTCCATTGTATATATGTATCACCGCTTCTTTATCCAGTCATCTATCTTAGGACACATTGGTTGCTTCCATGTCCTGGTCACTGTGAATAATGAGCTTATGAACATTGGGGTGCATATATCTTTGCAGATAAATGTTTTCAGATTTTTGGGTAAATGCCCAGAAGAGGGATTGTTGGATCATATAGTACAATTCTTAGTTTTTTGAGGAAACTCCACACTGTTTTCCATAGTGATTGTACCAATTTGCATTCCTACCATCAGTGTTTGGGGGTTCTTTTTCCCTCAGCCCTCTCCAAGCTTATTATTACTTGTCCTCTTGATGATAACCATTTTAAGAGGTGTAAGATGGTATCTCATTATAGTTTCGATTTTAGTTTCCCTAAGAGCTTGAACATCTTTTCATATGTTTGTTGGCCATTTGTATATCTTCTTGGGAGAAGTATGTGTTGTGGTCCCTGCCCATTTTTTAATTGGGTTATTTGTTTTTTGTTAAGTTGTATGAGTTCTTTTTATATTGGATATTAGGCATTTATAAGAGACATTGTTTGCAAATATCTTCTCCCATTCAGACAGTTGTCTCTTTGCCTTGTTGATTTCTTTTGTTGTGCAGTTTTTTAGTTTGATAGAGTCCCATTTATTTATTTTTGCTTTTATACCCCTTGCCTATGAAGTCAAATTCATAAAACCCTCTCTAAATTCAAGGTCCATGAGCTTACTGCTTATATTTTCTTCTATGGAATTTATTGTTTCAGGTCTTATATTCAGATCCTTGATCCATTTTGAGTTAATTTTGGTGTGTGGTGATAGACAGCAGTCTAGTTTCATTCTTTTGCGGTTGGCTTTCCAGTTTTCCCAGCACCATTTATTGAAGAGGCTTTCCTTTCTTCATTGTATGTTTTTGACTCCTTTGGCAAAAATTATCTGCCCATATATGTATGGGTTTATTTCTGGGCTTTCAAATCTGTTACATTGGTCTGTGTGTCTGTTTTTCTGCCAATACTACAATGTTTTAATATTGCTTTGTAGTATAATTTGAAGTCAGGCAGAGTGATACCTCTGGCCTTGATTTTTTTTCTCAAGATTGCTTTGGCTATTTGGGTTGTTTTGTGATTCTATACAAATTGATAATTTTTGTTGTATTTTTTTTTAAATGCAATTGGGGTTTTAATAGAGATTGTGTTAAATCTATATATTGATTTGAGTAATGATAAGGTAATTTTAACTATGTTGATTATTCCATGAACACAGAAGATCTTTCCATTTCTTTTTGTCTTTTTCAATTTCTTTTAATAATGTCTTGTAGTTTTTAGTATATAGGTCTTTTACATCCCTTGTTAAGTCTATTTCTAGGTATTTTGTTCTTTTTGTTGCAATTGCTAAAGAAATTTTTTTTTCTTTTCTTTTTTTCTTTTTTCCTTTTTTCCTTTTTCTGAAATTGTTGTTTATAGGAAAACTTGGATTTTATAACTAAATGCTTTATTTCAAATTTTGTATTTTCATGATGAGCTCTCTTTTTATATTAGATGTGTCTCTGAAATAAGTATATATTGCTGAAATGTGTCCTTTTTATGCCCCCTTTTCAAACGTTGATGTATTGAGGTTGGTAATGTACAAAATGAATCTCTTTTTAAAGTTGGAGCATGGTACCTTGCTCTTTCAAAGTATACAAAACCATATTATTAATTAAACCTTTGGATTTTAGGAGAAATTCAGAAACTTTAACTTCATAGTAGTTGAACCATCAGTAAAATCTTGAAAATTAAATTCGTATGTCACAGATAGGTTATTTCTCTTCTATATACCAGTTGTGTCAAACAAAAATATATAAACATTCCTTTCAGATCACCACAAAGTAAAATAAACAGATCATCCCACTATTGCAAAATCTACTGTTTTCACCTCTAATCAGGCACATTTGTAATATTTTTCATTCTGAAAACTTTAACATTTTTACTCACACTTTTTTTCAATTTTAATTCTTTTATTGTAAGATGAATCTTGAATCATTAATACAGTGCAATGCTTTGAGCTCCAGCTCTTATTTGATACTTAGGAAATGACTTTCTACAGTTATGCTATTTAAATTTATTCCTCATAAATCAAGTCAGTATATAGTATTAAATTTAGTTATTACATTTTCAGACAGATATATGCCAGAATTTTTTAAAAGGTGTTAACTTCCTTTAAAATCTGTAAACATGAAATAAGTGTAAAAAACTCAACCTCATTTTTAGATCCCAGGCAATTATCTAGTATTCTCATAAAACTGAGATCTGAAGAGATGTCTTTTTTATTTAAAAATCAAAGCTGATATTGTTCTGTGCCTAAGCAAAAGTTAGAATAAGTAAAACCAGAGAACCTAAAACTCAATAGATAATTAAAAAAGCAAAGATGAAAAACCCAACCTTTACTGTGTTGAATGAAAAGGAACTCTATAGCAACAGAAACTTTATAATATTTCCTTATGACAGCAGCTGTACAGCGGGTTTTAAACAAGTCTGGTATAGGGTTTAGTAAAGTGAAAGGGCTAGGCTGTTTTATGCTTAGAGTTGGCATTTCACCAATGAGGGTAGTTTGGTGGTGGTTTGTTTTTCCCTCTTATGTTTAAGTAACCTAGAACTGATTAAAATGAGACTTTTTTAACATTAATTTTTATTTTGGCTTTTTCTGAACAAGTTACTCAATAAAATGAAATTCAAATGCTTTTATACCTAAATACTATATTGCTGAGCAATTATTTATGGAAGGGAGGTCCAGATAAAGTTGCTTTTAAGAGTCCTTTTACATATCAGTTTGATAACTAGCAAAACACCTTTACTGCCATTAAATATTTACCAAGACTTGGCTTGGGGCAGGGGGGCAGTTTAGTGCGACAGATTTGACTGTGTGCAATGCCATTGATCAGCTATCAGAAGGACATAGTTAATAAGTAACTGGAGGTATTACAGAGCACTCTACATTCTTGTCAAATCTTTTCTCTGAAGATGACCTAAAAAAAGCCAGTTACAACCAGCATTCACCCCGGCAATGATTACACAAGCACAACAGTGAAAAAAAGAAAGGCCGGGCAAATCAGTGGAGCAGTACTTAGGCAATCTTTCCTAGTGACTGTTGTCATTGCTGGTGGACTTTAGAACTGAACATGTTTACATTTAATTAGAAAGGACACACAGTTTACAGCACAGTAGCTATCAATATCGGATCGGAATTGATTTTCGCTTTCTCCCCAGTGATTGCTTCCTTCAAGCTAATTAAAAAAGGCATATAACCAAAATGACTCACATAAATTTTAAAGCAAAGTAAACAATATTCCCTGGAGACCAAAACAGAAGTAAATGACATTCATGCTGATTATTAGCTACATTTTTTAAAAAGAATTCTGATGCCTGTAAATGTGATATAAGGCATGTTTTAGTGTTATCAGACTGCTGATAAAGCAAATATTCCCTTTTGAAGAACCCTGAATGAATGCTTTCCTGAGCAGTTAGCTCTCAAAGAAACAATAAGCTTACTTTTATCTTTATAATCCCTAAAACATGTAGATAAAGCAGTCTGATAGAAGCTTGGGCACATTTTAGTCTTTAATTTTTACATATTATACAGAGAAACTGCTAAAAAAAATAACAAAATAAATAAATTGATTTCCTTTTAAATAAGGTATACAGAGCACATGTGAAATTTTCTAAAATAGCATTTCTCTATAATTTCCATAGACAGAATCATTAACAAAATTATGATGAAAGATAACTTCTAACTATGCACTAAAAAGAGACCTTTAAATTTCACAAACTAACATTTATTGGTGATTACTACAAATTACGGTAAAATGATCTTAAAATCAGAGAAATAAGGAAAATGGGAGAGATGTAGAGGTTACCTCCAGGAGAATTGTGTCACAGCCCTCCTTCTTCCTTATCTGAAGATCTGCCATGCAGTACCACATCTAGAATAGATGGCCATCAAGATGTAAGAAAGTACAGAATGAATCAGCTTGGAAGCAGACCTTAAGACACATTAATTAATGCACAGATATTTATTAAGCAATTCTTTCAAGTACTCAAGAAAAAATGGTAAACAAAACCTCTATAAGATCAGTCATTTTTATCTGTTTTGGTTACTGCTGTCCCTTCCCCCCCCACACACACAAGCATTTACAATGTACTTGGCACTATATATAGTTTCTTGATAAATATTTATTGAATAAATGACCCCTTTCAAGGATTTTTTTCACTACAAGCAAATGTTCACTCAGCCACCAGGGGGGCCTCCAGTAACACTTGTTTTTAGCATTCCAGGAAAACTACTAAAATTCACAATAATGCTATAGTAAAGAGTATCTATTTAAATTCCCCTCCATAGAAGAAGAACTCATGAAAATTATTTTTGCTTCTTTTTATCTCTTTCATCTTTTAAAATCTTAGGCTTTTTATTACCCTGATGTTCACAAAGGAATCAACTTGTAAGCCATATTGGTTAACTACAGTCCAGGAGTAGTAGATATCTATAGCTTATGTTCTCCAGGACTCATACCAATCACAGAGATTCTAGTCAGCCATCAAGACACACACACATACACAAAAAAAAATTAAGAACCACATGAAGCAGGCCTAAGGAAATAATAATTTCACAAATATCTAATAAATTCTTTTCTAGGCACTAGATATCAAGTGGTCAGGGTTGGGGGAGAAAAAACAATTACTTGGCATCTATCCAGTTGAAAGGTCAGAATACTTTGGGAACATATGAGAAGATCACCTAATCTGGACAACAGGTCAGATTTCTTGCAGAAACATGTCCAAGCTGATATCTGAAGGATGAGTAGGAACAAGTTAAGTAAAAAAGTATAGGGTCAGTGTGCTAGGGGATGTTCATCCTGGCAGGATATACGGGTAAATAGTGAGAAGTGAGCAGAAAAGAGAGGTATGAAGAGCTTTGTAAATGCTATCTAAGGGATTTGGACTTTATCCTAGAAGCAGTAAGGAGTCATTGAAGAATTTTAATCCAGGTAGTGATACATTCATATCTGTGCTTTTGAAAACACACTCAAGGTGAGAAACAAGTGAAAAAACTGTTGTAGTAATCCACTTAAGAAAATAATAGCAGTCACTCTAAATTAAGATAATGATAATGGGGCTGGAAAGAAACAAAAGATGCAAGGGAGATTTAAGTTTAAATCAAAAGGATGCATTAGATTGTGTGATGAAAAAAAATGTCAAGGATAATGCAAAGGTTTGGGGCTTGAACACTGACAGTGGTGCCCAGTGAGAGAAGAGAGGGGAATAAAATGAGGTCATGAGTTCATTTTTAGACATATTGAGTTGTAGATATTTGCAGGATGGTCAAATGATTATGTATATCTGGTGCTCAGAATTTAAAACTGAGCTAAAGAGAAATACTTCAGAGGTAAGAGTAATTAGCTATATTGATGATTAAGTGAAGCCATTGGAGTGGGACATAGGACTTAGGACAAAGACCAGATCCTTTCTCTTGTTCCCAAAAGACCTTATGTGATCTAGACCCAACCACTTTTCACTGGTCTCTGAACCATAACACTAGCATAACTAGGCTCCAAATTGCAACCCAGCCATCTTTCTCTTAGTGTAAGGCCTTCACACATGCTCTTCCCTGTGCCTGAAGTTCTTCCTCTACCCTTCTTCTAATTTTATCTACTCATATTTAAATCTCAATTTAAATGTTACTTCCCTTCCTTTACAGCATTTGTAGTAATTTGAAATCTGTGTTTAGTCACCACTCTATCTCTAGCTCTAGCAAAGTGCTCAGCACACAAGTAGTTTTTCATTTATATGAAGATGGGAAGCATTCCTGAGATGTCACAATGCAGCCACTCAAATCCAAGTAAAACAAAGCACATGCTTCCAATATGCATGTACTAACTGAACCCTATACTCAACAATTAACCAGCTAGCTATTCAGCAACAGCTGTGTATCAGGCACTGCGTATTTGTAATGGTTTCATAAAATGAGTTTATTTATAGCTCATGTCCGAGATCTGTGTTTATCCTAAGCTGCACATAATGTGAAAAAATATGTGTGTGTGTGTGTGTGTGTGTGTGTGTGTGTATTTAATAGGACTTGACTTGCTCTTCCCAAGGGAGTTAATAAGGATCATTAATTGAAAATATTTACCTTGTGTAAGAACAGTTGGTTATTTGCTGTTTTACATTTTTAGTATAATCATTTATTTATGCAGGTGCTATAGGGCATAATTTTCAATAGTTAAGCAAATTGCTCAGCTATTTGCTAGGAAACTAGCTACTAAGAGTGTGTACTAAGCTCCTCAAAAATCTTTTTGCCTAGAACTGACCCTTATGCAGGTGAAACTCCTCCTTGGTAACTGTTTTTAGATGGGGTACTCCATCTCAGCAGAATTGGATGACAAATTATGATATTTGGCATTTAGCTAAGCCTCAGCATTGTGAGATCACTTACATCTAGAGGTAATTTAATCCAACCTTTAATGTTGTGCTAGGAGTTCCGCTCCACCATTTCTAACAGATTGTTCTTTAGTGGCAACATAAATATAATGATACCTGATCATAGTTAGGGCTTATGATCCTACCTGATTAACCCTCCTGTTGGAGGTGTTTCAATTTATCACTTAAAAACTGTAACACACATAACTGAATTCAGATATAATTAGCTCTGATTTGGACACTTTATACCGTTGCTGGCCATGTGTGCCCTTTTTTCTTTGTTATCTCATGTCACTTTTCACTCCTGCTGAACTTATAGTTAGCTTATATTCACTCCTACTCTGAGTGCTGAGGAGGCAGATAATTAGTAGACTTTATTAGAACAGTTTAGATTTATTACAGAGGTTTTCTATACCTCTTCCCACACACACAATTTCCCTTATTATTAACATCTTTTATTGATGTGGTACATTTGCTACAATTAATGAAACCATTATGATTCATTGTTAAAACTTAAAGCCCATAGTTTACATTATGGTTCTCTCGTTGTGTTGTACAGTTCTTTCTACATATCCACAATTACAGTATCATACAGAAAGTTTTATAGCGCATTTATATATATATATATATATATAAATATATGTATATATATATACACTTCGCCTTTTTATCCCTTTCCCCCTTCTTCTGAACCCTTGGAAACTACTGATCTTTTTACTGTCTCCATAGTTTGCCTTTTCCACAGTGTCATATAGTTGGAATCATACAGTAGGCAGCCTTCCAGATGGACTTCTTTCAGACTTGCTTCTTTCACTTAGTAATATGAATTTTAGGTTCCTCCATGTATTTTCTTAGATTGATTGCTCAGTTTTTTAATCACTAAATAATATTCCATTACATGGATGTACCACAGTTTGTTTTGGCATTCACCTATTCAAAGACATCTTAGTTACTTTGCTATAAATATTCATATACATCTTGTTGTGTGGACATAGGTTTTCATCACTATTAGGTAAATACTTAGGAACACAATCACTGGATCATATGATAACATTTACGTTTAGCTTTGTAAGAAATTGCCAAACTGTCTTTCGAGTGATTGTACCGTTTTGCATTCCTGGCAACAAACAATAAGTTTCTGTTGTTCCACATCCTTGCCAGAATTTGGTATTGTTACTTTTTGGATTTAGCCATTCTGGTGGGTGTGTGGTGATATCTCATTATTTTAATTTGCAATTCCCTGGTGATTTATGATCTTGAGCATCTTTTCATATGTTTATTTACCATCTTTATTTCTTCTTTGGTTAGATGTCTGTTTAGATTTTTTTGTCCGTTTTTTAATTGAGTGGTTTGTAATGTTGAGTTTTAAGATTTTTTTGTATATGTTGCATACTAATCCTTTATCCGATATGTGTTTTGCAGTGATTTTCTTTTAGTCTGTGAATTGTCTTTCAATTCTCTTAACAGTGAAAAAATAAATTTTTCATTTTATAAGGTCTAACATTTTTTTTTCCCATGAATCTAACTTTGGGTGTTGCTATCTAAAAATTCATTACAAACCCAAGGTTACCTCAATTTTTTTTCTATATTATCTTCTAGAGGTTATATAGTTTTGTGTTTTACTCTTTAGGCCTATTAGCCATTTTTACTTTTTGAGAAAGTTCTAAGTTCTCTGTCTAGATTCATTTTTTTTTTTTCTCGTATGGGCATCATTTGTTGAAAACAGGCCATCCTTTGTTCGTTGAATTGCCTTTGCTCCTTCGTGAAAGATCAGTTGACAATATTTGTGTAAGTCTATTATTTTTTGTTGCTCTATTTGTCTATTCTTTCAACAATATAATGCTATCTTGATTGCTTGTGGCCTTATCACAAGTCTAGAAATTGGGTAGTGTCAGTCCTCTAATTTTGTTCTCCTTCAGTACTGAGTTGGCTGTTCTGGATCTTTTGCCTCTCCATATAAACTTTAGAATCAGTTTGTCAATATCTATAAAATAATTTGCTAGGATTTTGATTGGTATTGCATTGCATTCATTGATCAAGTTGGGAAGAGTTGACATTTAATAATACTGTCTTAATATCCATGCACATCGAATATCTCTCCATTTATTTTGATCTTCTTTGATTTCTTTCATTAGAGTTTTCCTCATATAGAACCTATATGTATTTTGTTAGATTTATATCTAAATATTTCATTTTGGGAATGATAGTAAATGGTATTGTATTTTAATTTTAAATTGCAGTTGTTAACTGCTGCTACATGGGAAAGGAATTCACTTTATATTAACCTTATATGTGGCAACCTTGCTGTAATTGCTTATTAGTTTCAGGGGTTTTGTTTTTGTTTTTGTTGAGTCTGAGATTTCCTACATAGATAATCATGTCATTTGTGAACAATGCCAGTTTTATGTCTTCCATTGTAAACTGTCTGCCTTTTATTTCCTTTTCTTGTCTTATTGCATTAGCTACAATTTTCAGTATTGTGTTAAATAGGATTTGTGAGAGGAGACATCCTGATCTTTGGGACAAAGCATTTATTTTCTCACCATTAAGTATGATATTAGCTTCAGGTTTTTTGTAAATTCTATGTCAAGTTGAGGAATTTTTTCTCTATTCCTAGTTTGCTGAAAGTTTCTTTTAGCATTTTGGCAAAAGCTGCCTCTGCATTTGTTGATGTGATTAAATTATTTTTCCTTTTAGACTGTTTTGCGATGAACTACGTTAATTGATTTTTGAATGTTGAACCAGCCTTATATACCTGGAACAAACCCCACTTGGTCTTATCTTTGTCTGTTTTATTGGGTTTAATTTCCTAATACTTTGTTGAGGATTTTTACATCTGTATTCATAAGAGAGATTATCTGGCAGGTTTTCCTTTCTTGTGTCTTTATCTGGTTTTGGTATTAGGATAATGCTGAAATCATAGAGTAGAAAGTGTTTCCTCTGCTTCTACTTTCTGGAAGAGAATGTAGAAAATTGGTATCATTTCTTCCTTTGATGTTTGATGAATCTATCTGGGCCTGGTGCTTTTTTTTTTTTTTTTTTTTTGGAATATTACTAATTGTTGATTCAGTTTCTTTAATAAATAAAGATTTTTTCAGATCATTTATTTCTCCTGTGTGAGTTTTGATAGTTTGTATCATATAAGGAATTTGGTTCATTTCATCTAAGTTATTAAATTTATAGATATAGAGTTGTTCATAGCATTCATTTGTGATCCTTTTAATTTCCCTGAGATCTATAGTGATTACCTCTAATTTCTAATATTAGTAATTTGTGTCTTCTCTCTTTTTTCCCCCCTTGGTTAGCCTATCTAGATGGTTTATCCATTTTATTGATTGTGATAGGCCAAAAATGGCCTCCCAAAAGATATTCACATTAAATCACTGGAACCTTAAGAGTGTTACTTTACTTGGCAAAAGATGTGATTAAGTTAAGTAATATGAAAAGAAGAGCTTATCTGCATTATCAAGATAGGTCCTAAATGCAATCACATGTCTGCTTATAAGAAAGAGACAGAGGGAGTTTTGAGAGAGACACAGAAAGGAAAAATTATGTGAAAAGATTGTAGAAATACAGCCACAAGCTAAGGAATAAATACATACTCTTTTAAATGCCCATAGAACATATATATACCAAGATATATCATATTCTGAGTCATAATGCAAACCTCAATTAATTTAAAAGAACTGAAATCATACTGACTGCAGTAGAAACAATACAGAAATCAGTAAGTAACACTTGGAAACAAATCTTCAAACACTTGGAAACTAATCTTCAAACACTTGGAAACTAAACAAAACATTTCTAAATAATCCATGACTCAAAGAAGAATTCTCAAGGAAAAAAAAATTTAAATACGTGGAAGTAAACAAAATAAAATTACAATATACCCAAAGTTAGGGGACACAGCTAAAGCAGTGTTGAGAGGGAAATTATAGCACTAAATGCATACATTAGGAAAATTGGAAATGTATCCAATCAACAATCTTAAGCTCTTTTCTTGGAAAAAAATAAATGCAAAGCAAGCAGAAGGAAGAAGATAACAGAAGATGAACATAAAAACCTCAGAGAAAAGACACATTACCAATATCAGGAGTGAAAAAGGATATCACTGTAGACTTTTCAGACATAAAACTGATAAGGGATTACTATGAACAGCTCTATACAGATAAAAATATACCATTTTTTCAAAAACATTGACTGTTGGTACGTGCAACAACCTGGATGAATCCCTAGAGAGTTATGCTGAGTGAAAAAAAAAAAAAGACAGTCCTCATAGTAACCTTTCCATTTGTATGACACTCTTCAAATGACATTATGGAAATAGGAATCAGATTAGTGTTTATTAGGGTTTAAGGAGGGAATGGGGATGGCAGGGAACTCAAGAAACATGAGGGATCCTTGTAATAATGTAACTGTTTTGTTACATTATTGTATCTTGACTGTTTTAATGTCAATATCTTGGTGGGTCTGTTAATACTGTAATTTTATAAAAAGTTACCATTGGGAGAAAGTAGGTTAAGAACCCCAGGAATCCTTCTCTATTATTTCTTGCAACTGCATATGAATCTACAGTGATCTCAATACAAAAGTTTATTTTAAAAATATTCTCCAAAAATGGAGCAGAATGGAATATGGGTGAGAAAAAGCGGTACAGCATATATATGTATACGGGGTTGCACATTAAGATGAGGAGAAAAGGAAGAGAAATAAAATTGATCTGATTTTTTTAATAGTACTAGAGCCTACTTGCTCAAATGGAGCATGTAAGCAATGATATTCAATGAACACTTTTATATATCCCTTCTATAGAGAAGCCACTGTGTGAGGCTCAAGAAGAAAACAAAGAATAAAACATGCTCCCTTCCTTCACTAGTATGAGGCTCTAGTAGAGAAGATAAAACAAGTATACAATAGCTACAAAGGATAGTAGAAAGTGATGAATGTAATATAAGGGATGTGGAAAGGGTACGGGAGCTTAGAGGAAGGAGAGTCTCTTTGGGCAGTATATGGAGCGTGACTTCATAACAGGTGTGGCAATTCATCTGGATCTTGTGTAGTGATACAGTGTACAGAGGGATAGGGAAAGAGCATTCAGCTGGAGGCAGCAGGGTAAGTGATAATCCAACGTGAAAAGTGTGAGGGCATCTTCAAAGAACAGTGTGTTTCCACAGGGACCGAACAAAAAGTTTTCATAGGGCTGATGGGAAGAAGTCTGAAATGGAAAGTAGAACAGAATTTTCAAGCACCTTAGATGTCAAGCTTCAACTTGGGACTTCAAACTAGAATTCCATATCCAATGGAATTATCTTTCAAAAGTAAAGGAGAAATAAAAACTTTCTCTAACAAACAAAAATCAAGGGAATTTGTCATCAGTACACCTGCCTTGCAAGAAATGTTAAAAGAAGTTCTTCAGAGAGAGAGGGCAAATCACATAGGTCAAAAACACAGACCAAGTTAATTGATGCAGTAAACCAGGAAATAAAAACAGACACTGTCCTCTCAGAAAATGTATACTTAGGACAAGGTAGCATATACTTCTGATTTTCATACTTACTTTGTCTTTATTTATTTTAATTCAAAAAAAAAAAAAAAAAAAAAAAACAAGCCAAACCTGCCCCCTCTTTTTTTTTCCAGAATGATTTGAGAATGTTATCAGTTAGTGATAAAGGTTAGAAAAACTAGTTTACCTTTCCCGATTCATGAAAAACCTGTAGAAACAGGCAATGTTTTTATCAAAATATTCATAAAATGTCTATGTGTTGTATAAGAGTTCATACAGTTAATTATTTCTTTTAAAAGTCATCTATGTATGAATGCCTGTTCTTTGTTAGGTATTCTGATAGGTATTTCCACTTAGATAAGTCACCTCATTTTGTTCTCATATTAACTCCATGAGATTTTTCTCATTTTAAAGTTGAGGGAAATAATACCCAAGTGAGTAAAGTATTTTTCCCCAGGTCACAAAGAATGAATGGCAAAACTAAAATTTGAATCTACTTCTGAACAGTCCAAACTCAACATCTTTTCATCCCAGTTTTGTCATTTTTGACATATTAGACTGAATAATTCTTTTTTTGTGGGAGGTTTGTCGTCTGTAGTGTAGGTTGTTTAGCAGCATCTCTGGCCTCTATCCACTAAATGCTAACCACATCTTCCCCTTCATTTCTGACAACCAAAACTATCTCCAGCTGTTGCAAAATGTTCCCTAAGGGACAAAATTATTCCTGGTTAAGAACTATTTGTTGTTCTACACTGTGGTACCTTCCTTCTAAATTTTTAATCCAAAAATATTTATTCAGTTTTTATAAACAGCACATATAGAACATACTGTTGGTTGACCAGTTACTGTGAATAAGAGCATATTGTAGGATGATGAGTAAAGTGATCTCATGCAAGGACTTAAGTAATAGCTGATCATGGAGACAAGAGAGGAAGCTAGGAAAAGTACCATCACAACTTGATTTAAATGGTAAAGTACTTGGTTGCAAAAATAAGCTGAATTCATGTGTGACATTACAGTTGAGAGATTGAATTCAACAAGCAACAAGCAGGAAAGCAGACAAGCTGAGGAGAACATAAGTATCTGTAAGCAAAGCATAAAAGTGATTGGAAACCTGAAAAAAAATTTAAGATATATTAAGCTGAGGCAGTACAGAGAGTCAGGGACCAGGAAAACAGCCAGGACCACAGACATGAGGGAATAGACTAGGAGACAGTAAAAGAAACACAGAAGCCACTACAGAAAGGAAATTTGTTACATGTTACTTACAGATATGATGCCCACTGAAGGGCTTTCTCAGCCTTGGCCTGCTGTACTCAATGTGGTGAGCAGCACAGGAGATAATGTGCAGTCTCATTTCATATGGATTTGAATTATAATAATACAAAAGTACTTAGTAAAACTATTTTAAAAGTCTTACTTTGTACACTAAAGTAGAGAAATTAAATTCATTAAGAAACAATATTTTTAAACTGGAAGAGTGAATTGAAACTTTATAACGCTACCTCATTACCTTCATGATAATCAGAGATAGTTGCCATCCTATGTCAATATTGTGTGAGCCACACTATTGATTACATGACTCAAATTCTGAGTCATTTAATGGCTCTTCAGTTGTTGAGTCATCATTTATTCTTACCATAACTTAAAATAGTTTCCCCATACAGTGTCATTTAAGTACCAATAAATTGAATGCTATCATGCTGAGAATGCATCTTAAGATCAATAACTTTGAAAAGAAGTTAAATGTAATATGATTCTGTAAAAAGCTAAATAATGTGGCCTTGTCATCAGTTTAGGGACGAGAATTTTGAAGGATAAAACACAGCACTAAAACAAAAATGTGCTTCACTCATTACAGATTTATATATACTGGGCATATATCTCCTCTGCTTCATCTTTATTCCTATAAGAAAATTACCTTAGAATAATAAACATTCTGACTTACTGAAGTTCTTAAGGATGGAGCTCTTTCCATAAAATAAAATTGCTCTATGTAAATGGAGTATTAGTATGTTGGAATGGGGAAGTAAATCACAAGACGAAACTGAAAAAAATTACAAATTATTATAAGTTCTAAGGAGGGAAATATTAAGATTAATAAGGCAGAATAACAAAGAGAGAACATCAAAATTTATCTGAGAAGGCAGTATTTATGCTGAGACCTAATGGATGAGTAGGAGTTTGTCAGATAGAGGAGAGAAAGGCATTTCAAACAAATGCTGCAAGCAGAATGAAGCTCGATGTGCTTGAAAAACCGAACATTTGGCTAGAGATCAGGCAGTACAGATGATACAGGGCTTTATAGCCTATGGCAAGTAGAGAGGAGTATTCTAGCCAGAGAGAAAGACTGTGAGTTCAGATTCTGGCTCTGTTAGATGTGTGAGGTTAAATTACTTCTCTTTGTTTCAGTTTCTTCATCAGTAAAAAAGTAGTATTGACAGGATTTTTCTTAAAGGTTATTATGAGGTTTATTGAGTTAAAATACATAATTTGTTTTTATCATTTTTCAAGATTTATTCTAAGTGCAATGAGTTGCTGATGCAGGTTAAGTGACATTATATAATTTATCTTTTAAAAGATCACTCTAGCTTCTGCTTCAATTTGAGAAAATCTTGATGGGAATTTAAAGATTTTGAAGTCATTTTAAATGATAAGCAGCTTTTTGAGTTAGAGAGTAGAGTCCCAGTCACAGGACCATCACAGGTCCAATTTTGAAAAATCAAAATTGGGTATAAATTTGCCACACACAAAAAAAAAAATTAAATGATTAAAGACTAAGAAGAGATCAACAATTAGAGAATTAAGTCAGGGTATCTTGATCTTAATAATGAGATTTGTAAAGCTGAATCATTAATTCTTAATAATTAATCGGTTAGGGTATACTGATGAGTATTTTGGATACCATAGACAAATGCAAAATTCCCAAACTAAGATGGCCCACCATGAGTTTTAAATGAGATCATATGTGTAAGATTAAATTATAAAGGGATGGGATAGGCTTAAGATTTTTACATGAGACACAAAAAGCACTGCCATTAAAGAAATAATGATAAATTGGACTTCACTAAAACTAAGCATTTACATTCATCAAGAGACAATATTAACAGAGTGAAATATCACAGCACACCTATTGGAATGTCTAAATTGTAAAGGACTGGTGTTCCCACTCTGAGAGAGCTCATTAGAAGAACTGGAACTCCCAAACATCACTGATGGGCGTGTAAATTGGTACAACCACTTTGGGAAACTCTGTGCAGCATCTAAGAAATCTAAACATACGTACACCTTACAGAGAAATTCTACTCTACAATGTGAATTGCATCTCAGTAAAGCTGGGGAGGATAAAATGAGTACTTAGGTCCATCAAAAGATACGTACAAGAATATTAATAGCTAGTAATAATAGTGAAATGGTTAAATAAATTGTGGGATATTTATATAACAGCATACTCCATAGTAATAAAAAATAACAAACTACATTCAACAGCCAGCAGGATACATCTCATAAACCTTATGTTAAGTGAAATAAGCCAGACAAAAAGTTCAAAAATAAGCAGTACTAATCTTAATAGAGGTCAGACTAGTGATTACTTTGGGGGAGGGGAATCAACTGGGAGGGAACACTGGGAGCCTTCTGGGTTCTGTATTTTATTCTTTACATTTTGTCAAGTTGAATACTTTAAATCTGTGCACTTTATATAATTTAAAATATAATTAACAATTAAAATGTAAGTAATGTTTTAAAAGTAAAGAATATAAACCGACTTGTCGTCTGAAAGGTTTTTGTTTTGTTTTTAGTTTCTTTCTTTCTTGAATCTTTCAAATAGAGAGTGGACTGAAGGAAATTGTAAATTGGAACTGGAGGGATGCAGAAAGTGTTAAAGGACAGAGAGCAGGGGAGACAGGTGTCTTTAGACACTGGGTTGATAGAACTGAGGAGAAATGAAACAGATCAATAATAAGGCAAAAACTACAAAGAAAGATACATCTTTATGCTCTACAAATGTGGCATTGTACATCATTCTTATTCTGATCAGTTGACCACAGTTCAGCATCAGGCTTTCTTCTTCAAAACTAATTTGAATCCTGAAGTGATTTCTTTTGGAATGCTGGCTGTCCCTGTTTCAAGTCTGTCTTATTTCTGCGTGACACCTTCTCCAAAGTGAGCACACTGAAGTATCAGACTAGTTATTCAGCCGGTGCTAAAGTTCTTTGACTAGCTTTTGGCAGCTTTAAAAGTTATATTACTTTTTTTCACATTATCATTCTCTATTATATAGTTAGGTTGTTTTACTTCAGGTCTTCCATCGACATTTCTTTTGTATGCATATACTGAAGTGATTTTATTTAATAAAAAGAGAACATCTCCTGTGTGGATTTTAAATTTCCCTTATTAAATATTTATATTTTCAAAATGTCTTTATTTAATTGAGTAAGGTGCTTGGTGCCATTTCAAAATAACCTCAGGTGGTAGGTGTAATGACATATCAAAGATTTGACCTTTAGCATTTTAGGATTCTATTTATCTGCATTTTACTCTGCATTCATTTAGTCTTAATTTATATGCTATTTCTCTGTATGATTTTAAGAGTGGATGTATTTGGCATAGATTCATTAACAAAAAGAAATATATCTGAATACATGTTATTTCCATGCAGTTTAACTAGTGATTTTAACTTCATTTATAGCTCACTTATGACAGGTAAAAAAAACCGCTTTCTATAAGGCCAATGGGTGTTCGTACAAACCTCATTTATTCTCATTAAGTGTTCAGCCGAATAGACTCCAAATTTACTAAACTGATGCCCATTCTCGTCTCACGTCTTTGCAATCAGCTTATTATTATATTCTTTTATTTCCCTAGAGATACTTTTTCAGTTATCTGCTATTCCTTTGAAGAAAATTGACTATAATGTTTACATTAACATAATTAAATTAACATCATGCAGCATCCTCTTATATACCTTGGTAGCATGGATAATCATTTGTCTAGGTAGCTTTCAGCCTCAATGCAGAGAAATAGAATAATCATCATGTATAATATTGTGATATAAAAGTTACTTTTATATAAGTGTGTCTTTATTGAGATTTTTAGTAATTTATGTTTCTAACTGGAGATTTTTGTCAAATGAATTATTGGCCAGTCAGCCTACATATTTATGTTTAAAATTACTCATTTTTTGTTTTCTCAGTTTACATAAATCCTTATCCCAAGAAGAAAATCTGAAGGATCAGTTTAACCATACCCTTAGTACCTATGAAGAAGCGTTAAAGAATAGAGAGAATATCGTTTCCATCACTCAACAACAAAATGAAGAACTAGCTAACCAACTGCAGCAAGCTCTGACAGATCGAGCAAACATGGAATTAGAGCTTCAGCATGCCGTGGAGGCCTCCCAGGCGGCCAGCGACAAAATTCAGAAGTGAGTGATATGATCTTGCATTATTTCAAAAGCATGAAACAAAACAAACAAAAACACTTTCTTTTAGCAACTAAACAATATATTTATTATTTGTGCTGCTGATAGTTTAAGACAAAAGTTCATTGAGCCAAATGAACTTTTTTAGACTGCCTGTCATGTCCATATTTGGGATCAAGAAGCCATTTACTTGGGAATTTTAGTTACTGTGTAAAAGCAAATCATTTTTATTTAATAACTGATCTTTGTCAGTTCATGAAGGCCATACTATTAAAATCATCTTACAGATAATAGATGAAGTTATTAGCAAGGGAAGAAGCAGTCAAGCTAGCAATTTAACTCATTTAGCTCCGCAGTAATCTTGCTCTAGTTGAGATCATCTGTAACCTTGTAATCTGAGACCACTAGACACAAGAATACGGTACAGTGAAATTAATTTTCATGTGTTGTTCTTCTGAAATATGCACTAACAGCTTTTCACAGTGTGTAATTACATTTGCTTGTTTTCGTGTGATCTTTGCATTTTTATTAAAATTTGAATAAAGCTGCATAATCAGTCAGTCCTTAAAGATAGACAGCAAAATGTTAATGAATAACTTTTCAGACAAAGGAGTCTCTTGTTAATCTATGGGACTTGAACATTGTAGCAGAATTTTCTAAGACAGTTTTAATGTAATAGAACTTGTCATTTTAACTGAGCCCTTCTTTATGTATTAACAGTATTACATCATTCACATACCAAATTGCCTTCAATTTTTAAGATATACTTTTCCTTTATTTTTTTCCAGTTTCACAGTATAAAGAAGTAATGATAAATTCAAGATTTCTTATTTCTCACTACTTTTTATTTGAAAATAAGTCATCTCAACTATTTTTCCCAACATTCCTGAAATTATATTTTGGTAATAGCCCAAAGTCAGGTAAATCTATAGTCAAGACCATTTTAAAACAGATTAGGAATTATGCACATGAATCTTTATTATCATTGTACCTTGAAACTTGTGATTTATGGTGTTATATTTTTTGTAGATTTAAAGATCAGGTTTATATTGAGTCAGAAACGATATCTAGTTATTCATAATGTTCATTAATAATCTGAGTACACCAAGACACATTTTAACTTCATTTAATTATAAATTACAAAATAGTAACTTTTGACAGTCATCATCTGATTTGATAGTCAGTTGCTCAAAGTCTACAAATAATTATAAATTTTAAGTGTAATTACTTTTATATTTTTATGTATGTAATTCTTTAATTTCTATACATAACTAAAATTCTCTATAATAGTGTTTCCCAGAGAGCAATTAGACTTCCAAAAAAAATTTTTTAAATGTTGTCAACCTTTTGTTTTTTAGATCTCAACTGTTGTTATCATTTTGTAAAAGAAATAACTCTATACACCAACATCATCTCAGATATTGCTTTAAATTGAATAAGTTTAACCCTTTTAAAAATTCACTCTATTAACCACACAGATCAAAACTTTTTGACGGAATGGCACCAGTTTATGAACAGAGTTTAAGGGCAACAATTATGTCACTTACAAGAGTTAAATTTGAATTTTAATGTTAAATTTCTTATTCTAATTTCCAGCAATAAGATCTAGATTAAATTTTATCATGCTTTCTTTTCATAATCAATCCACTAATTTTATTTTTAATTGCCCTCAGTTGGGTAGTTTATCCTTATTGCCGTTAATTTGGACCTCAGCCCATTCTGTTGGGTTTAAGAGGATAACCTTCCAGGAAACCAATTTATATAATACCAATTTGTTAGATAGTATTATTATTCTCTAATCTGAAATTTCTGTTATTAGCAATTATTTTTGGAGCTCCTTTACAAATATATTAGTGTTCCAGGCATTATTTACAGTTTAAACTAAAAATATCTATATTTTCTCTTTTTCCTTCACAACCAAATTTCTTTTTTTCTTATAACAATTATTATTTTTATTATTAATATCAGTCAATGTATGTTCTTAGGTAAGATTCTTTTGAATAGAAAAAGCTAAAATAAAAACTAAAATCTAGCCTCACTAGCTCAAGAAAAAGGTAATGTTGGGCAAGCTAAGGTGGTGGCTGCCAAATTTCTTGAATAATTGATCTGTACTATCTTGAATTTTTCAATTCCCATTTACTCTTCTGTTGTTCAGTACACAATGGCCAGCTAGCTGTTATACTCAGTTGTTGTTCTTAAGATGACCAATGATTTCCTAAGTGTTAAATTCAATGGCCCATGTGTAATTATATTTTTATTATGAAACTGATATGATCATGGTAAAAATAAATAAAGATGCTTATGTATCTTCAGCAGTGCAGCCTATCGGTTTAAAAGCTCATTCTCCATATTCAGAATGCATAGGTATGTGAACTTGGACATTTTATTTCAAAACACTGTGCTGATGTGGACAATAATATTTCTACCTCACAATATTATAAGAATTAGATGAAATAACACATGTAATGCTTTCAGAACAGTACACATTGCATAGTCCCTCCTTCTCTTGTCATTTTAGTCCAAACTGCACTGTCTTCTTCAGAAAGACTGCTTTTTCAAGACTGAATGCCTTTTTATATGTTGGTCCCCTGCTTGGAGCCTTTTGTCCTTTTCCCCCACGAGAAACTTATTCATCTTATGAGATTCAGTGCAGCATAGAAGATAGAGACAAGCTTTCCAGTCTAGTGAGACAGACCTGTGTTTGAATCCCTGCTTTCCTACTTATTTCCTGTGAGATTTGGGGCAAATTACTTAACCCTTGGAAGCAAAAGTTCCTCAGTTAAAAAATTCAGACAAGAATACCAGCTTCACAGGCAGAGTTGATGTGAGGAGTAAACTGGATAGCATGTAAAATGCCTAGTTCAGTGCCAGTTACTTTATCATAGGCATTCTATAAATTATATTATTAGTATCTTATTCAACAAACTAGCAAGACCAGTTCAATTTCCTCTTCTTCTCCAATGTCCTAGAAAGTTAAATCACTCCCTTCTGTCTGATATAGTATTTTTGCTGAAAATTACTCCCTGAAAAATAAAAGCCCTCCCCATTCTCCTCTATTTCCTATCTCAGTTAATGGTCTTCAGCAATTTCAACACTGTCCTTGTTCCCTCACTCTTTCTTACCATTCACATTTACTTTGCAGTAATCCCTATTTTTTCTATCTGAATGTCTCCTGATTGCTTCCACCCCGTCCTCACTTGTTAATTACATTAATTAAGGCCCTTATCATCTCTCATCTAGACTATTGAAATAATTATAAAACTAGTTTACATGCCTGTAACTCTCTCAAGGTTATCTTTCTCACTACTAGAGTTGGTTTTTCTATTTAATATCTTTCAGGGGCTCTTCCTCTCCTACAAGTTAAAGTATAAACAACATATGAGGCCATCAGTAGCCTTCTCCCATTTTTCTGGTATTATTCCCTACCACAATGTCTCTGCACATGTGCTTTCTTCTTTTTAGAACATATTTTCCCTTTTAGTATCTGGCCAAATTTTTGTTACTCATTAAAGTCCAGTTTAAATGTTATCACTACCATGTTTCTTTATTTTTTTCATTCTTTATTATGTTCACAGTACTTAGTCAATATCTTTATTAGAGAGCTTAATCATCTAGATGTTATAATTGTTTTGTATATCTGTTTCTTATCTATCCCACTCCTTGCAAAATCACTCATCGTTGAAATTTCCCAAGACATAGACAATGTTCTATTCATCTTTTTACTTCCATGTTCTCCAAATACTTGCACAGATGCCTGCCTTAAGGTAGGCGCTTCATAATTGCTTATGAACAGATGAACTAGAACAATTTAATAGTGGGATGGAATGACAAAGCAAATTAAAAGCATGTCAAGTCAGGAGTACACAGGAAAATTTCAGATGTGCTCTGATCTGCTTTGAGCCCTAGATAAAATGTTTTTATCCCAACCCATACCCAGAGCTTACCAACTTCGTAGAAAAGTATGGTCCTTCTTGTCTACCTCCCTTGCTAGCACCCCCATCATTTTCACTCTCCTCAGAGTTAGGATCTCTTGCTTCCTAGTGATCAGCTTTTAACCCTTGTCCTAACTTGTCCACCAACTTCCATTGAGTTTAATTACATTTAAAAGACCTGAAATCTTCCATAATAGTAGAGAGAGACTTCATACTCTCTAATTGTAGAATTTTAAATTCGTAGTTTATTTCAAAAAATTACTTCAGAATCAAAAAATTACTTCGATTTTTTAACCTATTGGAGTCTAACTAGAAGGGAAAGTTGTACAGAATTAACATCCATAAGTCAATCAATATTTATAGGCAGATAGTCACTTATAGAGTCAAATGTAATGAATGCCAGACCACATTACCCAAAAATAGCTTCTTGGCCTAGGTGTCATAAAGCCTAAAGAATCACCAGCAAAAATCCATTCCCTTGGGTTAAGCATTACCATTCTCATGTATGTCTCTTTAAAAAACTGTGTATACTTTCAGAAGAAGAGCATGTTGTGATTTAGCTTTTAAATTGCTCTTTTGAAGCACTTGGATGCACTTGGTTTGGGAGAGTTAATGTGGAGTAGAGGGAACTAAAGAGCAAGTTAAAAGCACGGGAGCTATGTAAGAAAAACTCAGTAGTTTTGCCAAGAACCAGCCATGATTCTTCATTTGTTAAAGAGAGCACTGAGACACTAATTCATTAATCGATGTTTTTACCATCATAAGAGATTTAAAATTCGGTGGTTCTTTATGCTACATTTTATTTTCTATTTGCCTTTCCATCTACAGATAGGCCTCTTGTGGCCTAGAAGAAGTTTTCCAAAGGATTTTTAAAATATATTTTACTATTCTTAACATGCTTAAACTACACATAGTTACTGAAAATAAAAGCATTTATGATCGGGCTTATGAGGTCAGAAAATTTATCAAAGATCTGGGTTTTGCAATGAAATAACTTTGTCACATATCAACTTTACTGTGGGCCATATTTACATGATATGATTCAAATTCCCTTATAAACTGCAGCTGTATGATGAATATATTGGGCAAAAAATGCAGGGAAAAATTGTATACTTTTAAACAAATGTTCAAGAAAAAAGTATCACCTATTTAGAATTTCCTTCTATACCTTTCTTTTAAAAAATTAGTTACTTAAAAGTTGCATGTGTTCTGATAATTTTTAATTGCATAATTGAAGCATCAAAGATCACTTTAAAACATTTTATTTTGAAATATAGGGCATACTGCATCTTTTGAGTGGTATTGACCAAAAAAAAAAAAAAATGAACATTTAAAGCTAACAGAAAGTCTTTCCTGCCTTTTGGCCAAATACTGGTTTCTATGAAGAAGTTGAGGTTACAAAGAAACTGAATTCTCAGCCTGGTTTCCCTGCTGATGAGTAAGAGCTGTCTGTAGTTCTCTTCGAGGTGTCAGGGGAGTCACCATAGTGTCACACAAGAGATCTTAGAGTAGAGCAAACATACTTTCTACAAACTCAGCTGCTTAATCTGTTTGCAGGTTGAATTATAAAGTGGGGTGGACAACTCTGGGTACTGGGAAGGGGGAATGGGGCATTTCCACAGTTTCTTGATTTAAAACAGAAAAAAAAAAGCCTGCTATTTTAAAGAAAAGAAAAGCCTATAATTTTCATTAAAAGACTATGAAACTTTTTAAAATTTTATTGCAGGCTCCAGAATAGGATTTTAACTATAAAGAAAAATAATTATACTAAAATAGTCTTACATAGTCTAACATGAAAGACATCAGAGCATTTTTTCTAATTGCATTATCTTTTCATTAAAATTATTCTGCTTTTTGCCAACTTTACCTGTGATATTTTTCCGATAAGTTCTTAGTTGGACTGTAAGTTGCAAGGTAATCAATATTAGACATGTCTGAACACTTATAAATACTTGTCGATTGAATCCAAGAATAAGTTTCATAAGTTCTCAGCTCAGCATAAGGTTTAAATCAATGTTTAATATAATGTTGAAAGTTGACTTTGATTAGTATTACTAAAAATGGGAGGATTTAAAACTTTTCTTAAATTGATCTTCAGAATGTTTTTTTTTTTTGTTTGAGAGTTAAAAGCTCTGTGAAATATGAAACCTAAATAAATCAAATAGTTTATTTGTGAAAGTTTATGTATAATTGAGCTCTCCAACCAGCTTTATAAGGCACATTCTAAATCTAGATCTAATCAGATATAGCTTTATTATCATTTATATGTGGAAGGTAGACTCAGATGACTCCTAAGCAATCATTGTAAGGTGTACAGCATCTAACATGCTTAATTAATTCTCAAACACATGATAATGCTTTTAAGAATTTAATATTCTGGATTTGTAAATCATAACACGTCTTTAAATTAAATACATATTTAACTTATGAAATACACATCTTGTTCCACTCTATCAAACAAGTATGTATTTTATAAAAATGTAATTCCATTACATATTTGTATAGTGAATCCCCTTTCTCATCCATTGAGTATATATAAAGTAGGTTTATTTAGAGCTAATTTTATTATATAGCAATACCTACCATGTTTGATTGTTATATAATTATATTCATTTCTCTATAAAAACTAAAGAATTTAGGCTTACACATTGCTTTAGAAAATGTCCCCTTTTAACATGAAAAAGAAACATAATTTTAATTGCCTGGCTCATTCCTTTTTAACCAAGGAAGGATTAAGGTAGGATTATTAAAATTGGAGCCTAACCCAGAATTTGAGAAATTCCAATAAAGTGGAAACTGAAGGATCCCAGGCTAAAGAAGAAAGAGGATTCTCTAAACCTAAGAATCAGTTGTATAGTTGATTTTATGGAATGAACCACAAAGAGCATGAAAGTAGGGATTAAAAAGTTAAATTATCACTTGGGTTCTTATATTTGATGATCTGTTTCTTTACCAGATCCTATCTTTCTTTCAATAGGTGATCTAGTGTTGGCTGATATACATTTCTATCTACTAATGTAAATAAAACATGTTTAAAATGAGCACGATGGAGAGGAATGAGATAAAAAGAACAAAAGTAAAATATGAGAGAGATCCATACTGTTTAGGTGTAAGACTAAATAAAATGCAGGCATTTTTGTTGTTTTTCAATAATCCCAGTGTTACAGTAATTAAAAGTCAGATATGGAGTTCCTATTATTTTAGGGAGATTATAGGATCTACTTAATGGTGATCATGTACATTTTAACTAGAAAAATGATAGGCTAAAAAAATATAAATAAATACAACCAGAGTTTTTATACCTCAAAGACATATGATTTTCACACATATACATGAAATCTAAATTTGTAAGAGTGGCCAAATGATCTAACAAGTATCCTTTTCCTTGGTTCTATTCTACACTCCATTTAAAAATCTTACTCTTTAACCTTTGTCAGACTACATAACTTCTAGTTTCTTCTGTGAAGATAGGTGAACTCCATCTTACCTAAGAATAGTTTTAGAATCGATAAAAATAAGATATATAAAGTTATTAGAACTTCCTTAAAATGGTAACTTTGTTGTAGTAAGGGGGAAAAGGAAGCTAATATAGAAATCAGATTTTTAGAAGTTTTTATCATTCTTGCATTCATGTTGTTCAACTTCATTATACTTGATAATTTGCTCAGAACATCCTGCTTTGCTTTTTCTATTCTCAAATACATAGAAGATTGGATAAAATGTATCTCTCTGTTAATGTAGAAAATGTCTACATTTTTATATAAATCAGGGTCTGATTTTCTTTTAATAAGTCCTTGCTATGCTCTTCTAAAGTCTTATGGACACTTCTGACTAAGTATAGGCTTTATTTTAAATATAATTGGAAAGAAACTAAATTGTACCCTGGAGCGAGTAGAAATACAAATTTCACTTGGATTCCAAGATTCCATGTTTGATTATTTCTCCCACTTGGTCATAGATTTTCCCATGTGCATATTTGGCCCTGGATAAATATAGAATGAAAGACTCTTCTACTTATTTCATTATAACTTTGTCTCCTGGTGAAATCATAAACGTTGTCCATATGTAAACTTCATTCTTGATCATTTAAATTGAAAGAGAAAAAAATCATCCTGTGACAATGTAACATATTGTAGTGGTTGAGAGGCATCTTTCTTCCTTCATTGTTTTATATGCTTGAACAACTCAAAAGAAACAGTTTCTTCTCCAGTTCTCAACATAAGTATAAAAAATGGGCGTACTTCTATAGTTTACTTCTTTAGATGTTTCTGTTGAAAGACTGACTAAAAGTGAAAAATAGGAATCCAAATGTTCCATAGTAAACAGTATTTTGAAACTTAATAAACTTACTAATTTTAATTTTTTTTACTGCTTTGACATCTATACCATTCTAACTAATAGTTTTTGGAACATCATCATTATTTGACTTTTTCCTCTGTGGCATTTAACAGTATTCTAAAAGCATGTGAAAGCATATATCATTTCTCTTTATGTTATCATTCACCGCTTGAAAAGCTACATAATGGTAAAAATAACATACAAACATATTTAAAATCTTGAAACATCTTCCTAAATTAAACTAGTCTGTCTCCTGAGCTATGTGTATTTCACCTTAGTCTTCCTAGAAGTTCTCTGCTAGTGACTGGAGGGCCTGATCTTTCCCAAGACGATGAGAGTAGCACAGTTCAAGAACAAGAATGAATCTCTGTATAATCACACCACAATGTGAGGTGACCCTAAGACAGAGAATTGACCAGATACACATATGGGTTTTAGGAAGACTTTCTGATGCTCTTTTTTGACACAGCTGTGAGAAGAATGTGGCTAAGACCCAATAGTCATTCTTGAGTAGAGCTGGCAAAGGAAACCATGAGGAGAAGAGAATTTAACACATGGGTGTAAGAGAGTACGGCTTCATTGATGGGATCTGAGGGGAATGCCTAATGACTAGAAGAATCAAACTTGGCAATGAAAACACAAAGCTCTTTTCATCAATTCAAATGCAGACTCTAAAGCTGCAGATGGTCACCTCCAGCCTTGTCTATTCAGTGTGCGGTTTTTGTAAAATGCCACTTTGGTGAATACTAATAGATCAAAACAAAGATTTAATAACGTAAAGATGTGGTGTTCATTTTTAAATGAGCATACAGGTCAGTGTCTCAGAAAAGGACAAAAAAGAGTACTTTCTATATGTGGGTCTAAAGTCTTTTTGTTATTTTTCAATTTCAAAAATAAATGACATTTATCTTCAAAAATAAATGGCAAATGTACAGATTGTGTTTTATGGAAAACAGTTTACATTTTGAAAAAGAGACCAAAATCAGAGCTAGTAGTTACTGTCATTGATTTCATTGCCTGTATTTGAGGACTCACAATTTATAATGTTTGTTGATGTTTTTCTTTAATATTTGCTTCAAGATCACTTGATAGGATAAATATGTTGCCATTCTTAAGAATAAATCAATCAAATTAAAAATTGTAGGCCAAGATACTTTATACATGGAATAGAACTTTTTTTTACCTTTCCAGAGAATTCAAAGAAACATTATTTAGTACAAAAAAAAATACTTTGAACTTTAATGCAGTCTCAAAATGATATTTTTGCTACTTTTCATTTGATTTTCTAAGATTTTAGAAATAATAATTGTTCATACATTAAATGGTATTTCATTGTATTCAACTTATAACTTATGCCTACATAACTGAATCTTACTTTAAATTAAAATATCATATTTTTTTCCAGAATAAATTTTATTTAGACTTGGTTAGCACTTTATAGTTTCTAAAATTCTTGCGCTAAGCCCAAACAAATTAACCTTAATTATTCAAAATAAGCTTTAAAGATGAATTTAAATAACATAGCTTTCACATTTCTACTATTTGTGAAGCAAATATAATGAGTAAATTTGTTTCAAAATACTTTTATCTAGTAAATGACACTAACATAATAAATTAAAAGGTAGAATTGAAAGTTAAAGGGGAGGCAACTTAGTATCTAGCAGAAATATCAGTGAACTAACAGGTCCATTGACTGTTGTGAATTAGGTATGTACAAGTCATTAAATGTGTTTCTTAGTTTCCTGGAAGGTAGAGCTGGTGTTCTTTCCCTACCTGCTTTAAAACATGGCTGTGAGGATCAAACAAGATGCAGGTGCATAAAAGTACTTCGAAGAGTATAATGTGCTCTATGAATACAAGCTATTGGTTGAAGAATCTCCTCTACTTAAACATTTTGAATAAAAATTTATAATCACCTGTTTGGAAACAGAAATAGTGAATGAGGAATAATAATATTTGAGCCTCAGACATAAGATAAATACCACATAACTTTGGAAAAGAGCTTCTTCATATAGTTCTTGGTAACTGGAACTAAAGAGAAGTCTGTGCATTCTCATGGATTACTAGTGAGAATGCAGTTTAAAACCCGTATGGAAGAGGATTTGATGATATCTAACAAAATTACACGTGCATTTACCCTTTGACTAAGGAAAATCACTTCTAGGAATCTATCCCGAATATTAAACAATGTAAGAATTACAGTATTATTTTTAATAGCAAACAGAAACAACCCAAATAAATAGAAAAAGAGTTGTGTGAACTATGGCGTATTCACATAGTGGAGTACAAGGCAACTGTTAAGAAAGAGTAAGGAAGATGTCTGTAAACTAAGCATGTTTATACTTAGTTATTCTACTGGTTATTAAGATTTTGAAATTATTTTATGTACATTGTTGGACGAATCAATTAAGTAAATAAATATTAGGAGCCAGAATTTTCACTATAAAATAAATGACATTAGGTTAAAAAGAAGTTAGAAAATTAAATTTGAATTGAAACTATCAATATGAACTCTTGACTTTAAAAATTAGTATTTTTTCTTCACCCTATCTGTTGGGGGAAAAAATGGCTTAAGAAGCAATGGACACACCTAACACTCAGATTTTAGTTTCTAAATACATTTCTCATTAAAGGGCACCAAAGCTCCTAAGACTATAGCAGGGAAAGTACAATGAATCTAGAATATCTTTTTGTGCCAGAAAACAGGAAAGTACTCAAAGACTAATAGGGTCATATCAAAAGGACAAAGTTAAACAGCTTGAAAAGATTCCCACTGATCAAATTTGAGACAATTTATGCATTGAAAAAAAAAAAGAATTGTATTTGATTCTATAATATTTAATTGTTACATCTTAGAGTCTATAAAAGGTACTTAAAAAAAAAGATGAAGACTGGAAAGGAAGAATTCCTTTTCTATAGAAGTATGGCAGTTAATAAATATAGATAAAATGATAGAATTAGAAAATCACCTCCTTGTAACCCCCAATGTAATTAATTAAAGCAAAGACCATCCATCAGCCACACGATGAGTTAAAAGAAGTTACTTTGGTGCTAGAATCAGTCTGTCTAGTTTGAGAAAACTTACTTAGCATATACCAAAGAGTTTAAAGATGAAAAATCAGATAGGGCTTAGACATGGGGATTTAGGATGTCGAATGCCTTCAAACAATATTTAGGGATTTATTATTAAATTTACTTTAGAAATTTTTCTTATTCAGATATCTGTACTTATGTAAATGATAGCAGATACACCTAAACCATTCAACCTTTTATCAAAATTCATCTTTTAAAGAAACTCACTACAATGTAAAGAAGTTTTGCCTTAGAGACTTTATCAGTAACAGACTATGTACTGATTTTTTCTTTATTTAAATTTTGATATTTTGTTTATCATAGAGTTTTGGTGTTAATTTTTTTTAAATATAGCCTTAAAATATCATTTATCTTGATTAATGAGGTTTTTTTTTTTTACATTCCCTTAAGTTTTTCATCTAAATTAAGTGCCTAATTCACCTCACCTTAGTTCTAGCCCTGAATGCTCTACAAAAAATGAAAAGGACACTGATGGAGGGGAAAAAAACCCTCCTAGTTTATCCTCATTCAAAAAATAACAATAGGGTGTATGTACGGTGTTTCGTGTTCAGACATGATAATGATATAATGGAGCTGAACAACTGCATTTCTTCCCACCCTGTGGAACTTGGCCAGGTTTTTAATTATATACTGTCCAGAAAGCTTACCACTGTCTGAATTTCTGTTTCTTACTTCATGGTTATTACCTGCACCACTTTTGTCAACTGTTATTTTGTCTTTATTTCCATCATCTGTGTGTATCAGTCATCATATCTATCAACAGTAGGGTTGTGATTATATTTTAGACTCCATATGTTGATTTTAATTTGAGATTAGATGGTCTTTATGAATCAAAGATAAATTGGGTAGAGAAAATTACTGTGAAAATGCCAGCTTAATAAGTTGAATATTACTTTTACTTTGTTGGCCTCTATCTTGTCTGAAGTTTGGAGGTGCATTGATATATTATCTCCACTAGTCTCCCAAAGGATGTTGCCAGTCTTTTGAATTAATCTTGAGTAAGGTTGATTTGTATTCTCTGTTAATCAAAATTCAAAATGTTGACATTAGAAAATTTCATTCAGTGCTAATCATATATAACTTTTATCAAAGTTAGGAAGAAAAGAATCCTGCATTTTAAAATTTAGTATCAGCCTAAAGCCCTGTGAAAACAGTAGTGAGTAGCGTAATAAGCCATCTTAATAAGATACTTTTAAAAAAAGCTAACCAGTTATTCTAGCTTGCTGCATTTTATTTAGCAGTATAAAAATCAGTGACTCACTTATTCCATCCTTAATCAAAACTTTTCTGGGTTTAAAATTATGAAAAAACAGCAGCAGTATTACAGCAATATTTCCCAACCTTTCTTAACTCTTTAATCCCTTTAATAGTAATACATATTTTCTAAGTAGAAGTTTAGACTTTTTTTTTGTATTGTATAAGATGAAGCTAACTCACATTGACTTTTATAAATTTTATTTAAATATAATCTTTAATATTCATTATATGTAACGTCACATAGTGTTTGCTTCAGTTGTATAAGAAAAAGCATAATTAAGTTTTGTGATGGTATATTAAGTTTGGCTTAGGGACTAAATATATAAGAAAGTAGATTAAAATTTAGTGACATGTTATGACATTAAATAACTACTTGTAGACGATAGTTGGAATTCTTAACATTTTACTTTTAAAATGAGGTAGACACAATGCAATATAGAAGTGATGTATTATCAGATTGTATGCTTGAAACCTATATAATTTTATTAACCAATGTCACCCCAATAAATTTAATAATAAAATAAAATAAATTAAAATAAAATGAACAGTGGTTTTTCAGCCTCTGTTTGCTAGAATATTTACACAAATAGTACATTATGGGTGTTTTGGTTTTTACTTCAATATATGTAAAACTATATTTAATATGTTATTATTATTATTCCAATGTTTTCTCTCCTTAACTTAGTTTTTAAGTAATAGCTACTAAATAAGCAGTGTGAATAGTTTGATTAAATAAACACAATTTAGAGATCCAGTAAAGAGACTCTTGAGTTAACTTTACAGACTTGTTTTTATGCCCCTCATTAATTAGTATTTCAGTATCAGTGAACTTTCTGCTTCCTCTAAGTATTCAGTGGTTCATTAGGGGTGAAAATTAAAGAGTTCACAACTTAAAAAGAAAAAAAAAAAGATCGAAAACAACATGTCAACAAGCTATGTTCAGCTGAATGATAAATGAACCAAAGAACTGAGTCATAAACACACTGCTGATTTTCACTTACCTTCCACTTTGCTCATTTATATGCACTCAGAAGTCTTCATAGTAGTCCATTTTAAAAGGCTTAATAAAGAAATAAAAGGCAAAAATGTTTAATACTATTCTTATGCTTTGGCTTTAAAAAAAGAACTCAGAACAGATGTTACCACCTTTGGCTATATGATCTCTTTTGAGTTTTTAAATCACAAAAAGGAAAAATGATGCTTGACAGAATTTCAGTATAAAGGCTTATAAACTCTTTATTCTTTGTCAATTTTAACACATGTAGTTTAAAAAACATTTCCTCAAGAACATTTTTAAATACTTTCATTATTAACCAGTCTTCACAAATACCCATTAAAGTCAAATCAATTAACTGAATTATAAGTTGTTGAAAGAAAAGAATTATTTGCTAGAAAAAGTATGTTCTAGCATATTATATAATGTTAATGGTTTCTCTATATATCTTTAAATAGAACATTATTCAAAAAAGGAAATTTAATAGTTTATTGTAGAATAATTGACTGTGTGCTTTAAAATACTAAGTAAATATTTTCCTCATCTTCAGCAAAGTGTACAACTCTAAAACCTGATTTGTTTGTGTTAGTGGACTTACCAAATATTAGTTTTTGCTATTTGATGCCATTTATCTTTGCTGTGCCAACACTCCGATTTTGCTCTGAAATATTCTACAACTTACTGTTATATGATACTAGCTCCAGAGCTAGCTTTTCTAGTTTACTAAGTATGCTTATTATATTCTGTAACTAATAAATCAATAAAACCTTTTTTGTAATGTGCAAACTCCTACTTCAATTAAGCAGTTATAAGCAAACTGTAAGTGAACACGAATCCAAAAAAGGTATGTTATGATTATATTGACTCTGAAAACATTCGACTTTCATAGAATACATCATATATTGTGTGGTATAAATTGTTTGTAGTATTGCTACAACCAAAAATTTTGTGAATAATAAATTTGGTGAATAGTAAAACAATAAAAATGTTTATATCCTAGGAATACATTTTAAGTAATTATTCTGAAGAGCTACATGTTAGTGGTATCTTTGAGCAAATTAACAGATATGAATCATATTTCTCATTTAAGGAGTGAAACTGGGATCTGTTAATAAAATTTGTAATTGAATTTTATATTGGTTTCATATATTTTCTATATCATGTTATGATATATAGCAAAAAGTACATTAAAAACTTTAAATAACATTTAAGTAAATATTTTTAGAAGGTAATAAAATGAATACATCAAAGAATTTACTTTAGCAATCATGTCATCTTGCTCATTTTTAAGTAATTCCACTTAATATAATATTTTATTACTCATTAAAATTTTACCAAGTCTTAAATAGCTATCCCATCTGGCTGCCTCTTTCTTTAATGAGACTATCTCCATGATATAAGATAGCTTCTTTTTTTTTTGCATTTTAATGACATTTATTGTATTTCTTTCTTAGAATCCTAAAGTAGAACAACTGACGTTATAAAATCAATCTTCATCCCACATAATCATTCCTCTATGACACATATCTCGAACAGACTTTCACACTTTTGCTAAAAATCTCTGAGAATGGAGAGCTCCCTACCTTGTAGCTCAGCCCTCTTCCTTGGTCAAATAGATGTTGTGCAGAGGAAAGGCCCTGGACAATGTAAGCCAAAGCAGTGATAGTAATGTATAACATAGCATTGATACTGTTTTCCTAATAGATTTTATCACTTTCAGAAGTAACCCTTTTGACTACTAGAACGTTATTGCCTTTTTTATAATTGGTTGATGTAGATGTATTATTATTGTCAAGAGAAAAACTAAGTACAAATTGTTACAATTGGATTGACTGAGGAAGTAAATAGCTGAGTCTTAATAGCCGTGCTAAATATAAATATTAGGTCTTTTTTCAGATCTCAAAAAATGGATGTATTTCATTCTAAATAAAGAAGCTGAAAGAGAAAATTCCTAATAGGTGAAAGGCCATGGCTTAACTATTTTCCCAGTTATGATTACAATGAGCAGAATCTTGAACAATTTTGCTTATGTCTTTTTTCAACAAATATTTTTTAAACATGTACTGTGCCAGGCACTATGTCAGGCACTGATGAACAAAATCAGACTGTTCCTGGATGGACTTTATGAAGCAAGACTTTCAGGAGAGACACGTTAAATATTCAAACAAATAAGTATATAACTACAAATTGTGTTTAATGCAATAAGGAAAAATTCCTACAAGTTCAGAGAAGAGGTTTTTCCTAAGCAGGGAGCAGAAGTATAAATAGTAATTAACCAAGGTAAAAAAGCTTCCATGTGGAATTCAAAGCAAAGAATTTGGCACACTGGAGAAAATGAAGGAAGGTCTTCAGGGCCAGAGACAGCTTGGAGCAAGTAAGGAGGTTGGAGTAAAATGCAAAGTCATAACTTTAAGAACCTTGTAACTAACCCTTGTTAAAGTTTTTCTCTCTTTGGTTTTGTTTTTTAACCTTATCTTACAAGCACTGGAAAGTAGTTGATAGATTTTAATCAGGGGACATGTTCTGATTTGCATTTCTAAAAGATTAACCCTGACTGCTGTATAGAGGATAAGTTGGAATGGGACAAGAGTAGACAGGGAGATACTCGTTAGGGAGGAGTAGTACTTTATAAGATATTGTGATGACTCTGACCAGGGGAATGTCATTGGAGATGGAGAGAAGTAGTGGGACTTGAGATCTCCATGGCATCCAGGCAGTGAACTTCCTAGATGGGACATGGGGTATTAAGGAGAACTTCCTAATTTTTGTCTTCGGCAACCTGATAGATGGAAATGGCATTTATTGAGATTGAGAAGACAAGGGACAGAACAGTTTAAATGGAAAGACATTTTTTACTGAGTTTAATTTGAGTAGTATGCAAAACTATTTGATATCTTAGTTTATAACAGACAATCCTTCAGAGTTGTTAATAGGTCTATTTAAGAAAATATTTGGTATTTATTTCTTAATATTTATTGTAAAAAAAAAATTCTAACACAGTTCTCTCACATAGTAACCTTATCATTAGATTATAGGAAGAGGGCCAGGTAACATCCTGTAACATGTTTGATGGCTAGAATACCAGACATAACCTAAGAACTATTTAGTATATTTTTTCCTTTGAATAAAATAGATCATTTTTATCCAAAAAGTTTTTATTGAACCATCTGGCCAAGATTTAGTTTATTTAGGTTTTAAAACTCTGTAATTCACACAAATAGGTCAATATTTTATGCCAGAATTCTTGTTTGCCATATGTATTTTTCACTAATATGAACTTGCATTAAAAGATGTAATGGGTGCATATTAATCAGACAAGAATATAATTTGAAACCATCATTTTATGTTATATTTTGTTTTAGGACAAAAAATATTTTGCTTTGAAGTTTATATTAGTTATCTATTGCTATATAACAAATGACCCCGACATTTAGTGGCTTACAACAGCTATTAATTTCACAGTTTTTCTGAGTCAGGAATCTCAGTGCATCTTAGCTGGGTCCTCTGACTCTGGGTCTCTCATAAAGCCATAGTCATCTCAAGGCCTGACCGGGAATGGTCTACTTTCTAGATAACTCACATGGTTATTGTCAGGATTCATTTCTCACAGGTTATTAGACTAAAGCTTCAGTTCTGCTCACACTCAAACCCTCAAGGCCTTCTTTGGTTCTTTGCTGTGTGGGCTCTCTGTGTAGCATCTCACAACATGGCAGGTGGCTTCATTGGAATGAACAAGAAGGTAAAAGAGAGGAGGCTAGCAGAACAGAAGTCACAACCTTTTCTTACCTAATCATAGAAATGATATCCCATCACTTTTGCTATATTTTGTTCATTAGAAGCAAGTCACTAGTTCCAGGCAACACCACTAGGGAGGGGATTTACACAGTATCATAAATACCAGGAGGCAGGGATCATTGAGAGCCATGTTAAAAGCCGCCTCCCACAAAGATTTTTAAAGGTTATTATTTTTATTGGGCCTTAGGTAGCTGAAAATTGGTCTATAAGATGTTCAGTTAATTATGTTGCTTCACGAGCAGTGACAATTGTGGGAAAATGTACAATCACAATCAGACCTTGAGATACCATCACAATCCTCTGAAAATCTACAAGATCCTGTCTAAAGAAACCAAAGCTCATGGCAGGTTCAAAACTTCTAAAGAAACCAAAGCCTGAGCTAAAATTAAGTACCAAGAATCATGCACACTCCAAAACTAATAGATCATGAACAGGGCAGTTAGCAGGATCTCTCTGTGTTGCTGTCAGTTCTGACCAGCTTTCGACTTACAAATCTGAATTTTAAAATTCAAAGCACCTCTAGCTTGTATAAGAAGGAAGAGGAATTTGATTTTTACCTCTTCCAAATCAAGATGAATACAGAGAATCTGAGTCAAGATTTAAGCTAGTCCTACTAGCAAAAATGAGAAAAATAAAATACGGATGGGGACAATGCTTAGCTGAGGTGAATACAGAAAGCTAGTCGATATCATTTGAATATGTGCTGAAGTGTAGCAATTTTATTGGTGCTTCAAATCCTTTAGTTGCTGATATTGATGATAATGATAAGCATGTTTTTTTTTAATTTCAGTAGTAATGGAAATTCAGCAAAAAAATTAAGTTAGCAAATACAAATATTTAAACACTGAATCTTATTTTAAAAGAACAAATAATTGTGATTATTGAAATGAAAATTACCAAAAATAAGTTAAAATAATAACAGACATGATTATTGCCACAATAGATATGTCAGTAAATGGACAGCTGTTAAAATAATTTGGTAAAATACGACTAAAAAGGGCTTTAAATAATGAAATGACGAAGGATGAATGAGAGTAATACCTGCCCTTTTCTAAGTAGCTCAAATTTTGAAAGTACTAAGAAAAAATTTTAAAACGTATCTTCTGCTCTCCAATTCAGTTATTTTAATCAAGTATGTACTATTTGCAAGCATTGAGTTAAACACTGGTAATCACTGGTAAATAAAATTAAAAACCTCAGCACCTGCCATCACTGAGCTTACAGTCTAGCCAAAATACTGACAAAGTAGGGGAAGTGTGTGGTACTGTGGGAGCACTTAGGGAAGATACCTACTTTAGGGGAGGTTTTATAGTTGTGAAAAGCATGTTATTTCAGTAACTGTGGGTTATGTTGCTAGGAATCTTGATTACCTAACAGTTAGAGATGCCACAAAAATGGTCTAATATCAAAGATTCTGTGCCCCCCCATAAGTTTTTAAAATATTGAATATACTATACCATATGTACAATGTTCACGTACTAAAGAGAGAATGGAGAGCCTAATCAGATCCACTTTCTTCATGTAAAGCTTTTGGAGCTACAAAATTTAGAATTTTTAAAATTGTATGGAGGTAATATGATATATATTCTCTTTATTGTATAATATCTTCAGTTCTAGAGAAGCACCTTGTAATCAAACACATGAATATTTATGCAGCAAAAGAGATGAATCATCACCCTAGATCATATTTTACTGCTACATGAGTTTATAGCAAATTTATAAAAATACTTTAGGTTTTTCAGAGCTTTTCTGGATTTTAAAATCATATATTCAGGGATTATGAATATAGCCTCCTTTTCCATAAAAAGATAGTTGGACCTGATAAATTAACACAGGGATACCCAATGAAGACTTTACATTATTTTTGTGCCTGTAGTATCGTTCATTGAAATTTAGGGGAAAGATCCCACTCATTCCTCTGTGATGGTATATTGACTCTTTCTCAGTGATGGGAAAAGTAGAGAATATTTCTAATGGCTTCTTTACCATAGTATTTCTAGGAGGTTGTGGCATATCAAGAGTGGTTTCAGTTTTAGAGACAGGAATCACAAAAGAGTGATGATTTTTAAATGAGATTTTAAATTACTTTATTAAATAGTAGTCTCTCCAAACTAATACTTTCGTCAAGTCTCTGGTCAGGGTAGGTATCATATGTTTGCTACTTTCTAATACCAGATCATGTGGTAATATAGTGGACTAGGCTGCCTTTATTATGAGGGTTTTGTCACAGTGGGAGTTTTCTTATTTCAACATTTCCCCAAAACTTTATACCATTGTTTAAGTTTTTTTCTGGAATCTCACAAGTCAGTTAAGATTTATGTTTAGCAAGATGCATAACTACTTATTAGTTGGGCTAAGTATAAAGAAAAGTCAAGTGCCACACACGAAGGATTTTTTTTTTGAAAGGGGAATTTGTGGTTTTTCTCCGGAAAAGATGTCTTTATTTCAGACTCCAGATAGCTTTTAAAGAATGCGCTACAAAAGGAGAGAACAAACTATAGAAACAAATAAAATTATTTCTTAACATCAAGTTCTCACTAGAGCCCAAATGCAAGGTGTTTGGCCCTTCTTCCTAAAACTTCTGTCTTCACAATACTGTGAATGTGATCACTATTTTAAGCAAAGAATTTTGCCTACTCATGAATAAGAATTTATAAGATGTGCCTAAGAAAGGTAAAGGCACATCAGTATAGTTACAGTGCTAAAAAAAAAAATAAATAAATAACTGGAATTTCAGTCTCGAAAATATTATCAACTTCCTTACAGACTTTCAAAAATATAAGTGCTAATCATTAATTTCCAGCCTATATAAGACATTGTAAAGTTATAATTTGAAGCTTAAAAAATTACTCTGTATATACATATTTTATAGACTAAAGTACAAATTCCATAAGAAAAGAATTTGGGTTTATTTATTTAGGTTGTTTTTAATTTGCTGTTACAAACAATGTTACAAGTGAACAGACTTCCTTAAACATATTTGTGTGTAGTTCTTTCAATATATCTATAAGATAAATTCCTAGAAACAAAAAAGTTAAGGTTCAAAAAGTATACCTTAATTCCAAGAATTGCCAAATTGTTCTTTTAAAACTTATATGAATAACTAATAATCTATGAGAATGCTTATTTCCCCAAGCTTCACTACTATTTAATATTATCAGAGTTTTTAATCTTCCCATCAGAAAGATGAAAAATTATATCTCATTTTAATATTTATTACTTTAATTTTGAATAGAGTTAAGCAGTCTTTTATATTTTTATTTTTATGTGAACTACCTGTTGATGACCTTTTCCCATTTTTATATTGGACTATTAATCAACTTTTATTCATTAACTAACATAAACTCTGTGGATAGTAAATAAATAAGCTTTTTATTATTATATGTACTATGATGATTTTTCCCTGTTTAAAACTTAGCTTATGTTATTGTTAAGTTTTTTTCTCTATATTGTCAGATTTATTTATTAAATTTTAGTAATTTATGATAACTACGATAGCTTCTCTTGATTGCTTATTTGAGATTTTTATTATTATTATTATTATTATTATTATTATTATTTATGATTATCTGCCTAGAAAAAGTATTAGAACTATTTATAAACATGATATTTGTGTACTTTTTTTTCTTCTAAACAAAGGGTTGTTTTTATTAATTAGTAGTTGTATGGGTAATGGTTTTTATACCTTAATACTAATTCGGGTTGATTTATCTTAGCAAATACGCCATTTAGTCATAGTTCTTCAGCCATAAATCTCCTCTTCCAAAGCAAATATCCTGCAAGGATAGAACAAACAGGATCAAAACACAGTGAGAAGTTTGAACTCTTTAATGCTGTATTGGCTTCATTTAGGTGTGGGAGATTAAAGGAAAGTACCTGAGGTAGCTTTGACTATATAAGGAAATTTCTCTTTCAGTTCAAATGATTTTTATTTGAAAATACTTAATTATCAAAATTGTACAGCCTTGATCTTAAAAACCATATGTCCCTGTGTTTATTTTTCTAGGAAAATTTTAGCTATTAGGAAGTAAAATAGTAAAACCTGTATAACATACATACTAAATATAAACACTTTATAGCCACATGTAACTTGTAAGCCTTGTGCTCTTTGTCAGCCTCATAGGATTCCCAAATCCATGGAGCATTCAACCGAAAAAAAATAAAATGGGAAGAGAAAGAGGTTGCATTTTTCTTTCATATGCCTTGTTGTTCACTTTAGTAGTTATGTACATGTGTTCATCTTTATTGAGAAAAATATTAAATAATATAGTTCTTGACAGGCCAAACATTTTTTTAAAGCTTTTTAACTACAACATATATTTTTGCAAATTACTAAAGCAATATGCATTAATTGTAGAAAAAATTAAATATTGCTAAGCAACTTGTAATTTTACAAAATGTTTTTACACAGTGCAAACAATATAATTGATTAACTTGATGTTATGAATAACTTTCTATATCATCATATGTAATCTTTTGTTAAATAATTTAATGACAATGCATTATGTGCCATAATTTAATTTGTGATTGTTACTATTTGGTTGTTTTTAAATACTGCTACAATAAACATACTTAGATTTAAAATCTGTTGTTTTTCAGTTGCATCTCTATATAGCCTAAATATTTTTCTAATTAATAGAAACCTTTTCTAACAATTCTAAATTTTAACTCAATTCCACCTCCACGAATTTGTGCCTCCTGTAATAATTGCAGATATGGGCAGATATTTAGCTCTAAGTATGTTTGTTGTAGCAGTATTTAAAAACAACCAAATAGTAACAATCACAAATTAAATTATGGCACATATAATGATATAGAAAGTTATTCATAACATCAGGTTAATCAGTTATATTGTATGCACTGTGTAAAAACATTTTGTAAAAATACAAGTTGCTTAGCGATATGGAAGAGAAAAATATGGTACTAGATTTCTTATACTAGATAGATAATATTTCATCTTGCCTTCTATTTATAAAACACATTATCATAAATACTTTCTGTGATAAGAATTACCTAAATTGTAAAAGGTATGTGTATAAAGATACATAGTGATAGCTAGAATTTAAGTTAGATACATTTTTTTTGGTACAAGGACAGAGAAAATGTTCATTCAAAATTTTTGTACTTTTAATATGGATTTTTTAATACCCTTCAAAGACACTGGCACATTATAGAGCAGAAATATGTGAAGCTGGAAAAGACAGTGTGCTTTCATCGAAAAGCTGCCCTACAGTATAGTTCAGATTGAGAAAGTTTAGATGGGAGTTGATAGCATGTTCAGCTCTCAGTTCTCAGCATGTCAAAAAAGTGGAATAGCACAGGTTAATATGAATGACTTAAGTCTGTGGGTATATGTACATAGCATGAGAAGCATACTGCCCATGGAAACTTTTTGACAAAAAGGTAACAATTGTGAGTAAGATGAACTCTTTCAACTTGTTCTTTAATAGCTGCCAATACCTTTTCTCCTAGCTGTTTCATTGTAAGCATTAATACAAAAAAGCTAGTTAGTCTGACTACATACTAAATGGAATTAAAAATTGAAGAGAGATGAGATTTTAGTGAGAAATATGGACCAGTGTAGGGAGAAAAAAAGCAATAAATTTGGATTATATTTTCAGCTCTGTTACTGTTATTACAAGATATAAAGATAACCCCCAAAAAACTGTGTCATGTACTTAGCTCTCTATTAAATTTGATGGAATTAATAAAAGGTATGCTAAACAGCTCTTGCCCGCAAGAAGTTTAGTTATTTCCAAATATGGCTTCAGTGAGCATACTTGTAGCTAAATATTTAGAGAAGGCACAAATTCCTGGAAATAGAATTGTTGAGTTAAAAAGTATCTGGCATCCTGCATCTGTATCTAATGCTAGTAATATGTTAATATACATTTTGCCCTTTATTATTTCATAGACCAGAATGGTACTGAATGACCTGTTAGTTGTTCAGTGCAGGTAATACACAGAAAAGGAGGGCCTCAAGGAAATTGAACTTGGTCCTGTAGAATGAGTGTGATACTACGACTAAAGCAGAGAGGAAAGAAGCAACATAAATGAAGCAGAGGAACTGAGAGGAGACAGTACAGTACCAAAGATCAGCCTGGCAGGAGTATAAGTTCCTGTGGTGACAGCAGATGGTCTAAGCTAGGCTTAATTGCTGAATGCCTTCGAAAGTATGCAAAAGCACTTACATTTCATGTGATAAGGAATAAGCCATTTTAGAGTTTTGAAAGCAGTAAAGGTTATTTGATAGAAATAGCATTTTAGGGTCATCAGTCTCACTTAGCATTTAGAATACTAATCGAGGCAGGTTGGTGCTAGAGGGAAGGGTACCAGCTAAGAAGCCATCATAATAATATGGTATAATAGTGTAGGAAACTACTGTGCTTGTGTAGGCTGGTGGCAGTGAGAATGGGAGGAAGGGATTCATATCAGAAACACTATAGAGAAAAACAATATGATCTGGTGACTACAAGAGATGTGAAAAGGTAAAGAAGTAGTCAATATTTTAAGATTCTTTGCCTAAGAGATAGGAACAACACAGCTCCATTAATAGAATGTCTTTAGTTCGGTGCTAAGAACTAATTTCATTTCTTTTTGTGTAACCCTAACTTATAAACTTGTGAGAAAAAAAAAATATTGAGTTTGAGAATAGTACTGTCTGATGGCAGATATAAAACTCATCAAAATTGGCTTCCAGAAACTGAAGAGCAAAAGTAAGGAAGGGCTTCTAAGGATTCTTCTCTGGGAATAATAGAAATACCCTCAGGGATGTCTTTGGAATGATAGCAATTTAGATTATATAACCCTGTTTCCTACATAATTAAATGCTTTCTGTGGAGTTTGGTGCTAACAATCACAATGTCCATAGGTATTCTGAATGATAAATATTCTTAAGAGCTATATTTCAAGCCATTCAAAAATAGGCCAAATGTCAAGGTCGTCGTTTGAAGTGTCATTTTTCAAAAGGCAGTATATAACTCTTCTTCTGGGCAAACATCAGATCAGATCAGTTCCTGAGGTGATATCATCAGGAAAAATTATCTAAACCAGGCTGGTAGGTGGATATTTAAACATCTAGATATAAGTAGCTGAAAGCAGCCTGTAGAAAGAATTTTTATAATTTTTTTGTTTAAAATGGCACATGTTGAGGATGGACTATTAGCAAAGTTTTACAGCAATTATTAATATCATCTAGGGTACTCACCAAAAGAAGTGTTTCTACCAAATTTAGGTAACAAAACATATACCAGGACCTAAAATAAGGAAAAATAACAATAAACACCACCTAAACTAAGGAAAAATAACAATAAATTTTAACTCTCCCATCTCATGCTTTACAGAATATTTGAAAAATCTTTAGGATTTTATCAATTTTATCAGGAGGCAGGTTTGAGGCATTGCTCTTCACACCCAGGTGGAAATGCTCTGCCAATTAAGAAAAAAAGAATAGTTTTTATTGGCCTTACGAAATGCTATGTCGAAATGCTATATCGTATCCTATAAATCATAATCATTATAAATATATGAGGCCTTATTTATTATCTTTGCACCAAATTTAAGGTAGAAGATAAAAATTTGTATTGCTAACAGTTCAAATGCTGTAAGTCCCGAGGAAATATATGAAAAATCCATCTCAGTGAATAAACTGCTCACTGTAAATAAATTTAAATGTAAGTATAATTCACATTTAAAATCAGTGTAACTCAGTCCCCTGAAGCAAATTACTAAATAGTGTCCTGTCAGCTCAGAAGAGTTCCTGTGTCTCTATGTCTTTAACTTACTGCCAGTGAATAATCTAGATACTAAGAATAAAGCCCATTAATCCTTAATACTAACACTTTAACACACACAAAAAAAGATGCATGTGATTTAATTTCAAGTCTTCTGTGGTGCTTGAAAAGTATTAACTGTGAAGTGAATGGATATTAAAGAATGGAAATTACCCTAACAAGTGGCATTTAAAAATCAGAAATTAGAAAAAAATGAAACAGTCAAAAATGCTTATCTTTCTATACATCCAGAATTCCTTTGTACTTTTTTAAAGTACAAAAAAAATGTATATGTTTGGAATATATACAATTTTTGAAATAGATGAAATACAAATTTGTTTTGTTCTTTTTCATATGTGGTATAGACCTTGATATCATGTGCGCTTTTTTATGTTGTTTTGATGGCAGTTCTAATTAGTGTTTGTTCAGTGACTATGCATCATAAATCTGCCTTCCTTTCGTGATTATATTACTTAGTTAAATTTTGATGTTTTAGAAAAATTAATTTTTATTCATATAAAAAATTTTAGACTTTATGTAAAATATCTAAGTCTGATAACATTCAATTTTAAACTGTCAAAAAGAAGCAGTGACTACCTAATAGCCTAAAAACGCCACAAACAAGATTAAACTTCAATTTTCCATTTACTGAATCCTTGAAACCAAGGAACAGTTCTCCATTGGAGGGGAAAAAATAGGACGATATAATTGAATAGTTTTCAAGACAATATTTTAAAGGGAAATAACTTATCACACTGAATTTTTAACAAAAGACACTAAAAACAGTGAAACGATGATATTTTAAATAGGACAATGATACAACCAACAGTCCATTTTAGTCTAAAGGAAGTAAAGGTCTTCTGTGTGCCTTCAGATCTAACTTTTGCAAAGGACTGTTCCAGAAGCTGCGGAGCAGGGCAGAACACAAAAACCAGAATAAGAAAAAGAAGAGGAACCTTCTCACTCATCTGCATCTTTTTTTTAAATACCACTAGTATACCTTGTTTCAAGTCTAAGAAATCAAGAGTTTTGAATGGAATAATTAAAATCGTGGTTCTTGTTATCAATTTGTTTTCTCCTACATTTTGTCATGTGCCTTCTTATTTTTGACTCTGATGCCTCTCCCATAGAACATACGTAATTTATATCCATAACAATTTCATTCTTTTGTATGCTTTGTTTTTCCTCCTGAAAAGTTATAAAATCAAAAGTAAAAGCTGAAGATGCTGATTTTTCATGAACCAGCAATTCATTGTTATCACATTAACTAAATTCATCCTGGAACTAAAAGGATAATCTTAACTTAGTTCTCACTGAGGGTGAGATTTCATTTAACGTTTTTCCCAAGTCCCCAAACTCCCTCCATTCAAAGCGGGAGAAATGTCTTTCCAGGTAATTGCTTTATCATTTGGTATGCTTCTGCAAAGGGCCTTGACTAAATGAAATTTTTACTACAAATCTTCACATGAGGTAATTTGCCTTCTTTATTCTCAGAACCTACTTTTAGGAGTCGTCATCAAAATTTCAGTCCATTACTTTAGAATTGAAACTAAATGAAATTACTCCTAATTCCCAGAATATGTGTGTGATATTTATTCATAAGCAAACTATATATTATTGATTTGCTAGAGACTGTTCTGCTAGTAATCCAGAATACAGTGATGAACAAAATATGTATTGTCCCTGCCTTTATGGAGCCTCATGGGCTTGTTACTGGTGTTGAGTTTTTTTGGAATTCTTTCTTTCTTTCCTTTCTTGCTTTCTTGCCTGCCTGCCTGCCTGCCTGCCTGCCTGCCTGCCTTCCTGCCTTCCTTCCTTCCTTCCTTGCTCTTTCTTTCTTTCTTTCTTTCTTTCTTTCTTTCTTTCTTTCTTTCTTTCTTTCTTTCTTTCTTTCTTAGTGTATGGTGACATTGGTTAACGAAATCCAATAAATTTCAGCTATTTCCTGGGATTCTTACATGATTTAAATATCCTCAGTTAGACAAAGTGGAAAAAAACAATAAAATTGTCTCTTGATCTTAAATCGTCCTATTATCTCAATCGTTTTCTGATGTTGTTAGGGGCATAAGCAAAATAATTTCATTTTCTTCTCAAGTTCTTTTCTAGTAGTAGTATCCATTGCGCTCGCGCTGCCGTAGACTAATTGGAATTCAGCAGACTGTCTAGACATCTGATTTACTAACAAAGTTTTAAATAAGCCCTGGATAAATTACACCAAAGTTTTTATTTTAAAATCCAAAGCTTGAAATAATTACCTTAGAGATATATAAAGAAGGAAATATAGTTTTAATTCTCCGTGATCTAATTTTTAAATGGGGTAAAACAAAAGTACAAAATGCCAAGTTTTACATATTTTTTCATTTAATTTTTTATTTAGTTTCAAGTATACAGTACATAGTTCATAAAACAATCCCCCCAATTGCTCGTTTCCTACCCTGACTTTCACTTAGCCAACATATTAATGCTAATCACATTCCCTATGCCTTACTCCCCATCCCCGTGTCCGTCCATGAGCTACCAATTTGTACTTCTTTAACCCTTCACCCCATTCTCTAAGCTCCTTAAACCCCCCTCCCTTCTGTCCAACACCAAATTGCCCACTATATTTGTGAGTCTGTTTTTGATTATGTTCTTTTGATTCCTTAGGTTTCTCATATAAGTGAAATCATATAGTGTTTATCTTTCTGTCTGACTTAAATACCTTTTAGGTCCATCAAAGCAGTATCTTTTTCCATCCCCTTCTTTTTTACATGAAAGGGTCTTGTTTTCTTATCCTTTCAGCCACTCTATCTTTTGGTTGGAGCACTTAATTCTTTTCCATTTAAGATACTTATTGATAGGAATGTAATTCTTTATTCCTGTTTTTGACACATGATTTTCCTCTTAAAGAAGTCCCTCCAACATTTCCTGTAATAGTGGCTTGGTGGTGATAAATTTTTTTAGCTTATTTTTGACTTGGAAGCTCTTTACCTGTCCTTCAACTCTAAATGATAGCTTTGCTGAATAAATTATTCTTTGTTGTAGATCCTGGGTCTTCATCCTGTCAAATATGTTTTGCCAAGCCCTTCTGTCCTGCTGTTTCTTTTGAGAAATCAGTCTTATGGGTTTTCCCTTATATGTAATTATTTGTTTTTCTCTTGCTGCTTTTAATATTCTTTCTTTATATTTAACCTTTAGCATTTTAATTATAATGTGTCTTGGTGTAGACCGCTTTGGATCCCTGATTTTTGGAATTCTCTGAGCTTCCTGGGGTTTTATGTCCATTTCCTTCACCAGGTCAGGGAAGTTTTCCATCATTATTTCTTCAAACACCTGTTCAACATCTTGATTTTCTTCAGTTATGCCAATCAGATGTATTTTTGGACCCTTAACAGTGTCTCATATGCTCCTTATTATTTTTATAGTCATGGCATCTTATCTCTCATCATTCTGATTGAGTGTCCTTGGCTTTCCTATGCTCTAAATAGGGCATTTGATCTTTTTCTTTATTCACTCTGTTTCTTCCTTTGATTATTCCATTTAATATGCTTCTCATCCCAGATAATGTGTTCTTCATTTCAGACTGGTTCTCTTTTATAATTTCCATTTCCCTTTTATGTTTTTTATCTTTGTTGAAGTTGTCACTGAATTTAACCAGAAGTTCATTGAGCATCTTTATAACCAGTGTTTTGAACTCTGCATTTGTTAGATTACTTGACAATGTTATATCTGGATCTCTGTTCTGTTCTCTCATATGGTTTCTTTTGTCTTCCCATTTTGGCTGCCTTTCCATGTCTGTTTCTATGTACTAAGGAAAGTTCCTCTGTCTCCCGATCTTATTAGTGTGGATTTGTAAAGCAGGTGTCCTAAGAGGGGTTCGGCTGCAGGCCAACTTTAGCCCAAGCCTCCACCCCTCCAGGGCCACCTATTAAGATTGAGCAAGCAATCCACAGATGCTGAGGTTATAGTTGCCTCAAAAGGCCACACCAGGAACCGAGGCCAGCTGCCTCCAGTGTAAGTCTAGGCACTGCTCAGCAAGGAGCACCCGACTTGCTGAAGATAAACCTGGATGTGGCTTGGGTGGAGCCACAAATTGGGGGGGGGGGTGTTTCAGGGAAACCTCTGGGCGAAGAGACCTCTGTTTTCCAGTTTGATGATATCACAGCTATGACAGCGCTGTGTCCAAGCACTGGGAGGTGGGAGGGCTCAACAGGGAACAATGGATACTGCTGGCACTTCTGTACAGAGCAAGTCTCGCCTAGGCCCTCACTCTGACAGTGTCTCACTGTAAGTCCCTGGTGCCCCCTCTGCACAGCCCAATAGGCACTGGTGTTCAGAGCAAGCGGGTCTGTCACTGCCAAAATACGCTTGGGGATGTGGCCCCTTTAAGAGACATCTGCCACTGCCCCAGTCTCGTTCTCACTCAGCCTCTTGGGACTGGGCAGCCCCACGTTCTCTCCTCATCCTATCTTCTGCCATTGCAGGGTGATTTTCTGGACTTCTCCTAGTTGTATGGATTGTTCATCTAGATCCCTGGTGACTTTTCCTTGCTGCTGCTACATTCCATTACAACTTTGATTTGGTCGCCAGAGGGATGAACAGAGCTTCTATCATCTACACCATTCTTTTTCCTCTCAAGTTTTACATAATTTGATTGTTGATACTAGTAGTTGATATTGTGATTGATTGGTGAGCCTAGTTTTTCAGGACTGTATAGAAGAGAGCAATTATTAGTTAACATTTAAAATGCAGGTAACTTTTTAGCTTCTTGTCTACCTTAGAGATGCGTGACATTAAGGGATGTCATATATCTAATCCTAGCACAGTTGAATATACATGTACAAACTTTTTCTATGTTCTATTTAATCTCAGAGATAAATTTAAATTTATTGTTGAATTTCAAATTAGGAAGCAATTCCTTAGTATTAATATAAATTTAAAAGTGAAGCTAAACAAAGTATGGTAAATAAAATGACCCCAAAATCGTGATGCCTAAGTACATGTACTCTCACTTTCTCATTTTATCTTCTTATGTTACACAACCTCTTGCTCACAATACTTAAAACCTTAGAACTATTCATAAAAAGGTATTACCTGGAGCTCACTATTTTATAACTCACTGTAGCTGAGAATTCCTTTTATGGTCTATCTTTACAAAGGATTTTTATATTTGTAAAAAGACTTCATATGACAGATATCTATAGTAGACACACCTAAAAACTTTGTAGGACACAACTGTTTTAAAAGGTGCCATTTATGGAATAAATACTCAAGAAACATTTCTAAAAAGATGACTGAAAATGCTTGATTCAATGACATCTGAGGAACTAAATTATATTATTTCTTTATATCTTTTATTCTAGTAACTCAAAATATCTTTTATAAAGCAAAATAATTTTGGGGAAAAGATTGAATTAGGTTTGATTAATTTGAAAGTTATGGAAGAAAACAAGAAACTGGAAAATGGTTAGTAATAACGATATTTTCTCAAGTATAATTATAATTGAAATCTTGTTAACTGAGCTTGCTAACGAGAATACAGAAATGTTTTAGGCTTCAAGTGTTATAAAATCAAGGTTTACTCTAAGTCTCTATCTATTTAATCGTGGACCTGTTCAACTCCTTTTAAATGATATCCCTTTTGGTAAGGAAAATGCACAGCACCTTCATAATAATATTCAATTAGTAATGTTTTGGAATTTATTATTTGGTTTTGATAAAGAGTGACTCATAGACTTTCAGTGAAGATTTCTTGAATGTTGAAACACAGACCAACCATTAAATTTTAATTTAAGAATGGAGTAAGTGCTATGTACTATGAACCATATTAGGCATGATATCAACTTCAGGAAGCAAGATTCTACAAACACACCATATTTGCCAAATATCATCACAGCCTAGAAACTTGTTTCTCTGCCACAGATGATCAGATTAGATCATCCAGCTTTTTCACTCTCCATCTCTCTACTTCAGTGATATCTACAGATCTGATCAGTGCCATTCCTTTAATGTGAGTTTCGGGTGCCTGATTCAATGTCTGCCTCTCTACCCAAACTTCTGTGTTTCATGCTCAGGAATGTCAATATTGACATCAATAATCTGTCCTTTTTTTTTGCCTCTTGAATGTTAATGGCCTTTACCTCTTCTCCACTTCAGCTACAGTGGATGTTGTCATCCCACAGAACTTTTCTGCATCTGAAATCCAAAAATTGAAGTTGCTTCTTTAACAATAACAGCCCTGTTTCAATTAATCTTGCTTTTTAGCTTCAACATAGATCAAGATATCTATTCCTTGACTCCTTCCACTTGTCTCTAAACTAACAGTTCCTTATAGACTTTCTTTCTTCTTTACCCAATCTGGATTCTAGGTTTAATCACTTTCTCCCCAGTTCAGTCTTATACCCTTGTCTTTCTCAGCTCACTTGCTCTATATGTCATACTTACATATGATATCTCCTATAATGTTCCTTCCCAATATCTACCCCCAGAGTAGGGAGCTGATGAGGGGGGAAAAGAAAAGTCATGCTACTATGGTAATGTCTCCTACAAATTTTGTAGTCTCTCGCTGTAGTTGAGTAGTCAGTCCTACCTACCATTCTTTTTACATGCCCCAGATCACCTCCCTTTACTGTCCAATTAAACCATCTCCATTCTCCTTCAACCTTTTTCTTCACCCTATGCTTTCACAGAGAACTTCGCTTCCTACTCCACGGGGAAAATTGAATCTTGCAGGTATGAGTTTTGTCAGTAACTTCCCCTATACCTACAGAATTATCCACAGCTGTATTCTTCCCACCTCTTTCCCTTTGCTCTCCAAAGAAAAGTTGTCAAGTCATATTATCAGTGATTATACTGCAAGTGTTGCTAATAATCACATCCTCTGAGACCCTACTTAACAAGGTATCATCTTCATCTCTTATACTTTAGTGTCTTCCTATAGTCTCCTCTCTCATAATCTACATTCATGTACCACCCATTCCATTAAAAACTTCCCCCCCAACATCTGTTTATAACTATAGCCCTCTTTACTTTCTAACCCAATTCTTATGAATAGCCTATGCTTGGTCTTCACTTTTTCACATTTCATGCAGGCTTCCTCCTACTTCCATCGTGCCATTAAAACTGCACTGAAAAAGATTGCCATTTCCTAATCAAATGGGCACTTTTCACTTTGATATGGTTTAATTACTGAACCCTGTTGATCCTGTGATTCTCTCTTTTGGTTCTTTTATAGCACCTATTTTTGATCCAACTTTTACTTTCCTATTTTCTCAAATTTGTTTGCCAACCTCTTTACTTTAAATATCTGTTTTCATTTTGATTCTGCCCTCTTCTCACCTCGCTTATCCTTTTATATTTCTATTTCTAAACATTTCTATCTACTCCCATGGCTCCAGTGTCAACTTAAAGCAAGACCTAGTCATGGCCCTCCTCTCTAGCCTTATGTCCTGTCCTTCTCAGGCTCCTATCCATAACCAGACGCCTGGAAGTCATTCTCAACCAGCCCATCTCACCCCATCATACCCTCAAAAGTCACCAAATCTTTTCATTTCCATATCCTAGCTATATTTCAAATTCAGCACCTTTCTATCTGCACTGCTGTAGCTCTGGTTCAAGTTTCACTAAGATTACTTTTTTTATTGTGGTAAATTGATATAACATAAAATTTACTATTTTAACTATTTGTAAGTGTATAATTTTGTGTTCTTAGGTACATTCACACTGTTGTGCTCACTAGGATTATTTTAATAAGGAGCTGTTTGGACCTCCTACCTGTAAGCTGACCTGCCACCATCCCATTCCTACATTCTTGCCGGTGTGATCTTTTTAAAATGCAAGTAATATTACTAGATGAGTTAAAATCCATTTATCACTTCCTATTGTCTCCATTAGTGATTTCATCAGAAAGTTTTCACAGGTCCAAGCTGAAGGGAAGAAAAATAATGATAATATAATGTATCAAGTTTTTCTAAATTTTTTTTAACTTAATGGTTAAGGGAATTAATGAATGGCAACATTAATCAAGATCACTACTGAAACATGAAGGAGGCAGTTGGATATGCAAGTCTGAAATTCAGAAGAGTGCTTTTGGATACGGGGTCTGTATTTGGAGGTCATAAGCATTTAAGCAGAATCAAGGGAGCAGATAACCTCTTGAGCATGAAAAGTGTAAAGAAAATAATATGAAAAGCTCAACATTAAAAAGACCAGAAGAGGAAGAACAGCCACAAAGCAAAACAAATACAAAAACATTTAAAGTCGTCTTTTCACTCTGCTGCCATTGTTGAAAGAGGGCGAGATCTTTGATACTAATGGCAGACAAGGAGGGCAGCATTTTTCATGAATTTCCTGTCTCTGCTGGAAAGATGATTGTTATCCATCTCTCTTGAATTTTCCTGGATTTTTCTCCTTGAAAAAAAGTTTAAAAGCTCGCTATGTTTGATGGGGTAACCTCATTGTCTAAATAGTAAGAATGCTTTCTCTAGGGAACAAAAGTATGTAGCCAATAACAACACTACTCTCACATTGACAAATACAAAAATTACTCTCCAACATGGAATCTATAGTGAGGTCTTTACTTTGGTTCAATTCAGTTGATGTTGAGGAATTTGTTTTGTTTTTACTTCTTTCTGTCACTGGAAAAAAGTTCTAGTCAATAAAAGTAATTCAAGCCCGCAAAAGTCTAGAAATAAGCCTTCAAAGTCACAGTGCTTTTGGAAGTGGTATAGCACATCAGAGAGATCAGGGATGTATGTGGTAATTAGACGGAGCGTTACATCCCAGCTCCATAATTCTCTAGCAGTGTGGCTCTGATCAAATTACCCTCAATACCCTTTGTCATTTGATGATAACATCTACTCCATGGAGTTATAATGAAAATTAAATATGTGCATAATCACGTCTCATGGTTTCTGGTACATAGTATTCATTAAGCATTACTTACTTGCCTTTTAAAATATATCTCAGTATCCATTAAGAGTGAAAAATAGATGTAAACCTATTAGGGAAATTGGTAAATACATTATAGTTCACCTACTTGATGAAAAACGATGTAGTTTATTGTACTACATATATATACTGATACATCAAAAGTATAAAAATAATGTTAATTTTAAAAATGGGATTTCTATATAAAATATAGCTATAAATGTATTTTTCAAGTTTATATAAAAGGTATAGCAAATAATAGATTGTAACTATTTCCTGATTATATGCAGTGTCCTCAATTTACTTTTTTATGATATGTTACTAAAATAGCAGATGAAATACACCAGCAAATATATTCTCAATTTGACTTAAGTGAGAACTTAAGGGAAAATTTTAATCAAGCTATTAAGACAAATAATCAATCCATTAATCTATAATCTGAAAACTAGTTCTCTAGTCATCCATACCCTAGTGGAAGTAGCTTTGAACCAATGAACAAGGAAACTTGGCCCAGATTTCTCTCTATTTTACCACAGGACCTTGCATAAGGGTTTACTTGTATGTACTTCACTTTCTTCATGTTTAAAATGAAGAAATTCTAATTCTAGCTCTGACCCTTTTCCTACTTTATGAAGCCCTTGGGAAGCTATTGTTGAGTAACATGTAAAACAGTTGGAGCCTATTTTAGTAAACTACATAATTTTTAAAAAGATATTATTGATTTGGACAGTAAAGAATAGCCTGCAGGCAAATCCTGCAAGGTGCTTCAACAGACGTACACACCTACCTTCCTGTTGGCACAGTCCGGGTTTGGCAGGTGTATTCCATTCCTTACAGGAAGGAATAGGTGCTTCATTGTGTTTCAGAAGTCAGTAAGCTTTTACAAAACTAAGTAATTGACATTTTTCTCATTTCTGAGATCAGATTTTCATAAATCATTCATCCTGGATAAACCGAGAATGTGGTTGATCTAGTAATTGTTGAAATATAGAAAAGACATTGCAAAACATGATATTTAAGTATTTCCTCCTAACCTCTTCCCTTAGCAAGATGTACAAGTTCTAAATGGAAAGACATCCTAGTGTATAAAAGGAAACAAAAGTAAGATGAGCCTGTCCGTAAAGGAGGAACCAAAAGAAGCACAACATAGATTTATCTCAGTAGTTTGGATTTCTATTGATAGAGAATTTGCAGTGATAATAGCTCAGCAGAATAGAGCCTACTTTTACATTATAAGGAAGTTTTAACAGTGTACATATTGTGGAGGAGGTAAGTGTTCGACCAACTCGAAAGTAATATTTTCTGACCATTTACATATATGTAATGGCTCGTCAGGATTTCTACTGGCAGCCATTGGTTAGCAGTTAATGCAAATTACTGCCATATTTTAACAATACACTTAAAATTTCATACTGACATTTTTCTTTCTCCTCTACAATTTAAGTTAGTGAAATTTTGTCTAAATTAAGGGATTTATATAATCCTCTGAATTGCAATATTCAGAATGTATAAGACAGCACCAGTTTTTATCTCTAGGCGTAAGTCCAATTTATACAGACTAGTCTGTGAATAGAGTGAATCATGCAGTGAATCCTCTAGTTCAAGTGTTTGTACCACTAGGCTCAAGCTTTTTTAATGAATGTGTAATACTGTTATTTCCCTTATTTTTTATATTAAATTTATTTGTGTGACATTTGTTAATAAAATTATTTGGTTGCACGTGGAAAATTCAATAATACGTCATCTGTATATTGCATCGTGTGTTCACCACCTAAAGTAACATTTCCTTCCATAAGTATAACTTACATTGAGAAATTGGTAGTAGCAGACATAGACAAGATTTGCATTTTTACTCTAAGATCATTACTATATTTTGCAAAGCAAAGATTTTGGATACACTGAATTTATTCATTTTATATTCCTGTTTTCTCACAGAACTCAATATATGCAGAATCACCCAATAACTTAGAGCTAGTTTGCAGGGTTGCATGGAGTAGAATAGTTTACCTAAACCAGTGTGTATGACACTAATAATACCCTCATTGCTTAGCATCTAGCTCTGCGCTAAGTTTATTTGCAAAGGACCCTCGTGCCTGGATTCATATAAATGAGGCAAGCTGGAGCATACTAGCCTGTGTCGTTCAGCAGTCTTTCAGGAGGGAAGACTGTGTATATGAAAACTGCTAGGCATGATCTTCACTTACAAAGATTTCTCTGTGTATCACACCAAGCAAGCTTTTGGTTAAGGTTTTATACTTTCAGTAAAGAAAATAAAAGGAAAAAAAGCAATTAATGGCCTGATTCCATCATCTTTTGTGAAGAACTCTCACTGATACACATGAGTGTGGTCTCCTTTCCATAGAGTAGCCTAAGAACACCACAGAATGGACTTCTGAACCTTTCACGCTATTTTCAGTATAATTGGTAAGTTTTTAATCAACTAAATATCAAGTACTTATCTTCGACTAAAAAGTATAGATAGTCATTCCTAGTCTATATATACCACTCAGGAACAGAAACTTCTTTTTAAATGTAGTATAGAAACTCTGCCTTTATTAGCATCAAATCATTTTTATACATTTAAAATTTTTTATGCCACTGAGATGTGAAGTTCTCCCCCTCCCCAGCTCCCTAATTCCTGGCTTTATTTTTATCAGCTGATTCTATGAAAAAGCAATCTAATACATAAGAATTGTACAGTATGCCAACGTGTCACTTATTTAGCTAAGTAACAGGTGTGAGATTGCTAGTATATCTATATTGAAATATGTACTCCTTAGGTAAAAATCAGTTTGAAACTGCTCTACATTGAATATGCCGTGCTGTCATTGCATAGTAAATGAATGATTCACAACCTTAATGCAAGTAGGTAAATGTATCAAAATGAGTAATCGTACATTTTTCATGTAGCATCTAATGCTGACATAATATGAAATTCTGGGTTAAAGTTTGTGTTGTTGCTGTTTTTTAAACCTCAAATTCTTGACACCCTGTACCAGTCTCTTGCTTACAGTAATGCTTTGTTTCTTAACATGACTACCAGGGCTACTTGGTCACAGGCAAATACTGTCCTTTCTCAGCCAAAATATTCCTGACAATAATTGAACTTTTTTATATTCTTATTTTTTTCCCTCTCCACTCCCCCCTTTCCCCCAACTTAGGTTGGAAAGGCTGGTGGACGTCCTGAGGAAGAAGGTTGGAACGGGGACCATTAGGACAGTGATCTGACTGAAAAAAACGACAGTCTGGGAAGCAGTCACATCTGGTGACCAGGCTGCTTCATTCAACACTGTGTAAACACTAAAGCCTTAACTTAGCAAACAGTTGTTAGAAGTGGGACACTCCAACCACATTCCAAGCTGAGATAAAATCAAATCACAAATGTTTAACCACTTTGCTGCTGACTTGAGTTATTTATCCAAATGTATTAACTACAGACTTTTAGGGTACCTATAAAGCTGTAGTTTATTTTGTAACTATTTTCTATCTCACTGTATTTTATATAACTTTTACTAAGAGACTATTACAGAAACATTGTGAAGTTGGTCAGGATCATGTCTTCACATATGGCCCTTTCTGAATCAAAATGCAGCAAAGTAAATATTGTCTAAACCTTAATCCACTGTGTTATAGGTCAAAACTTCAAATACATGCATTTTTTAACATATAGTTTATTTCTTACCTGATGGGAGAAGCTCAGATATAAGAGTGTATAGTATTCCTTTAATGCATGCATGTCATCTTTGTTAAAGTCTATTAAGTATAAATACCAAAAATTAAATATATGATTTGTTCTAATAAGAGTTTGGTACATTAAAATTACATTAATTAAGGCATGATGTTTGTTTCACTACAAATAATACAGACTTTTTTCAATAAAAAGATATTGTTAATATGTACTTGTTAATTCATATTATCAGTATTTTCTAATGTTTGGTCTGAATAATTATCTAAACTCTGTTTAAGCTGTAGGAATTGCCAAGTCTGTGTAATAGACTGGGATACTTTTGACTTGAAAATTTGCACGTGCCAGCATGACATCTTTCTAGAATGCAAGAAACCATCAAGCATCTTCAGTATTATTTTCAATTTTTATTTAGATTATCATTTGAATTTTTATTGTGGAGGAGGAGAATCCAATATGTAATATACAATAAAATTATAATGTAAAAATATATGGACTTGGGGAAAAAATTTGCAATTCAATTCAGGTTACTTACTTTTTCTTTTAAGAGATAACTTAAAATCTTTAGAGCATAACAGTCACATCTAATCATGTGAAATTATTAATAAAACTAAGATTTATGTATTTGACTGTGGGAAAATATTTTTCTTTTAGATTGAATAGATGAGAGGCCTATAGAAAATGACTGTGCCTGGAACAGGATAAAAAAAAAGATTGAATTCATGAAAATAGGCAAATGAAAATTTTTTTTAGCCTATACAATTTTTTAACTCATCTTTAAGATTGAGCTAAATTATCATTTCCTATTTTCAGACAAGTACAG